>JANRMT010062835.1:26745304-26771277 GCA_026402145.1 Polypterus bichir lapradei | reverse complement strand
CGGCTTTAATCTCAAATCTAAATGTATGATATTCCAACTCACTGCAAGTTTAGAATCTTTAGATTTATACTTGATATCACTTTCATGATGAAATGCATTAAAGTATGTATGTTACATTTTACAGATAAATCGTTAATTTCGTTTAAATAATGAATATTGTTAATAATTACACACATGGGGGTGACACATTGTGCTCTGGTTTCCTTCCAAAGATATGCAGATATGTTTACACTAAAATGACACTATTGTATGTGAGTGCTTGTATTCACCTTGCGATGAGCTGATGCCTCGTCTAGGGATTGTTTCTGCCTCGTGCCCAATGCTAGCTGAAATGGACAAATCCCTGGACTGATGGATTTAATCATCAAACATCCTTTTCAGGGATATTGTGGTAAGATGTCATCGGAATTTAAAGTAATGGGTGTTCCAAGCAATTCACAACACAGTGAAGCCGAGCCTGTTCTTACGTTGATAATATCTTGCACTGCCACCTGGTTGATTCCTCCAGATTTACGTAAAGTACGCACGCAAGTATAAACAGTACAATGTTTGCGTAGCAGGAGCGTCCGCTGCGGCATGCGTCACACCGCGTGAAGTATAAACCCGGCCTAACACTTAATTTGACCTTTACTTTGAACATTCTGTATCCTTCCAAAGATATGCAGATTTAGGGATTTGGTGTCGATAAAATTACTCCAGGGCATGTGTATGCTTGTATTCACCTTGCGATGAGCTGAGGCCCCGTCCAGGGATTGTTTCTGCTTCGTGCCCAATGCTTGCTGGAATAGACACATCCCTGGATTGATGGATTTAATCATTAAACATCCTTTTCAGAGATATTGCGGTAAGGTGTCATTGGAATTTAATGGGTGTTCCAGGCAATTCACAACACAGAGAAGCCGAACCTGTTCTCACTGTGATGATATCTCACACTGCCACCTGCTGGATTCCTCCAAATTTACGTAAAGTACGTGCGCAAGTATAAACAGTAAAACGCTTGCGTAGCAGGAGCGTCCGCTGCAGCATGCATCGTGTTGTGTGAAGTATAAACCCGGCCTTAGAAGGAGCATTCTTTAAAAGCAGTTTGTTACAGAATGGTCAGAATTATTAGAAAGAAAAATGATGCAGATTAATTTTAGAAACTATTAAATTTACATACAGTGTCAATCAAAGCATACATTTATTCTGGTTGGTTCATTGGTTGGCACCTAAATGATCTATATAAAATAAAAGTCTATTTTACTATATGCTTAATATTCTTATATCCTTTGGGTTAAACCACCACTGTTGAAATTTCTGTGTATATAACAGCTGTCCAATCTTATTGAATACATGTCATCTGATCTCTTAGTCATCTTTCAGTACATTTTATGTATTACATTTTTGTCTCTGTTGTTCACTTGACATTTATCTGGTTTTCTTGCTATGCATGAACAGGTTTCTGACATGTATTAACCCTTTGTGCTATTTCTTTAAGATGAATGCTATGTTACTCTAAAATTATTATTCCACAATACATATCCAGGCCGAAGAAAAGCCATCTGCAAGAAGAATGCCACCTGCACTCTGCCGAACCACACATCCAGTCATCAGCATTCCCCACTGAAGAACTGGATGATGATTGTTCTGCTCCAATGTCTTCTCTTTTGAGTGTATATGTATGTATACATGATTATACTACATTGTATATTGAGATTGAGATTGAAAGCTGCATTTAAAAGCAAGTTGCATATTTATATATCTCTCTTTGTACCATATTTCTCTTGTCTGATTATTTCCACTATGGTTACTAAAGGGGTGTATATACAGGTTCAAGAATGTCCTGCATTTCTTTAAAGAACAAAATCCCAGTGAGCAAGCGCCTCCTGCTGAAACAACAAGTAACATGAGATTTCTTTTTGTTTTTTCCAGGGACGCTTTTCACATCATTTGCTGTTGTACAGCATTAATCATGTTTTGCTTCAATTATAACATAAACTTTTTTATGTCTATTCTGAATGAATAGATGAGATTAACTTATTTTATCACCCATCATAACAAAGTGCATAGGGTATATAACATTAAAAAAAATTGAGTGGAGTACTCTACGTGGGTTTCACCCCTTTGTCATCCCCTAGACCAGTGGTGGCGAACCTATGGCACTCGTGCCAGAGGGGGCACTCAGAGCCCTCTCTGTGGGCAAGCATGCTGTCACCCCAGCACAGAGTTCGTTATTAGAAAACCAGAGGGACCCAGAGCCGGGCTGCTCCCCTCCCTCTCTCCATGCGCGCCTGAGGACATTTCTCACATCACCCACCCCTCTGCCCAGCAGCCTAATGGGAGCGCTTCCTCCCTCTCCTGTCTGAGGTAAGGCGGGCGGATCACATGTGACATCAGGATGCGGCGCGGACAGCATCCTGTTGAGTCTGTGGTGAAGGTGATTTCCGTGGTGGGTTGGAGAGGAGATAGGTTGGAGGGGATGTGGTATAAGCGGATCCACAGCTCAAAATTGAAAAGGCCACTTTTAATAGATAATTACCGCACTCGCTGTTTATAGGGGGGCGTGGTAGTGTGGCCGAAGCGGTTCCCGGGAGCTTCGTGATGCGGGCAGTCCTCGCTTAAGTGCACAGCTGAGAAGTCGTCCACATCTGTAATTGTTGCCGGGAGCTGCTAATTGCCACATCTGAGCCACCACCAGAGGTGGGTAGTAACACGTTACATTTACTCCGTTACATTTACTTGAGTAACTTTTTAAAAAAATTGTACTTCTAAGAGTAGTTTTACTGCATCATACTTTTTACTTTTACTTGAGTACATTTGTGAAGAAGAAACGCTACTCTTACTCCACTACATTGGGCAACACTCGAATCGTTACTTTTTTTCCATTACATACGCTATATTTTTGCCAGAGAGAAGCTGCCAGTGGATCTACTGCATGACTGTTTCACCAATCAGACATAGCAACAATAATCACAAGACTGCGTTTCACCAATCAGACGCAGCAACAATAATCACATGGCTCCATTTCACAAATTAGATGTAGCCATGCCATCACATGACCACACACAAACTGTGGCGGCATAGCGGCACAAACTCCTCACAGGGAAAGAAAGAATACATGAAAAATGACAGACAACTCCTGCTGAAGCTTAACCATCACTTCACTGTGTGAAGAACAAGCACATTTTTACCAAACATGCACAGGCACATATAGTCAAGGTAAAGTGAGACTTCTTGTATGTGCACAAGCTTCCTTGTTCTAATGTTATTTTCTATCAGCTATGCTATTTGGAGGGCAAGTGAATATGCAGTATTATACTGTTAGTGTACTGTATATCTTGTCACTGTCAGTAGTTTGCATTGTTCAAACATACATGTTATCTACTATAGGTATTCGCTTCAAAAGTTTGTTGTGAAAAACTGAGATTTGGAACTTTGTGTTATTTGTGCATCTTTATTTTGTAAAGATGTTATTTATTTTTACTCATTTTTTATTTTATTATTTGGAAATAGCATAATTTGCACATTATTTTATATTTTTGTCTGTCTTACAACATTTCTAAAAAATAAATCATTTATTATGATTAAACAGTTACTCAGTACTTGAGTAGTCTTTTCACCAAATATTTTTTTACTCTTACTTGAGTCATTTTTTGGATGACTACTTTTTACTTCTACTTGAGTAATATTATTTTGAAGAAATGCTACTCTTACTTGAGTACAATTTTTGGCTACTCTATCCACCTCTGTCCACTACCCTGTAATATACTGTATAATAGGGCGAGGCGGATGGAAAGGTGAAAAAAAAAGACAGAGAGAACGGGAACGGAGGTTAATGGGGAAGACCTGCATGAAACACTTGAGAAGATAGAAGGGATGACAAAGGACAGCACAGTTAATTCTGAAAATGAAATCCTTAAAGTTTGGAATTCTCTGCCAAATAATTTTAAATCACATGAAAGCACTTGGAATTACTTTCCTTACTTTGTTTGGATCATCTTATGCTTGTGAGCAGCTGTTTTCAGCTTTGAATTATATCAAATCTGACACCAGAAACAGACTAACAGATGACCTGAGTGCTGCATGTGTTGCTCTCAAACTTACAAAGTATGAGCCAAGGTTAGACAAATTATCAGCATGCATACAACCGCAAAAATCACATTAATTGTTCAAAAGCATGCCAAATGCCAACTTTTACCTTTCAATAAAAAGTTGTTTGTATCATTGAATGCTCTGTTTTTATGTCTTTCTTTTAAGATGTGAAATAGAAAAATACAGATACCGAAGTATGAGATTGGAAAATAGGAATTAATGATCAGAACTGAAGTGCGTGCTAAGCAAAATGTCTATAGTGCAAGTGCAAATACAACTTCCTGTTTTTCCTAACAGACAAAAAACCACAAGTGACCAACTGATGAACTATTAAAATCAACTGATGAACTTTAAAAATGTTGATCCAAGCAAATTGTTGTAAAGATGTAATGTCTTGAAATTCTGTTGATCCAAGCAAATTGTTGTAAAGACGTAATGTCTCGAAATTCTTGTGCAACTAAAGTCATAAGACAAAGCTTTGCCCTATAAAAGATTTAGGACACCGACTTCTCGGGGCAGATGAAGGGCAGGTGTCCTAGGACTGTGCTTCTCTGTCATCTTACCTTTGCCTGGTGTGTATTAATAAAATATTTTTTACTAACTTTAATTATATCTCTCTGTCTTCAGTCACAAGAAACGACACTATAGAAAAAGTGTCCACAAAGACAAAATATGTTAATATACAGTACAGGCCAAAAGTTTGGACACACCTCCTCATTCAATGTGTTTTCTTTATTTTCATGGCCATTTACAGCACTCCATCACTCTCCTTCTTGGTCAAATAGCCCTTACACAGCCTGGAGGTGTGTTTGGGGTCATTGTCCTGTTGAAAAATAAATGATCGTCCAACTAACCTGACTTCTGCACAACACAACTGCTGGTCCCAACCCCATTGATAAAGCAAGAAATTCCACTAAATAACCCTGATAAGGCACACCTGTGAAGTGAAAACCATTTCAGGTGACTACCTGTTGAAGCTCATCGAGAGAATGCCAAGAGTGTGCAAAGCAGTAATCAGAGCAAAGGGTGACTATTTTGAAGAAAGTAGAATATAAAACATGTTTTCAGTTATTTCACCTTTTCATGTTAAGTACATAACTCCACATGTGTTCATTCATAGTTTTGATGTCTTCAGTCATGAAAATAAAGAAAACACATTGAATGAGGAGGTGTGTCCAAACTTTTGGCCTGTACTGTATAAGTTGTTTTTTCTAAACTAAAACCTCAGTATTCAGGTTAAATTGCCATGTTGGCACTTTGCGATAAATAAGTTGGTTTTGCTTTGTTGTTTGGGCACTCGGTCTCTAAAAGGTTCACCATCACTGCCCTAGACTCTCTTCAGAGCCTAATGATTTCTAAGTCATTGTGCCCTCTTGAAGCCTGTAGTAAAATTATTTTGAAAATTTGTTGCATAAAATTTGATTAGGTTAAAGTCATACAAATAAAGTAATAAAAGAAATAATAATTATAACCACCATTCTCCAGCAACTTCGGAGTGTCTACAACAATGGCATTTATGCAATGCTATGTTGGACGTCTTTGCTGTCTCATACTGGTTTGCATTACTTTTCTAGCTTAGCCTGGCGTAGCTAAAGTTAAGATTATAAAACGGGATTTTCTAATGGCCAAATATAACCAAAACAATTGTTCAGCCTTACCTATGAAATGTAGTCCCCCGGGATCTTGTTTGGAGTGTACAGCGGTCTGTACAATCCCAAGCAGCACATGCGTGAGACATCTTTATCCATTACTTCACTGCACAGCAGTGCCACTCGCAATATGGCGGCGACATTGATGTACGATGCTGCTGGTCATGCGGCGTCTAGTAATTCTATGCCTATGGAATTTCCTGTAATGGTCTTTATTAGATTTAGATTAAAGAGAAAAGTTTAATGCACCCTGCCATCCCCTGGCCTAGCATGGAATTGCCTTCTTTTGGTCCTTATAGCTGCCTCTCATGCACACTTGTGTGACAATGGTTTGTATGCTTCTTATACTCCTGAGGAGTTTTAGCAATTTGGTTTGCTCATCGCAATATATCATGTGGCGGACGCCCAGCAGCTTATCCCGGCCGGGGCACCCCTGAAATGGAATGATGGGGGAAGGCAGGTTTTTCAGGACACTGCCTCCCCCAAAACGCTAGATGGCAGCTTCAATGGGTTTTGGCAGTGCCCCGGATTCCCGCAGGGAATCCTGGAACTTGGAGCTCAGTTGCCCAGCCCTGTTGGGTGCCGTGGGTGCCGCCAGGGGGAGCTGTAAAGGAACAGAAGGACTCATATTGTATTTGTAGCCCGGAAGTACTCCCAGGCCACAAGAACGGGAATCCTGAAGTACTTCCGGGCTGAAGAAAATCCAATTCTCCATCTGACCCGGAAGTGCTAGCAAGTCACCTGAGTGGAAGGAGAAGCACTTCCAGGTCAAGGACTATATAAGGGACTGTTAGGGACCCAGCAAGCGAGCCAGAGTTGGGATGGAGTAGGACAGAGCTTCCTGGAGGAGCGGAGGAGAGATTTGTGCTGATTATTGGTGTTTTGCCTGTGTATGGTGGCGGAGGTGCTTTTGGGCACTATTTCAAGAAGTAAAAGAATAAAAAGAATACTTCTTGGTGTTTTTACCCAGTGTCAGTGTCTGTCTGTTGGGTTTAACGGGGCAACAGTGACCCCTAGCATTCTTACAATGAATACACTTATAAACACCTTAATATTTATAGAACCTTTTCTAGAGTTGCTTCCTGCCTTTTGTCCATTTCTGCTTGCATAGGGTATAATACAGTAGAATGTGGGAGGCTAAGAATGTTATTTCACATATGCATCATTTTTTTTATTTTAAGATGACAGTTTCAGGTCAAATGCAAAAAATTACATGGTGACATGCAACATTTACATGCATTTTCAGTTATACAATAATTTCTTTTCATTTTGATCATTACAAATATCTGCTGCACTCTCATAGTACTGCATGTGCTATTAATATTGTAGAATTGAACAGTAAGTAAGTAAGTAAACTAGATATTTCATTTTTATTCTGACTGAGACAAGTATGAAATATTTCCATGTATTTTTATTTTGTACTTTCTTTTCTCAGGTTGCTGATCTGTGGATATCAACTTGGAAATAAATACCAGAAACAAAGGCAAGTGTTGAAAACCCAAACTAATATTTTGGTAATAGACTCCCTATAGTGCTCAAGATAAAAGAGTCTGTAAATTGCATTTTTGTCTGTGCATGCAGCTGTAAGATCATAGCAAAAGCCTTAGTTTTAGAAAAATAGCAGAACAATTATAGTATGTTCTCAGGGTGCACAAAAAGGCTTTCCACTTTTTTTGAAAAAAGAAATAGATTTTTTTTTTTGCTTTCGATCAAATTGAAAACGATAGCAGTAAATGCCATGTGAATGAGTTTGAGCTCTCTTCCATTTTTTCCAAGGTGTATAATTTAAACCTTTCAGGCTTTGGAGAATGCTTTCATTTTACTCGTACAGTTAAGGGCGAGCTACAGTTAAGAATGGGTATTTAATTTTTATTGCTGCCTTATCCCAACCTTTTGTATAAAAACATGAACATCCCCAATGAAATATAAAAATGACAAAGTACATTATTGTTTTTTCACTGGAAGACCTAAGATTTTGTTGGGTAAGTTGTATTATAATGTTAAAATTGTAGCAAGCTCTGAAGTAAGGATTAAGTTATTTTGGAGAATTTAATTCAATTCGGTTTATTTTCGTACAACACACTTCACTGAGTGTTGTAACAATTTCACTGTAAATACAATTACAAACTTTACAAATCTCTAATTACATAATGCATATGCATAAAGATATAGATTTGGTTAAACAAACAGGAAAACAAAGTAGTTAGCAGATTAATGCAAATGCTACCTAATATATATGTGTTATGGCCATGTGCAGGAATGGAGTACCAACCCGTTTAATCCAAGAAAAAAATTTTACCAATAAAAGCAAATGCTTCATGGTGTTAGGTGTCTTGCCCTCTGGCTTACAAATAAATAAAAAAGGTTTTACTTTAGCTGAAGGGTCAGGGCCCTTTCCAAAAAGATACCTCCTTTTGAGCAATCATGCTTCTTATGGTCAGGAAGCCAGTAGGGTCAGGATTAAGTGCCCTCTCTGGGCGGTTTCTCAGTGCAGGAGGAGAGAAGGAGAAGGCAATGTTAGCAGCAGTGCCCCTTGTTGTCCCGACGGGTTATTACATACATTGATCGAGCCCGTGAAGATATCCTCCAATATGCATGCGTGACACTGTCTTTTAATTAATTGTTGAATTATGTGTGAATGTGTTTATGCTTTAGTTTGTCATTTGCCTGGGTGTATGAGATCATTTAATGTACAGTATATACTTTTAGATTACAATTGAAATGACTTGAGCAAGCCTCAGAACTGGGTGAAAACTTGAAAAATGCAGTTTAATGCAGAAAAGTGTAAAGTGCTACACATGGGCAAAATGAACATTAGAAACCTCTGAAAAAGATTTAGAGGTTTACGTTGACACAACATTTTCATCATCTAAGCAATGCACAGAAACCATTAAAAAGGAAAAAATGTTAGGTTATACGAGGTGAGACACAAAAATAAAAAAGTCAGTAAAAAAAAAAAAAATTATTGATGAATTACAGCATTCTAAATATTTGTCACCTTCTATACATTCCCCCTCCTGATCTCTACACTGCTCCATATGTATCTTCCATTGATTGAAACAGTGCTGAAATCTTCTTGCTTGAAGCCCTTCAACAGGCTTGCTGTTTTTGTCTTCACTTCATCCACTGAAGAAAAATGTGTTCCCTTCAGGTTACTTTTGATTTTCGGGAACAAGTAAAAATCAGAGGGAGCTAAATCGGGCGAATACGGAGGATGATCGAGGACAGGAATGTTTTTGTCAGTCAAAAACCGAATTACGGAAAAAGAGAAAATTCGCAAGAAATTTGATGTTGATTCACTGTTTGATTTTTTCACCCGACATTATCGCGGCAACTCATGGAGCAATTGTTGTGCAAATACTGACTGGGCTGTTCACGGGATATACCTAGCTGGTCGGCAGTTTGAGAGGGCATGCAGGAGGGAATATAGTTCTATGATTCATGTGTGGCCAACCTTTAGATGGTTTCCCATGAAAGCCCCAAGGCCAGTCCAGTTATTTTTGTGTCTCACCTCGTATTGTAAAAACTGTTGAATATAAATTGAGGGACGTTATGCTTACTATATAATACACTAAAGGGACCAAATCTGGAGTATTTTGTGCAGTTCTGTGCAGTCAATATGCTACAAAAAAGACATAGCAGCACTTGAAGCTGTGCAGAGGAGAACTATGAAGTGCATCCCCCCGATAACCATTAGCTCAATTATAAAATATAAGAGCAGGCTAGTTATTTTTTAACATTTATAAAATATGCTTCAATTCAGAATGCAGTTTATTGTGGCAAATCAATATATACACCATGATTGTGAAGAAATAACTTTGACTTGAAAAATACAGGACTTATTCTATAGGGTGCTGTTTGAACTGTATAAGTTAACATAACATCTTCTCTGAAATATTAGTGTGGCAGTACATTTACTTGCAGAACATTGCATCTTTGGAGTAGTAAAACAAAAGCTCACAAAAGACAAGACTGTAATAGGAATAAGTAACAAAAAATTTTGATACCAGTGGACTCTGAGCTAACCTTTGCTAAAACTCTACAGAAAGTGAAAAGTAAAATATTGCCACTAGGGAAAGTATTGGCATGGTTTAGAATCGTTAAGTAAAAGAGCAGACAGCAGTTTACATTACAGGAATGGTTTATTAAAAACAGTCCTGCCGAGCTAAAAAGGAAGAAACTATAATTCCTATGATGTTTCATGCTTAACTTTCAGTTGTCTGAATAAAAAAATGTTTTGCCGCAACTCCATATCATCCTGTCTTCCTGATTGTACACTATTAGGAGCTTAATCATGAAATATAATAAACATTGGAAGAATGGTGAAAAATATTTCAGTTTCACTCTGTAATAATGTTTTCAAACTTTTGGGGCTCAACTAATACAAAGAGTCAATTCAATCTCGAAAAAAGGTACAGCAATGCATTGTAGAAAAAACTGGGCATTGCCCATTCTTCTAGGCTTTAGTGGAATGCCAGGCCTATTAAGATTAATTAAGCCTATTACATGTGCTTTGTGGACTTGGAAAAGGCGTTCGACCGTGTCCCTCGGGGAGTCCTGTGGGGGGTGCTCCGGGAGTATGGGGTACTGGACCCCCTGATAAGAGCTGTTCAGTCCCTGTACAACCGGTGTCAGAGCTTGGTCCGCATTGCCGGCAGTAAGTCGAGCCCGTTTCCAGTGAGAGTTGGACTCCGCCAGGGCTGCCCTTTGTCACCGATTCTGTTCATAACTTTTATGGACAGAATTTCTAGACGCAGCCAGGGTGTTGAAGGGGTCCGGTTTGGTGGACTCAGGATTGGGTCACTGCTTTTTGCAGATGATGTTGTCCTGTTTGCTTCATCAGGCCGTGATCTTCAGCTCTCTCTGGAGCGGTTCGCAGCTGAGTGTGAAGCGGCTGGGATGAGAATCAGCACCTCCAAATCCGAGACCATGGTCCTCAGCCGGAAAAGGGTGGAGTGCCCTCTCAGGGTTGGGGGCGAGATCCTGCCACAAGTGGAGGAGTTTAAGTATCTCGGGGTCTTGTTCACGAGTGAGGGAAGAATGGATCGTGAGATCGACAGGCGGATCGGTGCGGCATCCGCAGTGATGCGGGCTCTGCATCGGTCTGTCGTGGTGAAAAAAGAGCTGAGCCGTAAGGCAAGGCTCTCAATTTACCAGTCGATCTACGTTCCTACCCTCACCTATGGTCATGAGCTATGGGTAGTGACCGAAAGAACGAGATCGCGAATACAAGCGGCTGAAATGAGTTTCCTCCGCAGGGTGTCTGGGCTTTCCCTTAAAGATAGGGTGAGGAGCTCAGTCATCCGGGAGGGGCTCAGAGTAGAGCCACTGCTCCTCCGCATCGAAAGGAGTCAGATGAGGTGGCTCGGGCATCTGATCAGGATGCCTCCTGGACGCCTCCCTGGTGAGGTGTTCCGGGCACGTCCAACCGGGAGGAGGCCCCGGGGAAGACCCAGGACACGCTGGAGGGACTATGTCTCCCGGCTGGCCTGGGAACGCCTTGGGATTCTCCCGGAAGAGCTGGAAGAAGTGGCCGGGGAGAGGGAAGTCTGGGCTTCTCTCCTTAAGCTGCTACCCCCGCGACCCGACCTCGGATAAGCGGAAGAGGATGGATGGATGGATGGATGGATGGATTAAGAAAGCAAATTTAACAGACATCCAGCTGCACTAAACAACAACTTGCATTCCTCACTAAGTGACTAAACTCTAGTTTGTACCAGGATCTGCCTGCCCTTATCTCATAGCAAAGGTGTAAATCAAAGTTGAAATGACATCTTTCCAGTGGACCCTCTGCAGACTTCTTAAGCCTGAAGTCAAGAAATGGACTCAAGCAAGAACAGAGAGCTGTAAATCAATTAATGGCGACTTCGTTGGACAGAAGAACTCTCCTGAGGCATTGATTTTGTAACTGGAAGTGACTTTAATCCAATCAGGAGAAGTTATACTTTCCCTTAAAATCAGTTACACTCATCCAATCTGGAGATATTCTCTGAGCACTCAATGAACTCCCTGGTGATTTCCTTGGGGCAGCCTCTTTAGAATTCTGACAGGGAGGGGGAAATCTGCAAAATGACATTCTGAAACCTGCTCTCTGGATCCAAAAAAAAAATTGGTGAGCCATTCACTCTCTGAGGGAAGCTGAACTTGACAGTTCTCTTCTATTTGTGGAACAGAATGTTAGATCCAGCTTGCCAAGCCAATGTTGTGAGCCAATAGTCGGAGTCTGCTGAGACGCAGCCATTATTTCAAGAGGGGAATCTCAGTATCTGAACTCTTGTGCCAGAAAGAGTAGTACTTTTCTCTATTAAGTTACAGATGAAACAGCAATGGGCTTAACGGAAAGAAGCACTGCACACCACAAATAAAGGATCATGCAGCAAAGAGAAAGAGTACAGTCCAACACAAGAAAAAAACTTACTCGAAACCTGGAGCTAAGATAAATTAGAATTCCAAATAGCAAATAAAAACCCAGCCTCTCTGTTTTATATATTTCTCTGTCTAGTTTGTCTGTGTCCTGTCTTATATGTCAGCATATTTATTAATTTATCATATTTCTATAATCCTTGTTTTTATCAGTGAATTGTATTATTTTGTTTCTTAAAACAAGTGTGCTTCAGTTACCTTGATATAAGTTGGACTGCCAGAGACCACCTCCTACAACAAAGAAACGTAAGGAAAATAAAGTTGGAGCCTTGCTGAATTATTTGATTAATTATCAGTTTTCTAATGGCAAAGCTAATAATTAATTAACCACAATAAGTCACGCATGATAAATCACAAACTTTACTACCACATTTTGCCAAAGATTAACCTAGACTATAAATCTAAATTTAATATGTTTACAGTTTAACATCAGTTTCATCAGTGTAAGTAACTTTTTTAGAAAATGAAAATTCCCGGACCAGATAATCTTAGTAGAAGGTTCTTGAAATCTAGTGCAGAGCCACTCAGCTCCATTTTGTACTTTTATCTTTTTAGGTTGTCATTAGAAGAGCAGAAGGTTCCAAATCTATGGAAACATGTTACAGCAGTTCCAGTAGCTGTAAACTTCAGGCCAATAAGTCTGACATCAGTAGGTATGAAATCCTTTGTACAGTGTATAAAAGAGAAAGCTGACAGAGAAAACCCAGGGTTTATAAGGTCCATTTTGATTTTCCTACCAGTTTAACAGAGGTATGGAGGATGCGGTTAACACTTTGCTTCATCGGTTGTATAACCACTTGAAAGACATCAAGACTTACACAAAGCTCCCATTTATAGACTTCTCATCAGCTTTTAATACAATCCAGTCCCCTGTTCTTTCAGAGAGACTTATTAAAGTTTTTAATTTGGACTTTAGTTTGGTAGGGTGACTGATTGACTTTTAACTGAAAGGACTCAATGAGTGAAGGCCAATGACTATCTGTCTCACATGCTGTCCTCATCCCTTAGGGCTGCGTTCTTTCACCTTTTTTGTACATTCTCTACACTAATGAATGTTGCAGTAAATTTGAAAACAGGTTTGTCTTAAAAGTTGCTGATGATTCAGTGATTGTATCCCTACTTAATGAGAGTGAATAGTAGATGATTGTGTTATCTGGTATAATGAGTAATTTCTACACCTAAAAGTTACAAAAATACAGAAACTAATAATTTTAGAAGACTTGAGATTTGTTTACAAAAAAGCAATCATCAACATCCAGGCAATGGGGATTGTTAAAAGATATAAATATCTGGGGACAATCATGGACCCAAGGCTGACTTTTAGTGAAAATACAGAAGTCGTCTGCAAAAAGGGACAGCAGCATCTATGCTGTCTTTTATAAATCTTGTATTGATTCTGGATTTACTTACAGTCATGTGAAAAAGTATGTGCACCCCATGAAATTATTTTTCTTTTTTAACATATGTGGGCATATCAAGATTTGATCTTCACTTAAAACAAAATCTATAGATAAAGGTGATATAACAAACATCATGCCAAATTTATGTTTTATGTCCATACTATTATTAAATAAACATAAATGTAGATTTCACATGTAGAAAAAGTAAATGCACCCCTACATTTATCTCTACTTTAAATTCCTAACCTTACAATAAGATACACAAGATCAGGTGCAAACAATTAGAGCATCAATAAGGAAGATCTTGGAGGAACTGTCTTATTCAAACCTCATTTATTTAGTTGGGTTTATTCATTGTTGTTGAAGTGTGTTTTATCACCATGCGTAGATCTTAAGAGCTCTCTGAGTCCTTCAGAAACAAGAGTCTAGATACCTCTAGACTCTAGGAAAGAATTTAAAAAGATTTCCAAATAGTTGGAAATCAGTCATTCCACTGTCTGGAAGATCATCTACAAATGGAGAAGTTTTCAGACACCTGCCAGCTTGACCAGACCAGACAGCAAGTTCATGCCAAGAGCAGAATGAAAAATGCTGAATAAAGCCTCAAAGAATCCCAACATTTAATTACAGACCTACAGGTAGCTCTTACCACTATTGATTTAAAGTGTAGGAGTCTAGCATTAGAAAGAGGCTGCACAAATTAGATCTATGTGAGAAATGTGTTAGGAGAAAACCTTTGCTGTTCCAAAGAACACCAGTGCAAGACTAAAGTTTCCCCATGAACACCTAGTCAAAGGTCAGAACGTTTGGGTCAATGTGATCTGGACAGATGAGGCAAAGATATTTATTTGTCCAAAGCACCAAAGACAGCGATTGGCCAGAAGAACCAGATACCAACTGTAAAGCACAGTGGTGAAAATGTTATGGTTTGGGATTCTTTGTTGTATTAAGGGGTGCGTGAGGATAATGTGAAAGCATCTGTAAGAAGACTGAAGCTCAACTAAACATGAAACTTGCAGCATGACAATGACCCTGAACATACCGTCACATCCACCATGTGATGGCTGAAGAGAAAGAAATGCAGGGTTCTGGAATGACCAAGTCAAAGCCCAAATATGAATTTCAAAGGACTTTGTTCTCTCAGCTCGCCCTCACCTTCTTCATTTCCCTTTCAATCTGTGTCCTCTTGCCTCCACTGTTCTCTTAATTTCAAGCTCAACAGTCAATTTACTGGAAGGGACTTTTAAGCCCTGCCCAGGGACTCCTTCTGGAAACATCCCAAAAGTCTCTAAAAACCCCAGTCACTCTGGAGGTGAGGAATGCTCTCTGTCCATTTTCCTAAAACTCACCTTAGTGGTTCAAGGTGTCCATGCATGCTTAAACCCCAGCTTTAAAAGGGTAGCGAAATCCAGGTGGCCTGGACAGTGTAATTTAAAACATTTGTACTGAGAATCCTGTAATGGTCCTTCCTACTGCCATACCGCTTCTTTTACCTATTTTACCATCTTCCACACCCGTGGAGTATTAAGTTTCGGTGCATTCCCTAAGCCTCTCTAATGGTATAAAGCTTTTTGTCCAGACATGGCACCCTATATTACTATATATTACTTTATAAATATTGCCATATTTTCTTAGTGGTGTGTGACAGTACTTTACCCATTCTACGCTAGACAATAACTTGACTGCACTCTATGTACTGAACACATGTGCCTCCAGCCTAGATAGCTAAACTAATTAATTTATTCATGTAGGCTCAAGATTCAGAGAACTATAAACAAGCAATTAACTTTTTATCATAAACACGGTATATTTGTTATTTGATCTGTCTCTAAAAATGCATGTACAGTACATAAATATGATTAATACTTGAGTTTTTTCTGTCGTTATGTGTAATAAAGACAAGCTTGTTTCACTGAGGCCTATTTTTGTCTGTTTTCTATTAAATAGTTGCAGCAGTGAACTCTTCATGAGATGAAACTGCAAACCTGTAACCTGGCAACAAGAGCCATTCAGCATTTCCTATTATCTTTGAGAGAATCTGAGGTTAATGATAGAAGCTTCAGGTCAGCAACACGGGTTATTTTAATTTATTGCTCAATTTTGTCATTAAGCTTATTTTCTTTCTATTGCAGTGAAATCAATGTAACATTTTGTGAGGTGTATTTAGGACCTTTGTGGTAAGCTTAACGAAGCCCAGTTTGTGATGTGATTAAGCCTGACATTCATAATGAGCACAGAAAGATTCCACAGGAGTGCAATTCTGTTTATAACCATTCCAGGCTAACAACATTTATAATATAAATTGATCACCAATTCTATGAATTCTTCTTTGGACACATTACAGATTCATTCAACTTTAATAAGTATTAACCACAAGAAGATTGCATTTAAAAGAACAATTGCAAAGAAAAATGACACCTGCCACTTCCAGCAATAGAGAAGTGCTAGAGGATTAGAATGATAAATTATAATTAACATAGTCCATCTCACCAATATAACATGAACGTGCTGGAACAGTTCGATTTTCATTGAGATATCTCTTATATAGTATGCCATACAAAAATTTTCTTATTTTAAACTCTTTCATTGTAAAGCATTGTAAAGAGATGTTCTGTGTGACTTCAACTACAGATTAGTTTACTGTTTCAGATTTACCCTGAGAGAGGTCATGTCAACCTGTAAATTTTCTATATCTTCTCCTTTAGTCGTTCAACAGAACAAATGTACAGTACAAGTTAGTCAAAGGCACACAAGTAAGTCAGACTTCTGCTACACCCGCTTACTTCCCCTGCTGCCTGGGGTAAGATAACAGTAAAAGTAAAAGGTGACTAATATGAATGAGAAATTTCAGTTTTAGATTAAAGAAAAAATTGGCAACCTTTGTTAAAACATGTTTTTCACTTTCTCATTATGGGTTATCGAGTGTAGATTGATGGGCAAAAATGGCAAATGTATCCATTTAAAATTAGATAGATAGATAGATAGATAGATAGATAGATAGATAGATAGATAAACTTTCTAGAGAAAAAAATATTGTTACACATGTGCACATAGGAAGCACCTTTGTATCTCTGATAAGGTAAACGATTCCACTAGGGGAAGAAGAGGGGGCATTGTCTCTAATGACCTTGTTTTTCCCTTAGCAGCTCCAAAAGACCGCAGTCAGAGGATACCTGACCATGTCCCGCAATCCTCTTGAGCCCCACCCCTACCAGGCCGAGGATATATAAATAGCCACTTGATGGAAGTTGTAGTCTTTTGTTTTAGACCAATATTAAGGCAAGCCAGAGAGAATGCTGCAGAGATGCATCTAATTATAAGGGCTCTTTGTTTGTTAACAGCACAGGTCAAGTATTTTTGTTTTGTACAGTTTATTATACTGTTTAATAGAGAATACCAGGTTGATTCCTAAACCTTTGAAGCTGGTTTCCTCCTTTATTCCACTAAATATAAATATTATAGCATACTAACAACAAACCTTCAAAAACACTTTTTGCTTGGATAATCTAGAGCTGATGCTGTCAATAAGAGGCTTGTCGGTGGCAGTAAGATGGTTAGATTTGTCTAGATGAACATTTAAAGGCATTCACTTTTGAATACAGTGGGTCCAGATGGTATTGTCTAAAAAAGGAATGTGCCATGTTGTTCCATCTCAGGTTCCCTGGTTGATGTCATGATGTCACCAGCATTTAGAATAACTCATCTTCACAGTACTAATAACAGAGTAAATAATTTCTGTTGCCGAGTTTAAAAATAAACTTCAACAGGATAATCCTAGGTAGCAACATGGATGAATTCAGTCAGCTTTTTAAGGTCTGGATCACACATATCAGCTTTAATTGTAATGTTCATCCATCCATTATCCAACCCGCTATATCCTAACACAGGGTCACGGGGGTCTGCTGGAGCCAATCACAGCCAACACAGGGCGCAAGGCAGGAACAAACCCTGGGCAGGGCACCAGCCCACCACAGGGCGCACACACACACACACACACACACCAAGCACACATTAGGGACAATTTAGGATCGCCAATGCACCTAACTTGTATGTCTTTCGACTGTGGGAGGAAACTGGAGCACCCAGAGGAAACCCACGCAGACACGGGGAGAATATGCAAACTCCATGCAGGGAGGACCTGGGAAGCAAACCCAGGTCTCCTTACTGCAAGGTAGCAGCGCTACCACTGTGCCAGCGTGCCTTCCTAATTGTAACGTGCTTGCCAATCCCAGCCAACACAGGGCACAAGGCAGGAACAAATCCCGGGCAGGGTGTGAGCCCACCGCATGGCACACACACCCACACATCAAGCACACACTAGGGACAATTTAGGATCACCAATGCATCTAACCTGCTCATTCATATAAATCACGGACCCCTCCTGTTTTTTGACTCTTTTAAATTGTATTAGATAAAATCTGTCCAGCATTAAATAACATCTGAAATAGGAGGTTTAAGCCGGCTCATTGCAGTAACAAAATTCCCACTGTACCTGAACTCTCCATATCTTGTGATGAGATGTGACAGTTTTTTCAACTTAAAAAGGATCAGCTATTTCTCATTATTTGGCGGTTGGCCAGTTTTAAATCCCTTCCTCTTTACTTTTTATTCTTGTTCGAGATATTCACACTTGCTGTCCTCAGATGAGCTGCCCATCTCATAAGGTGTAAGAGAGTTCTTTTGGCAGTAGTGATCACAGTACTATCAGCTGAGTGTGGGGATCGTTAATATATCCCACATAACATTCCTTAGAATCACTTAACATTCACAGATGTTGTAGACATAAGGTACCTTTTAAATCCGCTATGCTCAGCCTTGTGACATTTGTCAAGTTCACAGCTTGTATACTACAGAATAAAGTGTGGAGAAAGTGAATGGGTCTGATTACTTTCTTAATACACTGTATCTGAAAATGACTGTAAGAGGAAATTAATTATGCAATGTTTGTTCTGTAAACACTGAGTGAACAAATATGTACTCAGTATTTACGGCTGCATTATCTACATATTATAATGATTACGTATTTCTCTGACACTATAATTTATAGGTAAACGTAAACAGCTGCTCTCCATCATGATCTAAAGCAGTCAACAATTTTACCTAGGGATTTCAACAGAAATTTGAACCATCATTCAGGTACTTCTTTCAAAAATGTAATTAGTTACCGACCATTCACAACCAACAAAAACAACAGGACATCAACTGATCCCATTTGTACATCATTTAAACTTGAATCTACTGTCTATTAAAGCTACTATTAAAGAGTCACCGCAAGCCTATTTGGCCTTTGTTTTTAAGTACATGAGTATGTATTTTATGTAATCTACTAATGCATGCAATTTGCATTTTATTATTGCTGTTATTTTTGAGTATGACTCGTTGTTACAAAACGTTTTAAACAATGTGACAACTGACTCCAGGAAGAAGTAATTAATATGTTTTAAATGCTCCAGATTTCAAAGCAATTAACTAACTCCCAGAACACAGCTAAATTTTATACCATTCAAACATTTTCTAACTTGCTTTTTTATAACAATGCATTTGAGTTCAGGAAATTAATTTTAGCAGTTTTTTTCATTATGCATATCTATCATCTTTTTTATCTGCAGGCAGCTGCCTAAGGAACTGGACTGTAACCATAGGTTTTCTGGTTTAGTTGTAACCTCTGCACCATTGTATGATACAGACTGTAAAAAAAATGTGTAAACAAGTTCACCCAATTTATCATGTAAAATGGCTTTAAATGGCCACTGCTGTATGGAAGGTATTTTTTGCTTGATTTCATCTTTTACCAGTGGATTCACTGTACTTTGTGAGAAAGTCGTGCTTTGGTATTTTAATACTTAACTTTCCATGTGACACAAATTGTTACCGCTTGTATAAACCAGTTGCCTCTCATCAAGGGATCCCAGAAAGTTGCTCCTGAAAGATACACTGGAAATTATCTATCCATTATCCAACCCACTTTATATCCTAACTACAGGGTCATGGGGGTCTGCTGGAGCCAATCCCAGCCAACACAGGGCGCAAGGTAGGAAACAAAGCCCGGGCAGGGTGCCAGCCCACCGCAACTGGAAATTATGCTTTTGCCAAAAAAATGGTTGTCTTCATTAGTTCCTTGACATGTTTAAGATTGAATGACTGCTCTCTGAAAGTGTATGTTGTGGACAGCTCTTCACCTTTTTTAAATGAATTCTATGCTATCTTTGATGCACCACAGAGGAAAGCAATCATTTTTGTAATGGGGGGCCTAGTCAGACTGGAAATTGCAGGCTGCAGGATGAGGTACAAAACAGGAGCTGAGGCTTATGAAGTCCTGACAGTAAGGGAGCATAAAACCTATCAGGAAAAATGCATGTCGTTTTGCCAGTAATTACACTATAGGCATAGACGTAGTCTCCTTAGCATCTTTGACGAGAAAAAAACACAGCAATTATGTTGATTTTTTTTTTTCAAAAAGACAAAATGTTATGTGTAACAGAAACAGGTAAATACCAAGACATAAATACATTTGGAAAGGTATGTCTAGTGTCCACTGCTGTACTGATGCATATTTATTACATATCCTTTGTGTGATATGTTTTAAAACAGTTACCAATGCACAGCCCAACACTATCAGGACACTAGAAGTGTGTTTCTTTGCACATTTTTCTTATAATATTTTTTTCTGTTGCTTGCACATGAAAGAGCTGAATGAGTGTTTGATCCGCATGTTTGATGTTCCCCTTGTGTTATTGTAGGCTACCACAGCACAAGGTTTAGTGCCTTCCACATTTTCCCCTAACATAAACATTGACAGTTGCTGCACTGTGAATAGTGCTTAGGGGGCTAATGTCATTCTTGTCCTTCCACTTAATTGCAGTTATTTTGCTTTTTTACCACAAACCTACTTGTAGCATGGTGGACATTCACACAAATGAATTCACCAGGCATATCATGGCAGTTCAGTCATACAGTACCATATGCATCAGCTTTACCATCCATGTCTACATATGACCAATTCACACTGTCATCCCTATTACTTGATTCAACTAATGTTTCAGTTTGTTCTAAAACTGGCTTTACAACTATTCGTTTAAATGCCATTGTGTTTTTTGTTTTATGGCTCCATCCCACTCAAGAATACTGATGTGATGTATGCTGCATAGAAATATTCATGCTTTTTTGCAGCATAATGTGATTTTATCCAGTAGATGGAGGCAGAATACTATCCTGAGAGGTATTCGAACTTATGGGACAGAACAGCTATATCTGCAGAAACATTTGGAGTTACCCTTTTTTACATTGAATTCTGAGGCCTAGAGAGGTTTGGGGTTAATGCCAAGGAGGTTAAAAGAACAGAATTTAGCAATGGCAGGTAATTGCTTAGAAGTTCCAAATTCCGACCGACAGCAGTAAGCAGATCCCCTCTAAAATGTATGGGACTGGTTCTGTGGGTTTTTTCGAGGCCTTTAAGTGTGAACAGAAGCTCTGGACTGCTGGGGGTAGTTCTTGGAGGATGGCCGAGATATTAAAGCTTGAAGTTAAAATAGTGAGACAAAGCAAGACATCTTTTGCTTTTTTATGAATAAAGACACCCCATTTCACAAGTTTGGTTCCTTTGACTATCTTTCTGGGTTTGGGAAGAGCTTCGGAGTGGACTATATCTTTTACACTTTATACAGTTTATGTAAGTAAAACATAGTAATGATGAGTTTTCACACTATTACATTTTATGCAAATGGTTTGCATGTTATTCTAACTGTGGTAATGAGGCTTTAATGGCTGTTTTGTATAATAGGTTTTCTGACAAGCTGAAAGATGAATTGGCGTATCGAGATCTGATTTAACAGACAGATACATTATCAATGGCTATTCAGGAAGAGTCTATCTAAATTACACAGGTTCATCTCAAAAATCAAAAACATTAGGCTTGTGCTTTTCCTGTAATGTACCCGTAAATTTATTATTGGGGAAAAAAGAAAATGAGGTGTTGAAGATTAGTCAGTCAACACTGAGGTTACATCATATTTTAATCAGTATTAAGCTGCTATTCCAGTTTTTGTGAATGGTTAAGATGGAAATTAAATTTGGAAGACTACTTTAATCAGCTGTAGTTTATCACTGAATCTTCTAGATCTTTTTTCAAATTTTAAGATTGCAGTAATTAGAAACAAAGAAATTGAAGTTCTTGCTGCCCACCTATACATCTTGATCTTACTGAGTGGTTCATTTAAAGAATTCTCATAAAGAAATCATTGAATTTGATGATTGATCGAAGGTCGCACACTCAGGCACTTGTTAGTATATTACTGACTTACAAGTTCAGGTATCATGGTTAAATTCATGAACAGGTCACAGTCTGTGAGGAGTTTGCACAGTCTTCTTGGGTCTGCAAATGTTTTGTTTAGCTGCTGCAGCTTCCCCTATTTTCCCTGAATACAGCAACGACAGTTTCTTGAACATCTTTAACCTGTGAGAAGGGCCTTCACCAGTGAGAACAGTCTGCAAGATTCTCACTGACTTTCTTGAAATGAGTGAGAATCAGTATAAATTCTCACTGCCTCAGGAGGTGTTGAGAAGTTTGTAAGGCTGAAATTGTGTGGTTTCCATCATGTCAGCAGTTGCAGAATCATTATTTTACTACTTGCTGTCTGCTTTAAACACCAAAATATTCTTCAACAGAGACAAAGAAGCACCACGGAAGTAAATGAAAAATTAGAGAAGTATTTAAAATATATTTAAAAAGAAAGAAATAGTAAAAGCAATGTACCTAGCCCCATTTTTTTAACAATATTATAGGACATAAACTAAGAATGAGTACTTCCTTGATAAGCCCGTCAGTTACTAGTATTTGCAGTCCCCTGACAGCCAAAGCATTGCTATTAGCTGTGTATTGTTTATTTGTACTATAATCCATCAAACTAGGAGCTCAAGGCATAAGGACATGGGAGACACAATGACTGAGTATTGTGACCATATTGAAGAGCCTGTTTAAATAACAACTGAATCAAATGGCTTAAGGTCTTTACTTGTAAGGCATATTGCCAAGTATCTGAAAGTTTGAAATGGATGGATGGATGGATGATTGGGAGCCTTTAGTTTAGCATGTCATTGCATTTAGCTACATGGTACTAATAAGGGTGGCCTCAATAGGCAAGTGACAAGACCATTGGCAAGTTATCAGTAGTAGATTTAACAAAACAAACATTCATGGTGACAAAACAGAAAAAAATAACAACTGAGAGAATACAGCCTTCTTGGCTTCAACAAATGAGAAGTTCGGTAGAGCTGGTATTGGTTTTTGAGCTCCATCCTTGGGCAGCCTCGAGTCCAAATGAACCACCTCCTTCCAAGGATGTCCAGGTCTTAAAGGGCTCTGACCAGAATGGGCGACTCAGTTGCTCTCATAGGGGCATCTTGTTGGATAAGAGAAGAGACGATACTTTTAGCAACAGTGCCTCCTCTCACCCCAGCCAGGTATTACATATCCCTGAAGGGCCTGGAAAATAATCCTCTAATGGGTATGTGTGACACAGTATGTTTCCAAAAGAATTACCTCATTGGGACACTGGGCTTAGAAGCATTTTCTTTTACATCATTGTCAGGCTTGCCACCTGCATCAGCATCTCAAAATTTCATGAACATCTCAACTGGCTTACAACAACAACAACAACATTTATTTATATAGCACATTTTCATACAAATAATGTAGCTCAAAGTGCTGTACATGCCCAGAGGGGACTGGGCGGTCTCTTGGTCTGGAATCCCTACAGATTTTTTTTTTTTTTCTCCAGCCTCTGTAGTTTTTTTTTTTTTTTTTTTTCTGTCCACCCTGGCCATCGGACCTTACTTATTCTATGTTAATTAATGTTGACTTATGTTTATTTTTTATTGTGTCTTCTATTTTTCTATTGTTCATTTTGTAAAGCACTTTGAGCTACATTTTTTGTATGAAAATGTGCTATATAAATAAATGTTGTTATTGTTGTTTACATGATGAAGAAAAGAGAAATAAAAGACAAAGTAAGAATTAGAATAAGACAACACTAATTAACATAGAATAAGAATAAGGTCCAATGGCCAGGGAGGACAGAAAAAAAAAAAAACTCCAGACAGCTGGAGAAAAAAATAAAATCTGCAGGGGTTCCAGGCCACAAGACAGCACAGCCCCCTCTGGGCATTCTACCTAACATAAATGAAACAGTCCTCTTTGTATTTAGGGTCCTCATGGAAGGACTTGATGATGGGGGCTTAGGGGGTGAAAGGCTGCAAACATCATGCTGTCAGGAAACAACAGGTCCTAGTAGGGTGAGCTTATCACTTAAAACAGCTTTACAGCTTTCACAAGCATTTCAGCTGACGCAGGAAGAAAACAACCACAACAACAACAAAAACATTTTATTGTATATCTCATTTTCATACACTGCATGTAGGGCAAAGCACTTTACAAAATGTCAAAGAAATAATTTAAAGCAAAGAAAAACAAATTAGAATTAGATAAGAATAAAAATTAATAAATAACATACAAAAATAAATAATACATATGTAAAATACATGTATAAATAATAGAACAGTAGAGTTCTTCTATATAGAATCAGTTTTTAAGTCTCTGAAGATGAGTCTGATGATTAGGTCAGATAGCTAGCAAGGACAGAAAAAAAACTCAAAATAGACTGGAGGGGAAAAAACATCTGCCTGGGTTCCAAAGCTAAAATGTCCCGCAGCCATCCTGTGTAAATGCCCAAGGCGAAGCACCTGATATAAAGCTTGCTGTGTGGACTTTAATTTCATTCATTCAGGTTGTATGTTTTCATTTGTAAACTCCTAGTGTTTGATATGTCTGGTTTCTCTTCAAAAAAAAAAAAAATATATATATATATATATATATACTGTCGGAGGTGGCTGGGGTGGCGACCCGGCCGGGACGCCCAGGAGGACCGGAGGAGGGCTTGCGCCTTCCCCAGACCATCTGGGGGCAGTCGCCCTGGTTCCTTTGGGGGCCACGGGTACAGAGCTTTGAAGGTGCCTTTTGGGGTGCCCCCATGCCTTTGGAACCCTGGACCTCAGCACTTACGCCACACCAGGAAGTGCTGGGGGGTAGAGGAGCAGGGACACCCGGAGTGCTTCCAGGGATACAGCCGGGGATATAGCCGGCACTTCCGCCACACTGGGGCGTGTCGGCAGGAGATTGCCGTGAAGCACCTGGAGCACATCCGGGTGTGGATAAAAGGGGCCTCCTCCCTTCATTCGGGGCGATGTGGAGTGGAGTGGACTGAGCTTGCTGGAGGAGGCAAGGAGGCGGCCTGAAGAAAGTAAGGCATTGTGTGGCCAGGACTTTGGGGACTGTGGGGGTTTTGTGGTGCACTTTTGACTGTGACTGTGTAAATAAATGTGTTTGTGGGTGACATGATCGTGTCCGCCTGTCTGTGTCCAGGCCAGCCTCCACAATATATATATATATATACTGTATATATTTCATTTTCACTGACATCAGCAAATGTAGTGGGGTTAGGGGTCCTGAAGAGATGCAGATGGATGCTTTTACACAGTCCTCTCAGTGGTGGAAAGCTGAGTTAAGCTGAAGGAAAGGTGAATGGTTGTAAGCTAAAGTCCAAAAATCATGCAGCCTGTCTCTGCTGAGGTGAGTATTGTGGGGTGTGTATACAACACAAAATTAATAGGCATTGATAGAGGAAATTTACCAATAACCAAAAAAAAAAAAATTAGAAGGTATCTATAATGTATTGCCTTTCATGAAAAAGTCACACATTACATAAATGATTAAAAGTAATTCACGATCCAACCTTTTCATCATGAATCTGCCTTTCAAAATTGATTTGATCAAAGAATTACATAGATTGACAAATACAAAGCAGCACAATTCAGTGACACTATGCCATTTCCTAGCCCACTTAATCCAAACCAGTGTCGAGGGGGGTGCTGGAGCCTCTATGATCCAGCATAGGGTGCAAGGCAGGAACAAACCCAGAATAGGGCACCAGTCCATCACACACATTCATCCACACACTAAACAGCCAATTTAGTGTTGCCAATTCACATAACCTGCATGTCTTTGGACAGTGGGAGGAATCCCACAAATGCACTGGGAGAACATGCAAACTCCATGCAGGGTGGATCCAGGACATGAACCCTGGTGTCTTTAATACAAGACAGCAGCACTACCTCTGTACCACCGTGCCACCCATAGTGAGTCACATACACCATAAAAACCATATACAACTATAAATGTATGTAAGTATCATTGATCTACACTGAAAAAGCAGTCTTCTTGCATCTTGTTGCTTTACTTATATACTCTTTGTTTCTTTAAGGCAATGGAAATTCACAAAAGTAAAAGGCTGTGTAGTTTACAGTGCAGGCTGAATTATTTTAGATAGATAGATAGATAGATAGATAGATAGATAGATAGATAGATAGATAGATAGAT
>JANRMT010062835.1:26593646-26738462 GCA_026402145.1 Polypterus bichir lapradei | reverse complement strand
CCTTTTCTTAATGAGTGACCTGTTTTTGCTGATAATTAACTTCTTTTGAATTAATTTTAATAGACTTGCTCTTGAAGACTCAGACCCCTTTATTGTTTATTTTCCTTAATTAGCATCCAAACAATAACAACTTACAAAATGAGGCAAAAAAACTGGTGTCCATAATATAATATTTGAAAATAAAGAAAGAAGAAGGTCTCAGGAATGTCAATCTTCTCAGGTCCCCAAAACATTTGACCAGTGCTCTTATAAAGAGAAAATCAACAATTTCAGAAATGTCTGCAAATGCACCACAAGAGCAGCAACAAGCCATGAAATTAAAGAATTGGTTTAATAGTATCTATCTATCTATCTATCTATCTATCTATCTATCTATCTATCTATCTATCTATCTATTAATGACAAGATTTGGCACCTCATTTAAGCAGCTGGTTGGAGTGAAATTGGTTGAAGTTTGAGGCCCTGACTTATTTGGTGTTCAGTTGGCTCCCTCACTTCACATTTCATTTCTGTTTGGGTACCATTTAAGGAAAGAAATGAAGCAATTCAGAGGAATGATGAAGAAATTCGGGGAACAAATCTAAAAAAAAGCAATTCATTTAAAATGAATTCACAAAAACTTAATTAGCAGAAAAACAGGGCACTCATTAAATAAAGGGTTGGAATGAAAACCTGCAGCCACATTGGTCCTCCAGGACCTGACTTGGCGACCCCTTTTCTAGTACCCCCGTAGGCCTGTTTATTTCTTTGAACTATACTATTATTTGTAATACCTTGCAATTAAACGGGGTGACTATGTTGGCACCCTAAATATTTTTGTAACTCAAGTCGGTCAGTTCCGCAATACATTTTAAATATTATTTATATATCTTTTCTGAACTATTCTTTTTGAAATGCCAGCCACACATAGGACTATCATTAATTTTTCTGCGTCTTTTGCTGGAAAGGTACCAGGGACGTTAGGCTGTCACTATGATGGTGGGCTGAAAACGGAATGATTCATTGGGGCAAACAAACAAAGCTTTGGATCAAAAAAACTAAGAACTGAAAAAAACTACAGAAGTTATATGTAAGTCAATAAATATGTATTGTTTTCTTTACATACTGTATATATCTAAAAATATTAGACTAAATATTTTCATGTAAAATTGATTTTGAACAATACTGCATACATGAATCAAATTTTTATTTTTTAAATTTCAATTACATTTCTGTTTAGTTTTGTACTTTTTTCAATTTAGTACTTAAATATGATGTGATGAAAATGTTCTAATTATACTTTTATTGTGTTCATGTAATGTAAATAAAAGTAACTATTTTCAATTAAAACCATGTTTTTTATGAGTTTAATTTTGCAGATCTGTGTAATGGGTCTGCCAGGTGGCCCCTACAGGTGGTGCCCCTACCAGTTATTAAGAATTGAGGCCTAGTATGCAGGAGTCTTTAACCTGACCATGCCAGACACTCATCTTCCATTGCAGCCCAGATATTAAGAGACATGTCAGCATCCAAGGACTAAAGTAAGAGAACGAAAAGACCAAGCTGTGTTATTGAAGTGAGTTGAAACTGGGAGTTCAAAAAAATAACCAAACCCCTAAGAATCAAAGAGCAAGACGTTAAACAGAAGTCATGGGAAAAATGAGTCAAAAATCCAAAATAAACGTACCACTAGAGTCTACTTGGATAATTTCATGCTACACAAGAAATGAAACAGTGTTTATCCACTTAACACAGGTTGACATTGGTGCAAATTTATAACAAAATGTTACTGTTATCATAAATGTGATGGTGATGTCAAGTGACATGAGGTAATGTTGTTGTGTAAACAGATAAAACTTAAAAGTGAATGAAATTAAAACATTTTCGGAATTAATCAAAATAATGCTAGACATCAAAAATGGAATCTGTATGCCAAAAACTAAAATAAATTAAAATACACATACAGAATGTGACTGTTATCACTCCAGAAACACACATTTACAAGGCTGTTCTTATCACTTGTGGCCATCATCACGTTGGTGGAAGTGGCTGTTCACTGCTGTTATGTAGTCAGAACAGCAGGTTGGATGGTGGAACTGCCAAGAAAAAGAGATGGGCACAGTTAGTCAGGTGTGACAAATGTTCTTATAGTTTGGCAGCTTCTGGACTGTGGTCGAAGCAAACAAATACTTGAGTTCCCAGGCATCTTTTATAACCCTCTCCTGTTACTCCCTTTGCTTGAAGGCTCATGTGAATAATCTTAACCTTCACATTTTCCTTTTCTGGTGTGTATGCTTATAATATTCAAAGCACCTATTGCGATAGCCATGTCTGTCTGTCCACATGAAACATTTCTGCACAGTTCAGCTTTTGTTTAGATATCTCCCATTGAAAAGCATTGGCAAATTTGTAAAGTCATCTGCCTTAAACATTCTGTGCAACTTCAGCTACAAATGAGTTGACTGTTTCAATTTTACCTTGAGAGCAGTTAACTTCAGCTTGTAAATTTTGTACATTTTTCTCTTTTACTTATCTGACAGCAAACTCTGGGAAGGCATGCGCACAAGCTGCTTATACAGAAACACACACACACAAAACTTGACCTATTTGGAAATAAATGGCAATCACAAACAATTCTGCAAGTGTCACTTATTAAGCATAGACGGAACTAACAGTATTCACATATGTTACAGTATTAACGAACTCACGACTGCATTATCCGCTCATAACTATTGTAAAGAACAGATGTTATCAACCTGCAGCTAAAACATGTTTGAACTAATTAATCACACATGAAGGTGCAGCTCCTCTAAGTGATATAAAGATAACATGGGGTTAGAAAAGGACCTTCAGTTTATGTGAGGGCAAAGATCAGAGCCACTGTGCCTTATAGATTTTACGGTGCACACAAAGAAATGAGTGGCACAAATAGCAAGGACAAACTAGAACTATAGGTTATGCTGTGCTTAGCAGTATAACATTTGAAAAAGAGTTGGGGTTGCAGTGCGGCCTAAATATCCACTTTTTCATTTGTGTATTTTGAGAGTGAAGTTAAAATCTTTAAGTAAGTGTATTTAAAGTGATAATCCTGTTACACAATAAATCATTTCCTTTCTAAGTACCAAGTTCCATCCATCCATCCATCCATCCATTTTCTGCTGCTTATATGCATCCAGGTGATGGGAGCAGCAGTCTAAGCAAAGATGCCCAGATGTCCATTTTCCTCACCACCTCTTTCAACTCCTCCAGGGAGGTTCTGAGGTATTCCCAGGCCAACCAAGAAATATAATCTTTCCTGTGTGTTCTGAGTCTGCCCAGAGGTCTCCTCCCAGTTGGATATGACCAAATCTCCTTCACAGGGAGTCATCCAGGAGGCCTTTTAATCAGATGCCAGAACTACCTGAGCTGGCTTCTTTCAACGAGGAGGAGCAGTGGCTCTACTTTGAGCTCCTCTCGAATGTCTGCATTTCTCACCCTACCTCTAAGGTTGAGCCCAAACACCCTGTGAAGGAAGCTCATTTCTGCTCCTAGTATCCCTGATCTAGTTCTTTCAGTCACTACCCACAACTCTTGACCATAGGTGAGAGTAGGAATGTAGAAATAAGAAAATTCAGAGCTTTGCTTTTCAGGCTCCTCATTCTTTTCTTCACTGTGAATGCTGCTCCAATCTGCCTGCCAATCTCCCTCACTCAAGAACAAGGTCCCAAGATACTTAAACTTGCTTGAGACACCACCTCATCCCCAATCTGGAGAGGGCATTCCACCATTTTCTGGCTGAGAATCATAAACCTCAGAGTTAGAGGTGCTGATCCTCATCCCAGTACATGTCTTTAAGGTCAAAGCTTGATGAAGCCAAAAGGACCACATCACCTGCAAAAAGTGGAGATGTAATTCTGAAGTCACCAAATCGCACACTCTCCACTTCTTGGCTGCACCTATAAATTCTGTCAATAAAGTTTTGAAGCTAATCTGTGACCAGGGGCAGCCATGACAAATTCCCACCCTGCTGGGAACGAGCCTGACTTACTTCTGGCAATACAAAACAAACTTTCGCTAACTAGATGGGGAACTTATTTCGGGTACTTTTCTCTTTTCATTGAGTAACATCGCCTGTGATTTTATGCTAGTGTGATTGCGTGGAGTGATTTGGTATTATTGCTAAGGTTGAGAAAGAGAGGATTGTATTTACTCCGCTAAATACTTGCTTTTTTCTGAACTCTTTTGTTATTTTTAAAATAAATGCATACTGTAAATCTATTTTTATATATAATATGCTACCATGGCTGTCCGTTTGTCTGTCCAGGATTTTAAATCACCTGTAGCTTGCAAACCATTTGAATTATGGACCTGAAATTGGGTACACATATACTATGTGACCTCTACTGTCCGCTTTCAGGGTGATGATTTTTATTAATCTTTTTATTTTTATTTTATTTTATTGTAGAATTAACTCTCGGCAGCACGCAGCAAGGCGGAAATGAGGCGCATGCATATGGCCGCCGTTCACATTCCCTACCACCTTCACCGTCACTTCCTCTACCTCTTCATACCTTAATTCATTCTTTAGGAAGATTGAAGACTTAAGTGCCAGCTTAATTGAGAAATTAAAGAAAACATACTAAATAATTGCAACACAAACCCTGACTTAATCAGTTTTAACATGTAAAGATGCCGACAGAAGAAGTGAAGAAGTGGGCCGCTAGGGTGGAGAAAAGAAGAGCTGCTCAGGAAGCAGCAAGCACATCAACCTCTGAGCAAATGAATGCTAAACAGAGACAGAGAAAGAGGATGAAAACTAGGAATGCTCAAGTCAAGTGTATTCGCTGCACATTATCGTGAAGTGTGCTGTTACTGGTATATATATATATATATAAAATCCAACATCTGTTTGTCTGTATGTCTGTATGTCTGTCCGCTTTTCATTAGAGAACTACTTAAGAGATTTAGATCAGGTTTTTTTCTATAATTTGCATGAGCATTCCGGTTAATTTTGTGACTTTTCTCATTGTGCTAAGTATCATAGTTCGCTTGCGGCAGCGATTTATTTGCATAAATCCGAGAGAGAGGCTGCATGCCTAGTGGTGGGAGAAGCGACTCCATTCGAGTCGCTCTACTAATCGCCACATATTGGAGCGTACCTTGCCTCCTCTTAGCTAGTGATACCTGTTTGTTCAGCAGACATTATCATCTAGAGCATTGTTGGGCAACCGCAGTGCGGCGTGGAATTTTTTTGGGGCGCCGCGAAAACTTTTGTAAAATATTTAAAATTGCTAGTGTTTTTGAACTTTTGGTTGATTAAAAAGATAATGTTTAAAAAAAATATTTTATGTTGGAAAAACAGATAACGGAACACTTACGGAAATGAAGTCTAAGAAACGCAAGAGACTTCAAATGATCGACAAGGAAATGCGCGTCTGTCTTTCGAAAATTGATCATCGCATCAATCTCATATGTGCTGAAAAACAATCTCAAAGTTCACATTAATTAAATTTAAGATTTATGCTTTGATTCCTTTATTAATAAAATGTCTTTCAAACTTGTAAAATTAACTGTTTTTATTGGTGATTGTCCATAGATTGTGTCGTCACGACTTTATTTATGGGCAGTCCCTCAGGTGCGCCGCGATTGAAAATTTTGGGACTTAGTGCGCCGCAACTCAATAAAGGTTGCCTTTCAATGATCTAGAGCTTGTTAAGGAGTAATGTTTGAAGTTTTTGAGAGAGAGATCTCAAGAGAGAGAGATCTGTGTGGAGGGAGCTACGGGGGACAGCTAGTAAATAAATAATTACAGTTAGTCACAGTCCTTAAACAACTATGAACAGCACATTGATCAATGCCATTTTTACATTACTGGAATTGGAATCTTCTGTGTATCAAAGCTATAGAGTCACCAGAAAACTATTTGTGCTCCATTTTAAACTACATGATGTTGTAAGGTGCTGTTAAAAAGCAGGTGTTTAATGCAGTCTACTGTGCTAATTACATTTTATTATCACTGTTATTTTTGAATATGACTTAATGTTACAAAAATATTTAATAAACAAAAATGTGAGAGCGACTCTTGGATGAATCTACTGAAAAATTAAATATGCACATGAATGTTATGCCACGTGTACATTTTCTAAGGTGTTTTTTATGTAAACTGCAGACATGTTGCTCCTACATCCATTCATTCCTGAATAACATTTTGTGTAATAAAGTATGTCCTCGACTGGTTCATGCTCAGTGAGTGAGCTACAACAGGAAAATGTCCCCGGAAACCAAAAGTACCATCATGAATTTGCAGTGAAAGCATTAAATACTATAAAAAACATAATTTTCAAAAATTAAAATGTGGAAAATAAACTAAAATTGAGCAAAAGGTAAATTCACACTGTAATTGAACTTTATGCTCTTTGTTGGGCATTGGATGAACTCTCAGGGCTTTAGCCACATAATTCTGATAAGCAAGGTGAAAATCTATTTCTACCCTTCTGCAAATACAATTTATAGAAATGTGGGTCTCCTTTATCACACTAATGTTTCACTGCCTTTATAAGACCATTTGTCCATTCTGCTTGCTGCAGCTACTTGGGGAAAAGGGCAAGTAGTCATTTAACCCGACTTTGCTTGAAATGATCAGAAGCATACATTTGTTAAAGCAGCTGTCAGGACCACTTTACACTGAGTAGAGGTCTTTTCTCTCTCTCTCTCTCTCTCTCTCAGAGGTACATTTCTTCTGAACCTTTTGAACCATGAAGTGACTGACAAACTAGGGTCAGCAGTTACAGAACAGCTGACAAGGTCAAAGTTCAGAGTTAATATACCAAGCTTGAAGCACATTCAACAGTTGAAGATGAATGCAGGAACATTATCCCCTTTGGTTCATTGGTAGTGAACAGAAGAAGGATCAGATGGCCTAAGCAATCAAGCCTGTTTGATGAGGCTCGGCAGGTGGTTTCATTTCAGTGCTGATCATGTTGCTGGCTCATCGGGTGTGGTAAATTGAATTGAAGGCTGAGGATTTAGCATTGAATGTTTTTGGAAATTCTGAAAATATGTTTTTTGTTTATTTAAGTTGTCATGCATGTGCGTCACCTTCTGGGCCCATCTGAGGTATGCACTACCACTCCGGGACACTAGGGGGGTGTGACCACTAACTCTTGTGTCTCACTTATCACCCACAGCTCAGAGAAGATGCCCACTGAGGGCAACTGACCACACCTTTTCAAGTTCAGGATCTATAAAAGCGAGGCACTCTCAAAAGGGGAACCTCTGACCCCCCCACCCAGCCCAGTCAGTCGCGCTCAATTTGTGAACAAACTTGCATTTGAAGAACTGGGACGTGACACCACAAAGGTTCCAAAGAAACACTTTGCTTCAAAAGAAATTCTAGTAGAGATGAAGAAACAATCAGGAAATGTTTCAAAGTGGTTTGTTAGGTTCTGAAACTCCACTACACCACAGTGAAGCCATTATCTCCAAATTACATTTAGAACAGTGGTGAATCTTCACAGGAAAGGCCAGCCTACCAAAGTTACCTCAAGGCATAACGATTACACATTCAAGAAATCACAGATGATCCCAGAAGAACATCCTCTAGCCTTCATCATGATCAGTGTTCATGACTCCACATTAAGGAAGAGAGAGAGGAGTTAGAGGTTGGGGACATTCACTGATAGCGCATTGCTGCACCCAGCACACCATGAACCACCTGGGACCCGAGTGCAGCAGGTGACACCTCAGCACCACATTGGAACAGTGTGAGTTTTTTTTTTTTTTTTGGTGGCTGGAGTGTCAATCCTGCTTCCAACCCCCAAGTTTTCCCTGCAAGTTGGAGGACCTGGCAGGGCTGGATGCAGATTTACATCATACCCAGGATGAAGAAATTGCAGGTTAAGGGCCTTGCTCAAGAGCCCAACAGACTCCCTTCTGGTGTTTACAAGACTCAAACCGGCAACCTTCTGATTGCTGGTGCAGATCCCTGGCCCCAGAGCCACCACTCCACCTATTAAGGGACTGAATAAAAATGAGATTCATGTCCAAGAGTACAATCAGTGCTCAACTCACTTGTAAAGGAACACCCAGATGATTCCCAAGCCTTTTGCAATAATGTACTATGGTCAGAAGACCCAAAAGTAGAACTCTAGATGATACAGATCCTACTGTCTGGAATTAGACATTAAGATACCTAAAATATAATTTGGGTGTGGTAGTGTGATGATGTGGGGATATTTTGCTGCCTCAGGACAAATTCTGAACCTTACTAGAGTTTTCTTAAGGAGATTGTCTGGTCATCGGTCTAAGACATGATCGTGAACTATAATTGGGTTATACCGCAGGACAATAACCCAAAACACAAACGCAAATCTACAACTTATTGGCCCAGAAGGAGCAAAATTAAAGTTTTGGTGTGACCTACTCAAAGTACTGACTTGAACCTTATATAGGGCAGTCCTGAAATGAATACTTCACACGTGCAAACCTACCAATGTGTCTGAATCAAAGCAGTTCTGTGATGAAGACTGGGATAAAATACCTCAACAGCGAAGTGAAAAACTGATATCAAATTATAGAAAGCATTGGTTGTGATTATTGCTACTAAAGGTGTTGCAACCACCTAGATTTACTCTTCACTTTCCACCAGCAATGTTGCTTTTTCTCTATCAATCTATTTTTCAACCACCTTTAATACAGTTCAGAGGCAACGGGAACTGGAGCTCATTCTTGTACAATGCAAGAACTAATTCTGAGTTGGGTGCCAGTCTATGACAGGGTACACTCATGTACATCTGCACTTATTTATATGGCACCAATTTAAAATCACCAGTTAACCCAACCCAACATATCTTTGGGATGAAATCTGGAATACCTTAGAAAAACCCACTTAGACATTGAAGGAACACACAAACTCCACAAAGATTGTGATTGTGTTGGAATTTACACCCAAGCTTCAAGAGTTGTGAGGCAGCATGAATCACTGTGCCACCTTTGCCTTCTTAACAATAGAAAATGTGATTAATTGTGTATAAGTCAACACTTCAATATGACAGTTCTTTCAAGACATGGATGGGTTGAGTAAGTGAGAGTGCAGATATGTGCTGTAACTCATGTGTCTCAGACAATCATCTTCCAGGTTCATCCGAGGTAAGCAATACCACTCTGGAGCAAGAGGGGGCGCTGCCACTAAAAGTATAGTCTCTTTCTGTTCCTACAGCACAGAGAAGCCCAATGAGGGAAACTGACTGCTCCTTCCAGCTGCAGGGCTATAAATTCAAGGTGCTCCCGGAAGGTGGCCTCTCTTTTGGATGTTGATTCAGCACAGGATGGAGCTCTACCCGAGACGTGGCCAATCAGCAGAGACACTGCAGCCTTGTGTTTTTGTTTGATTTATTACCACCAAGTGCTATTTCTGTTTCAACTGGCACCATTATTAAATGGGGCAACCCGATTGGAATCCCATCATTTATTTTGAACCTCTTATAATACCTCACTCCAGTAAAACCTGTGAGGCTATCGCTGTATTTTTCAATCAAAAAATTAATGATATTAGAAACAACATAGTATATCCCTCCAACACTAAGGATCCTCCTAAACTCCAGCATTCTGTTATAAACAAATTAAACTCTTTCACTAGGATAGATTTACCTGATTTACAAAAAATAATATCTCAATTAAAATCCTCCACCTGCGTCCTTGACCCAGTACCAACAAGGCTTTTCAAAGAAGTATCGGGCGTGCTAATTGATAATGTTCTGGACATAGTAAATTCGTCATTAGATACGGGGGTCTTCCCAGACTGTCTTAAGACTGCTGAAGTTAAACCCCTTCTTAAGAAACATAATCTTGACCCCTCGGCTCTTGAAAATTTTAGACCCATCTCTAACCTGCCTTTCTTAAGCAAAGTTCTGGAGAAAGCAGTCATTATGCAGTTAAATGACCACCTAAATAAACATGCTATTCTTGATAAATTTCAGTCGGGTTTTAGAGCAAATCACAGCACAGAAACTGCACTCGTTAAAGTAGTAAATGATTTGCGAGTGAACGCAGACAGAGGCCATTTATCTGTTCTCATCCTCTTAGATCTGAGTGCCGCATTTGACACTATTGATCATAATATTCTTAGAAATCGCCTTAGTCAATGGGTGGGCCTCTCTGGCAGTGTCTTAAATTGGTTTGAATCCTACCTGACAGGGAGAAAATTTTTTGTTAGTTGTGGTAATTACAACTCGAAGACACATGATATCCGATATGGTGTTCCACAAGGCTCTATCCTGGGTCCGCTGCTCTTCTCAATCTACATGCTTCCGTTAGGTCAGATTATCTCAGGTTACAACGTGAGCTACCACAGCTATGCTGATGACACACAGCTGTATTTATCAATAGCACCTGATGACCCCGATTCTATTGATTCACTAACAAAATGTCTGACTTGTATCTCAGAATGGATGAATAGTAACTTTCTCAAGTTAAATAAAGCGAAAACTGAAATTTTAGTGATTAGCAATAATGGATACAATGAGGCTATTAGAAATAAACTGGATACATTAGGATTAAAAGTCAAGACGGATGTAAAAAGCTTAGGGGTAATTGTTGACTGTTGACTGAATTTTAAATCGCATATTAATCAGATCACTAGGACAGCATTTTTTCACTTAAGAAACATAAGTAAAGTTAGACCTCTTATATCACTGAAAGATGCTGAGAAATTAGTTCACGCGTTTGTTTTCAGTCGACTAGATTACTGTAACGCACTCCTCTCAGGACTACCCAAGAAAGACATAAATCGTTTGCAACAACAACAACAACAACAACAACATTTATTTATATAGCACATTTTCATACAAAAAAATGTAGCTCAAAGTGCTTTACATAATGAAGAATAGAAAAATAAGAGACACATTAAGAAAATAAAATAAGTCAACATTAATTAACATAGAATAAGTGTAAGGTCCAATGGCCAGGGGGGACAGAAAAAACAAAAAAAAAACTCCAGACGGCCGGAGAAAAAAAATAAAATCTGCAGGGATTCCAGGCCATGAGACCGCCCAGTCCCCTCTGGGCAATCTACCTAAAATAAATGAAACAGTCCTCTTTGTATTTATGGTTTTCACGGAAGGACTTGATGATGATGATGATGATGACGTGGACTTCTGGCTTTTAGTCCATCAATGCTGGGACATCATGGTGCTTTGAGTAAGTTGGTGGTGGCGCAGGCCGCCACCACAGAAAAACCGGAAAAAGAAACAGAAGAGAGAGTAGGGGTCAGTACGTATTTTAGTGCCACCATGAATAGTTATTATAATGAATTGAACATACAGAGTATCAGGATTAAGATAAAGTGAAGTTATGAAAAGGCCATGTTAAAGTAATGTGTTTTCAGCAGAGTTTTGAAGTGCTCCACTGTATTAGCCTGGCAAATTCCTATTGGCAGGCTATTCCAGATTTTAGGTGCATAGCAGCAGAAGGCCGCCTCACCACTTCTTTTAAGTTTAGCTTTTGGAATTGTAAGGAGACACTCATTTGATGATCTAAGATTACGATTTGGAATATAGGGTGTCAGACATTCCGATATATAAGATGGAGCGAGATTATTTAAGGCTTTGTAAACTATAAGCAGAATTTTAAAGTCAATTCTGAAAGACACAGGTAACCAGTGTAGTGACATTAAGACTGGAGAGATGTGTTCGGATTTTCTTTTCCTAGTTAGGATTCTAGCAGCAGCATTCTGCACTCGTTGCAAATGATTTATGTCTTTTTTGGGTAGTCCTGAGAGGAGTGCGTTACAGTAATCTAATCGACTAAAAACAAAAGCGTGAATTAATTTCTCAGCATCTTTCAATGATATAAGAGGTCTAACTTTTGCTATATTTCTTAAGTGAAAAAATGCTGTCCTAGTGGTCTGAAGAATATGTGATTTAAAATTCAGGTTACAGTCAACGGTTACCCCTAAGTTTTTTACTTCGGTCTTAACTTCTAAGCCTAATGCGTCAAGATTATTTTTGATAACCTCACTTAATCCGTTTTTGCCAATTAATACAATTTCAGTTTTCTCTTTATTTAACTTGAGAAAATTACTATTCATCCATTCAGAAATACCAGTAAGACATTGTGTTATTGATTCGAGAGAGCCGGTGTCATCAGGTGCTACTGATAAGTACAGCTGTGTGTCATCAGCATAGCTGTGGTAGCTCACGTTGTAACTTGAGATAATCTGACCTAACGGAAGCATATAGATTGAGAAAAGAAGCGGACCCAGGATAGAGCCTTGTGGAACCCCATATAGAATATCATGCGTCTTTGAGTTGTGATTACCACAATTAACAAAGAATTTTCTCCCTGCCAGGTAGGATTCAAACCAATTTAAGACATTACCAGAGAGGCCCACCCATTGACTAAGGCGATTTCTAAGAATATTGTGATCAATGGTATCAAACGCGGCACTCAGATCGAGGAGGATGAGAACAGATAAATGGCCTCTGTCTGCATTTAATCGCAAGTCATTTACTACTTTAACGAGTGCAGTTTCTGTACTGTGATTAGTTCTAAAACCTGACTGAAATTTATCTAGAATAGCATGTTTACTTAAGTGGTCGTTTAACTGCATAATTACTGCCTTCTCTAGAATTTTACTTAAAAAGGGCAGGTTAGAGATGGGTCTAAAATTTTCAAAAGCAGAGGGGTCAAGATTATTTTTCTTGAGTAGGGGTTTAACTACAGCAGTCTTAAGACAGTCTGGGAAAACCCCCGAATCTAATGACGAGTTTACTATGTCAAGGATATTATCAATAAGCGCGTCTGATACTTCCTTGAAAAACCTTGTTGGTATTGGGTCAAGGACGCAGGTGGAGGGTTTCATTTGAGAGATTATTCTATGTAAATCAGGTAAATCTATCCTAGTGAAAGAATTGAATTTGTTTATAACGGAGTACTGGGGCTTAGGAGGTTCCACAGTGTTGGGGAGATATACTATATTATTTCTAATATCATTAATTTTTTGATTGAAAAATATAGCAATGTTCTCACAGGTTTCGCTGGAAGTATTATGGGGGCATTCCTTTGTGTTACCTGGGTTTAGCAGACGATCAATTGTAGAAAACGAGTGCAACGAGTGCAGAATGCAGCTGCTAGAATCCTAACTAGGAAAAGAAAATCCGAACACATCTCTCCAGTTTTGATGTCACTACACTGGTTACCTGTGTCATTCAGGATTGACTTTAAAATTCTGCTTATGGTTTATAAAGCCTTAAATAATCTCGCCCCATCTTATATATCGGAATGTCTGACACCTTATATTCCAAATCGTAACCTCAGATCCTCAAATGAGTGTCTCCTTATAATTCCAAGAACAAAACTTAAAAGAAGTGGTGAGGCGGCCTTCTGCTGCTATGCACCTAAAATCTGGAATAGCCTGCCAATAGGAATTCGCCAGGCTAATACAGTGGAGCACTTTAAAACACTGCTGAAAACATATTACTTTAACATGGCCTTTCTATAACTTCAATTTAACTTAATTTACTTAATCCTGATACTCTATATGTTCAATTCATCATAATAACTATTCATGGTGGCTCTAAAATCCGTACTGACCCCTACTCTCTTTTCTGTTTCTTTTTCCGGTTTCTTTGTGGTGGTGGCCTGCGCCACCTCCACCTACTCAAAGCTTCATGATGCTCCAACAATGATGGATGGATTAAAAGGCAGAATTCTACGTGACCATCATCATCAAGCCCTTCCGTAAGAACCCTAAATCCAAAGAGGACTGTTTCATTTATGTTAGGTAGAATGCCCAGAGGGGACTGGGCGGTCTCATGGTCTGGAATCCCTACAGATTTTATTTTTTTTCTCCAGCCGTCTGGAGATTTTTTTTTGTTTTTTCTGTCCCCCCTGGCCATTGGACCTTACTCTTATTCGATGTTAATTAATGTTGATTTATTTTGTTTTCTTATTGTGTCTTTTATTTTTCTATTCTTTATTATGTAAAGCACTTTGAGCTACTGTTTGTATGAAAGTGTGCTATATAAATAAATGTTGTTGTTGTTGTTGATGTTGTTGTCACTCGACCACAGTGCATAGGTAGGCTCTCTGTCTCCCTATCCCTGGTGGTCCATGCCTTTTTCCCAATCCTTACAGCATATGCTCCAGCCCCCCTACCGGTTTGAGAATTTTATTATGTTTTTCAAGAAGAAAGTTTACAGCAATTGACCAAAATTACTGAAGCTGAAAGGTATGCACTGAACTGTATATTTTTATCAAAGTTTTAGATAGTTTGCAAAAACTTTGGACACAAGACAAGCATGCTTATTTTTATATCCTGCCTTAAAATTTTAAATCCATTTTACGAGGGTAATAAAACACTACAGGGTATTGTATGTGGGCGCACTTATTGTGAAGTGTCATGTGTTATTGCTTTCTCATATTTCAGAGGGAAAAAAATGTCCTTTTAATGGTATCTCAGCTGTGAATCACCTCAGAGCAATCAATCTGAAGCAAACCATAATATGTGGGCTAATCAGGACATATCTGCCAACTTTCAAGAACAGAAGCAAAAAAAAAAAAATCAATATTTAAATTTTAGTTAGAATTGCCCTGAAGAAATAAAACATTTTCAGGATGTTGAAAGTTTTTCAAAACATCGTGTGATGTTAGCCTTTAAAATTGTTATTCAATTGCTGAATAGTACAATCAAATTAAGAAGAAAATGGTGCAAGTACTTTTTACAATTATAACATTTTTTGGGTTTATAAGCAAATTGTTAAACTCAAGTGTAACACATTGTCTCTGTTAAACTTAATGCAGCGTTTCTCAACCTTTAAGTATTTGTGACCCAAGTTTTCATAACAGTTTTAATCGCGCCCCCCCAACATTTTTTTGAAATGTAGAAGCATATTTTATTATACCTACTTAACTTTTATCGAGATTTATCTAACTCTATATTTATTGTTCTAGTATCAGAATGTAGTTGAAGTTAATTTGTTTTGGTTTCAACAGATGTTTTTTTCATATTTTTGATTCTTATTTTCTTTTTTTCACATCTTCGCGCCCCCCTTTTTGTTACTTCGGGCACCCCTAGGGGGGCCCACCCCACAGGTTGAGAACCACTGACTTAATGCCAAAGTAATAATAACAGCAACATTTTTATTTCTATAGCACATTTTCATGCAAGTAATGTAGCTCAAAGTGCGTTAATAAAATAATAATTCTTTGCATTTATATAGCGCTTTTCTCTCTACTCAAAGCGCTCAGCAATTGCAGGTTAAGGGCCTTGGTCAAGGGCCCAACAGAGCAGAGTCCCATTTGGCATTTACAGGATTCGAACCGGCAACCTTCCGATTGCCAGTGCAGATCCCTAGCCTCAGTTTCAAGAGAAAAAACAGTGAGTTACAAATAGATAGTTATATATAACTAAATAAATAATATATAAAAAATAATGTATAAGCAATCAGTATGAACTTACATAACACAGATATACAAGAAGTAGAATCCTAATTTGAAGGTAAGTTTGTTTTTTTGGGTTCATTCAGATAAATCGAATCAGGGTGATCTCCTGGATTGCAGCAACTACAAGGGGATAACACTGCTCTTGGTGTCGGGTAAGGTCCTTGCTAGGGTCAACCTCAATAGGATCCATGATCACTTGCTCACCTACCAGCGAACAGAACAGTCTGGTTTTACACCTAAGAAGTCTACCATCGACCCCATCCTGGCACTGAGGGTTCTCATGGAGCGCAAATGACCTCTGCGTTTTTCCCAGTTGATTCTGGGGTTCGTCACGGGTGTGTTCTTGCTCCTACTCTGTTCAATGCTTGTATGGACTGGGTGTTGGGCAAGGTCGTGGGGTCCAACGGCTGTGGGGCATCTGTTAGGGAAGAAAGATTCACGGATCTTGACTTTGCTGATGATGCTGTGATCTTCACAGAGTCAATGGAGGCTTTGATCGAGGCATTCGAGAGACTGAGTGAGGAGTCTGAATGTCTGGACTTGCAAGTGTCCTGGATAAAAACCAAGATCCAGGCCTTTAATGACCTCTTGGGCACAGCCATCAGCAGTGTGTCTGTTTTGTGGAGAGAGTGTCGACCTGGTCGAGAGGTTTACTTACCTCGGCATTGACATTCATGTCTCTGGTGACTCTTCCTATGAAGTCAGTAGATGGATTGGGAGAGCATGGGGGGGGTCATGAGATCGCTAGAAAGGGGTGTGTGGCACTCCCGATATCTATGCAAAAGGACGAAGGTCCAAGTCTTTAGAGTCCTGGAGCTTCCTGACTTGCTATAAGATTGTGAGACATGGATGCTATCCAGTGAATTGAGACAAAGACTGGACTATTTTGGTACTGTGTCTCTCCGGAAAATCCTTGGGTACCGTTGGTTTGACTTTGTGTCAGAATGAGCAGTTGCTCATGGACTCCTGAATGAGGCACATTACCTGCATTGTGAGGGAGTGTCAGTTACAGCACTACGGCCATGTTGAGGGTGATCCAGCTCATAAGATCCTCATTGTTGGGAACCCGAGTGTCTGGACCAGGCCAAGGGGTCGCTCATGTAACACCTGGCTGCGGCAGATAGAGGGTCATTTCCAGACGGTAGGACTGGACCGCGTGTCTGCCTGGGAGGTTGCACACTGGGATCCTGAGTTGTTTCATCGTGTAGTGGGTGCTGCAACACACTGTACCAGTGCATGCTCCCGAGCTTGACTTGACTACGGTCAGCTGGCCAGAGAAAATTCCAGGGGCAAGATGCAGGAGGAAAAAAAAAATCTGCAGGGGTTCCATGCTTAAAGACCACCAAGCACCCGGAAAAGAATTAATAGGGATTAATAATGATAGAACATTCATGAAGTATATGGTATTGCAATGCATATATAATCTACTAGCTGAAACACCCAGCGTGACCCGGGAGGAAAGTAAAGTGTTTTTTTTTTATTTTAATTGTTTGGGAAAAATATTATTTAAAAAAAAAACAACTTAAAAATATAAATAAATTAACAAACAAGATTCACAAATGTGCTTGTCTTTCTGTCTTGTATGTATGTTATCATCCAGTTGATGCTCGGAATTGGACAACTCTACTTAATTTCAAAAGCAACAGGGGCGCAGTGGTGCTCAAATATAAAAAATGCTGGCAGACGTCTCCAGTTCGAACTCTGGTGGTAGTTCCAAGTGTCAACTGGATGATAATATACATACAAGATCAGACTGGGATGGGTTAGGGTTGATTTCACCCTACAGTATTTTTAGTTGACCGATGAGAAACATGTATGTTTGTTAGTTACAAAGCCTTAAATAATCTCACTCCATCTTATATATCAGAGTGTCTGACACCTTATATACCAAATCGTAACCTTAGATCCTCAAATGAGTGTCTGCTTAGAATTCCAAGACCAAAACTTAAAAGAAGTGGTGAGGCGGCCTTCTGCTGTTATGCACCTAAAATCTGGAATAGCCTACCAATAGGAATTCGCCAGGCTAATACAGTGGAGCACTTTAAAAAACTGCTAAAAACACATCACTTTAACATGGCCTTCTCATAACTTCACCTTCATTTAATCCTGATACTCTGTATATTCAATTCATTAAAATAACTATTCATGGTGGCTTTAAAATCCATACTCTCTCTTCTGTTTCTCTTCCCGGTTTTCTGTGGTGGTGATCTGCGCCATCACCACCTAATCAAAGCACCGTGATGTCCTACATTGATGGATTAAAAGCCAGAAGTCTACATGACCATCATCATCAAATCCTTCCAAGAGAACCCTAAATACAAAGAGGACTGTTTCATTTATGTTAGGTAGAATGCCCAGAGGGGGCTGGGCGGTCCCGTGGCCTGGAACCCCTGCAGATTTTATTTTTTCTCTCCAGCTGTCTGGAGTTTTTTTTTTTTCTGTCCTCTCTGGTCATCGGACCTTACTCTTATTCTATGTTAATTAGTGTTGTCTTATTCTAATTCTTACTTTTTTCTTTTATTTCTCTTTTCTTCATCATGTAAAGCACTTTGAGCTACATTACTTGTATGAAAATGTGCTATATAAATAAATGTTGTTGTTGTTAGTAATTTATTCGCTACTAGATTCAAGTGGTTGGCTGGGAAGTGGTGTCCGCGATACTATCAGTTCACATGCTGGTGACAAACAAACTGGCTCTCTAAATGGAATTTGTAATAACGTTTTTAATTGCTTTATTAGGGCAACTGTAAGTTAGCAAAAATAAAGTAAATTGTGGGAGGTGTGGTTAGTAGTAGTACATAATTATACAGAATGTAAGATGTAGACCGGCTTACTTTTCCAAGACAACTTAGTGAAGGAAGATGATTAAAATGTAACATAAGCTAGAAAGTAGAAACTGTTCTGTGCTATAAAATGAAGCAATTTCAATTTGTAACAAATTGAAATGACAACACCAGCTGACAGGATATTACTCCACAATCGACCTGTTTTACACAAGCTCTGAGAAAATGGACATCATGAAGTGAAGTGTCAATGGTTCCAAGAAATTTGCCTTGTCAGTAGAAAATTGCTTGGTCATGTATATTGCTTGTTTGTCTTCAGTTGTTTCTCCGGTTTGAACAGTTTCTGCAGATAGCACCTGATCTGAAGCCATTGTATCACTACTTCCAGACTCGGCAGTTGCAACCATTTTACTCAATGCACTGTCTGCATAAACTGTTTGCAACCGTTGTGATGATTCTCCAGCATCAGCACTGTCAGTTACTACCGCTGGCGTTTGCTCAGTTTTGAGAGGTAGAAGTCTGTTAAGCTTAGTTTTTTACAATTCCTGTTGCATGCGTGCCTTACGTTTAGCAGCACCACTCTTATAATGTTTGCCGGACCCGCTGCTATTGACTAACATGTTGTCATCTGGTGAGAGTATAAAAAGCGTCAAATTGTTCAAATATTCAGCATTTGCCGACTAACGGGGACCATAACTTAACAAAAGAATTGCTATGATTTACCGTTTACGAGTTCAAATTTTGAAAATTGTTAATATCAAATCAAAGTACAAAAGTAACAATTATTTACGATAATAATGTACTTTTACATTATTCATGTGACGCCTTTCAAAACTTGTTCCGTTCACGTCCGCTATGGCACACCAAAGGTCACCACATTTGGGATTGTGTACTTCTCTGTAAGGCGGACTAGGATGTGTTGTGCCTCCATTTAGACTCCGAGCCTCTAAATCCCCGAAGTCTAAATTCGTGTAAACTGTAGGCTTGCCGAATAGTAATAGTAATATGATCATGGATTGGATTGGACTTGCCTGGCGATGGTGCAAACATGTCACAGAAACTGTGAATTATTAACACAATGAACTGTGCAAGTGATTTAAGTTATTCAATTTTTTTTAAATCTATACGGCCCCGTGTGGGCCCCCCAAGCTTTGCACAATCTGCACAATCCACTGCTACACCACAGGTGTCTTGCAATGTTATAAGAGGTCTAACTTTTGCAATATTTTTTAAGTAAAAAAATGCAGTCCTAGTAATATAGTTAATGTGTGATTTAAAGTTTTAGATCAGAGTCCATGATTACACCTAAGTTCTCAACTTCTGCCTTGACTTTGAGTGCCAAGGGGTCAAGTTTATTTCTAAAATCTTCCACTATACATATTTTTCCAAACTGCAAAAATGTACCTTTTTTCCTTATTTAGTCTAGAGAAAATTACTATTCATCCCTTCAATAATTCAATAATATAAGACAACACTGAATCAAAGGGCACAGAGAGTCAGGGTCATAGGGTGCTACAGATAAGTAAATCTGTGTGTCATCTATATAACTGTGGTACGTCACCTTGTGTTTAGGGATAATCTGGACTAGCGGTAGCATGTAAATTTAAAGTAATAATGGGCCCAGAATAGATCCTTGTGGTATTCTATACAAAATAATATGGATTCTTGAGCTATAATCACCATAACGAACAAAAAAATTCCTGAAACCAATATGACATTACTGGAGAGACCCACCCATCAGCATTAAACCGCAGGTCATTAATTACTTTGACCAATGCTGTTTCTGTGCTGTGATTTGGTCTAAAACCTGACTGAAACTTATCAAGAAGGTCATGTTTATTCAAGTAATTATTTAATTGGTTAAAAACTGCTTTTTCTGGAATTTTACTTAAAGAAGGCAGGTTAGAACTAGGTCGAACGTTTTAAAGACAGAGGGGTCAATATTATTTTACTTGAGCAAGGGTTTAACTACTGCTGTCTTTAGAGAAAATGAGAAGATCTCAGTATCTGATGAGGAGTTACCTAAATCAATTACACTATAAATGAACACATCAGAAACTTCTTTTAAAAAGCATGATGGGACTGGGTCAATAGTACAAGTGGACGTCAAGGGTACAAATATGTTACAAATAACATACAGCAATTGATCCAGCTGAGCCAACGGTCACTTACAGGACTGAGAGATGTCACAAGTTCTGATCGCAAGTCAGTGTCCACTCTATCTGAACCTGGGTAGTAACTGGAGTTGCCCCTTGAGTTGCTGGTATTTGTCACAATAGCCCTGTGTTCTAGCCAGGGCCATCTAGAATGAGATTATCTAACAAGCCTTTGATCGTCCACTAGTGCTCAGTATTGCTTAGCTTATCTTTGGCAGAAAAATGTCTACAGTCCTTTTGTGGTTTTGACTGGCCTAACAGTTGTCTTATAAACCAACTATCCATGCATCTTCCCTTCAGTCCATGTACATATAATATCCACTACTAATTTATAAGTAACGTACGTTGTAATACAACATATTAACTCACATAAAGGTAATGGCTGTACAGATGCTGTCCTGTCCCCTTGACTCTCTCTGATACTCCTGAAGTTTCTCAGCAACTATGTGTTGCTGCTGCATGTGGATACAGCTTGGAACAGTCACATGTAGTTTTACCAGAGCAACCAGTGAGAAGATAGAGAGACGCAGACACAAAAGCTTTGTGAAAAGGCCAATGCACGATAAGGACCTACTCAGAACAAGTTCTATTTGACTTCAATGTACAACCCCAATTCCAAAAAGTTGGGATGTTGTGTAAAATGTAAATAAAAACAGAATTCAATAATTTGCAAATCTCCTAAACTCATACTTTATTCACAACAGAACATAGAAAACACATCAAATATTGAAAGTCTCAGAAGTCTCCAAGAAGTAAAGATAGGCAGAGGTTCACCAATGTGCAGAAAACTGCGTCGACAAATTGTGGAACAATTTCAGAATAATGTTCTTCACAGTAAAATTGCAAAGACTTTGAATATCTCATCATTTACAGTACATAATATCATCAAAAGACTGGAGAATCTGGAGAAATCTCTGTGTGCACTGGACAAGACTGAACATTAATATTGGATGCCCATGATCTTCTGGCCCTCAGGCTGAACTGCATTAAAAACAGGCCTGATTCTGTCATGGAAATCACTGCATGGGCTCAGGAGCACTTCCAGAAATCATTGTCTGTGAACACAATTTTCTGTGCCATCCACAAATGCAGGTTAAAGCTCTATCGTGCAAAGAAGAAGCTGTATGTGAACATGATCCAGAAACGCCACCATCTTCTCTGGGCCAAAGCTTATTTAAAATGGACTGAAGCAAAGTGGAAAACTGTTCTATGGTCGGAAGAAATGAAATTTGATATTATTTTTGGAAAACATGAACACCAAGTCCTCCGGACTAAAGAGAAGAGTGACCATCTGGCTTATCAGTACTCAGTTCAAAAGCCTCCATTGCGGGTAGGGGGGGCATTAATGCCTATGAAATGGGCAGCTTGCACATCTGGAAAGGCACCATCAATTCTAAGAGGTAGATACAGGTTTTAGAGCAACATATGCTCCCATCAAGACAAAGTCTTTTTCAGGGAAGGCCTTGCATATTTTAGCAAGACAATGCTAAACCACATACTGCATCTATTAGAAAAGCATGGCTTCATAGTACAAGAGTCTGCAGTCCAGATCTTCCACCAATTGAAAACATGAAATGAAAAATACAACAAAGATGACCTAGGGCTGTTGAGCAGTTAGAATCCTATATCAGACAATAATGGGACAACATTCCTCTCCCAGATGTCCAGCAACTGGTCTCCTCAGTTCCCATTCATTTACAGACTGTGGTTAATACAAGAGGAGATGCTACACAGTGGTAACAATGGCCCTGTCCCATCTTTTTTGAGACATGTTGCTGCTGTCAAATTCAAAATTATTAAATTGGTACATGAAGCTGTGTGCCACCATCTTACATAGGCAGGTCATGACTACACAATAAGCTACATCATCGGCAATAGGCATAGTAACAATTAACAATGCAGCCACAGGCATTCAAAAAATGTCTCAAAATGTTGACTATCCAAAAATGCAAAAACTGCAAATTGTATGTCCTTTTCTTATGGAATATATTTTGGAAAATTTTATAGGAAACATGGATTCCTCAGACTTTTTTTTTAATTGAAGCAAGTGTTAAATTCCTTATTTAAGCAACTATTTTTACATTAACCATTTCTTTTAAATTCCAGGTAATTACTGGGTTGTGTTTAATTAACCAGGGGAGTCCTAGAATAATTGGCAGAGTGGGCGGCTCAATTAAATAAAATGAGCTCATTTCACTGTGTAGGGTACCCACTATCAAACTCATTAGCATTGATTTCCACTCAATTAGCCCTGTTCCAATTACTGTCTCATCTAATGCTTTTGTTTCCCGCATTTAAAAAGCTTTAATCCATATTTTTACATTAGACTGATATCAAGAAAGATACCTGCAGCTCTTGGGTTTAAAACAGATTAACCTGAAAATTATTCACCCTGCCAGGACAAGACTCCTAGGATTAATATTTGTTGTGATAAGTTTCAGACCTCCCAGTGCCACTGTCAAAGACTGTATTTTTTATTTTGTAGCTCAGTCACTGATTTCACAGATGTCTTCTCTCACTGCAGTTCCCAGAATTTGAGTGGTGCTGATGCTTTTAATCTGCTAACCAAGGGTGCCTGATTTGCATAAACTCCGTCTGATAGACATTACTTTACATGTACATTAACAGGAGCTGGAGCTTGTGATGGCAGAGGGAGAAACCTGTCTGCAGTATTATTTGTCTCTTTTCAATTGGATGTATTAATTACTCTGCCAGTTTAATGAAGGCGTCCAGATGTGACCCACATATCTACAAAGAAACTCATATTCCAAATGTATAGATCACACATTTTTGGTGTTCGTAGTATAATGTCTGAGCCTCAACTGCTGTTGGTAGCAGTTTGTTGATATGTGTCAATAGTCTGTTGTCATTAAGCATTTGATTTGATTAATTGGTCTCCTATTATCAGTGCTTAAAGTGAAACCAAATTACTGATGGTAATCTGTAATGGCAGTACACTAGTATTCAATCCAAGAGTGGTCTCCATTGAGTGCCACGATATGTTTGATGGAACACCAGGAGGGAGGTCTCCTGTCAGTATTTCCAGATCCGTGGTTTTTCTGCCCATTTGGGCTATTTTTGATCAATGTACGTGCGGAAAAAAATGGGCTTTTGCGGCTTTAGGTTTTTTTGGGGCTAACTTTTTTAAAAACAATGTGGTATTTTGGGCTATTATTCAGCCTCCCTCCCTTACATTTTACCATGTTTTTCATCCATCTGGCACCCCTTCCCCTTCTATTTGTACTTGTAAATGTTCTTTGTTGTAAAATCTCTAACTGCCCCAACCCATTGTGTGATTGTACCTCTCAGCCTGCATAATAATTTACTCTACTTTCAACAAAAAGATAATAGTAGTATGTCTTTCATTTCCTAGGAATATCTGAGTTCTGGGGTGTTTTACGAACAAAGATTTTTAGTGAAGCAGTATTTAGTTGTATGAAATTAAATCAAATGTGAAAAACTGGCTGTGCAAAAATTTCGGTACCCTTGTGATTTTGCTGATTTGAATGCATGTAACTGCTCAATACTGAGTACTTGCAACACCAAATTGGATGGATTTGCTCATTAAGCCTTGAACTTCATAGACAGGTGTGTCCAATCATGAGAAAAGGTATTTAAGGTGGTCAATTGCAAGTTGAGCTTCCCTTTGACTCTCCTCTAAAGAGTGACAGACAGCATGGGATCCTCAAAGCAACTCTTAAATGATCTGAAAACAAGGATTGTTCAGTTTCATGGTTTAGGGGAAGGCTACAAAAAGCTATCTCAGAGGTTTAAACGGTCAATTTCAACTGTAAGGAATGTAATCAGGAAATGGAAGGCCACAGGCACAGTTGCTGTTAAACCCAGCAGGTCTGGCAGGCCAAGAAAAATACAGGAGCGGCATATGCACAGGATTGTGAGAATGGTTACAGACAACCCACAGATCACCTCCAAAGACCTGCAAGAACATCTTGCTGCAGATGGTGTATCTGTACATCGTTCTACAATTCAGCACAATTTGCACAAAGAAAATCTGTATGGCAGGGTGATGAGAAAGAAGCCCTTTCTGCACTCACGCCACAAACAGAGTCGCTTGTTGTATGCAAATGCTCATTTAGACAAGCCAGATTCATTTTAGAACAAAGTGCTTTGGACTGATGAGACAAAAATTGAGTTATTTGGTCATAACAAAAAGCGCTTTGCATGGCGGAAGAAGAACACCACATTCCAAGAAAAACACCAGCTACCTACTGTCAAATTTGGTGGAGGTTTCATCATGCTGTGGGGCTGTGTGGCTACTTCAGAAACTGGGGCCCTTGTTAAAGTTGAGGGTCAGATGAATTCAACTCAATATCAACAAATTCTTTGGGATAATGTTCAAGCATCAGTCACAAAGTTGAAGTTATGCAGGGGTTGGATATTCCAACAAGACAATGACCCAAAACACAGTTCGAAATCTACATAGGCATTCATGCAGAGGGAGAAGTACAATGTTTTGGAATGGCCGTCACAGTCCCCTGACTTGAATATCATCGAAAATCTATGGAATGATTTGAAGCAGGCTGTCCATGCTCAGCAGCCATCAAACTTCAACAATAGCATTCAGTTTTGGTGGGAGGGGTGCCCCATGAAGCTTCGCGTGCTGGTACCCTAAGGACAGGTGACAGTACTCTAGGTAGAATTTTGAAGAGGTGAGTACCAGCCCACTTCACACACTGACTATTATCTAGAATCATGCTATGTGGTTAGCAGCTACCAAGATACAAGATTATGTTCCACTTCACAGCACTGGGTTTATATTAGTGGGGAGCCCTGAGCAGGTGATATAACATTTTGGAAGCACTTGGCTTAAAAAAGTTAACATATTAAATAAAGCCCACAGTTAAACAGGTGACAGCAGAAAGACAAATTTAGTTATGAGCCCTTTAAACTAAAGGTGAGGTTTCAGGACTGAAGGAGTGCCTTGCGCTGCTAGGTCGGACCTCTTATAAGATGGCCCCAAGAATTTCAGAGGGCACTCTTGACCCATAAAGTGTTTTTCAGGCAGTTCCTATAAGTAATTTCTAGCCAGAGCTTAAAATCTCTGTCCAGCCAGGATATCTCAACAGCTTCAATTCCTTATCCAGGCAATTTATGATGGGCTCCCTAGTCAGTAAACCTCCATACAGGGGGCAAAGTAGAGATACCAGCTTTCCTAATATGCTCCAAACATGGAACCTTTGGTCATATTTTGAGTCACTGCTCCAAGGAGTGATAGACCAGGAGACATAGTTGCCTCCCCTGCATTATTGCAGTCATTACCTTGAGGTCAGATATTGACCTCACCTCAGAAGCCATCAAACATGCTGTTCTGCTGTAGCGGGTGGTCCCATGGGAAGATTGTATGGATAAGGCTTTTGAAAGAAAACTCAACAAGTACGTGGGATTAGTCAGTGACTACAGTCAAGGCGATTGCAGAGCAAAGTGTCTAACAAAAGAGGTAGGATGCAGGGGTTTCATAGGCTGATCCTTGGCCAGCACCCTTGGGTCACTGGGCATCAAAGGAAAGAAAAGCAGCATCAATGAGGTGGCAGAGAAAGCCTATAGATGGCTTTGGCTCAAGAGTGGAGAGTCATGGGAATATAGTATGATTGCAAGCTGAGTCCTGATCAGCAAGAGCTTGAGGAAATCAGGAACATCACTGAAGATGTGGCCAGAAGCATCACAAGAAGTATTTACTGAATCATTTATTTAATTATTTGAATTAACATTATTGGTCATAAATCAAAAGCAACATTTTATTACTTCTAAATATCAGATAGATAGATAGATAGATAGATAGATAGATGGTACTTCACTCTTGCAAGGGGAAATTTAGCTTACCTAGTTCCAGCCTTGGTAACTCCTGGGACCATCCTGCTGTAATACACCCTAGTGGTTTAAAAGGCCCTGTGATCGTGGTCCCCTGCCTTCTCTTAAAGAGTCAGACAACCTCTTTGATTACCTGTCCAACATAAAGGTGAGTAGAAAGCTTCATACAGTTAATGTGTTACTTACTTCCACAAGTCTGCATCTGCACTTTTTTGCACCACTGTTCTCCATCAATATTTAATATTAATCAAGTTCTTGGCACAATCCATTACACGGAGGCATATTACCCCCTATCAAAGGTGGTCTAGAGTCATTGGTGATATTATGTTCCACTTACAACTCACTAGGACATTTTACGCTTTGACTTGATGTAAAACCACCTGCATTTTTGGCCCCAACTAGGCCTTCTGTTATACTCTGATATGACTCAAGGGATTTACTGAAGCATTATGAGGTGTTTGTATATGTAACTGAAAGAGGACTAGGGTCATTTTTTTAAATCAGGTTAAGATATGTTTTAGTCTTTACTATAATTCTATTTATACTGATTTATGTAGCGCAAAACAGTGTCAAATTAATCCATCAATATTTTTTATTGTATGCAATTCATAAAATACTCCAGTGCTTTAGAAAGCAAACAATGAAGCATTTCAAAATACCGCATATACTCATGTATAAGTCGGGTCTTGAAACCGATTATAAAATCAGACTCCGACTTACACGCCTGTTCAAAAACATGACACTTCATTTTTTTTTTTTACATCATCTTGCTTCCTCCAATCTCGCACCACTTTCTCAGACGCATTGAATTTTGTTGCAGCAGCGCAGTTGCCAATTTCTTTTGCCACTTAAATGACTTTTAATTTAAAACCAGGTTCATATTTTCTTCTGATCGAATGCTCCATCGTAGATAAGGGGTGCTCTCACGATAAAGGTGTATAAGGGTGTGAGATATAAAAAACACAAATTAGTGCAAACGTCGCTTCGGAATAGTTTGGGTATTACTGTGTGGTCACGTAGGCACAATGCATAGAAAATTTATTAAAATGGCACAAATATATGTGATAAGAATGCTCATAATCTTAAGTTTGCTAAAAAGTTACAAGTACATGTATAACAAGAATATCTATCTATATAAGTAGATTAACAAAGTGTAAAGTATGTGAGATGTGGCCGGCTTGTCATCCCGGCCAATACCCCCAGGCCGCCAGATGGAGCCCTCCCTGCAGTATGGTGTGATCTGGGTCAGCGTTTAATAAGTAGCGGGTGCCAATACACGGCGTACCCTACAAGTGAGGTCGGTATGATGACAGACTGGTCGGAGGAAGGATCGATCGAGCCGGGGCAGCTGGATAGTGCTAGCTCCTGGAGCGAGGCGGTCCTAAAGACGCCGCCACCGGTCATGTATAAAACTAAAGGGGTGCAGACAGTAAAGAGTCTCTCTTTAACTCATAGAGAGACTCAGACTGTGGATAAGCCCCAGATGAAACAGGAGATCTCTACAACAGAGGTCTCCGGACAAAGTAGAAAAGGGCCAAAAAAGCGCAAAGGCGGCCGGGGAATTCTCCCCAGCTGAGAAAGGGGCAGAGCTAGAAGTACCTAGGTGCTTCAAGTCCAGCCGAGAGAGACTACCAAGGGGACCGTGGCTGTGTTATGAATGCTGCAGACCGGGACACGAGTGGAGAGGTTGTCCTAGGAGGGCAGGGAACCAAAGTATTTATTCTTATACTGTTCCTCCTAGGTTTGCACTGGAGCGACGACTGCATCGCCGGGACCCGGAGTTTGGATCACCTTGGGGGGAGATGTCCCTCGGGGGACAAGACGCGAAAAACCATGGTTTTCCGCTGGGGGAGGAATACTGTGAGATGTGGCTGGCTTGTCATCCCGGCCAATACCCCCAGGCCGCCAGATGGAGCCCTCCCTGCAGTATGGAGGTGCCCCGAAGACCAGCAGGGAGTCATGGACTGTGTAGTTTTTATACAAGACCCTGCTGGATACCACAGGGGCCGCAAGAGGGAGCTGCAGGGAGGACCAAAGACTTATTTGTGCCCTATGACCCGGAAGTTCGTCAAAGGAAGAGCGACGGGCTTCTGGGGTGAAGAAAAGAACATTTTACCTGACCCGAAAGTGATACAGGATCACATTGACTGGGGATTGGGAATACTTCCGGGTCAGGATATATAAAAGGACTGTGGGAGCTCCCAGACGGCGAGCTGAGCTGGGTGGAAGGGTGGCAACGCGTCTGGGAGCTGGAGGATTGTTTATTGATTGCGTATTGTTTATTATATGAGTATAGTGGAGGAAAGTGTGCTTTGTACACTGTGGCGATTAAATAAAGTCAACTATTGGACTTTTGCCTGGTGTTTGGACTCATGGACAAGGGTTCAAGGGAGCGAGAGCGCCCCCTATCTACCACAAGTAATTACAATTGCACATATTTATAAGTTACAATTTCACAGTACAAGATATTTGTCATTTGTCATGGGATATTGCACCAGTACCATTTAGTTCACAGGGAACATTACCACCTAGGTTAAGGTTTTTGAGTTAAAGAGCCTGATGGATCGACCTCCCATAGCACTCCTGGGAGCAACGCATTTGTTTCAATCTGTTACCACAGACTGCCGTTTTGGTCTCCAGGCTATGGAAAGGACAAAGCAGTGCTAGAAAAAGTCCAGAGAAGAGTGACTAGGGCTACATAGGATGAATTATGAAGAAAGACTGAAAGAGCTGAGCCATTTCAGTTTAAGCAAAAGGAGATAAAGAGGAGACATGACTGAAGCCTTTAAAATTCTAAAAGGAGTTAGTCCAGTGGATCGAGACCATCCATCCATCCATCCATTATCCAACCCGCTGAATCTGAACACAGGGTCACGGGGGTCTGCTGGAGCCAATCCCAGCCAACACAGGGCACAAGGCAGGAACTAATCTCGGGTAGGGTGCCAACCGACCACAGGACACATACAAACACCAAGCACCCACTAGGGCCAATATAGAATCGCCAATCCACCTAACCTGCATGTCTTTGGACTGTGGGAGGAAACCGGAGCGCCCGGAGGAAACCCACGCAGACACGGGGAAAACATGCAAACTCCACACAGGGAGGACCTGGGAAGCGAACCCGGGTTCTTCTAACTGCGAGGCAGCAGCACTACCACTGCGCCACCGTGCCGCCCGTGGATCAAGACCGTTACTTTAAAATGAGTTCATCAAGAAAACGGCGACACAAGTTGGAAACTTGTTAATTGTAAATTACACACAAAACTAGGAGGTTTCTCTTCACACTAATGACCAAAGTGGATTAAGTTACCAGGTAGTGTGCTTGACAGTAGGACTTTAGGGACTTTCAAAACATGACTTGATGTTATTTTGAAGGAATTAATTGGATAGGAGAGACAAGCTTTGTTGGACTGAATGGCCGCATCTCATCTAAATTTCTCTAGTTTTCTAATGTTCAATATATTATTGAAATTTCTATTTTTTTTTTTGAACTACCATACATGTGGATTTAGTATAGTGTGTCAGAGGCAAAACTGCCCGGCAGCCTTCTGTTTAAAGATCATCGCCTTAGCCACTACGTTCCATTGCCTGCCTCAGCTAGATAAGTAAATGTAAATGTAACCAAAGTCTTCACAACAGTGTGTATGCTTCACTGCCACCTGAATTCTTAATAAAAGGCTTTTTTTTTCCTTCTCAAAGGATGAGGCCTAATTTATTGATAAAAATAGTATGTTTTTTTGTACAGTAAGTCATACTGGCATAAGTCACATCACTGGAGGCTGACGACTTTTTTTTTGCTTCTCTGCTAAGACCTCATTACTTCAAACCCCTTGTCCTTTTAGTCTTAACTCAGAGTGAAATATCTATAATTAAACCTGAGCTACACTTTTCCTTTTTCACTCAAGTAACTAATTAAATGCCTATTAAAGCTACATAAAAAGGAAAAATGAAAAAAAAAACAAACACACATACCTCAAAAGGATTTCATGCTGCAATACCAGAGAAATGCTCCTCTAAGCTCTTTAATGGCCTTTGAGTCATTAATCATTGTAACCTGTCAAGTCTTTCAAATGATTTCAGAGCCTATTTTCTATAAGTAATCTAAAATGGAATTCACTCTTCCCTGCCACACAATTCTGTAGCGATCATTACTGCTTAATATAGTTGTACTTATTGATGAGTCCGGCCGCCTCCACTACCCACTGGTTTGGTAACAATGTATACTTCTTCATGTTTATTAATATGTTTTTCTTCTTAGGGTTTTCAGATGAATTTGAAATTAAAATAAATTCGGTTCACTTGAAACAAAAATTGAGCTCTCTGTTGAAAAGATAAGCAGTGCAGGAATGTTTTCTGAATAAATCCAGCACTGGACCCTTCTTGGCCTTATTGATTTTTCTTCAATCACTTATATTTTTATCACATATCTTTAGTTAATTGGTGGCAGGGCAGTTATTAATACTACTGTCTCACAGATCCAGTGTCCTCGGTTTAAATCTCACATTAATCATTAACAGCATGGAGTTTGCACATTCTCTTGGTGTATGTGTAGATTTTCCTCTCACATCCAAAAAAGACATGGCCAGGCTAATTTTTCTTCCTGTTCTTCTTCTGCTGCTCCTGTTAGGGGTTGCCACAGTGGACCATCTTCTTCCATGTCATCCTGTCTTCTGCATCTTGTTCTGTCACACCCATCACCTGCATGTTCTCTCTCACAACATCTATAAACCTTCTCTTAGGCCTTCCTCTTTTCCTCTTACCTGGCAACTCTATCTTTAACATCCTTTTCCCAATATACCCCTCATCTCTCCTCTGTACATGTCCAAACCAACTCAATTTCGCCTCTCTAACTTTGTCTCCAAACCGTCCAACTTGAGCTAACCCTCTAATGTACTTGTTCCTAATCCTGTCCATGCTTGTCACTCTTAATGCAACTCTTAACATCTTTAACTCTGCCACCACCAGCTCTGTCTCCTGCTTCTGGTCAGTGCCACCGTCTCCAACCCATATAACAAAGGTGGTCTCACTACCGTCCTGTAGACCTTCCCTTCCACTGTTGCTGATACTCGTCTGTCACAAATCACTCCTGACACTCTTCTCCACCCATTCCATCCTGCCTGCACTCTGTTCTTCACCTCTCTTCCACAATCCCTGTTACTCTGTACTGTTGATCTCAAGTATTTAAACTCATCCGCCTTTGCCAACTCTACTCCCTGCATCCTCACCATTCCACTGACCTCCCTCTCATTTACACACATGTATTCAGTCTTGTTCCTACTGACCTTCATTCCTCTCCTCTCTAGAGCATATCTCCACCTCTCCAGGGTCTCCTTAATCTGCTCCCTACTCTTGCTACAGATCACAATGTCATCAGCAAACATCATAGTCCATGGGGACTCCTGTCTTATGTCTAATTTCATCTGTCAACCTGTCCATCACAATTGCAAATAAGAAAGGGCTCAGAGCCGATCCCTGATGTAATCCCACCTCCAACTTGAATGTATCCGTCACTCCTACCGCAGACCTCTCCACTGTCACACTTCCCTCGTACATATCCTGTACCACTCTTACATACTTCTTTGCCTCTCCCGACTTCCTCATACAATACCACAACTCCTCTTGAGGCACCCTGTCATATGCATTCTCCACATCTACAAAGACACAATGCAACTCCTTCTGGCCTTCTCCAAACTTCTCCATCAACACCCTCAGAGCAAACATTGCATCTGTTGTGTTCTTTCTTGGCATGAAACTGCTGCTCACTAATCATGACCTCACTTCTTAACCTAGCTTCCACTACTCTTTCCCATAACTACATGCTGTGGCTCATCAATTTTATCCCCCTGTAGTTACTACAGTCCTGCACATCCCCCTTATTCTTAAGTATCAGCACCAGTACACTTCTTCTCCACTCCTCAGGCATCATCTGACTTTCCAAGATTCCATTAAACAATCTGGTTAAAAACTCCACTGTCATCTCTCTTAAACATCTCCATGCTTCCACAGGTATATCATCTGGACCAACAGCTTGTCCATTCTTCATCCTTTTCATAGCTGTCCTTACTTCCTCCTTCCTAATCCTTTGCACTTCCTGATTCACTATCTCCGCATCATCCAACCTCTTCTCTCTCTTGTTCTCTTCATTCATCAGCATCTCAAAGTACTCTTTCCATCTTCTCAACACACCTTCCTCGCTTGTGAGTATGTTTCCATCTTTATCCTTTATGATCCTAACCTGCTGCACATCTTTCCCTGCTCGGTCCCTCTGTCTAGCCAATCGGTACAGGTCCTTTTCTCCCTTTTTAGTGTCCAACCTCTCAAACAACACATTATATGCCTTTTCTTTAGCCTTCGCCACCTCTCTCTTCACCTTGTGCCTTATCTCCTTGTACTCTTGTCTGCTTTCTGCATCTCTATGACTATCCCACTTCTTCTTCACCATCCTCTTCCTCTGTATACTCTCCTGTATTTCCTCATTCCACCTCCAGGTTTCCTTTCCCTCATTCCTCTGTCATGCCAAGCACCCTTCTTGCTGTCGCCCTTACTACTTCTGCTGCAGTTGCCCAGCTGTCTGGTAACTCTTCACTGTCACCCAGTCCCTGTCTTACTTTCTCCCTACCTCCTGAACTCAATCTTGGCTAATGGAGGCTAATATGGCCAGGCTAATTGGAGGGTTCAAATTGGCTCCATGTGAGTGTCTGCATGAGTCATTTTTGTAAAGGATTAATATTTTTATCGAGTTAATTGGCGATTCCACTTGCTGTGTGTTGGTTGGTGTATATGTGGACCCTGCACTGGGCAGGCACCCAGTGATGTTAGTAAGTTAGCCATGCTTCTATCATCTTCGATGCTGCGTTCCTACCTGTTATAAAGCTTCCACCACTTCTCTCTATCCTCTTCTACTTCCTCCAGGTTTCTTCCTCTTGCTTCCTCTATCACAATATCTTACCCCCTCTTTCTTGACCTTCCTGCTCTTCTTCTTCCTACTGGAAACCATCTATCCACTCTTCTTGCTGTTCTTGAATTTTCCATGCACTGTACACGTCCTGCCCATCTTATCATTCTCGAAATGCCTATTCCACTCAGCTCCACTTGACCACTATTTTCTCTCAAAGCCTCATTAGAAATCATTCTTGGCCATCTCATTCTCATAATGCATCTCAAGAATCTTGGGTCAAACACATCCAGTCTTCTCTTAATCGCTTGGCTAAATGTCCAGGATTCAGCTCCTTACAAGGCTAAAGGCACTGCTGGTATGTTGTCGACTCTTAATTTTGTCCACAGTTTGATGTCTGTGCACCTCCAAATTCGTCTTTCTAACTTAACAAATACTGCGCCTGCCAAACCTAATCTCTTTGTTGCATCCTTCTCACAGCCAGCCTATCACTTCGACCTCACTTCCTAAATATTTGAATCTCTCTACTCTTTCCAGCTCTTGACCTTTATATTCCAGTCTCTTTGTTTCTTCTTATTCACCAATCTTCAGCCCAGTAATGAGCTTATTATAATGTCATGGCCATTTGTTTTACTTCAGCAGCCTGTGACCAGTAGCCGGGGCTCTTTAAAACCTATTGAAACAAGAATTAATGCTAGTGTAGTCAGAAGAATGATTTATCAGAAGAAAATAAAGAGAAGGGATTTAAACAAGGGGGGGAAAATTTAAAAAATAAGAGACAACAAACATGAATTAAGCACCCCACTGGGACTAGCTAACTATTACAAATGTATAGTGGATTCCAAAAGTATTCAGCCCCCTTCACTATCTACACACTTTGTTGTGTTGTAGATTTAGTTTTAAATAGTTGAATTTGCTATTTTGCCCATCCACCTACACTCAATAACCCATAATGACAAACTGAAAACATTTTCAGAAAGGTTGGCAGATTTTTAAAAATCAAAAACTGAAATCTCTCATTCATATAAGTATTCAGACACTCAATTCAGCACTTTGTAAGAGCACCTCTTGAGCTCCATTAGATCGAATGGGATGTGTCTGTGAACTGCCATCTTCAGGCCTCTCCACACCTTTACACCCTTGGGTGTGGAGCACACTATGGGGTTTAAGTCTGGGCCGTAGTTGGGCCGTTCAAGGACAGTCAGAGACTTGTCCCAAAGTAAACCCCAGTGTTGTCTTGGCTGTATGTTTCAGATTATTCTCACGCAGAAAGGTGAACCATTGCCCCAACCTGATGTCACATGCATTCCAAAGCAAGTTTTCTTCAAGGACCTTTCATTATTTGGCTGCACTCATCCCTCCATCAGTTCTTACCAGTCCCTCTGTTCCTGTGCCAGACGCTGAGAAGTTGTTCCATAGCATGATGCTTCCACCACCATGCTTCTTCACAGGGATGGTGTTTGTCAGTTGATGAGCAGTGCCTGTTCTCTGATAGACATAGAGTTTGGAGTTTTGCCCAAAGAATTCCATTTTTGTTTCATTAGACTACAAAATCTTTGTCCTTACGCTTTCAAACTCCATATGCCCTTTTCTCAAGATTGGCTTCCATCTAGCTACTCTACTATAAATGCCTGGTTGATGGAATGCTGCCGAGATGGTTGTCCTTCCAAGAGGTTCTCTCATTTGAGCAGAGGATTTCTGAAGCTTTGTTATAGTGATCATTGGTCTTCACCTTGACCAAGGCTCCTCTTGATTCCTTTCTCAGTTTGTCTGGTCAGCCAACTTTAGGAAGAATCCTGGTGATTCCAAAATTTGTCTTCTTCAAAATTACTGAGGCCACTGTGCTACTGGGAACACTCAAGGGTTTAGGAATTGTTTTATCCCCTTGCCCTCACCTATGCCTCACCACAATTTTATCCCAGAGGTCTGCAGATAGTTCCTTGTACTTCATGACTTAGTTTTGTCCTTACATGGAGTGTGAATTGCGGTAACATATATAAAAGGTATGTGTCTTTATAAAGATGTCCAGTCATTCACATTTTTGACAGGTGGACTCTAATCAAGTTCTGGATACATTTCAAGAAGAATTAAGGCAAACAGGACGCACCTGACCACAATATGGAGTGCCACAGCAAAGGGTCTGAATGATCTCAGGAATGAGAGATTTCACTGTTTGATATTTAAAAAATTTGCAAGCCTTTCTAAAAATATATTTTCATTTTGTCATTATGAGATATTGAGTGTAGACTGATTAGCAAAAAAGTAAAATGTATCAATTTAAATTTCAATCTACAACACAATAAAGGATCCAGAATGTGAAGGAGTCTGAATACTTTATGAATTCACCATAGTTCCTTGTCCATTTGGCAAGGTTCATGCCACACTTACTCACCTAAACCCTCTTTTACTCATCTCCTTACCTTCCTTCTGCTAGTTCACCATCTGTCAAACTTCAAGTTCAAGTAAATACTTAGAGAGTGGCTTACCTATACCTCAGCCTGAGAATTATTTCTGGTGTTCCATGTACTGTGTAGAAACACAATGACAATTACAGCTTGAGGTCCATTTGGTGTTATTATTGTTTAGATGGCTGGATAACCCCCATGTCACCTCTCCATTATAATGGGTTATAACATAATGGGCTTCTGTCCTGCTGCCTCTTATTCTCGAGCAAACCTATTTTTATTTTCTTCCCTCTTTTTCCATTATTCTGATGTCTCCAGACCGATATGGTCCATCTACACTAACAAAGCCAAGCAAGCAGTTTTCATATGAGCCTTTTACAGTCCATGTCCCATGCTGAACTACATGATAACCCCTGCAATCATAGTCCTGACTGGGCCTTTTCCATGATCATGCTGGTCAAACTTCCAGTAACATGAACGTTAAAGTGTGACATACTCTTTGTGGCTGTTGCTCAAATACAGGGTGAGTCAAAATGATGTTAACACTAATGGTACTGCTATGTATATAATTATTTACAATTTTTGTGGACAATTTATGTACCACATATGGTACATGTGTTGAACATGATGGCGAACAGGTTGAGACATTCCTGCAAATCATCTTGCACATATGAAGTATGCTTTGTGAATAAATTGTTTCTGCCATTCAAATGTTAACATAATTTTGACTCATCCTGTAGTAAAGTGAAATATTACATTACAAAATTCTTATTGCGAGCTTCTCTTTCTCTGCAGGTGTCAGAAGCAAGTCTACCATTCAGTGACCGCCAAGGCCGGCCAGGGAAGGAAATATGGTCCATGCAGGGTCTCTTCCTTGCATGAAAGATGTTTAATAAGTAAAAAAAAAACTCAGTTTGACACCCTTGAGCTCAGTGTCCTGTGGTGTGAGGGCTGCACTCCTGATGAACTAAAGTCAGCCCTGATTAGGGATTTCTGAGCACTACTTCTGAGTGTGCATTAATATGTCAAGATGCCAGCCTACTTAAGATTCCAAGGATTAATAAAATAAAAGAAGAAGGTTGAGCTTTTAGTTACAGGGCCCTGAAGCTGTGGAATGGTCTGCCTGCTACTATAAGAGGTGCCCCTTCAGTCCCAGCTTTGCAATCAGGCTGAAGACTCAGACTTTAGTCCAGCATACCCTGACTAGAGCTGCTGATTAGCTGTTCACACTGCCTATCTGTTTGTTAGTCACTAGTACAAAAATATAAGTATTACAATAATTATGAACTGTTAGTATCCCTCCTCTGTTCCGATTTTCTTCTCTATCATACTGTGACACTTGGTGCCACTGCACTACGTCCAAGCTGTTTTCTTACCCATGGAAAGTAACGTGAGATATTAGGTGCCTTGGAATCAATGGATGTAAAGGTTCTGTCATCAGACTGGAAGGTTCAACACAGACTGTACTGTGGAATAACCAGGAGAGGATGGGTGGCCATTTGGCTGAGATCTCCAGGACTCCTTGTCTGATATAAATGTCCATAGACTCTCCAGAGATTTATTTTCTCCAGGATTGATTGACTTTTTGATTTTTTATCTTCCTTTGTCAACTGGTTATAGCTCAATGGTAATCTTAATGGACTGGGGTCCATTTTGTTATGACTAGGAGTAACAATGTGTGCATATCCCAAAAACACTTCCAAAAATTCCCACTTAGGTTTCATCAGACCCACTGGATTTTAATAAGATAAAAAGTTTATTTCCATTAAAAAAGCTCAGTCACACTATGAAGCTCCGAAGAGCACAACAGGCATAAAGGAGTTGCCAGCAAGGCAATCTAAGGTGCACAAAGTCCCAACACAGAATCCAAAGAGAGGACAAAAAAACACAACAAAAGGTAAAAAATTCAGTATTGCATATGTGTAGCGCTTAATATTAAATATTATATTTACAAGTATTGTCATGTTAAAAATTAAGTATTTCTGAAAAATGCAAACGAGTACTTTCTCTTCTACTGTACTTGACAAAAAACAAATATCAGAAAAGCAAGAAGAGTCTGCTGAAACTGTTCAACTTAATCACACACTTCTGTGGATGCTTTGTTTGCTCCCCTCCTGACTGGCCAAAGTTCATCGCTGTGAGACATGCCATAAAGCCACACGAGCAGAAGAAAAAATCTGATGTTGTGGTTAATGACCTGCCAATCAAGTTATTTTATCAACAAAACTGATCATCGATTTCATGTTACTAGGATTGATCAGCGCCAGTACTGATTTGTTTTCTTTATCCTTTTAATTTATTTTTACACTAAACTCTTCATAAACAGACATGCAGAAACCTTATACTGAATTTTTATAGTTAAACTTAAGGTGACGGGTGTTACCTATTCATTTTTTGTTGTTCAGTGGCCATAAAAATACTAAAATCACTTACCATATATACTCATGTATAAGTCGGGCCTTGAAACCCAAAAAATAGATTATAAAATCAGATCCCAACTTATACGCCTGTTCAAAAATACGACACAATTTTTTTTTTTACATCTTCTTGTTTCCTCCAATCACGCACAAGTTTCTCAGACACATCAAATTTTGTTGCAGCCATGCAGTGAACAATTTCTTTCGCCACTTCAATGAGTTTTAATTTAACACCAGCTTCATATTTTCTTCTGATCGAATGCTCCATTGTAGATAAGGGATGCTCTTACGATAAAGGTGTATGAGGGTGTGAGATACAAAAAACACAAATCAGTGCAAATGTTGCTTTGGAATAGTTCAGGTATTCTTGTGTGGTCACGTAGGCACAATAAATAGAAAAAAAGGCAGTCTGCTCCATGGTTACTCTCTCAGGTGGGTGTTAGCATATCATTATCTTTTGGACCAATAGCGTAAGTTTTCTGCATTCGACTTATACGAGCGACATTATAAAATACCAGAAATTATACAGTAAAATCAAGTTCCAACTTATTCGCAGGAGAACTTATTTGTGAATATATTATGGTAAACCCCTTATAACATACTTTTTTTAAACTAATAGAACATGTTAAAAAATATGTATCCATATTACACACACCATAAAGGAAAATAAAAATTCTCAATTTAAATAAAAAGTCACAATTGTAATAAAATGTTCATGCTTATCAAGCCGAACATGGCTAACAAGTTTATAAGTAAAATCAACACATTTGACTCTTAAGCTAAAAAGCCTGTTGTTTATTAAGAAGCAAGCACAAATTATTCTTTATCTGTTTGTTTTCTAATTAAGAATGTAATCTGCAGTACTAAATACAAGCTCACTCACCGTCCACACTCAGACAAGAAGTGTCTCCTTAAATTACAGGACAAAAATCAATAGGTCTGAACTCATTCTCTTTTAATTTCTGACAAAGATGGGCCTCTCTTTTCTTACACTCTGTTCCTCTCCATGCACAGGGTGACTCCTCACATTCCCTGTTGTCAGATTATTACTCCATATTCTTTAATGTAAAAGCCAATATTCTTGCCTTCACTCCCTCCTAAAGTTTGACTGTTGGCTCTCTGCTTACGGGAAGTTTGGTAACACATGTAATTCCTCAAGTACCAGAATACCTTGCATAAAGGGGCACTAAATCTAAATTACCATAAAGCCTAGAAAAGCAATTCTGAAAGAAATCAACTAATTGTGAAGAATTACTAGCTGTGTGTGGTCTTTGGGACAAAAAACAACCCTAAGACTCCATAGTTTATAGTTTTGCTATATTGGTGAACTTTCAGAGGTGTCAGCTAAGTGGGCCGGGACAGGTCATATCTTGTATGAGCCGGACATGTAGTCGAGTGCAGCTGTGGCACAAACTGAGCAGGACAGGCTGGAACCTGTCTCAGGCAAATGTATGGTAGCTCCTTGTGTGAACATTCAACGTATAAGCTTGGGTTGAAGGACAAGTGAGGTGCAAATTTAAAAATGCATGTAAGCGCCACTTAGTGGCGTTAGTTGAGTGCGAGCAGAGCAGACTGCTCCATACACACACACACACACACAGGTCTTTCATTTATATATGTCTAAAATTTTTCACCTTGTTTAGACAAGCTGTTTAATTTCTGGAATATTTGCATTTTTATTTCTGATAGATTATTTGTAATTCTGTTCATTTATTGTTTAGTTTTTCGTATGGTTGCCACTATTTTGTGACTGTCTTACATTACATTTAAATTTACACTTTTTGCTTGGCAGGCATTTTTATCCAAAGCGACTTACAAGAAAGGTAAACATAATCAAGTAACAGTAGGCTAGGGCTGGTCTTTGAATGATCGTGGCCATGGTGTTTTGTGATAGAAAAATTAGACTTACGTGTCACATAGTCATTTAGGATAAAGTGTTTTGATATGCTTTCCATATACCATTCATCTTAGTAGTATAAAGGGGTTAATAAATGTCAGAAACCTGCTCAGGCCTATCAGGAAACCAGGTAAAGGTTGTAACACACAAAATGTACTAAAAGATGACTAAGAGATCATCAGATGTCCAGTAAACAAGACTAGACAGTTGACACATACACAGATATTTCAAGGATAATAGCTAAATCTAAAGATATAAGAAGAACAAGAGTATAATAACAAGAGACTTTTATTTTCTAAGTTATCTAATGCATAAACCAGTGAACCAACCAGAGTAAAAAGTATGCATTGATTGATTCTGTATTGTTTCTAAAACAAACTTTTACCTTTTGTTTTTGATCATTCTGACTATGCCATAACAGACAGCTATGATGCAGAGGAGTATTTAAATGATGAAAGGAACAGCTTTTCTCCTTTCCTGATTACTGACACAAAAATGTTATATCAGACTTGTCCCAGTTGAGGATAAGCTTCTTTCTTTAATTAATATATCTGATTTCTACCACTGTTTTCAGCTGTGATACCTGTTGCCAGTCACATGACATGTTATGTCATCACTCTTCACATATTTAAGAGGATGGCGCCCACCAGTGAGTTATCCAAGTTTTGGTTTCTTTTAAAAGACAAGTAAACTTTGTACTGCTAATTATGGGGTGTGAACACCAGGGGTTGCTTTCACCCCATTAAACCCAACAGACAGATACGCAGACACAGAATATAAGCACGAAGAAGCTCTTTTAATTATTTCTCCTTCTTCAAAGTGCCTTTTAAGCACTACCGCCACCATGAAGAAGTAAATAAACAACAATAATTAACACAAATCTCTCCTCCACTCCTCCCGGCAAGCTCTGTCCTACTACCTCCCAACTCCGGCTCGCTTGTTGGTTCTCCACCAGTCCTTTATATAGTCCTTGACCCGGAACTAGGACTATATAAAGGACTGGTGGAGACCAGATTGAGAATCGTATTTTTCTTCAGCCCGGAAGTACTTCTGTGCTTCTGTCCCCGTGACTTTAGAGTACTTTCGGGCTATGTAAACAGTAGGGAGTCCCCAGTCTCCCTGCAGCATCCCCTGGTGACACCCTCGGTACCCAGCAGGGCTGTGTTGCCGAACTCAAAGTCCCATAGTGCCCTGCAGGCATCCAGGGCACTGCTGCAGTCCAGGAAAGCTGCCATCTGTCATCCAGGGGGAGGCAGTGTCCCTGATAAACTGCCTTCCCCCATCCTTCCATTACTGGGGTGTCCCGGCCAGGATAAACTGCCAGCCATCCTTTACAGGGGAAATAAATTAAGTTAGGGATAGGATGTTTGTTACATTTTTTCAACTTTAAATCTTGCTTAGTGATTTGGCTCTGGGTATTGCTTTTAATTTCTTTTTATGGTTATTTAGAGTCAGGCTTTTCCCTTGTCAACTATTCAGTATATATCTAAATACTATTCTCCATCTTCAAAGATTTTATGGCTCAAATTGTACTCTGAACACCTTCCTTACCTCATGGTGTTCAGCACAGATGTGAAGATGAAAGTTATTTTCCAATGATTAATTGACATAAAACTTTTGACAGTATTTGAGAACTTAACAGTGTTTAACACATCTTGTTTCTGTGTAATGATTTAATAATTTACAAAGAAAATAAATAAAATGTTCTGTATTTATCTCAAGGTAATACATATGTAAACATGCATTTTATACGTGCATTAAAATGTATATTCAAACAATATTTGAAATATGAAATTTTGTAAGATTTTTTGTAAGATCCCCCTGTAAGAACCCCCTGCAGATCTGAATTCAGTTACAAGAGTTTGAGAATGTTATTTTATTTTATATTCTAATATCAATTATTGGTTGACAACCCTACTACATCCCTATTCCCAAGACAGAGGAAATCACACCCAAGGTCACCTGATGTCACATCCACTTCTCCCTAACTGCACTGCTTCTGCCTCAGCTACAATAAAGGAAGACAACACTGGAAGATCATTATTATTTGACCGAGGGCAGCACAAATTGTTGGAGCTCCGACAGGTCAGTCCTTTTCCCTTTATTTAAATTGAAACTTTGTCTGTATTGTGATTAAATGAGGATTTTCCCACCTGGGACCCCAACACTGTTTATGCCTTTATGTCTTTACTGCTACATTGTTATGCACTGTAACTAAATACACTCCAAATGAATATTTCTACTCCTACTATAGACAATAATGAGATACTTGAAATTAATTTTGATATTAAAAATAAAAAATAGGATGGACTGAGTCAAGGGGTTTTCTAATTGGATATAACATATTTACCTTTTTACCGATACAGCGTCACTTATGTGCATCGGAGGATCTCCTCACAGGCTCGATTGAGGGATGTAATAACCTGTCTGGACAAGAGGGGGCGCTGTTTTTTACATTCTCTTCTACTTGTCTCCCTGCAGTGCCAAGAAACCACCAGAGTCTGGGTACTTAGCCCCTCCCCCTATAAGAAACCCAGCTGCCAGATAGGTTGTGTCTTTAGCAACCAGAGCTCTTGTCTGAGAGACCCTAAATCTCAATCGTTTTGTTTTGCATTGAGCCTAAGGGTTAGAGGTAGGGTTAGGGCCAAGAGGCGTTCTTTTTGTTGGACGATTCAGTTAATTAAACAGGGCAACCTGGTGGGTGTCTCAACTTTTACCCAGCCACATAAATATAGTCTGGTCCATCATAAGTATTTGGACAGTGGCCCAATTTTTCTAATTTTGGCTCTGTATGCCAACACAACAGATTTGAAATAAAGCAATCATGTGATTGAAGTGTAGACTTTCAACTTTAAATTAAGGGATTTACCAAAAAAATTTGTATGAGCTATTTAGGAATGACAGACATTTTTATACATGGTCCCCGTATTTTCTGGGGCTCAGAAAATGATGCATGATTTATTTCAATTTCAGCAGTACTAGGGTGTTGTACCGTGTTAGCCATTACGAATGTAGAGAAGAGCCAAGCAAAATGACACCTTTTATTGGCTAACTAAAAAGATTACAATATGCAAGCTTTCGAGGCAACTCAGGCCCCTTCTTCAGGCAAGATGTAATACAGAAACTGAAGTTTCCTGTGTTTATATCCACACACTAGGACAAGAAACAACAATGGTAAATCTTTAAAGGAAAAATCTTAAATGTAAAAAATTGATAGGTTCACTCAGGCTAAGATTAATTTAACAAGAGAGAGAAAAACGATGTATGGTCAAGAGATTTTTGGATAAGATAACTGTCCAACAAAGTCCTTTGAAGTCTGTGATGAGTTTTTCAAAACAATATGGGTCTGTAGTCAGGTTATCTGTGTCAGTCTGAGAGATGCAAACAGTCCTCATACCTGGCCATAAAACTCTTGTCTCTATTCGAGGAGGAGGATGAGGAGGAGGAGGAGATTTTGAGTAGGAGTAAATTTCTCTTTTTCTACACCTGCTTTACCAGTGCAGATGATTATGATTTTGTTATGAATATTCATTTTTGGCTGTTTTCTATTTTCCTGATTTTATTTACAATATTGCTCTTTATTTTTCTTACTGTTTATTCATCATGTCACCTTTTCAGTTGAGCTTTTATTATGACAATTACTTACATGTGTGCAATTTTACCTTCTGTGGCCATTTTGTGCACACCAATAGTGCTTGTTGCTACCGTGTGACTGCCATCATTATGATGTTTGACATTATTGCGTGATTAGCATTGAGATGGTAGACTAGTAGGTCCAAAGTTGAAGTTTATGGATTTTCTTCTAAAGATATAATGTCAGAAGGTTCACAGTGAAAAGGTTCTAAAGTAGCCAGGACCTTTTTGTTTTGTTTTTGAATAAGAGTTCCGACACTCAATTTTGCTATGATTTTATTGCACGTTTAATTTTTTGTTGCTGTTCTATTGTTTTTTGACAATTCCTTTGATATTCCTATTAGATTCTAGAAAGTGAGGATTTGAAACCTTACATTTTTATTTAACATAGTTGAATTATTTTTTAATCCATTTTGTCACCATTTTGTTTATCGAGGATGCCACCATTTTGGTTGTTAAGTCATTGCTTGGCAGTTAATCCAGAGTTGCTCTGCCAGTGACTTTATTGCCCTGTAGATCACAACATGCACTTTCTTTCCATCAGGGTTTACAGGGAAATAATGAAAATATTTAATTATTTAGTGGTTATTTATCAAGGGTTCTGGACAAAACAGTCACTGCTCTACATATGTATGATATTTATGGCTTGCTGTGTATATTTGAGTTCATGATTAAATATTTGTGCTTGTCTTTTGGTTGATATCTCTTCTTCTGCTCCCCTATTTTTAAAAAAAATGTAAACCTTTTTGGTGGAAGAATAGAGTTTTGGAATGACACAGGATTTTTGCTCCTTGTAATCGTGACCTTTTGTTTATTTAAAAAACAATTGTTTTGTAACCCCTTTTGACATAGGATGCAATCATTCACCTGAAACTGGCATGCGCACACCATAAATGTCTCTCTATTATAAAAAAAATCTTGCGATGATACAAGGCTTTTTTCCTATGATGAGAAGTGATCTTTGGAAGAGAGATCATTTGATGAGAGACAGAGTCCCATGAGACGGACAAGTCACAGCATACTTACAACCTTTGGAAGCAAGTCCTGTGATACAAATGCAGAGCAGGTTAGAGATAATGGAAGTAGGAAGTCTCAAAAAATTGATAGTAAGGATTACTTATCACATTAGCGCAAACGGAAAATATTACTCGGTGAAATAACGGAACAGCGAAAAGAGATTACATAGTGTTTGAGGATGTCTGGGGGACAAGAGAGACATGGCAGTGAGACAAAAGGACAGCTGCTGTACAGGCTTTTAAACGTTCGAAGTGCAGCACGAAATGCGGATCACGTGGTGTGGCACTCAGCAGCAGCAAGCCAGCAGATGACCAAGCAAAGAGGAGGTAAAAAAACAACTGTTATTTGTTTCCCATTGTATCACCATTTAAGAGGGGTTTTGGAGGAGCAGCTGCGTCTCCTTGGGGTGCGTTTGGCCCCTCTCTTCACAACGGCGCGTAGCGCAGGTGGTTTGGCAAGTGAAGTGAGCAGGGGGCGAATCCCCCTAGTCTTACAAAATATAGATTTTTGAAGGGATGGTAACACCAACATCCAAGAGATTTATTGCAAAACTGTAGCGATTTGCAAATGATTCGCTTTTTGCGCATGAATGTAGACTTTAAGCTAAGCAAAACACTACCTAGATACATACAGGTACGCAACACAATAAGCGCCATAGAAAGCAACTCTTCTATGTCCGCTGTGTTGTTTTTCTTCCGTGAAGGGTGACCAATCACAGAATGAGACATTGTAATAAGCAGGATCCAATCAGGAAATGAGGTTAGGAGCAGGTGCTGATAGAGCGCATTGCTGCACCCACCACATGACAAATCAACTCAGGATCCCAGATTAAGAACTGAGTGCAGCCATGCCACAGGTGAAGCCTCAGCACCACACTAGCTCAGATTGAATGGAACAGTGTGAGGTTTTTTATGGTGGCTAGAGTGCCAATTCTTCCACTAAACCCCAGGTTTTTCCCTGCAGGTTGGGGGGCCTACATCGGGGAAGGGCACATAATAAGTACAAACATCTCAGAGTCTGCATTTTTGAAGAAAGGGTTTTTCACCTGCCCACACCTCAGCTCTGAGGCTGCTTTTATAGAGGTATACGTTCCTGGAGAGTGTTTTCAAAAATCTGTGTTTTCAGTAGTTGAAAATGGCAGACGAAATGAGAAAACAGAGACTAATGTCTATGTTTTTAAATGAAAATGTAGTAGTGTAGATGGGGCCTTAAATGGGTCACCAGACCATCACAGGACACATCCATCATTCTTAATGCATGAATTTCCTGTTTGGGTTATGGTAAAAAACTGGATTAGCCAGGTCCATATCATCTTTATGAAAGTCCATGTAGGCAGTGACCAGGCAGATATCACAGTTACATCATCCAGGCTTCAAGACGTCATCATTAATCATTCATGTTCTGAATCTTTATCAAGTCAAAAAAATGTCTTGTTACCATTATTTGTATGAGCCCCTTTTATTTTAATCGTTTGATCTTTTAATACAAAAACAACATTCAAATGCTCAAATATTTAAACTTTGCAGGCTATGAATTTCTCAGATATTCTATTTTCTAACAAAAGCAGCAAACAAGAATTATTATTTTGTTGTAGATTTCTTAGATTCTGAATGCAGCCAAATAGTAATTGAAATGCGCAAATGCAGTGTTGTTCCAAAACCCTAAGATTACGACAATGACTAAATCACTTCCAAATAGCTGGTGTAATTTGTCTGTCACTAAAGAGCTAAACAGCACTTTGATAGTCTAACATTTTAAACATCAAGTTTTGCTATTTATACACTGTATGGAAATGTAGAGAGATTGTTCACATGCACATTTTAACTGGGTTTCTCTAGATACTGCAGTATCAAAGAGGGTACTTTGAATTTTAATCATAGCTATTTCATCATAGTTATTTTTAGCACCAATTGCATTGAGGTTTCTTCTGAAGTGTAAATAATCCCATCAAAGGAGAAAAAATATAACCACCTTCATCTAACCTCCTAATAACAACGGTTAACAGACTTTTCTCCACCAGCCTTTTTAATTAGCATAAAATCAATTCAGTCATATCCACAGCTCACCTCCAGCTAAATTAACCCAATTATGACCCACTTCTAAGCATCTAAGCAATCTCCTATTGTGTCTTCAATGATTATTACGAGATAGCACACAATCTGTAGAAACGACAGAGTCCATTACTGCTCCATCTTCTAGGATTGCAATATTTTGCGAAAAAAGCACAAGTGCAGCAATTCAACAGCCATCTGTTATCTCCATAAAATGTAGCCTACAACTATCAACAAACCAGATGTTTGAAAGATAAATAGATAGATAAATAGATGGTACTTCACTCTTGCAAGGGGAAATTTAGCTTACCATGTCTTCCGGCCTTGGTAAGTCCTGGAACCATCCTGCTGTAATACACCCTAGTGGTCTAAAAGGTTCTGCGATCGTGGTCCCCTGCCATCTCATAAAGAGTCAGACAACCTCTTTGGTTACCTGTCCAACATAAGGGTGAGTAGAAAGCTTCATATAGTTAACATGTTACTTACTTCCACTTAACACCTTTGACAAGTCTGCATCTACACTTTTTTGCACCATTATTCTCCATCAATATTTAATATTAATCAACTTCTTGGCACCATCCATTACACGGGGGCATATTACCCCCTATCAAAGGTGGTCTAGAGTCATTGGTGATATTATGTTCCACTTACAACTCACTAGGACATTTTACGTTTTGACTTGACCTGCATTTTTGGCCTCTACTAGGCCTTCCGTTATACCCGGATATGACTCAAGGGATTTACTGAAGCATTATGAGGTGTTTTTATGTGTAACTAAAAAAAGGCTAGGGCCGTTTTTTTTTTAAATCAGGTTACGATATGTTTTAGTCTTTACTATAATTCTATTATGACTGATTTATGTTGCGCAAAACAGTGTCAAGTTAATCAACCAATATTTTGATTGTATGCAATTCATAAAATACTCCCTCATAAAGTGTTTTAGAAAGCAAACAATGAAGCATTTCAAAATACCGTATATACTTGCGTATAAGTTGGATCTTGAAACCCGAAAATTATACGCCCGTTCAAAAACACGACACTTCATTTTTTTTTTTACATCATCTTGCCTCCTCCAATCTCGCACCAGTTTCTCAGACACATCGAATTTTGTTGCAGCAGCGCAGTTACCATTTTCTTTCACCACTTCAATGACTTTTAATTTAAAACCAGCTTCATATTTTCTTCTGATCAAACGCTGTATTGTAGATAAGGGATGCTCTTACGATAAAGGTGTATGAGGGTGTGAGATACAAAAAACACAAATCAGTACAAACGTTGCTTCAGAATGGTTCGGGTATAACCGTGTGGCCACGTAGGCACAATGCATGGATAAAAAAGGCAGTGTGCTCCGTGGTTACTCTCTCAGGTGGGCGTTAGCATATCATATTCTCTTGGACCAATAGCATGAGTTTTCCACATTCGACTTATACAACTGACATTATAAAATACCGGAAATTATACGGTAAAATCAAGCCCCGACTTATCTAAGGGAGAACTTAAACTCGAGTATATACGGTATGTGGTTTTACTGTAAAAATTATAGGCAAAATGTACAAAAGTTGAGAAATGAATAGTAAGGTGGTGTAGATAAATATAAACAGCTTGAGAGATGATATGGTACAGTTACTGTCATGAATATGAACAGTTTTTTAATTTGCCACTATGATTATTTCATGTATATTTTTTCTTCTTTTTAGGAGTTTTTGTACACATGGAATTCATTTTTGTAATTGATTTTCTTATTGGGGTTAATTTTCAGTATTTTAAAAATATTTTGAGTTTTGGCATTCCACCAGCTTTTTTTCCTTATGGGCACCAGCATTTTCGGCTGCTTTGCTTTTGGTTGCTGGCCACGTTGCTGCCACTGTCTCGCTATCACTAGTGTGACAGTATAAAGGTCAGGGTATGCCATCTTCCATTGTCCACATTTCTGGATTTGTAGTATCTTTGTGAGAGTTTTCTTTAATAACCTGGCAAAAAATTTTAGCACATGATTTTTGACTTTGATTTTGGTTTATAAATTGGTTTAGGTGGACTATTATTTTTACTTCCAATTACTTGGCTCTTGCCTGTCTCTAAACCTTATTACAGCATTTTTCTGTCTCCTGGGCCTTTTCATAACTTTTTGGCTATCTGCCTTCGTAAACAGTTCTGTTGCAATTGAACTGATTGAAATTCGAAAGGGAATACAAGACAAGATCTGAAAATAACTACCAATACAGAGTCATGAAAAGAAATGGGACAGGGAGAGATCCACAGAGAAGCAGGTGCAAAGCTGAATAAGTATTCGACAAGAGTTGCAAAGTGGTTCTTACTGATCGCAAGACTGTTGACGTCACAGGATTTTCATGATCTGGTAGGTTAATAAGATAAAATGTACAATGACAGCTAATCTAGAGTGTTGAAATTTACAGCAGACATCTAACCACTGTGGTTAAGTCAGAAGGGGAGTCTGCCATTGCTCCATGTTTGAACTCTGATAGCAGTGAACTTGTGGCAGTCGGTTGATACTGCTAACAGGAAGACCACTGAGATCTCACTTCATTTGTCTATTACTTTGTGTAGCTCCATGAAGTTAGATTTCACAATATGCAATGTAGGGAAGAACAGGCCTAACCTACCAGTGTAGTGGTTAAGGCTTTGGACTTCAAACCTTGAGGTTCTGGGCTCAAATCTTGGTGCTGACACTGTGTGATCATGAACAAGTCAGTAGACCTGTGCTCCAATTGGAAAACCAAAAGAAATGTAGCCAATTGAGCACACAGCATGTGCTAAGGAAAAAAGCTGAGTTAATGAAAGGAAGTTTACAAAGCTAAAATAGGAAACAAACCTCACTCAGAATAACATGAAGGATGTCTGGAATGGAATGGGTATAATTAGGGGACTCAAAGCAAACCAGGGCTCAGGGAAGCAGATGTGAAAAAGCTAACGCCCTGAACCAACTTTTTAATAGATTTTCCCTTCCACTACCAATTTCTTCCAACGGCCAGTCTCTCCACACCATTCCTACTATGTCAAAACCTTATACCATGTTAACTGGAATGGCCAGTGACAAGTCCACCTCTGATCATCAGTGTGGACAGTCCATAACTTAAGACCAAGTAAGGAGACAACTGAGGAAACTCCATGCAGGAAAAGCTGTAGGATCAGGTGGAGTCAGTTCTTGAGTTCTCAAGGCCTTCAGCTTTGTGGTGTCCTCGGTCACCTACTCAGTCTGCCCCTTAGGCTTCAGAAAGTGACACTGCTGCGGAAAACATCCTGCATCGTTCCTGTTCCAAACAAACATCACTTCAAGAGAGACCCAACAAATCAATAGGTTAATTAAAAGGGCAAGGGCATTTATAGGGTTAGGGTCTGGACACCCTGGAGGTTCATAGCAAAGGAAGTTAACACAAAATTGTGCGTCATTATGAATAATACTGCAGATCCTCTAACACAAAGGACTTTTAGCCATTCAGATGAAGTGTGTCAAGAGACGTTATGGGTGATCCTTTTATACCAGCTGCATAACTCCTAGCTGTGACTGGGACAGACAAGTTAGAACTTTTCTTTCTATTTAATTTTCTTACTTTATACACATTTTGACATGTGCTCAGAGCAAAGTCTTGTGTATATTTATTTAAAGAGCTATTGTAAAAGTTCTATCATCTATCTACTGTATATATGGATTTGTAATGTTGGAGTGAATATGAAGATCCCTGAGATCATCACAGCTTTCAGATTTTGTATCATTATGCTTCGCAAAAGGAAATGAATATCCTGGATGTCTCACTAAGCCCAGCTGTAGATAAGCACAAAAAAGTAGTTGTTTGGCATGCAGTCTCAAACAACTTAGAAAACTTCAGAAAGACCCCGAGAAGTGGTAAAGAGTGTGTAATAAGTACATGCAAGACAGAGCAATAGGAAATTTTTCTCTGAAAGAGGAAGTTTTTATATCATGTTTTTTGTGGATAATAGAGAAAAAAGTTTTATAATAGAATGGCAGCCTATGGTTACCAATGCTGGACACAGCAAACAATATGAAAAACATCCATGAAAAAAATATTTTGTGCTACTTATGTCACATAATCCAAATATCAGTTATTCATTGTTATGCTAATAACGTGTAAAATGCTTGCATATGACTTTTGAATTGAAAATCAGTCACTCCCCCTCATTTATTGGTCAAGAGTCCTCTCTTCAAATTCAGAAGTTCAATCCTATGTGAATTGTGCTTCCTCTTTATGCCTAGCGCTGAGCATATATTTAACAATATTTTAGCAAAAACTGCATGTATTTTGCGCACTTTGAGCATATGAGTAGTGTCACACATGTGCACATGAGAGACAGTTTCCAGGCCTGAGTAAGTGTCATTATCCTCTGAACAAGGGGTTGGTGCTGTCAACTAACACTTTCTCTCCTTCCTCCTCTGCAGACCTACAGAAGGAAATCCCGCCAGATGACCTCACTTCCAGTCCCAGCTCTGCTGACCTCATTTCCTGTCCTGGGTCTTTATAACCACCTCCTTATTCTATTGTAATTCAGTTCTCAGTCTGAACAGACATCATTCTTTCATTTTTGATTGCTGTCTTTAAAGTATGTTGGGGGGGGGGGGGGCTTTTCCAAACCCTTATCTTTATGTTTGTTATTCTTTCACAGTACATAACTGACATGTGGATTGTGCAACACGAGTAGTGTGAGGTTTTTTTTTCCTTACATGGGCATTTTGTATATTGGTTGTGGTTCAGCGTTGGTCACCATAGACTGTTATTCTGTCATAAGCTGTTTTAACTTTGTTCTCAATGAAAGCATAAGATTACATTTTTCTTGGTTATCACTACAAAACATATGGGGTAAGTATCTTTAAAACATATATCATTCTTGTGTGGATTATTTCTTTAAGAATGGATCAGGAGTGATTTACAGTGATTTGTCATTGTGGTGGCATCTCCTCTGTGGCCTTAGTAATAAGAATGGGAGGAACTGTTGTGGAGTGATGGAAAAAAAATTCTAACACTTTGGCCTGTTAGATTAGGCAGTGCAGGCAATGTGATGTAGTGGTTAAGGCTTTGGACTTCAAACCATGTGACCATGAGCAAGTCACTTGACCTGCCTGCACTCCAATTGGTTAACCAAAAGAAATGGAACCAATTGTATCATAAATGTTGTAAGTCACCTTGGATAAAGGCATCCGCTGAATAAGTAAATGTAAAAGTAAATGAAAGGCTACATACCATTTCAGGGTGGCATGATGGCACAGTGGTAGCGCTGCTGCCTCGCAGTAAGGAGACCTGGGTTCGCATTCCGGGTCCTCCCTACGTGGAGTTTGCATGTTCTCCCCTTGTCTGCGTGGGTTTCCTCTGGGGGCTCCGGTTTCCTCCCACAGTCCAAAGACATGCAGGTTAGGTGAATTGGCGGCCCTAAAATGTTGCGTGTGTATGTGGGTGTGCCCTGCGGTGGCTGGGATTGGCTCCAGCAGACCCCCGTGACCCTGTGTTAGGATATAGCGGGTTTGACAATGACTGACTGACTAGTGTCCATTAACTTAAAGATTCAGATATTTTGCAGAAATAAAATTCAAAAGTCAATTATCATGATCCATTTTAGAAGAATGTTGCAATTGCTTGGAAACTTTATATTTATATTAACATTGAGAACAAATTCACAAATATTAAATTCAAATCTTTTGTGTTATTTTTAGTAGGGTACACAAAGACATAAACACATGTTAAACATAAGGCATTAAAGTTTATCCATCCATCCATCCATCCATTATCCAACCTGCTATATCCTAACTACAGGGTCACAGGGGTCTGCTGGAGCCAATCCCAGCCAACACAGGGCGCAAGGCAGGAAACAAACCCCAGGCAGGGCACCAGTCCACCGCAGGCGTTAAAGTTTAAAATTATTTTAATACAAGTGGAAAAATAAAATGCAGTGGCACGGTGGCGCAGTGGGTAGCGCTGCTGCCTCACAGTTAGGAGACCCGGGTTCACTTCCCGGGTCCTCTCTGCATTGAGTTTGCATGTTCTCCCTGTGTCTGCGTGGGTTTCCTCCGGGTACTCCGGTTTCCTCCCACAATCCAAAGACATGCAGGTTATGTGCATTGGTGATTCTAAATTGTCCCTAGTGTGTGTGCGCCCTGCGGTGGGCTGGGATTGGCTCCAGCAGACCCCTGTGACCCTGTAGTTAGGATATAGCGGGTTGGATAATGGATGGATGGAAAAATAAAACAAAATTGTGCCCTTGAAAATACTTTTCCATTCAGCAGTTTTATTGTGTCCAGATCTGCACTGAAGTTCATCTTAATTTATGAAATGGGAAGGATTTGGAGTTATAAAAAATATACAGTAAATAATCATTGAAAAATGTTGTCTGAAAAGGTCAGGCACAAATATGCAAAATTGCTCATTGCTGAGCTCTACAAAAAAAAAAGCTTTGCAAACAGAATTTAGTTTACTTTCCACAAGAGAAATAGAGAAACTATTTTTTAACAAGCATTACAGGTAAATTAATGGAAGCAATTGTCAAGGAAATGATACTCAGCATGGGTTCAGATGGGGAAGGTGAAGCTCTGGTGATTTTGTTTTATTTCCTCTCTGGATTCCCTTCACCCAGCCTTCATGATTGCTCTCAATTCCCAATGATTGCACCTGATTCACCAAGGGGGACCCCTCCAATGGAAAAAAGTCATTGTGACACCAGGTTGAGAACGCTGAACTATAGCCTATTTTATGAAATAGTCTAAACTATATCCATTTATTTATCAAATGCCTTCTGAAAATCAGAGTACCACATGAAAGGTTAATGATCAAATTAAAAGGAGTCTGTAGGTGGGTTTAGACTTGGCTCAAACTCAGGAAACAATGTGTAATGGTGAGGAGTACGTTTTCAGAATAGGTGATGTTAACAATGTTGACCATCAGGGGTCAGTACTGGGGTGCTGCTCTTTTAATTATAAATAAAAAGGACAAGAATATAATGTACGGAAGCGTATTACTGCCACGACATAATAAAAAAAATATGCTCACTATCACGTTATAACGTGAAAATATTACATTATAACGTGAAAACATCACGTTAAAACGAGAAATCGTATCATGTGATAACGTGAAAATATAAGATTATAACGTGAAAACATCACGTTAAAACGACAAATAGTATCACGTTAAAACGTGATACTATTTCACGTAATTACGTGATAAAGTTTCATGTTATAACGTGAAACTTTTTTGGTTATCCAGTGAGGAGTGCACGTCTGCAAATGAAACGGTCAGATGGCTCATTTACACGACTTGATCAAATTCTACTTTATGCTTGGGGTCAGACATGGAGAGATTCTGCTCCTGCTGACTAAGGTGGATGGTTTTGTAATAAGTATGCGTACACTGAGAAGAATTTTAAAAGACATGGGGCTTTACAGAAGAAAGAATCAGTCCGACATTTTGGAGGTAGCATCATTTCTCATTGACCAGCTGGAAGGGCACGGAAGGCTCCATGGATACAAGCTACACCATCTCAGCTGCATTCAAGCTGGGCATGTTGTGACTTACACGCTCTTGCTCCATGCGCGAGAGGCACTCTTCTGGTACACCTCGATTTCGTAGAAATCTCAGCAGTGGGGTATCCGCGCTTTGCGCCATGGTGATGCCGGAGAACATCTCAGGGAGAGTTGACTTCCGCCCCTTAATTTAACTTTTAATCCTATCGGGATAGGTTTTCTCGTTATAACGTAATATTTTCATGTTATAACGTGATACGGTTTCACGTTATAACGTAAGGTTTTCACATTTTAACGTGATACAGTTTTACGTTCTAACGTGATGTTTTCACGTTATAACATGATAGTGAGAATAATTTTTTATTATGTCATGGCAGCAATACGCTTCCGTAATAATGAATATAAGAATACAGTATAATGAATATAAGATGGTTAAGCTTGCCGATTATACCAAGTTACTAGTTGGAAGGGGAGATAATGCAGAATCAGCTAGATTGTTACAGAAGGTCATTGAAAGTGTAAAGGCTTGGACGGGCTTGTGGCAGATGATTTTTTTTGCAGTCATTTTTTTTTTTCAAGAAAGTAACATAGATTACAAGATAGCAGATAGAATTTGACAACAAAATACTTCAGAATCAGCCTAGAAAGCACACCATTCCTTGATTCATTCATTAATTTTCCTCCACTTATCCAAAAAAGGGTCACAGGGGCAACAGTCTTAGTGATGAGGCCCATATGTCCCATACCCAAGCCACACTCGCCAGCTCATATGGTGGGATCTCAAGACGTTCCCAGGCCATCTGGGAGATCTAATCCTCCTGACACGCCCTGGTCTTCCCTGGGGTCTCCTCCTAGCTGGTTGTGCCCATAAAACCTCCACAGGTAGGCATCCATGAATCATCTGTATCAGATCCCCGAACCTCCTCAAATGACTTCTCTCAATGCAGAGGGTCAGAGGTTCTATTCCGAGCCTCACCCAGATGTCAGGGTCAGTGGCACAATCTCTAAGAAAGAAAAAAAAAAGAAAGAACACCAGAGAATGAAAAAATTAAAACAGAAAAAAAAAACTAACAAAACAAGAATTCAACCTACTCCAAGAGAAAGATAGAGGAGAGAAGAAGTAGAGAAAAGACCTTCTTTATCCCACTATATGAATGGTTAATCTTATTTTTTTTAATTAAGTATTCAGTGTTTTAAAAACAGTTTTTTACAGATCCTCTAAGCCATACTTTGATTTTTTCCAGTTTCAATAATATAGAACGTCAGGTGTTTACTAAGTTCTAAAAGGTGGGTTAGGATTCTTCCAGTTAAGCAGGATACGTCTATGTGATAGTAGTGTGGCATCTGCTTTTACAATCAATTTGGCCTTATCCAGTTAATGCCCATCTGGGAGTCTACCAAATATCACTGTTAATGAATTAGGAGCGACTGTGACACCAAGGCTGTCTGTTAAGTATTTAAAAATAGGTGAATTTAAATTGATAAATGTATTTAAAGATGGATGAAATGTAATGTAAGTAAATCCAAAGCATTATACATACAGTAAGAAGTAGAAATGTTGGATTTAAGTATATATTGGGATGAGAAGCATCTAGGTGTCATAATGGACCCATCACTATCTACATCAAGACAGTTTACAGAAACCTTCAAAAAGACTAATAAGATATTAGATTATATATCACGGGGTGTGGAGTACAAGTCTTGGTTATGCTTAAGTGAGGCCTCACCTGTGTGAGTATGGTGTACAGTTTTAGTCTTCATATTATAAAAAAGACATAGTAGCCGTAAAGAAATAGTAACTAGACTTATTCCAGGACTGAGAGGTATGAGCTATGACGACTGAAGGATCTGAACCTTTTCAGTTTAAGCAAATAGAAGTTAAAAGGAAACATGATCAGATAATTTAAAATTATGATAGGAAATAGTACAGTGGATCCCAGCTGCTACTTTACTATAAATACTTCATCAAGAAAACCGAGGCACGGTTGGAAACTTGTTAAGGTATGATTTTGCACATGTTTTAAAAGTTCCTTCTTCAAGAAAAGTACCACAGGCACATGGAATAAATGACCAAGTATTGTAGTTGAGAGCAAGACCTTGGGCCCCTTTAAATTTCTGGCCTGTTTTCTTCACTTTGTTCTAATGTCCTTATCACATCAACATTATTATAACTTCTTATCCATGGCAACCATCCGAAGGGCAATTGTACTGGGCAGGAAGAAAATACGAGTTGCAGGAAGTTAAGGAGATGTCAATTACAGAAGTCAAGTACACATTAAAATAAATACAACTACCAAAGCCAAGCCAAACAAGGTCAAGCAAAAACCAAATTCTTTAGTCAGAAAAGTACAAGGGACGTTCAAAAAGTTTCCGCACTTTTATATTTTCATTTGAAACGGTGAAGGCGGAAGGAGTAGTAATTGGTTGTGTCTGAGAGTGTCATGTGACTGGGAAAATTGCATCACAAAGGAAAGTGGCTATGTAGAAAAGTGATGTAATTTGTTTTTGAAATTCTTAATAAATAGAGTTAAAAAAAAGTGTCGAAACTTTTTGGCCATCCCTCGTATAAACCAGAAAGCAAAACTTAAAGAAATATGTACAAATTTCTTTACAAACTTGTCTTCTTGTGCTGACGAGTTTTATCTTTGAAACTGAAAGAGAAGATATACTAACTGAAATGCATCATGGAAACTGTGACAAAACAAACATCTATGATCACACATTCACATCCACACTAACAATGCAGCAAATCATGAGAAACAGATGCCCAAAATGAAACTGGTAGTGAAGTCACTTTGATGGAATCAGCCCATCAAGGCAATAGGAAATTAACAAAGCCAAAACTTCAGTTTCACTTGAACACAGAGAAAAAGCTAACCCATTAAATACGTGTCAGTTTCCCTAGTCAACACCAGGGCTAAGGTTTTGTCCAAGGTTTTTACAAATGTGATATAAAATTTGCCTCTTTCTGGTATTTTCACTGTATTTCTTAAACACAGATAACCAATGTTTACCTTTGATTTATTTATGTTCTGTGAACTATATACTCTAGCAACAACAGAGCTTTCTAAGGTCTTGCTATCTTTGTGCGAGGAAAAATCCTTTAATAGAGTCAAAGGGGTCACTTGTTCAAAGCATTACACAATACCTAGCTACTCATTTTGTGTAGATAATATAGATTAGATTCTGTACACAGAAACTAGACAGGGATGGTCCTTCATCACCACATTTATTTGCCAATGCCATTGAATCCCTTGCCTTTTACTTACATTTGTGTTTTTATTTATTCGCTTAGCAGACACTTTTATCCAAAGTTGCTTACAAAAGAGGTCAACATAATCGAGTAAACATCAGTCAGGGGACTGTTTGGGAACAAGTGTTACTGGACAAGGTTATGGAATTGTTCAGCACAGGTGAAGAGGTCAGAACGAAATACACGCTCGTTACAGATACTAAGTTACAAAAACCTAACTGTTTCAGTCATAAAGAAATTCACCAGACAATGGAGTCTTCAAATGCTTCTTAAAAATATTGAGGGAGTCAGAATTTTCAATGGAGTTGGGTAGCTAGTTTAAACAGCGAGGAGCTATACTCGAAAAGAGTCTGGATTAAGATTTGATTCCATGTAGAGGTGGCATCTGCAGACACCATTCTTCAACAGACGTAAGTGTTCAAGAAGGAGCACAGGACCTCAGAGGTGTCTCCATATCTATAAGTGCTAACCCACTGACTACTTTCTAGGAAGATTTGAACTGCAGAGAGCTAGTGCATGAACAATTAGATATAGGAGATTGCCTAGATGTAAGGGAGCAATCTGAGCTAGATTGTACTTTGCAAAGTGCTTCATATTACTGATCTATACTCAATACTTCCATATGTGCTATATAGATAGATAGATAGATAGATAGATAGATAGATAGATAGATAGATAGATAGATAGATAGATAGATAGATAGATACTTTATTGATCCAGAGGGAAGTTCAAGTACCAGTAGCCAAGAATGAATTATACCAAGTCAAATACAAACATTTAAGTACACTTGCTACATCAGGTAAATAACAAATACTGTACAAATCATAGTACACTAGATGGTACATACAATAATCCAGTGCAGTGAGAATTGTGCAAATAATACTACTACCAAAGTGACAGGTGGCACATAATATCAAAGTCAAAGTGCAAAATACTAAAGTGATTTAATGTCAAAGTAAAATAAAATAAAGTGACATGGCTTATGCTGATAGGGTAATAACTAACAAAAATGTATTGAATGAGGTCTGCAAAAGTTCAGGATTCAAGCTTGCGTTTGTTGTGAATACTCTGGCATGTCTACTTAAAGCCTAAGAGGAGGTTTATGGATTTGTTGAGAGAAGACATGCAGGTGGTGGGTGTAGCAGAGCAAGATGCAAAAGATAGGAAGATATGGAAAAGATGATCCGCTGTGGCAACCCCTAATGGGAGCAGCCGAAACAAGAAGAAGAAGAAGAAGAAGAAGTCCCTGGCATGTCTACACTAATTTTTTTTTTTTAATTTTTATTGATTTTAATTAGAAACCGGTAACATTCAGATAATGTACAGTCAACTCAAATTTAACAAATCAAAGCAAAGCAAAATTCGACCCCCATCTACTTAAATTTGATACGTTTCATTTAACTTTGGCACAGCAGTTCACATATGTAGAAATCTTAATTATAAAATTTTTTTGAAACCTATTAAACATTAACTTTAGTAACAAGTTGGAATGTGTGAAATAAGACATTATTCAATGGTCATGTCTCCATGTAACATTAACTTGTGAGGGTAAAATGAATGCAGCAAAATACAGTGAAATTCTGGAGGAAAGCCTGATGCAGTCTGCAAGAAACCTGAACCTCAAGAAAAAGATTTGTTTTCTAGCAAGACAATGACATCAGGCATAAAGCCAAAGCTACACAGTAATGGCTTGAAAAACAACAATGTCAATGTCCTGGAGTGGCTGGGACAGAGTCAAGTGCCTGTACTTCTTAAGCATCTCAGAATATTTCTCCTAGGAACTGCCCTGAAAGTCTAATTAGGACATGAGTAGGACATGAATAGTAGTCCGTCACCTGCACTTAGGCAGGAGTAGAAGCTCATTTGAGAATGAATGATGTCACTCATGATGTCTTTTTTTGTACTTTCCTAGGAAATCATGATGACATTTTGTAGTTTTCGGCTCACCATAAAGATGATAATAATAATCAAAGCAGTCAGAGAAGAAGAAGCAAAACATAATACGATTGGGTATTGCACTAACCTGCACATAATTGCTGCCACTTCACAAAAATATTACAAATAATACTGTAGTAGCCAGCAGATTACCCTGAAGATAGGTGGGGCTGGATGGATGATTGACAGCAACATGGCACACAGGTAAGCTGAGCTGTGCATTCCACCCTAACCTTTGGAAGTTTTCACATTGCACTTTACAAGCTCAAGGTTCAAGAAGGCAAGCAGAAACTCATGGGACATTGAATAAAGATAAGGGGACGTCATTAGATTAGATTAGATTAAACTTTATTAATCCCATGGGGAAAGGCACAGCACAAACCTATGGAAGATTATCAGGGAACACTGGAAGAGTGCCTTCAGAAACAATGGCAGAATAGCTAAAGCTAATTTTAGCGCCTGTTACCTTACGAGGCATTTCCCATGGCCATAACAGTGGGAGGAATAAAACTGTAGATTATTCATTATTAAATAAATGCACTTGTTATCTCGTTTAACTGTCATTTAGTGTGTACCCCAGTCTCTCTATCTCAGAAGTTGTCACGATACAGTGTCCGTCCATTGCCACGTTTCTTGATACTGTAATATCCCTTTCGATTCTCATATGAATGCTAATCCACACATTCATTTCAGCTGACAGTACATGGCTTCTTTGCATAGATGGAGCGATCATTAAAACATTAGAGGAATTTAGACAAGAACAGGCCATTCAGCCCAACAAAGCTCACCAATCCTATCTACTTAATATGTCCAAAATAACATTGAGTTGAGTTTTGAAAGTCTGTAAAGTTCTACTGTCTACCACACTACTTGGTATCTTATTCCATTTGTCTATGGTTATCTGTGTGAGGAAAACATTCCTAATGTTTATGTGAAATGTACCCTTAACACGTTTCCAACTGTTTCCCTGTATTCCTGATGAACTCATGTTAAAGTCACAGTCTCGAGTCACTGGACTAATTCCCTTCATAATTTTAAACACTTCAATCAAGTCTCCTCTTAATCTTCTTTTGCTTAAACTGAAAAGGCTCAGCCTTTTTTATTCTTTCCTTATACAGTAAATCACCATCTGTAGCCTTGGAATCAGCCTAGTTGCTCTTCTCAGGACTTTTTCTAGCACTACATACTCATCCAGTACTCCAGTGTGTTATAAAGCCTCAGCATAACCTCCTTGGACTTGTACTCCACAAATCAAGGCGCTATATAATTTAACATTATGTTAGCCTTCTTAAAGGTTTCAGAACACTGTCTGGCAGTTGATAGTGTTGACTATCGACTATGACTCCTAAATCCTTCTCATAAGGTGGACGTTCAATTTTCTGACCTCCCATTGTGTATTCAGATCTCACATTTTTATTTCCTACATGTAGTATTTTACTTTATTTACAGTATTGACATTAAATTTCATCTGCCACAAATCTGCCCAAGCCTGTATGCTGTCCAAGTCCCTCTGTAATGATTTAACAGATTCTAGATTATCTGGCAATCCACCTATCTTGGTATCATCTGCAAATATAACCAGCTTGTTTTTTTTATTTTCCTATTAAAATCATTTTTATATATTAAAAAAAAAGTAGCGGCCCTATATCTGGCCACTGAGGGACTCCACTCTTAACTTTTCCTGATTCTGATGAGGATCTCTCACAATAACACTTTGCTTCCTGATTTTTTAGCCAATTCTGCACCCATCTACACATTACACCTTGAACTCAAAACTCTTTCAGTTTGATGCTCCACCTCTCATGTGAACCTTATCAAATGTTTCTTGAAAGTCAAGATAAATAACATCATATGCATCACTCTAATGCTTCCTCTTAGGCCGGAGTTATACTTCACGCGACGCGACGCATGCTGCAGAGGACACTCCTGCTACGCAAGCGTTGTAGTGTTTATACTTGCGCGCATACTTTACGTAAATCTGGAGGAATCCACCAGGTGGCAGTGCGAGATATTATCACGGTGAGAACATGTTCGGCTTCTCTGTGTTGTGAATTGCCTAAAACACCTATTAAATTCCGATAACACCTTACCGCAATATCTCTGAAAAGGATGTTTACTGATTAAATCCAGAAATCCAGGGATGTGTCCATTCCAGCAAGCATTGGGCACGACTGAGAAACAATCCCTGGACAAGGTCTCCGCTCATCGCAAGGTGAATACAAGCACTCGCATACACTAGCGTCATTTTAACGGCACCAAATCCCCAAATCTGCATATCTTTGGAAGGAAACCGGAGCACAGTGATAGATAGATAGATAGATAGATAGATACTTTATTAATCCCAAGGGGAAATTCACAGTGTGGAATACAAGCAGGATATACCAGCAACATAACTCCCTGTGAGACAGCAGTGCTATCGCTCCGCCGCCGTGTCACCCCCATGTGTGTAATTATTCCCCCCATGTGTGTAATTATTAACAGTATTCATTATTTAAACAAAATTATATGTAAAATGTAACATACACACTTTAATGCATTTAATCATGAAAGTGATATCAAGTACAAATCTAAAGATTCTAAATGTGCAGAGAGTTGAAATATCATACATTTAATTTTTCTGTGTGGTGATAATATTGCTGCTTGCCGCAGCTGTCAGGTCCAAGAAGCTCGCAGTGATTAAAAACTGGGATGACGTTTACAACCGTTTGCTTTAATGATAAAGTAAACTACAAAGTTAAAGTGGGCAATTTGAGATTAAAGCCGAAATTTCCACTTTAATCACAAAATACACGTTTTCACCGTGTCCTTTATTTTTTTCTCAGTGGCTCAAATACAGCGATATACATTATGTTGCTGTTGTTATGTGGCAAAAAAAAAAAAAGACGGCACAAAGATGTTATGTGAGACTTTTAAAATGCATCGTGTCATTACAATCGGGAATATGCGACGCTTGAATATAAATTCACCCCGAATGCATCTGTATGTCAGCATTGTGCTTCACCACATCAAACCATTCACCAAACAGCAAAGCACGCACATCGATCCCCGTAGGATCTGCATAGAGGCTTTCTGTCACATGTAGATAGTAAACAGAGACTCTGACGTCACATTCCAACTTTTAGCACACTGCGCCCCCCGACTTTTTGCTGGTACTGCAACTCGCGCACGCGTCGCGTTAATTTCTGAGGATCTGCTCAGAGGACGCACGAAATGAACGCTGGGGACGCGTGGCAGCCATGATGCGGGCGCGTACGCGTTCTGAGCGTGAAGTATAAATGAGCCCTTAGAATTCCAGCATGATAATAAAACATGACTGTTTTGACTCATCATGACTCGCCAGAGCATGTGACATATGAGAGTTTTTATGAATATTATTCTTTCTTTGTTAACTCAATATTGTTTTATGACTTCATTGTTGTTCAGCATTTTCAAAACATTCCACTTTTCCCAGTATGTGTGTGCTGATTTCTGCCTGAACACCATCTTCTGGCAGGGCCTACTGAGTAAGGATGGTTTACAATCTCTCCTAAATCCTAATGACGTTAGGAGTAGTTTCCTAAAATAGAAAAATTGATAAAATGTTTTACTCTTTCACCTGAGAGTAGGACCAGAGTTGTGTCGCTCTGAGCTTTTTGGACCAGTTAGGTCAGTTCTCCTACTCTGAGATGTTGGATAAATATGGAAACAGATCTCGATCCATTTGAGGATTTGTGGCAGGTCTTGAAAGAAGCTGCTTACTAGCAATTCTCATGTGACCCGATGGAGTTTGAGCAGTTTTGCAGAGAAAAATGGGGGAAAATGGCAACATCTAGATGTGCAGAGCTGGCAACCTCTGTCATGGCTGCCAAAGGTACATCTGCTAAATACTGACTTGAAGGCGGTGAATACTTACGCAATCAATTATTCTGTGGTTTTATAACTGTTGTAAGAGCCAATCTTAGAAAGTTAAAGTTTAATGTTAAATTTATATAAGGGTCTGCATAATTTTGATAGAATATAATTTTTTCCTAGTTATTTAGAATATGGTATAGCCCTTTAACCCCTGTAAGTTAACACAAAATAGAACATTCTTAGCTATATCTTGTCACAATAACAATCCAAAGACATTGAAAAAGGTTTGGGGCAGCCAGCCATATATTGTGCCTTGGCTGCAAATGGGTAATTTTGTTGAAATGTTCACAGCTTTGAGTCCAAAACAGAACTGATTTGAGTGTGAGAATATGGCGGCTTTAAAGACTGGGACAGGAAGTGACGTCATCTGGAGCGGAACTGGAAGTGATGTCATTGAGACTGGAAGTGACATCATCAATATTGCTGGAACCGTCACCGTCATCAATAGCACCTGGACCTAGTGGGATTTCCCGTGGATGACCTGCAGAGGATTGAGAGAGAAAGTCAGTGCAGCTCACCACCCCCTGGTTTGGCGTGGTACTACTATTCTTCAGGCCCTTTAGCTGCCTCACATTTGCACGTGTGTGACAATCTGTAAAACAGAGTGTTACTTAAGCCAGTTAGGAAATAGTCTTACTGCTAGCATGGACTGTTAGATATGTTTGCAAATAGGAGATGGCATACAATTTTCTGACCGTGCTTAACTTTCTACATGTAATATTACTGTATGACCGAACTTAGAGAAATGAAACAAGAAAAATAAGCCTTAAACAGAATTTTTCTTAAACAAGAACTTTTCTTTAATATAAGCCTTTTCTCTGTTTTTATGTGAACTGTTTTGCTTTGAATTTTACTAAATCTTTTCAAATGAAGATACTTGGTCTGTGGAATTATTTGAACACTCGTCACACTATTGCCTGATTTATCCTTTTCAGACTTTTTTTTTATATTTTTATATTTATTGTTTGTTCGGTGTCCTTGAGTTTTTAAAAAGGTGCCTTGTATAAAAAAAAAGTATTATTATTATTATTATTATTATTATCATTATTAGTTCAGATCTGTCTTTGTTTTGACATTAAAGAGCCTTTTTTCCTGTTGATCATTTTCAAAATGCCAAATTAAATCCACTGCCTATCACTGATGTATAACAGTAAAAATGTGAAGACGTTCAAGAGAGTGAAGACTTTTATGGGCACTGTACATGGTGTCACATTGAATAAAAGTGTAATACTAATATTGAACTTGAACTTACTACTTACTAATACAACCCAGGAGAAGATGAAGCAAGTCTAGAAAATGGGGAAAATAAATAAGTTCATTCATCTCCATAAATGCTAGGTAGATATTAACCATAAGCGAAAGCAGGTAATATCTCGGAGAAAATATCAGCACGCTGGCACTCAGTTACCACATTGATGAGCCAGCTCTAATAGGAAGGAAGTCAATTAGCAAGTGCCGTTTCAGTAAAAACATCATTAGCTTGCCTCTAAAAATGCAACAATCTGCTGTGTGCTTTTTGATCCACATTTGTTGAGCAATTACAAGTACATTTTCATGAAAGCAGCTCTATGACGAATAATATAAAAGCTCCAGATAGCAGCCTTAATTTTCTCTTGCACACAGAATGCAAATTGTACACTTAATTAAAATACTTTCAATATATAATGCAAATTATACCCTGAAGCGGTACATATTTAATGCAAAGTAAACTACGCCACCCTCCCAGCACCTCCTGAACTGAAGGGCTCCCTTAACATTCAAGCTTTAAGAGAGTTTATCATTTATTATTCAGCTGACTTTTGCCATGGCTTTCAGATTGAATATGGCATATTTATTAAATTCAGTTAAGAATCAGATAATCAAGTTAGCACTGAGTGGATTAACTGCAGCCCTGATGTGTACTAATTGATCTGCAAAATTAATGTTTGGGAGGCCTACCACTGCTCCCTCGTGTAAAATTAGGCATGATTAGCCTTTCTATGTATGCAGATTGTTCAAGAAATAAAGCACATTCCTGCGATGTGAAAATATAAATGCATGTAAGAAGTGTAAATTCACAATGCTGTTCTCGTTTAGATGGCATCATGCTTTACTGGAGTTGGAAACCCTAATTAACAAAAATGACACAGTGCTCTTGTGGCTCTTATTCTTAATGAAATGCCCAGGCAAACGTCAACATGCATAATTAAGAGGGTTACAATGTACTGTACGTGTCAGTTTTTCCATGTCTCTGGTTTATTTTTTATATGGGAGTAAGTTATTATGACACAAAACATGAGAAGACGTGTCTTGGTTTCCATCTCAACTCTAAATATGAAAATGAAGACAGCAATAATATAGTCTACAAAATACCCAGAAAGGGAATGTGCATACCTGCAGGTGGCACTGTAGATTAATAAATACTAAGCTGGACTGTGAAATGCCATTTCCACTTCACTGAGAAGCCATGTTAGCATTTTTTTTCTCTAATGAAGCATGTCTTTGTTCCATCAAGATGTGCTCACATGCTGTAATTTAAGGTCCTCTGAAAAGCTCTTTAAAGGGTGGCTTATGCACTGCTCACTCTTAGCCATATTCAGCTATTCAACTTTCCATGCCTTGGAAAAAGGGAAGTAACACTGCCTACCATAATTGGAACAGAAAAGAAAGGACAAAATATTCTAATAAGTGCACAGGATTATATACAATTATTAACGTATTAGTGTAGTAATTAGGTTGATTCCCAGGCTAATCATCATCTTTGTGGACTTTGCACGTTTTTGGAAGATCTAGGTTTTTCCTCACATTCCCAAAGACATACGCGTTAAGTTAATTGATGAGTATGGTGGGCATCCTGCGATAAACTGGCACCCCATCCAGATTCATTTTCTGCAGTGCTCTGTAATGGTGAATTAGGCACAAAAGCAGTGGCATTGTTGAAATGGAAATTCTGGTGGGCCATTCCAATAAGTGTTCTAACATACACATTAACTTATTTAACTAATATCTGCTACATAAGAACATAAGAAATTTGACAAACAAGAGAACATTCAGTCCCTCAAGCCCATCTGTTTAGCTAATAGTTAATCTGTCCTGATATCTCATCCAGATTCTTCTTAAAGGTTGTCAAGGTTTCTGCTTCAACTCCATGTCTCGGTAATTTGTTCCAGATTCCAACAGCTCTTTGCATAAAGAAGTGCTTCCTGGCTTCATTCTTAAATGCACTTCCTCTTAATTTCCACTGATGTCCTCGAGTATGCAATTCACCCTTGAACCGAAAGAATGTTACTGAATCCCCTTTATCAATACCTTTGAGAATTTTAAATACCTGGATTAGGTCCCCACGCAGTCTCCTCTGCACGAAACTAAACAGGTTTAATTCTCTTTCACACTACGACCTGTCCTTACGTGCTGGGGTGCTGTTGCTTGCTCTGCTCTGCACAGATTCTTTTAGTGTGGTGATCAGAACTGCACACAATACTCCAGATATGATCTTGCTTGTGCATTATATAGCCTGACCATAACATCTCTCGATTTATATTTAACAATATAAGCTAACATTTTCTTTGCCTTTGTAGTCATTTCTTCACATTGATTAGATGTTGAAAATGTGCAAACATAAAGCCCCAAAACAGAGGTTACTGTATATACTCACGTATAAGTCGTGTCTTGAAACCCAAAACATCCATCATAAAATCAGACCCCGACTTATACACCCATTCAAAAATGCGACAGTTAAATTTTTATTTTTTTACATCTTCTTGCCTCTTCCAATCTCGCATCAGTTTCTTTGACGCATTGAATTTTGTTGCAGCAGTGCAGTTACCAATTTCTTTCGCTACTTTAATGACGTTTAATTTAAAACCAGCTTCACATTTTCTTCTGATCGAAAGCTCCATCGTAGATAAGGGATGCTCTTACAGTAAAGGTGTATGAGGGCGTGAGATACAAAAAACACAAATCAGTGCAAACGTCGCTTTGGAATAGTTCAGGTATTACCGTGTGGTCATGTAGTCACAATAGAGAGAGAGAGAGAGAGGTTAGGAGCACGTGCTGATACAGCGCTTTGCCGCACCCACATAGAAAAAAAAAGGCAGTGTGCTCAGTGGTTACTCAGGTGGGCGTTAGCATATCATAATCTCTTGGACCAATAGTGTGAGTTTTTGATATTTACTTATACGACCAACATTATAAAATACCAGAAATGATACTTTAAAATCAAGTCCCGACTTATCCGCTTGAGAACTTATCCGCGAGTATATACGGTATAACTCATGTTCCTGTTGCTCATGTGTAGCACTTTGTACTTTTCTATATAAAACATTTTCCAAAGTGTTCGCCCAGTTCCGAAGATTGTCCAAGTCATTCTGAAATGTTTTTGTTGCTTCTTCACTATCTGCCACTGTTCCAGTTGTAATATCATTTGCAAATTTCACAAGTTTACAAACAATTCTGAAATCTATGTTATTAATATAAACCAGAAAAAACAGCAGTCCAAGGGCAGACCTCTGAGGGACTCCGCTGATGAGCCCACTCCACATGGAGTATTCTCCTCTTATCTGTACTCTTTGTCTCCTGCTGGTTAACCAACTTGAGATCCAGTTTTCTAGGTTACCTCTGATGTCTACAACTTCTAGTTATAGAATTAATCTTCAGTGTGGGACGACCTTATCAAAGGCTTTTTGAAAGTCTAAGTAAATTATTTAGTAAGCTTTGATTTTGTCAACTCTTGCAGTTGCCTGCTCAAAAAAATCTGAAAGATTAGTCTGGAAAGATCTTCCTCTCATAAACCCATGCTGGCTGTTATATAGCATGTTATTTTCATACAGGTACTTTAATAATTTATTTTATAACTTAATACAGTTTTCATAATTTTGCATGGTACAGAAAATTGACTTATTGGTCTATAATTACCAGGATCCATTTTGTTTCTTTCTTGAAGACTGAAGTTGCACTGTACAATTTTCTAGTTCTCAGGTACTTCATCTTTCACAAGTGACTGCTCAAATATGTCTAATAATGGCTTATAGAAGACATCTTTCACTTCTTTCAATACGACTGTTTTTACTTCTGCATGAAGCATTCCATTTGTTTCTTCCTCTACAAATACTTGGGTGAAATATTTGTTCAATTCATTTGCTATTTCCTTTCCTTACCTGCTGTGTTATTCTTCTACTATTGACTAGTGAACATGCAGGCTTACGTACCCTCACATCACAAAAAATCAAACAATGGGATGTTGGTGACTGGTCTGGGTCGACTGGCATCAGATCATTGTGATACCCTTTGATATCATTATCATCTGACAAAATGCAGCCATATAGATTTACCTTTTAACACTAAGTAAAGTGACAGTCACAGAACTACTCTCTGCCCAGAAAAATATATTGGCTGTGAACTGCACAAGTTGAAATGGCAACATCTAAACTTTAGAACTGAATAGCTGTGAAATGAAAACAAAAACCCACAATAATATGTACAATTGACCGCTGGACCATTTATTACTGCAGTATTGGTCTATGTGTTTATAATAAATAATAAAGTACCAAAACTCGTAAAAAAAGAAATGTATTAAAAAGAAACTGTTTTGACTGTAACTCTGTCAAAAAATGTGAAGAAACTGTCAATTGCTTTATTTTCATCAGCAACATGATAAAAAGTATGCATTTGAATGAGAAAATTTGAAGCACGGCACCACGCAGAGTGCAGGCTTAGAAGCACATGTGCCACAAATATAACATGTTTCTTTGCGTTGGCCATGGTTGTTGCACTCAATGTGTTTGGTAGTTGGGGTCTGTTTGTGCTCAGTGGCCAGTAGAATGTCCATGTACTGCTGTCCTAATAGCTGGTACTAGCCAGATGCCATGTAATAAAGAAATGCCTTTGGGGTTGATATCCGCATCAGTGTCAGACCCTACAGGTTTCACATCATCCAATCGATTGTCACTATATCAATCACTCTCATTTTCATTAAAATATTAATGTTGCAATAAACTTTGTTGTTTCAAAACATCAGCACCTTTGTATCTTTATCGCTACAACATAACTATGAATCATCTATTTATAGTACTATTTCCAAAAAAAAAAAAAACAATTCCATGTCTATCCACTAGATGGCAGCACTATAGTAGATAAATGAAACACCACAGCAAAGCTCACCAGCAAGCTAGCTGCATCTATATTGGCTGTATCCCAGCATATGAGTTATATCATACACCGCATTTTGTCATTCTCAAAACTTGTACCTTACATTCAAAGGGTTAAGTCAAAAATAAGACTGCAGGTCGAGTGTAGGAAAAGTGGCAGTGTTCTCTGTACAGTGTCTCACTGTTCTGTAAGATCACCTATTACTATTGTGGCACCAAACTCATTTTGCACAAGCCACCTCCTCCACCATGATTTAAAACATATAATCTGGAGTCACGCTTGATACTTCATAAAGCGCCCTCTAGCAGTAAAAGAGTGCCTGACCCCTAATAAAAATACTAATGCTGATTGATAGAGTTAACTTGATAACAGATGGTGAAAATAATATACTAATACACTGGGTATCTCATTAAAAAGAATATTACTACCTTTAATAGCTAAAGTACCCCAAGGCTGTCTCTGATTAAGGGTGAGAACTGCTGATTTATTGAAACTGGATGAAAGATAGTAATAGAGTGCAAATGGATGATGAAATTGTTATTTAAGAGGCACGCTGAAAACAGATTAAAAATTAACATATCTGTTTCTGTATAATGTGTGGTGCTGAAGAAATCAAGAGAAAGAGTTGCTGTCCATGGTTTTGGGTGCTTCTGCTTTAGTAAGGATTTGAGTTCTGCCCTGTTCTAATAAAATGTGCCTGACCAAAAACTGTAAAGCATTAGGGGCAACTATAATTTTAGGTAGTGACAACGCTGTAATTACTTACTGCATTATGACCGACCATCAGTAATTTTTTCTAGGACCCATTAACTTTGTATAAATGATTTGACTATTTTTACAGCAATGAATGAAAGGCTAAAGTGTGCTTTTTTCCATGGTTTTCTGTTAAAATTAAAACTTAATGTAAAGCAGCAGCGCCATGGAGGAAGGATAGACGTCCTGACTGGGATGGAGGATGATTTCTTGCCAGGCCAGGAGGCCATACAATTTTTATCCCAACTGGGACAGAAGAATAATGGATGGACTGGGCCAACATGGATGCCCAAAACAGTACATCCCACCAAACATCAGGTGGCAGTGTTCCTCTGAGCTAAACCTAGTTAGGGTGGCATGGGAATTAAAATCCAAAAATGCACCCCTGTCAGGGTGTTTGGGTGCCACCAGAGGGCACTGTCAGGGGAGGACTAGCCTGGTTTCCTCATGACCCGGAGTGCTTTGGGTGATCTATGCCGTGACAGCAGAAGCAGACCTGGGTCCTATTTAACAGAGTCAGGAAGTAGTGAGAAACACTCACTTGGAGGAAGGATGGAGAGAAAAAAAATTGCTTGTTATATCTTGTGTTAATTTTGGCTGGTACTTGATTGGAAACACGTTGCAAAGAAATAAAAATCCGTTATTTGAACCTGGAGTTGTGTTGGGTAACATTGTGTCTGTGGTTTGGGTTACAATAGGCATGGTATACATTTTGCTACAGTACAGAGAAGACAAGTAACAGAATTTTAAAATAATTTCTCATAATGTGCATAGGTATTATGATCACTCATAAAAACACAGATTACAATCTATTGCACTATTAAGACAGCAGAACAAGAGCTCACTGGTAAATCCTGACAATGCACATTCTTTTGATTACTACTAGTGTTAATGGGTAAAATTCTGCAAAATTTTTTTCACAGTGAATTTGCTGGGTTTGCCGGTGACTTTGTTTGCCTAATGTCCCCTAATGCTTTTTGAGGTCAGTGGTGGATGGGACATCCACCATCCGAGTATATAGCATTGATCCCTTGTATCATAGGCTCAGAGTCTGCCTGTAGAAGCCAAAGTTCATTTGCATAACAGACAGCAGAGGCACACACCCAAGGGTGGAGAGGTCTGCAGCTCTTCCTCATCCATGTCCTCCCGTACCCTTTCTGGTAGCATACAGCACCAGTCCTCCCTCACTCAGGCACTGCAGCATAGCCAAACCGGCCAACCCCAAATCCACCATCTAAATAGGCATTTGGCAAAGTTGTTGGCACTCCGGCTCTTGCCCGATCAGCTGGTAATCACAACCGCTTTCTGCCAGATGAGGAGTTGCTGCATCCCCAGGTGACGGATCCTGCTGTTACTTTGCAATTCTGTGGACAGAATGACATTCAGAAAAATGAACGAGTCCTGGATCAGCCCCCTTCTGTCTATTCCAGACAATAGATGGGTCTCTTGTTTGGCCCTCTCTATTTGGTCTTCTGTACCTCAGTCTGTGGGGGCCAAACTTCATTATATTCATGCTTCTTGTTCCTGTTATTTGCAATACATTTTACTATTTTGATATTAAATTCTACCACTATTATCTGAGATGCATCTACCAGGGCCAAGCCTCAGTGAATTCATGCTTTATGTTCTGATATTTTACTTCATTAATTGTTGCAAACCAGGTCGAGAGTTGCACAAATAAAACTAAAATAGTTCTTAAAATAGTTAGAGTCTTTCAAGACTAAAGGTAAACTTAATTCATTTTCAAAACAGTTCAGGTCCATCCGTGACTTCCTGAAATTTAAAGAATTCATAGGCATTCTATATGGCGCCAGGGCTGCACAGCGCGTGAAGAACGCATCTCGGAGGGGTTAAGCCGATTGCATTACACAATCAACTACATATAAAGGTTTTTATTACCATAAGATATGAGACTTGTGCGGGACCACAGTTGATCCAGCATTTCTCTGACGTCTGTCTGTGTGAAAGTGTGTTCTCTGCAATGGAGCCAGCACAATACAGCTCAATACGTGGTGTAGTGGTTAGCACTGCTGCCTCACATGTCAGGTCACATTTCTGGCCATAATGATCAGACCAGCATAGCTGGCAGATGCTTCCTTAAACCCCTAAGAGACATATAAAAGACCTTTACATTATTATGATCCTCTCAAAACTGGTTCAGGTTCTCATTTCCCAGTGGAGTTTGACTAAATGCATCAACTTTTCTACGATTTTGCCAAACTTGAGACAAAGCAAATTCAGTGGAGTTCACTCATCACTAATGACTACATGTATACCTGGAGCATTAATAGGTGGCGTTGTGTTACTTCTTTCAGTTGTGAGCTCCTTAGATACCCCACGATGAAAATATTGTAGCGTCCCTGGTGGGATGAAGCCTGGAGGGAAAGTGACTGCTGGGTCGAATGGGGAAGGCAGAAAATGGTGTGGAGGACTCATGTGATTGTCAGTAAAGGGAAGACAAGGAGGAGCGGGCAATGGGGCAGGGACTTCTGAATGGTTCGAGGAACAACTAAAAAGGTGTGGGGGGAGTTGAGCTGCGTACGTGAGGTGGGTTACAGATGTGGAACTGCAGGTTGGTTTTTTTTTTGGTCCATTGATGGCATCTCACAGGGCCATAATGAGAGATTCACAGATAATTGTAACTAGTTCACGTTGAAAGTCGTCCATTTTGTTTTTACACATGTGTACCTTTTCCTTTGACTGTTTGGGTAAACTGTTCTGCAATCCATTCTTTGTCCTGTTGCGTTTCTTCCTTTGAGTACCTGACATGGTGAGGTCGCTACAATATGCACGTACACCTTCCACTTTTTTAAGTTGTATCTACTTCACAATTGCCCCTGCCATAGCCCCGGCATGTATAATGGCTTCAACACCCAAATGTTCTAATCAAACCCAGAAACAGTCGAATATACCACAGGTGGAAGGACTTGCACTTTTTGATGCAGGACCACTGAAAACTGTATACAGTATTAGTAATATTCGTGCCCAGGGGGTGTGCAAGAATCCAGCTCACATGAATAGGCCATAAATCTACCATTGTGGCCTGGAAAGTTGGACATATTAAGAGGATACTAAAACAAATAGGTCACTAACTGAAGTTTCCAATGAATTACATCAGAAAGACTGAATCAAACGAGATGCTAGCTGTATGGTACTTCAAATTATGACCTTACCACATTTATTACACCTCATGTTTTTGACAGCTTTGTCTGTAAACGTACCAAAAACCTCTTAAATTAGTCTTCTGAGGACATGAATCTGTCTAGCACTACAATAAAGTAAGTATGTTTCTGTAGCTGGAAATAAACTTTACCCAACAGAAAAAAGCACAAGTTGATTATAATGGGGAGGATTAAAAGTAGACAGAGAGAGAGACTGAGTGACTAAGACGTTGGACCATAAAACACAAGAGGGCCGTTTCACTGACTCACGGCATAATCATGAATGAGTCACTTCACCTGTCAGTGTGGCAATTGTGGAAACATGGAAACAATTATAATAAGTTACTTAGAAAAAAAAAAATCAAATAAACAAATCTAAATGTAAAATAGGACCTGATGAAAAACAACTCTGTTGGAAAAAATGAAGTGTTATGAAATCAACATATGATTATATTCAGATTAATAGGAGCGATGAGCGCTGGAGCCAAAATATAATAATGAGAGTCAGTTACAGTATCTCTCTCTCTCTCTTTTTAATATAAACCTTTCTAAACAACATAAATGGAGCTTTACGTTGAGAGGGAATGTATTGGGGTGATCTGCAGGTTATATTAAATTTTTGTTCCTTTTAGATTTTGATTTTTTCATTTTTATTTCAATTCTTTGGTCACTTTTGTGAAGACACCTCTCTCCATTCATGTCACGTTTTCTTTCCAGGGATTCTGCATGTATCAAATGATGACATATCAAAAAAACAAAGGGGTCTCTGTTTTATGAAAAAATAAAGGAAAGACTCCCTCAGTCTGAAAATCCATCTTATTTTTTTTTGTTTAATTCAACCTCGTAATAATTCACCACTTCCTTCCCTACTATTCCTGGATTTGCCCAATAGATGAAAGTGCAACTGAACAATTCAGTTTTTCTTATAATTACAGCTCCTCTGTTTGGCTATTTACCACTATCACCTGTGAAATAAACATAAAACCACCAGCGCCATACTATTTTTCATGGAAGGACAGTCTCATTGATAACAGAATGATATTTCAACAGTATTCAATCTTCTGCACTTATTTAACATAACAGACTGCATTGTACTATAATGCACAAATTTGGGGTTTGTCACAAATTATCCATAAACTTAAAATAACCAACACTAGTCCAAAAGCCTCACAACATTTAAACAATATAAACAGGGGTTATTTCAGATTAGAACTAGATAAGTCTTCTATCATTCATTTCCGGCGCCGCATCCGAGTGGCAGCCTTTTCCAGCAGCTTCGTATATGACTTTATCTTTTTACCTTTTTATCTCTATTTTTATCTATTTCACTGATCACTTCTACCACTTTCTTTTATGTGGAATTGCTCCCTGGACACTTTTTACTATTTTTACTACTTGACATGGATTTTTACACTCCGAGAATCGCCTATTCAAGTAGTCAGCTTAAAGCACTGAGAAGAAATGCACATGCCGGTGTGGTTGCTTATTTACCTGACGAGGTAAGAAGACGATATCGGGGCAGCCGAGCCGGCGCAAAGATAAAAGATAAGATTAAATCGAGACAACTTGAGAGAAAATGGCGTTATAAACCGTCGGTGCCTTCTGTGATCCTGGGAAATGTGAACTCACTACCAAATAAGATTGACGAACTGGCTGTGCTGGTGAAAACTGTCAGAACCTACAGAGAATGCAGCTTGCTGTGTTTTAGTGAAACGTGGCTAACAACTACCATCCCAGATGCTAACGTGGAGCTACCCGGGTTTAGCACAGTTAGAGCGGACAGAGACGCAAGTACCTGCGGGAAGAAGAAAGGTGGAGGACTCGCTCTCTATGTCAATACAAAGTGGTGCAACTCAGGACATGTAAACATTAAAATCTCCAATTGCTGCAGGGACATCGAACTGTTGGCCGTAAGTCTGCGTCCGTATTATTTGCCCAGAGAGTTTGGACACGTGATTGTTATCATTGTTTACATCCCCCCTCAAGCGAATGCGGAGATAGCGAGTGACATCATCCATTCCGCAGTTGCTAAGTTACAAACGCAGCACCCTGAGGCACTTGTGCTAATCGCTGGAGACTTTAACCATGTAACGCTGGACAAAACATTACCTGCCTTCTCCCAGTATGTGGATTGTAACACCCGGGGAAACAGGACTATCGACCTACTGTATGCAAACGTTAAAGACGCATACAGCGCCATCCCGCTGCCTGCGCTTGGGAAAGCAGATCATAACCTGGTTCTGCTACAGCCTCAATACAAACCAAGAGTGAGGGCGCTACCTACAACCACACGCTCATTCAGGAAGTGGTCCCCTGAGGCAGAGCAGGCTCTGAGAGACTGCTTTGGAACTACAGACTGGGATATATTCCTGGGGTCACATAGTGAGAACATTGAAGAGGCTGTTGAATGCACAACTGATTACATCAACTTCTGTATGGACATTGTAGTTCCAGTAAGAACAGTACGCTGCTATGCTAACAACAAGCCATGGGTTACAAGTGACATCAAGGGCCTTTGAACCAGAAGAAAAGGGCTTTTAAAGGTGGTGATCAGCATGAGCTCAAGCGCGTGCAGAAGGAACTCCGAGTCCAACTCAGGGCGGCGAAAGAGCAGTACAGGAGAAAGCTGGAGCAGAAGTTGCAGAACAACAGCATGAAGGAAGTGTGGGATGGGATGAAGATTATCACTGGATGCAGCTCGAAGCGGGGTGCCGCCATCGAGACAGACGTGGAGAGAGCAAACCAAATGAACAACTTCTTTAATAGGTTTGATCACCCTAACCCACTATCACCTCGAAGTACTGCATCCTCCAACCATCCTTCTGCTGGTACCAGCATAGGTGAGACATCCCCACCCACAATTACAGCAGCCCATGTGAGCAGAGAGTTGAAAAGACTTCGTGCCAGCAAAGCAGCGGGTCCAGATGGTGTATCGCCACGACTGCTGAAGGCCTGTGCGTTGGAACTGGGGAGTCCTCTACAGCGCATCTTCAACCTGAGCCTGGAACAGGGGAGAGTCCCAAAGCTTTGGAAAACATCTTGTATCACCCCTGTCCCAAAGGTATCACGACCTAGTGAGCTGAATGACTTCCGGCCTGTTGCTCTGACGTCACATCTGATGAAGACCATGGAGCGGCTGCTGCTTCACCACCTGAGGCCACAGGTCCGCCACGCCCTCGACCCTCTGCAGTTCGCATACCAGGAGAAGGTGGGAGCGGAGGATGCCATCATCTATATGCTACACCGATCCCTCTCCCACCTGGACAGAGGCAGTGGTGCTGTAAGAATTATGTTTTTGGACTTCTCTAGCGCCTTCAACACCATCCAACCTCTGCTCCTTAGAGACAAGCTGACTGAGATGGGAGTAGACTCACACCTGGTGGCATGGATTGTGGACTATCTTACAGACAGACCTCAATATGTGCGTCTTGGGAACTGCAGGTCTGACATTGTGTTCAGCAATACAGGGGCACCGCAGGGGACTGTACTTTCTCCGGTCCTGTTCAATCTATATACATCAGACTTCCAATACGACTCAGAGTCCTGTCACGTGCAAAAGTTCGCTGATGACACTGCTATTGTGGGCTGCATCAGGAGTGGGCAGGAGGAGGAGTACAGGAAGCTAATCAAAGACTTTGTTAAATGGTGCGACTCAAACCACTTACATCTTAACACCAGCAAAACCAAGGAACTGGTGGTGGATTTTAGGAGGCCCAGGCCCCTCATGGACCCTGTGATCATCAGAGGTGACTGTGTGCAGAGGGTGCAGACCTATAAATACCTGGGAGTGCAGCTGGATGACAAATTGGACTGGACTGCCAATACTGATGCTCTATGTAAGAAAGGTCAGAGCAGACTATACTTTCTGAGAAGGTTGGCATCGTTCAACATCTGCAGTAAGATGCTGCAGATGTTCTACCAGACGGTTGTGGCGAGTGCCCTCTTCTACGCGGTGGTGTACTGGGGTGGCAGCATAAAGATGAAAGACGCCTCATGCCTGGACAAACTGGTGAGGAAGGCAGGCTCTATTGTAGGAGTAAAGTTGGACAGTTTAACATCTGTGGCAGAGCAACGGGCACTAAGCAAACTCCTGTCAATCATGAATAATCCACTGCATCCACTGAACAGTGTCATCTCCAGGCAGAGGAGTAGCTTCAGTGACAGACTTTTGTCACTATCCTGCTCCACTGACAGACTGAGGAGATCGTTCCTCCCCCACACTATGCGACTCTTCAATTCCACCCGGGGGAGTAAATGCTAACTTTTTTCATTTTTATTACTATTTAATTTAATATTGTTTCTTTGTATCAGTATACTGCTGCTGGATTATGTGAATTTCCCCTTGGGATTAATAAAGTATCTATCTATCTATCTATCTATCTATCTATCTATCTATCTATCTATCTATCTATCTATCTATCTATCATCAATGCTTTTTACTTTCTCGTATACGAAGTATAGCGAAAGTGTTGTAATCGTCCAAAAATTTGATTTAGAGATTTTGATGAATCTCGACATTTTAGACTTCCATGAGTCCGAAAATACCATTTTTGGAATTATGTCTGTGTGTGTCTGTCTGCGTGTGTGTATGTGAATGTAAACACGATAACTTGAGTATGCTTTTACTTAGGTCAACCAAATTTTGCATGCAAGTATTGGGTACAACACGTAGATTTCTATAAAACTTTTGAGCTATTTCTGCTAACAGGAAGTGGTACTTTTTTATTCATGCAGCCGCAGAGTCTGATTTGTTCAACTTTACTTTCATAATAATTATTCGATATATTATTAATTTGATTTGATTTTTTGTTGATGGTTCTTTAATGTACATAATATAAAAAAATGATCATTGTCTTGCGGTTTACTCCTCAAATATCTGTCCCCATATCTGAGTATATGAGAATGTCTAGGGGATACCACTTCCGATTTTTTGCTATTGTGTCCATTTTCCATTTTCAGAAGCAAACATGAGGTATCATAAGGGAAGTACTTGATCAGAAAATATCTCTGAATGTCGATGATATGATTGCTTTATACATCAGACTCCTATTCATCTTTGCCATTGGTATTAAATTGGCAAGGCAAATTTCACAAGATCTCCGGACTCAAAATTCATTTAAATAAAAGAGTGATTTTTCCAGTTAATATTCTAGCATGCAAGACCAAGCTGGATGCCTTTTTGCTGATTGTATCAAATATTTTACATTTTTGGAAACTGTTATTGCAAGAAAACAATATGATCTCTATAAACAAATTTTGAAAGTATGATGAATAGCATTAAACAAGATGTTAATAGGAGGTCTATCCTTGTTTTATGATGTTATTAGATCACATATGATACGCATCTAACACAAAATGTACTATTCTCTTAGGCTCTTTTCTTAAAATAATACTCCAACCATAAATGATACTTTTTATGTTACTTGCTCATTGTTGTTTGAAGTGATAGCTAATACTGGAATTAAAAAACTACATTTATTCAACTACAGATTTTTTTAGGGAACGGTTCTCAGACTGGTTATTGATTTTGCAGCATGCTTATTCTGACTTTGACTATTATTATTTTTTTGGTTTTGGTAATAAGTTCTTTCTGGATTTCTGACCCCAGCCTCTTTCCCTACTACAAGTTTTACTTTCCCTTCAGATCTTCCAATCATTATAATTTGCATCTCTGTCTCTTGCATTTAACTTAATAATGGACATAACAATAAAGACTGTCACAGAGCTTCTTCTAAATACTGTTTGTGGTGCTTTGTTATACAAGTTATATAGGGCCGTCTTAACGCATGGGCACGCTGGGCAGTTGCCCGAGGGCCCCATGCTAATCTATGTATGTTGTGACTCGCTGAGTGGTGCTGTAGGTAGGAGCCCCAGTGCACTGCTTTGCCCGGGGGCCTATAATGCTGTGTGGAGACTGGCCCAGACACAGACAGATGGACACGTTCATTTCACCCACAACACGTTTATTCACAGTCATATATACAAAAGTGCACCACAGTACCCCCAGAGTCCTGGCCACACAATGCCTTTTTTCTCACTCTCTTCAGGCCGCCTCCTTGCCTTCTCCAGCTCAGTCCTCTCCGCTCCCAACTCTCGCCCTGAATGAAGGGAGGCGGCCCCTTTTATCCACACCCGGATGAGCTCCAGGTGCTCCTCGGCAATCTGCCGCTGACACGCCCCAGTGTGGCGGAAGTGCCGGCTGTTCTCCCGGAAGCTCTCCGGGTGTCCCTGCTTCTCTTCACCCCAGCACTTCCTGGTGTGGCGGAAGTGCTGGGGTCCAGGGTCCCCAAGGCATTGGGGCGCCTCCTGGCGGTGACCACGGGCCCCTACCAGGAAGGTGGCCCCCACGTGATCCCAGATGGGCACACGCCCACTTCCGGTCCTCCAAGGCGTCCCGGCCGGTTCGTGGCCCCTGACACCCTCGACAGCTGTTAAGACGGCCCTGGCTTTTAGGCACCCGTTTTTAGCATTGAACTTGGTGATGACAAATGATATATGTATTATGATACACCATCAAGGGAAGGACAAACCCATTAATACCCTCACAAAAAGTTATACCACAAATAAAATGTAAAACAGCAAATAAAAGGAAAATAGTTAGCAACAAAACTGATCAAACAAGAAACAAAAGCAGGCCGTACTGACTCAAAAAGAGACAGTGAAAAATGTCAAAAAGAAGTACTGAGGTCAATACCTAAGGATAGCCAACCAGTCATCAAAAATAAGAGCACTGACAGAAAATTCAAAGTCTAATGCCAGGAAAAAATGTTTTGTTTAAAAAAAAACAGTACAGTACATCATCAAATAAGTCAAACAGAGAATCCTAATCAGTGTTGCCAGGTCTGTAGTTTTCTCACCGAATTGCATTTTTTTGGGTTACTTTTTTAAAGATAATGTGGTATTTGGGGCTATTTTTTCAGTCCCCCCACTGCATTTTTCCATATTTTTAATCCATCTGTTACCCCTTCACTGCTATTTGCACTTGTACATGCTGTTGTAAAATCCCTGGGGATCCCATCCAACCCCCATTGTGTGATGCTATATACCCATTCTACCACTCAAAAAATATCTCTGAAGGGTCACCCCCCGCCTGGGCTTTGATAGAATGTACCTAACCCTCTTGCTCTGACAGCGCCCCCGACTTTCCGGTGTGTCATTTCGTCTACCTCAGGTCTGGGGCTATTTTTTTGGGCAAATTTGCGATTTTTAAGCCAGGTAAATATTCTTTAACGACCTGGTTACCCTGATTAATATTGGATGCTCCGGAAACCTTTGAGATGCCCATTATGCCAGCTCTCCAGATGACGTCACACATAACAAACTCCTGTGGGCTTTTGGAAGAGATCACTATGGCAAGGAATGACACTAGCCAGTGGCTAATAAATAAACAAAATGTTGTCCTGATAAAACATATTAAAACCTAAACTTTTTAATAATAGTGAATTTAACAAAGTAATACTCTTCAATGTTTAAAACTTCAGAATCTGAGTAAAACCTTTACCCGAAAAACATATAAAATAAAGAAAAAATAATAAATTATAATGCAGGAAAGAACAAAACTGCAAATATAAATTAATTCACAAGGAAACCTCTGCTTAAATAAAGTGTACTAAATGAATGGGTCTTCAGTCTTGACATGATTGCTAAGAGTGATCTCTCATCTCTCACTGTGCTACTGTAAACAGATTATTATAGATGTTGTAAGGAGATGTTTATTAAAATTGTCATATTCAACCTGTAAATAACTGGTGTCACGAGTATGCAACAGCTTAAGGGCTTTGGCAATTGTAATTACCCAGCATTCCAGAGGCTGCCGGTGTGTGCTAATGCCTTTTGTCTTCCTCCCTCTAAGACCAGATGATTGACAGCTGTACCATCTCTGACATCACTTGGACCCTCCTCTTCCTGCCGAAGGGACGTATGACTGCGGGGTTCAGCCATTTTAAAAATGGTTCACTTTGGAGCCTCAAAAGACATTATTGCAATTAAGGCTTGTTTTGCCTTGCATTGCTGCATTCCAATTATACAGGGTGACAAGGGTGGTGCCCTGACTCTTTATTGTGGTCTCCCTGTTCTCTTACACTGGAAATATGGCCATTATGTTGTTTGATATATCCATAGGCTATTTGTCTTCAGGTCTTCTTAGAAGGTCTTTAAAGTGTCATTTTTTCAAAGTGTCATGAAAAGTATTGACCCCCCCTTCCTGATTTCCTGCATTACAGCAAATTTTGAATACTAAATGTTTTAAGATCTTCAACCAAAATCTAATTTTAAATAAACAGCACCTGAGCACACACCACATGCTTTAATCTTAATTTATCGAATGAACAAAGGTATACATCCATCCATCCATTTTCCAACCCGCTGAATCCGAACACAGGGTCACGGGGGTCTGCTGGAGCCAATTCCAGCCAACACAGGGCACAAGGCAGGAACCAATCCCCAGCAGGGTGCCAACCCACTGCAGGACACACACCAAGCACACACTAGGGCCAATTTAGAATCACCAGTCCACCTAACCTGCATGTCTTTGGACTGTGGGAGGAAACCCACACAGACACGGGGAGAACATGCAAACTCCACGCAGGGAGGACCCGGGAAGCGAACCCGGGTCTCCTAACTGCGAGGCAGCAGCGCTACCACTGCGCCACCGTGCCGCCAAAGGTATACAACACCAGTTAAATTAATAATTAAAGTCAGTGATTTAATACAGCATAGCTTGATTACAGCCAGCCGTACTCAGTAAAAATCTCACTTATTTTGACCAACATCATCAGAGTCAAGCTGTCAACACAAAGATTCAACAAGCCAATAATGCCATAAATAAAGAAAATTCTTGAAGAGATCAGAAAAAAACTGGTAATATCTGTTAGTTTGGGAAGGGCTACAGACCCATTTCTAAGGCTTTTGAATTCCATTGATCCACCAAGACAGTCATAATCTCCAAATGGAAATAACTTGGAACAACAGTGAATCTTGCCAGAGTTAATCCAAGGGTGTAGTGTAATCATCCAGGACTTTCCAAAGGATCCTTGAAAAAATCCAGAGAACTGTAGGCTTCGTTTGACTTGACAGCGAAGTTCCTTGTTCATGACTCCACAATCAGAAAGTCCCTGGACAAAATTGGAGAGTAGCGAGGATTAAACCATTATTTACCAAATGGAATATTAACAGATATTTTTTTATCTGCCTCCATGCACTTGGGTTAGCCTCAAGCGTGTTGAGAGAATGTTCAATAAGCAGTTTCAAATTTGAATATTTTGTATGTTACGTTATGTCAGATGTAAAGCAAACAAACCATTAGAAAGTAAACATATCATACTAACAGTCTAACATGGTGGTGGTACTATAGTGGTGTCAGGGTGCATAGCTGCAGTCTGCTCCGTATTACAAAAGTGTGAAGTGGAATGTCCTGTCAGGCATCTGTGAGATGAAGATCAAGCATAGTTGGGTCAATGACGATGATTTGAAATACAAATCCCCATCAGAATCGTTGAAAAGAAGCCAAGCTAAAGTTTTGGACTGGTGTAGTCAAAGTCTTGGCCTAAACTCAATAGAAATGGCTGGACCTGACATGAGCTGTTCATTCTTGAAAACCTTTAATGTTTTTTGAATTTAAAGCACTTAATTGATAGAGACTGTAGCCCAGCTGGGATGCCCCCACGCTGGAAGGACCAGGGGAGCAAGTGTGGCCAGAGCATTACCTCCCCTGAAGCACTAGATGGCAGCCCCCCTGGACTGCAGCAGTGCCTAGGACTCCCGCAGGGCTCCATGGGAGTTGGAGTTTGATACAACCCTGTCAGGGTCTGTGGGTGCTGCCAGGGGGTGCTCTAGCGACTGCAGAAGTAGGGCAACAAGCACCTGGAGCACTTCCAGGTGCCTTATAAAAGGAGCCAACAGATAGTACTCGGGAGCCAGAGTCGGGTGGAAGGTGGATGAAGCTTGCCGAGGAGGAGTGGAGGAGAACGGAAAGAGAGAGAGAGAAAAAGAAAAGTATTTTCCTTGTGCTATTTGGACTGTGATGTGCCTGTGGGAAACGGGGAAGAAAAATAAACAGCTTTTACAAGTATGCCTCGTGTGTCATTTTAGGTGTCTGATACACCCCCTACTGGTGTCATAAAATATAAATGACAAGCTGCTTAACTTTGCTAGCAAACTAGTTAAAATGCTAGCTATTCTAGAAGCAACTGAATCATTACAGAAGGTCTTGGATAGTATACAGGCTTGGTCAGATTTGTGGCAGATGAAATTTAATGCAAGTAAATGTAAAGTCTAATACATACAGAGTAAAAATGTTAGATCTGAATACACAGTGGGATGTCTGAAACTTGAAAGTACCCCTGAGCAGGATCTAGGAGTCATAGTGGACTCATTATTATCTACATTGACAGAGACAATTAAGTAGACTTATAGGAAAGGTTATATAGCATGATGTGCAGAATACACGATATATACAGTAACACACTAGTGAGGGTTCACCTGGAGTAACGCATAACGTTTTGCTCTGCATATTACAAAAAATAGTATAGTAATGAAAAAAGTCCAGAGAAGAGCAAATTAGACTGATTCCGGGACAGAGAGGTATGAATTATGAGGAAAGATTAAAGGAGCTGATCCTTTTCAGTTTAAGCAGCCAGAGATTAAGAGGCGACATGACTGAAGTTTCTAAAATTATAAAGGGAATTAGTACAGTGGATCGAGATTTTAAAATGAGTTCAGCAAGACATGGGGACACAGTCAGAAGAAGGTTAAGGTAATTTTCACACAATCGTTAGAAAGATTTTCTTCATTTGTTCCACAGACACATGGAACAAATTAACAAGTGGTGTCATAGACAGTATTTTGGCACAATTAGGTGAATAGGATTGGCAAGCTTTCTTTCCGAGCACATTTCTCCAGTTTTGATGTCACTACACTGGTTGCCTGTGTCATTCAGGATTGACTTTAAAATATTACTTATGGTTTATAAAGCCTTAAATAATCTCGCTTATATATCGGAATGTCTGACACATTATATTCCAAATCGTAACCTTAGATCCTCAAATGAGTGTCTCCTTATAATTCCAAAAGCTAAACTTAAAAGAAGTGGTGAGGCGGCCTTCTGCTGTTATGCACCTAAAATCTGGAATAGCCTGCCAATAGGAATTCACCAGGCTAATACAGTGGAGCACTTTAAAACACTGCTGAAAACACATTAGTTTAACATGGCCTTTTTACAGCTTCGCTTTGACTTAATACTGATACTCTGTATGTTCAATTCATCATAATAACTATTCATGGTGGCTCCAGGATCCGTGCTGACCCCTACTCTCTCTTCTGTTACTTTTTTCGGTTTCTTTGTGGTGGTGGCCTGCGCCACCACCACCTACTCAAAGCTTCATGATGCTCCAACATTGATGGACTGAAAGCCAGAAGTCTACGTGACCATCATCATCAAGTCCTTCCATGAAAACCCTAAATACAAAGAGGACTGTTTGATTTATGTTAGGTAGATTGCCCGGAGGGGACTGGGCAGTCTCTTGGTCTGGAATTCCTACAGATTTTATTTTTTTTCTCCAGCCTCTGGAGTTTTTTTTTCGTTTTTTCTGTCCACCCTGGCCATCGGACCTTACTTATTCTATGTTAATTAATGTTGACTTATGTTTATTTTTTATTGTGTCTTCTATTTTTCTATTCTTCATTTTATAAAGCACTTTGAGCTACATTTTTTTGTATGAAAATGTGCTATATAAATAAATGTTGTTGCTGTTGTTGTTGTGCTGAATGACCTGTTCTTGTCAAAATGTTTCTGATGTTCTAATGTTCTAATTCTGCAGGGAAGAGTTGGTTAAAATTTTTCCATAGTGATGTGGAATACTATAGTAGGGTGTCTGGTTGCAGTCATTGCAGTGAACGGTACCAAAACCAGCTATCAAGTTGTAAAGGGTGTGACTAAATCAAAAGTGGGGCTCCAGAGGACATTCTGTTTAATGTCTTGGTTTAAGAAAGGAAAAGTTTGTTTGTTAGAAAGGATAAACTTCACATCTGACATATGATAGGCTGTTTCAGCGATAGAATAGCTTCTAAGAGTGTGGAGACCCATCTGCTTCAGAAGCTGCGCCACCACCACCTACCCAAAGCATCATGATGCACCAACATTGATGGACTGAAAGCCAGAAGTCTACGTGACCATCATCATCAGGTCCTTCCTTGAAAACCCTAAATACAAAGAGGACTGTTTGATTTATGTTAGGTAGATTGCCCAGAGGGGACTGGGCGGTCTCTTGGTCTGGAACCCCTACAGATTTTTTTTTTTTTTTTCTCCAGCTCTTGGAGTTTTTTTTTTGTTTTTTCTGTCCACCCTGGCCATCGGACCTTACTTATTCTATGTTAATTAATGTTGACTTATGTTTATTTTTTATTGTGTCTTTTATTTTTCTATTCATTTTGTAAAGCACTTTGAGCTACATTTTTTTGTATGAAAATGTGCTATATAAATAAATGTTGATTGATTGATTGATTGATTGAAGCTGTCCACAATGAACAGCTATTTCCTGTGAGACAAACATTTAAGTGGAAAGGCGGGGCTACAGATGTCCAAAGTGGATGTGACATCACAAGTCTTCTGGGTTCTTTTCTTCTGTTGTAAAGGGTACGAAAATTGTGTTAGTGGCAGTGTTACACCAAAACCCTTCTCCGTATTTCCACTCCTCGTGCAATGGAGGACAATTACTTTTTCACTCAGTTTCATTTTTTGCGGAATAACTTTTTATTCAAGTATTAGTTAATTTACAGGTAATAGAATACATTTAAAAATATTTAATATTTGATATAACTTGCTCTACATGTACCCTCAGGGTTCCTCCAAAGCCTTTCCTCTGTATCCTCTTGTGTCTTGACCTTGTTTGTCCACCGCTTCCTGTCTCAATCGTGTCCCCCGAAAGTCTTTTAGAGGCGCTTTACTCGCCTCCTGCCAAATTTTTTCACTACAACCAATGGTAGATGGGCCCCATTACTGCTGTGAAAACATAATTCATATTCTTGTAAATGCTTCCTCTCTCAGTGTTCTTCTATGCCTTTCCTTAGTATCTTTGTGTGTCTCACCCTCTCCTGCCTGGCGCTTCCTCTTTCGATCACGTTTCTTAGACTCTGCGTGACTGGCTGACTTCCTGTTCACTTTTTGACTACCACCAATGATAGATTTGGCCCCATTACTGCTGTGAAAACATCGTTTGTATTCTTGTGAATACTTCCCATCTTTGAAAGTGACTCTCAGCATTCTTCCTATGCAGTTCCTTGGTATCCGTGTGTATCTCAACCTCTCTTGCCTAGAGACTGGTCTTTCAATCGTGTTTCCATAAGACTCTTCTCAGGCACATTATTCACATCCTATTCACTTTCTGACTCTGGCATTGAGAAATGGGCTGTGAAAACAACATTCGTATTCTTGTGAGTACTTCCAGTCTCTGAAGGCAACTTGGGTTGCACTTTGTTAGTATTTAACGAGCCAACGTCACACAATACTTTATGTGCTTTGTTTTCGTTGAAATACACCATTTAACTCCTTTTTTGTAAAAATAAAAAGTGTCCATCAGGAATTGAACGTATTGTAAGTCAATCTGACCAATCAGACCAAAGCCAAACTGACCAATCAGATTGCTCGGGTGACTGGACACACGCACACAATAGTGTTTTATTACACGATAGATTATTTGTTCGCTCAGGTGCTCTTTTTCTTTTGTTTTAAGTAAATGTGTAAACATTCAGTGTTGCAATAATAGACACAAGGAAGGTCAAACAGTTTTTCATGGCACTGTAGATATTCTCTGATCTTGCATGTGCAATAATTTTTCAAGTATAGAGATTCACTATTTGTTATTTTAAAGAAGACAAATCCCCCTTCTGCTGTTTCAGGCCAGTTTCGATGTGTTATTCTTTTTGTGTCTTTACGGCCTCAACACACTTTTCTTCACAACTACAAAAATGATTTCCAGTAAAAATGTGGTTGACAGGTGGAATGGAAAAGAAGCCAAGTGCTGCCTTGAACATTGTCTTAGGCAGCCAGATGAATTGCTTTTTTCGAAAGTGCAGTTCCACTTGCAACCCTAGTCTTTATTTACACAAATCTTTGCAGAAATAGGTGGTTTGGCTTATGTGAAATTACTGCCTGCGCTGGCAAAGCATATGACATATTACTGTTCTGGACCGCAGTCCTGACATTATGTTGCTTTTGATGTGAGTGAAGCTTTTTAGAGAGAAGACACTCTCACGGATGACATGTCTACATATAGTCAAATATAAAATTAGTTAGCTAGTAAATTAAAGCTGATGCTATAGCAGTGAGTCAGAAAGTTAGGAAGCTCCTTTGCTCTATTGTGTCATTAAATTTGCCAGTATAGCTGCTTTGAGCTTATTTTTATATGTGTAGGATCAGTGGGGCACATATTTTATGAGTAATAACAACAAAGTTATTTCTTACTGAAACAGAAGTGCTGCAGAGAGAAAAAAAAAACCTGTAGGCTTGTTTTTAAAAGGGTTGTAGGGCACTGAAGTCTGCATGCTGAAGCACTTTGGAAATAAAACGTATGTGATTTATTTTGTAGTTATGGGAGGCTGTGGTTTACTTACATGGCGCCTAAAACCATTGATTAGTCTACATTGAAAGGAAATAAATAATGATTTTTCTTCACAGGATTTTTTTTTTTATTGCTCAGGCTGCCAAATGTTTTTTTTCCTGCTGGGCTTTGACTTTTTCATGAAATTTGAAAGATGTTTTCTTAGCAGAATTGTTTATTATTGGCACTGTGATTTTTTTTTCAGTGTGATAAATAAACAGCTATAAAGAGATTAGAATTTGCTGTAATATACAATTTTAACTGAAAGTAGGGTGAAAATGATAATTGAGTTTACTAGTACCCAGAATTTATCAAGCCTTTCTATTGAAAATATTTTTTATTGTTTATGACAACACTATGCGCCTGTATACAGTCTTCTACATCATAAAGCATTACGGTCTGTGTGTCCAATCCCTTTGAGCAGTCTGATTGGTCTGTTTGGCTTTGAGGGAGGGGACTGGGCGGTCTCTTGGTCTGGAATCCCTACAGATTTTATTTTTTTTTCTCCAGCGTCTGGAGTTTTTTTTTTTTTGTTTTTTCTGTCCACCCTGGCCATCGGACCTTACTTATTCTATGTTAATTAATGTTGACTTATGTTTATTTTTTATCGTGTCTTCTATTTTTCTATTCTTCATTTTGTAAAGCACTTTGAGCTACATTTTGTTTGTATGAAAATGTGCTATATAAATAAATGTTGTTGTTGTTGGTGACTCGATTGAAAAAGGAAGTGTGAGTGTGAGACACACAAGGAGGAGTAAAGGCGTACAAAGCCTTCAAAGATGGCAATGTGTAAAACTGGATAGGAGTGCATCAAAAATAATGACAGAGTCCGAGAAGCAGGCTTCACTGGAACACGCTAGAGAGAGTTTGCTTCAGTGAAGAGACATTCACACACACTCAAGTGCAAAGAATACTAAAATACTGAAGGTACATGCAAATCAACAGATAGCAAATACTTTTTGAATTACTCTATTACCAGTCTTCAGCAGGTAGTATGTTAGATTAGAGTATTAGAACAATCTAGATGAGAACAGGCCATTCAGCCCAACAAAGCTCGCCAGTCCTATCCACTTAATCTTCCAAAAAAACATCAAGTCGAGTTTTGCAGGTCCCTACTGTTCTACTGTCTATCACACTACTTGGTAACTTTTTCCATGTGTCTATGCTTTTCTGTATGAAGAAAACCCGCTTATTGTTTGTGCGAAATTTATCATTAACAAGTTTTCAACTGTGTCCTTGTGTTCTTGATGAACACATTTTAAATGTACAGTGTCGTTCAACTGTACTCTTTCCTTTAATATTTTTAAACAGTTCAATCATCCATCCATTATCCAACCCGCTATATCCTAACTACAGGGTCACGGGGGTCTGCTGGAGCCAATCCCAATCAACACAGGGCGCAAGGCAAAAAACAAACCCTGGGCAGGGCACCAGCCCACTGCAGCAGTTCAATCATGTCTCCTATTAATCTTCTTTTGCTTAAACTGAAAAAGCTCAGCTCTTTTAATCGTTCTTCATAATTCATCCCCTGTATCTCTGGAATCAGCCTTGGCGCTCTTTTTTGGACTTTTTCCAAGCGCTGCTAGGTCCTTTCAGCAGCCTGGAGACCAAAACTAGACAAAGTACTACAGATGAGTCCTAACCAGTGCACAGGGTGATTTAAAAAATATTCATCCGATTTCAAAATTATTTATTTCACTTGTAAATCTTTACAGAACAATGCAATGGTGAGCATAAAGTTTAATATGTAATTTTACAAGTGCTCAATATGATCTGCTCCAACTGTACAGAAAACATCAATGCGATAGTCAAATTCATCCCATACTCGATTGAGCATGTCGGGTGTCACTGTACTCATGGCTCTTTCAACGCGATTTCGGAGTGTTGTTGAGAGTGATGACACATAAACAACATCCTTAACGTACCACCACAAAAAAAGGCACATGGCGTGAGATTTGGTGATCTTGGGGGCCAGAAGTAGAGCGCCAAATCCAGCGATGAAGGAGCTTGTTGTTGAGAAATGCTCGAACTTCCCAGAGCCAATGAGGTGGTGCTTCATCCTCTGGTGACAGTCAGAAATTCTATGACCCCTTCTTTCAATTGGTATGTGATTGGTTCCTAGGCGCCTCACGGTTGTAAAAAATATGGCACTTTAAAATTGAATGAATCTTTTTGAATCACCCTGTATTATAAAGCTTTGGCATAACCTCCTTGGACTTGTACTCCACACATCAGGGCGCTATATAACCTGACATTCTGTTAGCCTTCTTACTGGCTTCTGAATAGCACTGTCTGGCAGTTGATAGTGTAGAGTCCACTACTTTCACTTTTTTAGACCTCCATTGTGCATTCAAACCTTACATTTTTACTTTCTACATGTAAAACTTTACATTTAATTAAATTCAATTTCATCTGCCAAAAGATCTGCTCAAAGCCTGTGGCATTTAAATGGTTAAGTCACTAATAACGTGTTGCCTTGAAATAGGCCACAGTATCCCATCTTCATGTAATAATATTTTTACTTCCCAGCATAAATTAATCATCATAATTGCCACTAAGTCAGGTTAATTTGAACAGCACATCCCATTCACTTGACTGGGAATTATCCCTCTGCTGTAGGCTCGGTTGAATTTCATTACTTTGGTGAAAAGAGCTGCTTTCCATGCAGGTATAATTCACAGTCAGTGAGATGAATAATCAAAAATTAAAATCACTCACCAAGCAGAGGTCACTTGCTCACGTTCTTTCATCTGTCAGGGATTGTAGAAGCTCTCAAAAGGAATGGGATTCAAGTAGAAGCTGTCATTACTGGACTACATGACTTCTAGGACAGTTGACATGCCAATCAGTTCATCAATCAATCTACATTTAGATTCAGACAAAGACGTACAGGTGTACATGAAATTGGCTTATGGACAGAAAACCACAGGGTGTGATGCAAGGACGCTTAGCTGATGGGAAAGTGGATATCCTTAATTATCACTGCTTATGGCTGTTGCTTACTTACAGTATATACAATGCTTATAAAAGGTGTTCACCCCTTGGAAGTTATCACATTTTATTATTATATAATCACAGTTAGCTTTAATTAGATTTTTTTGAAATTGCTCAACAAAAATAGGCTCTTTAATGTCAAAGTAAACACAGATCTCTGTATAAAATAGGCAGAACAGTGGTAGAGCTGCTGCCTCGCAGTAAGGAGACCAGTGCTTGTGTCCTGTGGAGTGTGCGTGTTTTCCCCGTGTCTGCGTGGGTGTCCTCCCAGTGTCCAAGGACATGCAGATTAGGATAACTGGTGATGCTAATTTGGTGCGTGTGTGAGTTCACCCTGCGATGGACTGGTGCCTGGTCCAGGGTTTGTTCTTGCCTTGCTTTCTATGCTATCTGGAACAGCCTCCAGCCCACCACTGGAGTGATGTATTAATATGAAAATTTCTGGCCGATACCAATAGCTGATTATTTTAGAAAATGACATGTATAAAACACAAAATATTTGATCACATAAGTATTCACTCCCCTTTAGCGGGACACACATAAATCATCACTGGTGTGGCCAATTGTTTGTAGAAGTAACCTAAATTGTTTAATGGAGGCCACATGTCCATTTCACCAATTGTAGTATAAATGCTCCTGTATCTATAAGGTCCTCCTTGGGCTCAGTATGGTGGTCTAAGCAACATAATGAAGACAAAAGAACACTCCAAGCAACTCTATGAAATATTTTTTTAGAAGTGGACACGTTAGGGGCTGAATATACGAAAATCACTGACTATCCCTGGCAGTCCAATTAAAGCAATCATGAAGAAATGGTAAGAGTATGGCACAGCTGTAAAACTGCATAGAGCAGGCCTTACAGTTAGTGGTCATACAAGGAAAAGACTAGTAAGTAAGGCCAACAAAAGAGAACTCTTAAGGAGTTACAAGCTAGAGTGGATCAGACTGGAGAGACTGTGCAGACAACAACTGTTGCCCGAGTGTTTCAGTCGCAGCTTTAAGGGAGAGTGGCATAAAATGCACACAGGAGACTGAATTCAGTAGGAAAAGGAGATTTTATGATCAAATGAGACTACAACTGAGACTAAACAGCATGTTTGGTGTAAGACTGGCATGGCATATTATTGAAAACATGCCATCCCTTCCGTGAAGCATGGTAATGGCAGTATCGTGAAAGGCTGGAAGTCTTGTCCGGGTAAAATGAATGTAGCAATCCTAGCAGAAAATCTGATACAGCCTGCAAGAAACCTGTACCCTTGGGAAAATATATGTTTTCCAGCAAAGCCAAAGCTACACAGGAATTTCTTAAAACAACAATGTTAAAGTTTCTGGAGTAATTGAGTAAGAGTCCAGATTTCAATCCAACTGAGAATTTGTGACTGAACTTAAAAATGACTGTTCAATCACGATCCTCATGCACCCTGACAGAGCTTGAGCAATTCTGCAAAGACAAACAGGGAAAAAAATTGTAGTGCCCAGATGTGCAAAGCTGAGACCTGGCACACAGACCAAAGGTTGTTGTGGCTGCCAATGGTGCATCTACTAAATACTGACTTGAAGGGGTGAATACTTATAAAAGTTATTATTTTGTGTTTCATATTTGTCATTAATTTAGCTTACTTTTCAGAAATCTTTTTTCACTTTGACATTAAAGAGTCTTTTTTTGTTGATTAGTGTCAAAATGTAGTGTATCAATGTACATGTATGTGTATTTTATATGTTATTGTTTTTGTTGTCATATTACTATTGTTCACAATTTATGTTATTTCTGTCAATTTTGCTTATTATTAGTGTAACAAAATCGACTCCAGACAGTCACAAAGGTTTGGGGCAGCCACCCATATAATATGTTCCTGGCTGCAAAAGTTTTTGAAAAAAGGTTGAGATATTTACAAGACAGAGTCCAAAACAGAATTGATCAAGAGATGGTAAAATGGCGGTTTTAAAGGTTTGGAGAGGAAATGAGGTCATCTAGGCCGGAACTGGAAGTGACATCAATTGCACCGGAGCCGGGAGTGACATCATCGGTGGTGCCGGACGTGACATCATCAGTGGTGTCGGAACCCGATAGGATTTCCCAAGAATGGTCTGCGAGAGACTGAGAGAGACAGTCAGCACACTGTGCCACCCCCTGGTCTGGCATAGTATTACCGTTAATAAGCCCTTTAGCTGCCTCCTAATCACATGTGTGTGATATTAGTTAACCAGTAACGGCACAATGCACAATAACGTGCAGTGAATACACTTCACTTGAGCATTCATAGTTTTCATACTTTAACTCTGTAGATTTAGCATTCGCTTGCTCAGAGGTTGAAGCACTTGGTGCTTCCTGAGCAGCTCTTCTTTTCTCCATTCTAGTGGCCCAATTCTTTTCTTCTTTTGTCGGCATCTTTTGGCATTAAAACTGATTAAGTCAGTGTTTGTATTGCAATTATTTAGTACATCTTCCTTAATTTTTCACTTTTGCTGGCACTTAAGTCTTCAATCTGCCTCAAGAATGATTTAAGATATGAGGTAGGGGAAGTGATGGCGAAGGTGGTAGGGAATGAGAATGGCGCCCGTACGCATACGCCGAACAGCTGGCCTGCTGGCCACTGCCAAGAGTTGATTCTACAATAGATAAAAATAAAAAGAGGTATAGCCTTAGAGGTCAATCATCACCCAAAAGTGGATAGTAGACGTCACGTAGCATATGTGTACCAAATTTCAGGTCAATAGGTCAAACGGTTTGCGAGCTACAGGTGATTTAAAATCCTGGACAGACAAAGGAACAGCCACAGTAGCGTATTATATAAGAAGATTATGTACTGCGTCTTTAAGTTTACTTATGCTCCCTGTTTCTTGTGGGTGGAGCCCCAGGAGGCGGGGCCTTCATAACGTCACCATGCCTGAACCGTCTGTCTGGCTATTTAAGTGATTTGAGAAGGCTCAGAATTTGGAGATCATTCCTTTTTGGTGGAGTTCTGTAAGTATTGTTTACTCTTTAGATTTAATTGATTTTTTATTACTCCTTGCTCTGTGTTATGAATTCAGATTTTAGGTATCATTTTAGGAATCTTTTGCTTAGGATTGCCTTTTTGTAGCAATGAAATGCTACAGTTGGCTGTCAACCAATTATTAGATATAAGGGGATTAAAAACATTTCTCATGATACTTCAGCAAAAAAACTCCTTTTTCCTCTCTTTGCTGTTTGGGAAATTTTTCTGTATGCTGTTATTTTTTGCAAATAAATCCTTCATTTATAAAGATTCTGTGTTTGCCCTTTTTATACAAGCAAAGGGTTTCCAATCATCCCTTCTCTAATAGGGATTTTATGAGGTTTTTTTTTATATTTAAGTTCAGTGTTTCAAGTACATTTTTAAAAGGGACATGAAACTCCACAGAGGGAACTCTTCCCAGAGTCTTCTATTCAATGTAAATTTCTGTAAGGCACAATAATCTCTAAGGGAGAACTCACCATGGCTCTTTGATTTTATTTGCATTGTGTATTGTATTTGCTGGATTAATGAATTGTGTGCTATTATTGGAACCATGAAAATCTGGTCAGCCTAATAATAAAATGTGAAAACTTCCAAAGGAGCCAATAGTTTTCACATGCAATGTAAATTATCTAGAAACCAACACAGCTAAATCACAGTTTACAGTTACAGTAATGCAAATCTGTCGATTGGTGGTGTAAAATGAAAAGGAGGAAACATTAAACAGATGAAAGATTGGGGTACCAGCCAGTTGATCTTATAATTTTAAATGAAAATAAAGAGTGTAAATAAATATCACATGCAGGTGTAAAACTGGCATCAAGCTAAAACAGAAAGTATGTGGCTGAAGGGACACAATATCCTCTCCAAAGAATGGTCCTTGAATAAGCCCTGTATAGGGGCTATAGAGTTTATATATTGCCAATCTGGAGGGGCATCTAGGCAGAAGCAGAACTAGGCCACAAGGCGAGCCTCAGAACTGTGGGTGGAGAAAGGAGAGGTGATTAGTGATAGCACCACCACTCTGCTTGGGGTGGAATCGCTTACCTTTTAAGAGCCCTGAAGATGTCCCCTATGAGCACGAACTTTACAGTGGATATACAAGATTCAAAATTCAGATGTACTGTATGTGGATATGTGGCAAATTAACTTTAGTGCAAATACAGGTAAGAAGTCATAATTCAAAATAGTTGCTTAATTAGGCAGTTGTAGTAATCTGTAGTTATAGTTGATTTCTATAACCAGACTGTGTGCTAAAGCGATTAGGATGGCTAACATAAAGTTGAAGTGCACAGTACTCTCTGTGAAATAAAAAGATGAGAGAAGTTATGATTTTCCTGCAAGGCACACTTGTGAGGACTAGTGATTTCTGGCCGATACCAATAGCTGATTATTTGAGAAAAAAAACAGCCTATACCGATGTCAACTGTTTGGGGGTTGTTTGGTGGACATGCATCGAAACTCCATATATCCATTGTAAAGCTAAGTACTGTACAATTGTCAAGTAATTTCTGGATATGACTGACAGCAAAATAACAGCAACATGGAATTGTGTAACAAGGCTCAGAGTGTGCTAATAATCAATGAAACCCAGCATCCTCAACTTCAGAGAAAGGCTGATTGTCAAGTGCAATGAATTCCATTACTTTCCGAATATGATTTTGAGATTTTTTTTTCAGCTATCAAATTACTTGCGTTATCGACGGAGTTCCACTGTGCTGTGCTTGACCAGAACTTGAATTTATGCATTATTGACTGAAGCAGATTTGTTTTTCTGAAACTCATCAAGTTCCTTAGTATGCCTTGCCTTGAGGTGAGTAATCAGATTTGTTGTTGTATTGTAGTTTTTACTAGTTTTAACTCCTCATGAAATTTAAAAAAAAATCTCTTTTCTGAATCTCAGAAGGAAGCGCACAGGAAATATCTGCACAGAAAAAAGCGCACGGTCATATAAGCGCACGGGAAATAACCGCACACGGTAAAATGCACGCACGGAAAAAAAACACACTTGGAAGAATACACATACGGTAAAGTGCACATGCAGAAAAAAGCACACGCTGGCATCATATAACTATTACAAATATAAAATATACACCACCTATACTGTTAGACGTTTTTTATTATAATAAAATATAAACGATTAACACACCCTAATTACCAATATTATTGTAAATGACATTGCGAGAAGTAGCATTCACAGCTGCCATGGCTTGTCACATTCGACTTCTGGCAATGTTTACTTCTGCTTTCTGGGGACAGGAGACATGACAATGACTGGTTGGTTCTTGTACAATGTCTCCGTTCTTCGTTTTCATTAAGGAATGGCACTTTGTTGATCAATTCTCATGGCACCCCCAAGTATCTATTCCATTTGTTGTGCGAAAACGCAGATATTCAATTCCCTTTTTAACCGAGAATCTCACTTATTCAAAAAAAAAAAGTCAACTTGCCTTGCTCGAAAGTTAGGGAAGATTAAAAAAAACTCTAACAAATGAAAACATACAAGCTTATAAATACGTTTAGTGAACAATTATACAATTTCATTTTTTGCGATGTATAATATTTTTTTTTCTTCTTTGCATATACGCCTTTGCCATTTGCGCATTATTCCATGTGCTCGGTTTTTCCCCGTGTGCAGTTATTTCCCGTGCTCTTATATGAATGTGTGCTTCTTTCCGGTCACCGTTTTTTCTAGCATAGCATTTCTAGTGTCATCAGCACAAACGCTAAAGTGAGACCACACCGCAGACATTTTTGTACATGCTAAATTTTGCTGCTGTAGCATCATGAGAAATATTTTTAATCCGCTTATATCTAACAATTGGCTGACAGCATACTGTAGCATTTTGTTGCTTTATCAGCCGAAACCGATAGTGAGTCGATACATTTGGTGCAACTCTAGTGAGGACATATCTGGAATACTGCATGCACCTTTGGTTACTGTATAGCAATAAAGCCATAACAACCCTAGAAAAAATCAGAAAAGAGACTGATTAGAAGAAGGTGCCATATGAGCTATGAGGAAAAAAAATGAATGGACTAAATTTTTCAAGTTAACTCTTTTAGCGCTAATTATTTTTAAACTCAGTTTTCTAAAAAGCACACAAAGCAATCGTTTCAAGCATAAATCAACATAAAATATTTATGACAAATGTCACTCTGTTTAATGTTCCTTGAGCCTCTATAGTATGTAAATTCACATACCTATTACATACCACCTATTATATATCTTTCTTTCTCATCACTCATAAGGTGAAAGGCACTTTTCGTAGTTCCAACTAGCATGTTGTGTCATTTGACGAAGTCCAACAGGCAGCTTGCCTCCCGCGGATCTAAGTCTGTGTAGTCCTCCCAGGGTGAACGTTGCTGTAGGCACATCAGTTACACAAGCTTGTGCAGCACTACAATTACCTGGGAATCGATCAGCTGGAAACTGATCAGCTGGGTATCAATCAGCTGATGCAGCTACCTGTCTTTCATTTTTGATTTCCAAATGGTTTGCATCAAAATCACAATTTGATAAATATCTGTGTAGTCCTCTAAGGTAAATGTTGCTGTTGGCACGTCAGATGCCTGATCAGCTTGGGACCAATCAGATGATGCAGGTGCCTGACTTTTGTTTTCGATCTCCAGATCACTTGCATCAAAATAGGAGTGTGATAAGTGGGAGTCCGATTAAGCAATAATACGCAAAAAATAAATAAATAAATAATACATACAAAGTATTTTGCTCGCTTGCCCGATGTTGATGCCATTCTAGACGTTGTTTACACTACTCATGCACACACAGGGATTCAATGTCAAGTCAACAAGCCTAACAGTCCTCCTAGCAAAGCGGAGTTTTATCAATGTTTTTTTCACCCTCTGCCCCTGATCGACATCTGTCCTCAACCCATTGTGTCGACAAAAGTCGACATCTGACCTAAATGAGTTAAGAAAATGTACATTAACAGTATTTTCACCAAGCCTGATTTCTCTCCTGTGCTAGGGTAAAATATTTCAGAGGAGGTAAGTGGAAAGTTCAGCAAATTTAAGGAATTACTATAACAATATAAAATAAAAAAAAAATCGAGATGATCTAATAATCAGAGAAAATGAGAGCTCAGTGTTTAGAGACAAATAAGAAAATTGTAAATATTGCAGAAAATGTAGATTTCACCCTGACTTGCAAAATGCCTTGTTTGAAGAACTGGTTTATTCCCTTTATACAATATGTATAATGCATTTAAGGCTTCAGTGCAGTTGTATTCATCTGCTCCTGTTGAAAGAGCTTGTGTACACCATACTGGACCATGAGTGAGATCACTTTTCTCTATCAGGGAGGCCACAAGGGCCTTTGCATCAGTTGCATTGCAAACATGCTGTCAAATTAATTAGGCAGTTTCTTTTTCACCAGCCACATAGTCAATAAAGTCAGTCCTATTTTCAGCTGATAGGGGTGGAAGCAGTGATCGTCCTCTCAAGAGGATGACTGCAGTTGTTCTTCATTTTTTGATTTGTACTAAAACAAAAATGTGTTATTCAAGCTTTTGAACATTCGGTGTTTGATATTTGGGGAAGCAAAAACACATTCAAAAATACATTAGTAAACATTTGCTGAAAAACGAAAAAAGATTAAAGACTACAATTTTTCATTCTGTATATATAACCTCAAGGCCATTCTGGTAAATTCTAAGCTTGTTTTCCTCAAGGACCTGTAAAAGGACATTCTGGATAAAAGTTAACAATACATGTGTCCATTATGGCCAGGGCTTAACATTTTTTGGAATTATATATGATAAAGAATAGGCTTGTGATCATATCCAAAATAAACTCTGAGGAGAAGGAAGTATAAAAAAGAAGATAACTGAAGGATGTTCAAAATAACAAAATTAAACAGATGGACCAAAGCATGACTGCCCTTCTAAGCTAAAAAAACACGTGAATCACTCCCTGTGTATCACAATAAGTGTCCCCTGCACTTGCCAACCATTATAGTAACTACCTGTGTAAGCCCGTGCTGTAAAAAGCCCAGGGACCTAGAAACTATTGAAATCGTCAGAAAAAAAACTTAAATGTAGAGATGTCAGGTAATTAAAAGGAACTACTCTGGGCCTCTCTTTCCTAGGAAGATTCGTTTTGCTGACGTGCTCACATCGCTTGTGCATTAGTGGTGGGAGGAAAAGTAAATGGGATACTGTTTTGCCGATGTTAGTGGCTAAGTGACTTTGTCTTTCTTCTGAGGTTTCGTTTTGCTGACGTGCTGGCCTTGCTTGTGTTATTAGTGACTAAGCGAGTTTTCTGTTTCCTCGGAGGTGGAGCCCTTACCCCGACACCTCCTCTCACTTCCGGGCCAGACAGACAAACACACACACACACACACTTCCACCCGTAGACGTTTATATATAAGATACCTTGCTTAAATGCATTTGAAGATTTTAGTTCCTTATGAGAAACCTTGTAATTGGAGGTAGATTTAATATAGAAGTTGTATCAACCATGAGGAGGATGAGGGGTGGTGGGTTGTGCAAATGTAGTGGGGCTCATTTGTGTGTCCTGTCTTGGCCACCATACAATGCTGCTGCCAAAGGCCCTGACTTCTTCCATGCAGTCCCACATGCACTGTCTGTCTCGTCCAGTGCCTAACTATTTCATGCCACCAGCTGCTCAATGCAGCTTTAGGCTTGGAGGCAACACTGTGTGAATCAATCCTGTAAGATGATCCAAGCCTTGATCCTTAAGAAGACTCGTCGATGGCCATATACCCATACTAATGGACTTTAACAGCCGAGAAACATCTTAGAATTGCTTGTAGGCGAGTACTCTTTGTCGATGCCTCTCTTCCAAGATCTGCTCCTTTCATGTTTAGATGGTAAACTCGACAATTCTATGACTTGCCATTTCATTTTTCAAAATTCTACCCTCTTTATAATTTGCATTTTAGTTTTTTTTAAGATTGCAGTTTATGTTTTTATGTTATACTGGGCAATTATTTTTATTATTTTATGAACAATATTAATATAATTATGGCAAGTGTGAAATAACTGAGCAGTCAGGTATAATAATTTTGTGTTCTACAGCACACACAATAGATGCAATGACAGACTATTCTGTTGAGGTGGGTATTTGAATTTTTAATGTATATAAAATCTCCTGAATCACACATCTGTATCTTTATTATTGTAGTTCTGGAGCCACTAGGGGGAGCTCAAGAAGAGTTTCTAAGGTCATTCCAAATTATGTGAATTGCCTAAACAATAACAATACTATATTATCATAAACCATGATCATTTTCAGAGGTTGTTTCCTGTAGGGAATGTCATCCATTTAAACTGAATGTTTTTTTCTCTGCGTACAACAATCTGAACTTTTCTGTATTAACCTGCCATTTATCATAGCATACTATATCGTCAGTTGCTTATTTTCTGATACAATTTATGTGGTTGCCCCTGACACTGCTAGAAATGGGTTCAGACACAATGTATCCCTTACCTTGTTTGGCATGGGGTCCTCTTTTCAACATTATTTGCCATAAATGGGAGTGAATTAATCTAAATTAATTATGTGACAAATTCTTTGTTATTGTGGTATTGGGAACTGCTTTAATGAGCTGGAAAAGAGGATGCACCTTTCATTTTAGAAAGTAAAAGTTGTTCATTCAAAAGGTTTTATCTTTGCTTCTGAGTAGATGGTTGGATGACTGAGTGTTCAATAACAGCACTATTATTGGAATCATTCTTGAAGTTTTAAACACCATCTAGCTACATCTAAGACCATAATACATTTAAGACACAAGAGGTGACCAGTCATCCTTCAAGCTTGTTTGGTTAACTGATTGTCCCAGTATCTCAATCCAGATACTTTTTAAAACCCGTCAAGGTTTTTGCTTCCACGACATTGATCAACAGTTTGTTTCAGATTCCCACAACATTTTTTGTGCTGTCTGGATAATGATTAGAATGTTCTTTCCAATAGATATCCAAGTGTTAGAATTATTTTTAAGATATAAAAGTTAAAGCTGCAAAAGATTAGGAGTAGAGTGTTTGACAAGTAGAAAGCTAAAGAGATGGATGAGGCCTACACAAAGCCTTTTCTGCAGGTATCAGCTATCTCTGTTGGAGATTTGACATGTGGTAATTTGTAAAATTCACTCTGTAGGCCTTTTTACTTGGCCATGAGTTTAGACAGATGCTAAGTTTCAACTCACCCAGTTTCACTACAGCCTCACATTTCTTAACCAATGACGGAAGAGGACCATTAATCTGACTCCAAATTACTACTTTTAGGCTAAAAGACCAATTTTGCCTTTCTAAAATGAATTAGTTATAAGTTACTGTAATATCTGAGTCAACCTGTCTTACTCAAAGTTACTTTATTTATACATAACCTCAGAGGTTAGGCGCTGTTTTATAGTGAAACATCAGGGGCTAAGCAGCTTTCATAGGGTGTGTTACATGAAAACAGTTCTCATGTAACCTCAGAGGCTAAGTGCCATTTATTAGCGTTTGTTTCAGAATAAAACCTCAGATGCTAGGCAGCTTAACTTATTGTATGTTAAATTTAATTCAAAATGTAACTGTAAAAGAAAACTTACCAAATATGATTATTCGGACTGTGAACATCAGAGGCTGAGTTCAAGTGTGTATCCACAATGAAAGGGGCTACTCCTTTTCAGGATTTATTAAAATGATAGCAGACAAATAATTAATACAACAATTGGCAATTTATTAATAGCAAACACAAATAGAATAAAGCTATAAAAATGTTGAAATAAACAATAGAAATGCATGGACATAAAAAAAGAATGACTTATTTTCCCTTTTGTACATCCAAACGTATCCTTTTTATACACTGAGAAGCTAATGTTAGTCTTCAAAATAGTTAACACCTTCTTTTGCTTGAAAGAAATACTAAGAGAGGGGACACAATCTGACACTTCAAATATCATAAAACTAACAGCTTTACCTCAGAAAAAGCATACTTGTTTCATTAATATATACACTATAATTAAATTAAGACTTTTCAGACATACCGTGACAGAAACATACCTTTCTGAAAATAAGCCCAAAACAATCACCATAACAAGAGCATTAATTTAAGACCAAGCATGCCTATGAAGATATTTCACATGCCTGAGAAATTCATCAATTCATTCCAATGATCCATGAAGACTTAAACATTGTTGACTGTGAATTTGGTAGAGTCATGGAAGACTTTCAACTGCTGTGTTCTTGGGAAAAACAGCCCATCTTTACTAGTAGTAAAACAGTTCTCGTAAGATAAAAGAAACTCTTTCTTTTCTGGAGACAAACAGCAAAACAGCAATTTTTTGCTGATGCACATGTAATTTCGCTATGTCACATCCTCCAATTTCCTACAGCTCAATAAGAAGTTTTGTGAAAGACCATATGATTTGGCAGTGGCAAACCAGGATTGATCACTAGTTCAAAAATTAACAGATGGACATAGAAGTGCTTTTTGGATAAGTGGTTCGACTGGTGTGTGTGTGTGTTCAGGGCACTGAAAAAAATAAAAGGTTCTAAAGAATCTGATCCTTCATGATCTGAGTTTCATTAATAACTCTTCATTCTTACATAAAATAATAAAAGTAATCACTTCTTGAATCTTAAAGACACAGTGGAAAAAATCCCTTTGGTGAAATACCATGATGGGGAGAATGGAAGGACCACAGGGAGCTTAGCAGGAGCTTAGAATGTAGAAGGAACTGCTGTTTTATAGTGTGATATGGACCTGCTGTTTAGGAGGACCAAGTCTGGATTGGTGTTGTTATGGCTCTGTATGCATTTTGTAATTTTCAGATGCTCCTTCTCATGTGTGCATGGAGGCTATGATTATGCACTGTATGTAGTCAAGTGCACAGTTTCAATCTAGCAATTACTGCAGGGTAAACCATTGCAGCACACTCTCTTCTCAGGGGATTTCAGTTTCCTCTGTTCATTTCTTTTTTCCAAAGGATGGCACTGGGCAGGGGACAGTCTCAAAAGGGAGCTCTCCAAGATGGAGAAGCCTCTAATGTATTATACGAGGTAACTATGAGTTTTGAAAAGCCTCAAGACTACAAATATTGTTTTAAAATTTGCTGTGGGTGATATAGTAGTTGTGCCATGATTTCATAAAAGGGTGGGCCTAAAATAATTTTTATTATTGTCATATATACATTCATTAAAAAAAAAAATAAAATTTTAAAAGTTCAGTCATACCATTGTATACAGGGTCATCAGTTATTTATTGATTTTTTTTTTGTTTTTTCATTTTTGTTAACAGTAATTTAAATCCACTTACAAATAGTAAAAACAAACCGACTGCCTACCTTTGACAACACATATATGATACCAACTGATTGGAATGCACAAATAACTAAATAATATCTGTTATAAATTTGACAAACAATATTATATATCGCACTCGAATGACAATTTATAGCATTCCTTATAATTTGGGAAATTACCAAATGCTGTCTACTGTCATGTTTTGTCTGTTGCATGCCCTTTCAGTCTCTGAATTTGTGATCAAATTTATCCCTAAATTAGATTATTACCAAAATGACACAATCATATTTTTTGACGCCCTGTGTTGCAGCCATGTGCTATACCTGGGGGGTATTTTCCGTACATCGCTTAAATCATCCGAGATCAGATGCCTCATATTGAATGAGTTAATGCCGGTAAAACTCATCTGGGATAAGTCGTTTTTTCAAACGCAGCTGTGTAATAGATTAGTCTTGCTGGATCTAATCATCTGAGATGATTGCGCGCGCCGGCGCTGATTGAAAAGCCCATACAGTTGTGCTTGAAAGTTTGTGAACCCTTTAGAATTTTCTAGATTTCTGCATAATGACCTAAAACATCATCAGATTTTCAGTCAAGTCCTAAAAGTAGATAAAGAGAAACCAGTTAAACAAATGAGACAAAAATATTATACTTGGTCATTTATTTATAAAGGAAAATGATCGAATATTACATATTTGTGAGTGGCAAAAGTATGTGAACCTTTGCTTTCAGTATCTGGTGTGACTCCCCTTTGCAGCAATAACTGCAACTAAACGTTTCCAGTAAGTTTTGATCATTCCTGCACACCGGCTTGGAGGAATTTTAGCCCATTCCTCCGTACAGAACAGCTTCAACTCTGAGATGTTAGTGGGTTTCCTCACATTAATTGATTGCTTCAGGTCCTTCCACAACATTTCGATTGGATTAAGGTCAGGACTTTGACTTGGCCATTCCAAAACATTAACTTTATTCTTCTTTAACCATTCTTTGGTAGAACAACTTGTGTGCTTAGGGTTGTCTTGCTCCATGACCCACCTTCTCTTGAGATTCAGTTCATGGACAGATGTCCTGACATTTTCCTTTACAATTCTCTGATATAATTCAGAATTCATTGTTCCATCAATGAAGGCAAGCCATCCTGGCCCAGATGCAGCAAAACAGGCCCAAACTGTGATACTACCACCACCATGTTTCACAGATGGGATAAGGTTCTTATGCTGGAATGCAGTGTTTTCCTTTCTCCAAACATAACGCTTTTCATTTAAACCAAAAAGTTCTATTTTGGTCTTGTCCATCCACAAAACATTCTTCCAATAGCCTTCTGGTTTGTCCACGTGATCTTTAGCAAACTGCAGATGAACAGCAATGCTTTTTTGGAGAGCAGTGGCTTTCTTCTTGCAACCTGCCATGCACACCATTGTTGTTCAGTGTTCTCCTGATGGTGGACTCATGAACATGAACATTAGCCAATGTGAGAGAGGCCTTCAGTTGCTTAGAAGTTACCCTGGGGTCCTTTGTGACCTCGCCGACTATTACACTCCTTGCTCTTGGAGTGATCTTTGTTGGTCGACCACTCCTGGAGAGAGTAACAATGGTCTTGAATTTCCTCCATTTGTACACAATCTGTCTGACTGTGGATTGGTTGAGTCCAAACTCTTTAGAGATGGTTTTGTAACCTTTTCCAGCCTGATGAGCATCAACTCTTTTTCTGAGGTCCTCAGAAATCTCCTTTGTTCGTGCCATGATACACTTGCACAAACATGTGTTGTGAAGAGCAGACTTTGATAGATCCCTGTTCTTTAAATAACACAGGGTGCCCACTCACACCTGATTGGCATCCCATCGATTGAAAACACCTGACTCGAATTTCACCTTCAAACTAACTGCTAATCCTAGAGTTTCACATACTTTTGCCACTCACAAATATGTAATATTCGATCATTTTCCTCAATAAATAAATTACCAAGTATAATTTTTTTGTCTCATTTGTTTAACTGGTTTCTCTTTATTTCTCTAAATGAAATGACTGTTTCATTTATGTTAGGTAGAATGCCAAGAGGGGACTGGGCGGTCTCATGGTCTGGAATCCCTGCAGATTTTATTTTTTTCTTCAGCCGTCTGGAGTTTTTTTTGTTTTTTATATTATATTATATAAATGCCCATCACCCTGTTTCTGAGGGCATTCCAGGGGGAAGCTCCTCCTCAGAACCAGTGGCAGGATGCAATGGTCACTTCATTTCAGGTAAAGGATGGTCATTGCATATATTTGTCCTCAATGTGTGCCATAGGTATATTCCATATAGCCCTCTTTTTTTGTTGGGTCAGTTGCAGGGAATGTCATATCCCTAGAACCTGTGTCTGACCAACGAGATATTGACGAAGGTCAAATATTTGATGAAGACACTGTGTCTGATTATTCATCAGGAGGAGAGGTAAATTTTCCAAATAATGTTAGGCTAATTGTGAGATTCTTTATGGAACTGTGGATGTGTTTTCCTGTGTATTACCTACCTGCAATGGCATGAAACGCCTCTTTTATTGTCTGCACATGCAGGTGTCCAGGAAACGCTATGAAAACCCGAAGGAAATATTTCAGAGCCAAACAGACTTTATGAATTGCCTGGCAAACTGCACTTTTAGATAGATTTTCCGCATCACCTACAGTATATAAAAAATAAAAGTGCCGCTTGCAAAAAACCTCAAAGCAATGCATACTGTCTGTGTGGTTGTAAGAGCCCGACTTCGCCTGGTTTGACTTCAAATGTAAGGTGCTAATAAATCTTTGAGGTACAATATTCCCCCCTGGCTAAAGCGGTATCTTTCGAAAAGAATTTCCTCCAGGAGCAATAAAGGATCTTGCCGATCGCGCAAAACCCTCTAAAATTCTCTTCTTATAATTTGTGCACTGATGTCAATTGGTCGCTAATTCATGAACGGCGAAGCCATGACTGAATGAATTCCATGCACAGACGCTGATTAAGTGTGTGAGCTAATCCTTGTTTACATCGAACAAACCTGCTCGGAGCAGGTTTGAGGATTTGGATGTGCTGCTATGACAGTTTCAAAAAACCGACAGATCCAGGATCATGCCAAATCGTCAACAATTACACCCAGCTAAACGAGTAATCCACATACAAAAAATACCCTCCTGTTGTACCAATGAACCACAATTGGTAGTTTGTCAATATCAGACAAATCCATGGCTGAGTAGTTGGAGATGTTCCAGCATATCCAGTAGTGATGTTGGAATAAAATCCATCATTAAGTTTAGCAGAAAGAGTTGCAGGGTTTTCACTTGTCGTTGGGGCATCTCTGACATTGGACTCTGGGACGTTTTGTAGCTCCATAAAATTGCTATTCATGCATATGCTTTCCAAATACTTTCTAAGGGCTAAAGCAACACGTATAGTGATAAAGTAACACTAGACATTTTTCTTTTTGTGTTTCTATTTAATTGATATTTTAATCAAAGGAGATGTGTGTTCAAATGCAAGTACATGGTATAAGCTAATTTTTATTTGTAAAAAAGCAACAAAACAGGGTGGCCCAATGAGCAAAGCTGGTGGGCATTGGCCTACCCAGGCCCTATAGTGGCGACAACATTACAATGTTAGAACAACTGAAAAATGTTGACGACAACAGGCCATTCAGCACAATAAAACTCACCAATCCTATCCACTTAACTCCTCCAAAATAACATCAAATCAAATCTTGATGATCCCTAGATACCTACTTTCTATCAGATTACTTGTTAATTTTTTTATAGGTGTCTATGGTTCTTGTGTAGTTTTGGTCTCCAGGCTACAAAAAGAACAGCAGCACTAGAAAAGGTCCAGAGAAGAGCGACTAGGCTGATTCCAGGGCTACAAGGGTTGAATTATGAGGAAAGATTAAAAGAGCTGAGCCTTTACAGTTTATGCAAAAGAAGATTAAGAGGAGACCTGATTGAAGTGTTTAAATCATGAAGGGAATTAGTACAGTGGATCGAGACTGTTATTTTAAAATGAGTTAATCAAGTACATGGGGACACAGTTGGAAACTTGTTAAGGGTAAATATCACACAAACATTATTAAGTTTTTCTTTACACAAAGAACGATAGACACTTGGAATAAGCGACCAAGTAGTGTGGTAGACAGTAAGATGTTAGGGACGTTCAAAACTCGACTTGATGTTTTTTTGGAAGAAATAAGCGGATAGGACTGGTGAGCTTTGTTGGGCTGAATGGTCTGTTCTCGTCTAGAGTGTTCTAATGTTCGTTGTGAAGAAAAGCTTCCTAAACTTTGTGTGAAATTTACGCATATCAAGTCATGATAAATGTATTTTAAAGTAAGAGCCTGGATGCAGTGTACTAATTCCTTTCGTAATTTTAAGTGATTGAATCATGTCGCATCTTAAACTCCTTTTTCTTAAACTGAAAAGGTTCAAAAACCTTTATAAAAGATTATACTGGCACAGCGCCTTGTGAGACATTATGTGGTGTAATATGCTGCTGTACAAAGAATATTTGTGTGTTGGTTAATTTAACATCTGCTCTGTGAGATAATCCAGTAAAGATGAAGGCAACCCTAATTCCATTTGGTTATCCCCTTCAACATTACTGAACTTGGGTGCTGCAATAGTATCATTCTCTTTTTAAATATGGTGGTTTCTAGAAAATAGGAAAACTTAAACTGGAAGATGGACAGTTCCTTGGCACACTGGTTTAAGAAGGCTGGAATCACCAAGAGGCGATAAGCTGAAAATGTGCTGTGGATGCCCTAAAACCATCTGTCTGGAATCTGATTCTGCAAGGAATATATCATTAAAATCTACATGTATTATTCATTTTTTTTATTTGGTTGTTGCTTTAACATTATGGCATCAGCTTCCTTTGATTTTGGTTTCTTGCTTTGACAGCACTGTTTTCTGGTCAGTGCCATGCTGTTTATAGAAACAAAGCCCTGTTGCTAATCTCAAGACTCATGACATGTGATGTCACTTGTTATGTAACAGTCTGAATTCCTGTGTGTTACCTCCTGCTATTAAGCACAATATATTAAACTACTCTCTCACTACAGCATCCATGCAAGTGCTTTCCAAGGCAGTAGTATAATAATTTAAATAAAAATAATAAACACAGCAGGATACTATTTTCCACCCAAGAGGCTCTCTCTGCTTTAGTATCGCTAGTTTATTATTGAAGGCAACTTGAAGCTTTATAGCTTAAATAGAGAGATTACATCATTTTCTAGTTGAACATTAAAACAAATACACAAATACACCAGAGCATCAAAAGCAAAAGCCTGAGAGCCACGAGTAAATAACAAGGCAATAAAATGTCTCTGTGACTTCTTGTGTTTGTGCTCAGAAGGTCAGTGATAAGTGGCTCTCCAAGACAAATGAACTAGTGTGACAAGTCTGAGTTTTTTAAACAGGTCTTCCTATCCACAAAACCTTCACTTCTTCTACATTTTGTCCTCTGTTTATCCTTTTGTACATTTAATTCAGGCAGTTATAAAAAAAGATGGAATTATTACTCGGTAATGCAGAGCTGAGAAAATGTTGACATCTTGCTGCCTTGGCATGAGATCACAGTAAACTGCTCATTAACATTCAGAGATTTGCTCAGATGTGTGACAGGCAGCGAAGGGTCAGGATTTGCTTTCATACTATTTAATTAAAAAAATCAATGTGTTTCCACTGAGTGGTGGCACCAAGAGGTATGAAATGACCTACTTTTCACAGCTGCAACTGCAGCCAGCAAAGACAGGTAAAAAAGAATTGAAATCACCTTTCATGAGAAAAGCAATATAAATGTATATACCAGGTGTAAGAGAACCAAGAGACCATGAATAAAGAGTTGGGACACTACCCTGCTGACCCTGTATAATTAGAAAGTAATCATAACAAAAAAAAAACATGCAATAATTGTCAAAACATCATTCCAGATGTTAGTTTGCAATTGAACTGTCTCAAGATTTTATGGTCTTAAGATCTTCCAGCAGGAAAAGGCAGGTCCAAGAGGATGGACACCATCAGTGATATCATTGGTGTTATAGCCATCAATCTTCCCATCTTCCTGAGATTTTAGTGCTAAATATATTAAGAAACTGCAGACAGTTTCATGTATAGTTTGCAAGTTCAGTTGCCCTCCTGAATTACTATGTGACCCTGAGCCAGGTACTCACCCTCCTTCGCTTCAATAGTAAAACCTTATAACAACTCAATGATAAGCCCCTACAATTTCAGTCAATGTCATGGCTGTATCAGTTATTCAGGACTCTGCTAATAGCAAATCAAATTATTGTGATCACCAAACTCCATTTACAATGTGCATAAGAATAGTGCAAGAAGAAACAAGCAACTATAAAACAGGTAAAACAAACGTAACTAGTAAAACTAGTAAAATATATAAACTGTAATGTTGAATGGGAGAGAAACATAAGAAGAGTTGTGGACCCAACTTGGATTGATTCCTTGTTTAACTGGAATGAAAATCAATATAAAAAATTGAATGTCTGTATGTTCCCTGTGCAATCATTAACCCTGTGACCAATTTTGTAAAGTTACTCTCTAGGACAGGGGTTCTCAACGTCGGTCCTGGGGACTCCCTGTCGCTGCAGGTTTTTGTTCCAACCAGCTTCTGTTTTTAATCGAACTCCTGGGCTAATTAAGTGAACTGATATTTCCCAAGTTCTGTGTTTAAGGAACAATATATTAATTAGAAAACTAAGTTTGCTAAAAAAAATATATATATATATTAAAATGTACCAAGCAGTTATATAGGAATAATGTATCTTTTTCTTTTTAACAGTATTTTCATCTTGATTTTCATTCTACTTTTCTAGGTGTTCTAATTGTTTAATTAATCCATTATTTTCTAATTAGTGGGTCTGACTCTAAAGTAGTTGCAGCCTTTGATTATTCAGTGTTGTTTGCCTGGGTGTCTGCTCTGCTTGTTTTAAGTTGTCATTATTAAGATACAATGAAGGAGGAAAAACTGCACAGAGAAAGGGCAAAGTATAATGAAATCAACAAAAGAGAGTTAAGCATTTAAATCTATAGCAAAAGCAGGAATATTTATAAATGTCTTATAAATGTAAAAATCATGCTGCTATGCTTTTTTGAATGTCGAATAAAAGATAAAAAAATACCAGCTAATTAAATGAGATCAGTGCTATAAGGTGTTGTCACTGATTAGGAATCTGGTTGGAACAAAAACCTGCAGTCACAGGGGGTCCCCAGGACCGACGTTGAGAACCCCTGCTCTAGGACCATATGGACAAGATAGGCTACTACGAAACCTGGTCATCCCCTGATTTCATCCCCTTGACACATGAAACACGTAGGTACTGATTGTTTATTAACTGATTTCAAACAAAATTGGTACCTGGATGTTTCCTTGGTCGCAGATTAGGTATCTGAAATTGTTTCAAGATGGTGGATCCAATATGGTGGACCAAAATGTTTGAGTAGGCGTTGTATCAGGGATCATTACTTGTTTTTTATTAGAGGTGACAATTTTAACTGGCAGTGCTAAAGAAGCGGATGTGTTCATTCCATACATTCCTATCATACCCACTGATAGTTGCTCTAATATCCTATGCAACTTGCATTTGCTATGCTCAAGGACAGTCATACAGGGTAGCAGACAATAACTTAGAAAGTCCATGTGTTCCCCATAGTCAAGTATATGTTAATTGCTTCAGAGTGGGTGCGCCAAAACATTTATACATTTACACACCGAAAAAAGAAAAATATATTGCAAAGTATTACGTTAATTTGTAGCCATATTGCAATAATACATTTACATGTAGTATAGCAGAACAAAATTATATACTATGTGAATTTGTAAATAAATGTTACCAAATTAATTTGAATATGTACTTGTTTTATTTTCACATTTACACAAATGCTGATATTCTAGACAAAAGAAGCCTGGGCAACTCCAGGTAGTTTAAGCTGATTGTTTTATTAAGGAAAGATGTTTCTTACAATAAGTACAACATTTTGTGGAGAGGGACAAACAAACTGTGATTGCATTCACTACACTCTTGGCACGCAGACTTATTTTGCTAAACTGGAAGAATCCTAACTCTCCTCTTTTAAGTTAGTGGGAAACCGATGTTTTATACTATTTGAAATTGGAAAAAATCAAATACTCAGAGGATCTGTACAGATTTTTTTCAAAACCTGGCAGGATCTAATCAATAATATTTTAGAATAAGCACTTAAACCACAGAGGAAGCAATTATTTCTGTATTTCTTTTTATTCTACATTCATCTCTATTAGCCTATCATACTCATCAATTTAGGTATGTTTACAAGCCTTAAGCTTTACCCCGTTGGTCTCTTTCTCAGGGGTTGGGGTGGAAATGTTCTCAATCATATTTTTTTGTAAGAAATTGATCGATTTGTATGGAATGATTACAATAAAATTAGTAAATAGATTAAAAATAAAAAAATAAAAAAAACACAACATTTTGTAGTAACAATGACTTATTCTCTGCTTCCACTGATTTATAAATTTATTATTTATAACTTACTGTGCTATTAACCAAAGGGGGTGGAGAGTGATAGTGGAGTCACTGGTTGTCAGGTGGAGCCTCCTTGAGACTGGGAATGGCGGCAGAAACTGGGTTAGAGATACTGGCACCTTCCCCTCCTTCCCTGTAACCTCCAGTCTGACCATGTTAGACAGCCACCTTCCTTGTATGTTTGACAGACATCACTGTCATTTATGCTTTAATTGGTTATTCAGATATACACTATGTGGACACCCTTCCAAATTATTCAGTTCAGGTGTTTCACCGACACCCATTGTTAACTGGCGCGTAAAATCAGTACATAGCCATGCCATCTCCATCAACAGACATTTTCAGTAGAATGGGTTGTACAAGGTAGCCCACAAAAAAGTGGCCCGCCTCCCTCGAGACAACTGCATTATGTGGTGAAGAGAGAAATGATCAAATTTGGTACTCACAGTCACAGAAGATGCTGAAAGTGATCTCCTTTTGCATCAATACATCTCTGTGCCCATTTCAGCATGTTCATGTACACTCTTTGCACACATTTTGCTCATGGCCACTTTTTCGTGGGCCACTTTGTACAACAGAGATCCCTGACTTTAGACGCGACACTGTCATAAGATGCCACTAGTCAGGACGTAAAAGGGTGTTCTGCTAGATCTGCCCCAGTCTACTGAAAGTGCCATTATAGAGAAGGGGGAGTGTCTTAGAGCAACAACAGCTCAGCCACAAAGTGGTAAACCACACAAACTCACAGATTGGAGCCTCCAAGTGCTGCGTCTTGTAAACATCACCTATCCTCTGTTGCATCACTCACAACAGAGCTCCAAACTGCCCCGGCAGCAACATCAGCACAAGAAATATGCCTCAGGAGCTTCATCAAATTGATTTCCATGGCTGTGCAATTTCAGACAAGCCTAAGATCACTATGCCCAATGGCAAGAGTCAGCTGGAGTGCTGTAAAGCACACTGTCATTGGACTCTGGAGGAGTAAAATTGTGTTGTCTAGTCTGATGATTCACACTTAACTATCAGGCAACCTGATTGGACAAATCTGGGTTTGGTGGATTCCAGGAGAATGCTACCTTCTGGACTGCAAAATACCTTCTATAAAGTTTGGTGAAGGAAAGATAATGGTCTGAGGCTGATTGTCAGTGTTTCAACATGGCCCTATGGTTCCAGTGAAGGGTACTATTACAGCTTTAGCATGCAAAGACATTTTAGAGAATTGTCAGCTTCTGACTTTTTGGCAATAGTTTGGGGAAGGCCCTTTCTCTTCCAGAGTGACAGTACTCCTGTGCAGAAAGGCAAGTCCATAAAGCCCTGGAGGAACTTGAGTGGCTAGCACAGAGCCCTGACCTCAACCCTATTGAATGCCTTTGGGATGAACTTCTTGTCTAACATCAGTATCTGACCTATCAAATACCGTTTTTGCTTCATGGACACAAATTTCCACTGGCACACCAGAAAATCTTATGGAAAATCTTTTCGGAATGTGAGGAGGCTGTTATAGCCCCAAATTTAGGGGGGAAGGGGGGTGGTCTTGTGACAACTCCAAATTAATGACCCTGGTTTTGGAATGGGATGTCCAACAAGCTCATATAGGAGTGTATAAAGTGCATTTGTGATCATGGAGTTCAACATCAATAGGGAAAGGGAAAAAGCCAAATTAATCAGAACATTAAAGGGACCTAAGAATGATATAAAATGATTCATAAAAAGAGGACAGTTAAAAAAAGTTAAAAAATAGAACGTAATTAGTACAAACAATTTTAATTTTTAAAAACAACAATTTACAAATATAAAGAAAACAAACAAACAAAAATAGGGGAAACTAAAGCAAGGGGCTGAACACTATGAAACTGTTAAGGATGAAAGCCATCCTGATAATAAATTACTTCTTAATTATTATTTTTTTCTTTTTTACTATTATGTAATGGAGTCCGTTTATTTAATGCATTTGGTTCATAAAAGAACATTTAGCTATGCTAGTAGTTTACCTTTAACGGTTAAAATAATGTGCATGCCAGCTGTTTAAGTTATGAAGGTACCTGAATTATATCTTACAATTTTAATGTTTGTAAAAAGTATGATTTATGTGTAGTGATTAAATTAAGTCCCTGATGGTGGGTTCCATTTGAGGGAACCACTTATAAAGCCAGATGTGCTCAGAGCAAAGCGGAGGTAAAGTGAATACAGCAAATGTGGAAGAGTTTTAACTGGAGACCCTATTTATTTAAATATCTTTTTAATTAATTTGTTTTTTTATGAATTATTTAAGAATTGCTTAGGAATTTTTGTTTGGCAGATTGAAAACTATTTATCAACAATATTTCTACAGTAGGGAAATTAGAGATCTTTATTATTACATACACTGCCAGAGCACAGACATGTCACCCATGATTACTACGTTGTCTTTATTGCTTATATATATTATTTGATTAAATAATATGCTATTGCCAAAATATGGTGGTCTGTACCAATCTCCATTTACCTAATCTCTGGACTTCTTCCTTATTAGCTTAACCCACAGTGATTCTGATGTATTTCTCTTTTCCATCTTGGGCTTCAATAGGATCTTTCAGATCGAGCGTCACACATAATCCTTTCCTTCCTTGTCCTGTTTTCCAAAAGTATGTTTTATATCACTAATATTGTATTCTCTCCAACTGTCTCATTTTGCCATGACTCTACAATTCCTACAATATCATAGTCCCAAGTCAATACTGTTGCCTCTAATTCATATATTTTCTTTATAACACTTCTCTCATTAATGAGTAAAAATTTTAAATGAGGATAGCTGTTAATTGTATTTTTGGTCAGGTTTTCTTTAGGTCGGGTGGACTGTTTTTTTGTGTCATCCTCCGTTTTTTCCCTCACGTAATCTAGTTGAATTGTTTGTATACGTTCCTCAGGATTTTCACTCCTAGAATTTTCTTGTAGATGCAGTCCATCTTATCAGTAAAGGAAATGTTTATGGTGAAAGGCAGTCCAGTGGCTGAGAAAAGTAAAACCTTCTTGTTCACACCATGCCTTCATCCATGCATTTAGATTGAATATTAACTTCTGTCTGTGAATTTTTTTTCCTGGTGCTGAAAGAATTTTGGTTGTGGCATTTAGTTTGTTTCCAAGTACCTGATTTTTTTTTTTTTGCAAGGAATATTTGCTTGTCTTTCCAACATTATTTGTTCCAATACTGTAACTCAGTGTCGCACAGTAAGTTCATAGCCAGTAAGCGAGTAACTGCTGTGTAAGTACACGGCACTAAGCAATAGCGTGAAGCATTGGTAAGCCAAGACCTGCCCCCTGTGCAAATTGTGTCAAAGATTTAAATTAAATAACAAATACATAATCCTTTGCAATTTGCGGAGGTTAGAGGCGCAGGACCCCTGCAAATGTGAAATAGTGGGCCCATCATTACTGTATATTCTAAGTTTGTTGAAGAAAATAAGATACAAAAAGTTGAGAGAAATGCAAGATAAAACAAATACTGTGCAAGAAAATCACGTGAGTAAAACTTGCAGCAAAGTCAAAGGCGCATGGTGCTCCCCAGACAAATTATGTAGTTCAGCAGTCCTTTAGTGAACTGTAACTTTGTATAAAATTAAATTTATAAAATCTTTGTGTGTATATTTATGGTAGTAATATTCTAGATACAAAAAAAATCCAACTAAACACAAGATGATAAACACTCACAACAACGTCCCATTTCGCAGATTCAGATGATAGCCTTGTAGCTATGAAATGAAATCCCCAGTTTCACAGCCTCCTGAAAGTTATGTAAAGTTTTGTCCTACCGTGATAGTGATGTACAGTATGTGAAAATTTGTAGATGTTGGTAGTGCTACTAGATGAAGACAATTTCCAACCCAATTCATATGCAGAAACTGGCAGAAGACAAAAACATAAATCCAAAGAAAACTGCAATGTATTATTATTTATTATTATTATTATTATTAATCCGATGGCTGTAATTGTAATCCAATTGTGCCGTGAAGTGTTAAAACAAAACGACACCACTAATTGCGTTCCTGACTTCTTCTTATGGCTCATGTTTAAAGCTAGCATCCTAATCTTTCACCCAGCACCCGGGCACCAAAGCTGCCCAATGAAGCAGTACTTCAGGGGTTGCTGGGAATTGCAGTCCATTTAAGTAGCAGGGCTACAGTGTCATCTGTGGTTTTCCACAATAGGTCTCAAAACCTGCAAAATAGTTTCCATTTAATTATTAATGACAAACCCACAAACAGGCATAATCACAAATTGTAAGCCTCTGAATCGCAAGGGCCTACCTGCATATTTATTGACTCTGTTGATCAACGTTTTTTTCTTTTTCACATATATTTTCATATTTTTAACATTGTTGACATACCACATTTATGAGTAGAGCACTGTAGTCAACAAAGGTATAGTGTCATGTGTATGCTTATTCTCACTAGTCCACCACATTTTGACAAAATGTATCATAAAGACAGGTTGTATGAGAGACCAGAAGATTCTCATATTTGTGAGTTTCCACTATAGTGTCAAAGACCAACTGTCAAAGGAACTCCAGCAACCTGTACGTTCACATCACCTGAGCAACAATTCAAAAATGGCTTCAAAAGAACCAGAACTGTGTTAAAATTATTACAGGGTGTCATCATTTCACTGGAAAAACTTTTTTTTTCTGGATCAACATTGATTGGAGGATTCCTTCTGGAATTTCAACCATTTTCTTGCATGTTATGTCTTATTTGTTTGACTTACAATCTATAGTATGCAGTGTACACAAACAACCTAGCCAGCTAAATTAGAAATTCTTGGACCTGAGTGACTAACACTACAGGGTTGTTGGCATCTCTACACCATAACAGGCTCATATGTTGAACCTTATGTTATATATAAACGTCTATGCATGGAAGTGTGTGTGTATGTGTGTCCGGCCCGGAAGTGTGAGGTTACAGCATGAAGCTCAAAGAAAGCGACTCTGTTGCCAAAGTGAAACCGCCGAGAAAAGAGAAACTTACTTAGCCGCTAATACACAAGTGAGGCGAGCACATTGGAAAGATGAAACCTCCGAGGAGAGAGAAACTCGCTTTCCTGCTTATAGACAATGTAAGCGAGCACATCGGCAAAATGAAAGAGAACCTTGCTTAGCCGCTAATGCACAACCAATGCGATTGATTGATTTTAGTGCCAGTATCCATGGTTTCTAGGAGCTTGGGCTTTTTACAGCACGGGCCTACACAGCTAGTTGTGAATATTTTTCTTTAAAGCATACATTCATTTAATATATTTCAAAGTCATTGGGACAGGAGCCTCTCTTGGCAACATCAGGCAAAATGTAGCAAAGAACCGTTGCAGATTTTCTCTTAATCATTCAATTTTCCTACACATGGATTGGAGTTTGTCACACATGTGCATTGAAGGATCTTAATCAACTTATGTGACAACCCACCATGATGAGAGGGGGTGCTGTCACTAACATTCTTTTCTCCTTCTTCGCCTGCAGCAGAGAGACTCCACCCAGTGAGGACACTTAGCCCTGCCCCTTCTGGCTGCCCAGAAAAAAGCATCATTCGCACTAAGAGTGACCCGCCAGTCTAAGCTCCAGTGATCGACCCTTACCCTGTGGCAAACAGCTGAATATTTTGTTGTTTTGCCTGAGAGGCTATTTACTCTGACGCCAAGAGGTGTAACTTTTGTTTGGACTTCTGTCATGAAACAGGAAAACCCAGTTGGTGTCGCAACTTTTCATTTGTGCGGCGAGCTGTCATTCCTGCCACCCAGCCACAAGTTTCTAAGTTGGCAGTCTGCATCACATAAAAGTTATCTAATTAAACAATTGGTTGAATCCAGTTCAATAAAAATTTAGCTCATTTGCAGGAAAATGTCACTAAAAGTTTAGAATTCTATTTGAAGAATAGAGGGAATAGCCTCTGAGAGTTTCATTTGCAAGTTTATACAGAGCTTTTTTTTATTTAAAATTTATGGCTTGTACAAATTAATAATGCATCTCTTTTTGCTAGCATGTTTTTACACTTTAGAAGCTCTGTGACAGGCGTACTTTCAGTGCCTCATGCGATTCTTTTAATCTCTCCAGAATATCCAAAAGCACCTCTGCCATGGCACTTTAAACTGGCAATAAAATTAATTTCGTAACAAAACATTTTCAGGTCTACTTTTTCTAATTCTGGGTCATGGAGGTCTGGAGCCCATCCTGTCAACACCAAGCACAAAACAAGAACCAATCCCAGGATGGTGTGCCAGTCCTTCATATTACTCAATCCTTAATGTGACCGTATTGTGTGGAGTTGTGTTCACCGTGCTACAAAAAACGACACAGAGGCACCCCCAGATTAAAAGAGCATGGCCTATTCTGAGAGGCAAACACAATTAAACAGAGAAGGCTGCATGAGGACCTAATCTAGATTTTCAGAATTTGCAAAGGCAGCAAAAAAGATGATCAGGCAGAAATCTTTCATTTAAATAATGAATCACACACTCAAGTTTACCAATGCAAATCAAGGGGAAATTGTATATGATAAAGTCACAACTCTAAATAGGATTAAGCAGCTCTGAGAATGTCACTTTATGTTGTTCTGGGTCTGTGTTAGTTTCCTCCTGGTGCTCCGGTTTCCTCTCGCAGCCTAAAGACTTGCAGGTTAGCTGGACTGGCGATACTTAATCCAAAAAGCTGCTGTAAGAATTATTACAAGAACAAGAAAATATGAACACGTAACTCCAGTTCTTAAATCCTTACACTGGCTCCTGGTTAAGTTTAGGGTAGATTTCAAAATTCTCCTTTTAACATATAAAGCCTTAAATAGCCAAGGTCTGGCTTACTTGTCTGAACTTATCATGATTTACAAACCAGAGTGCACATTAAGATCTTAAGATGCCGGTCTGCTTATGATTCCAAGGATTAATAAAATAACAGTGGGAGGTCAAGCTTTTAGTTACAGGGCCCCTAAACTGTAGAATGGTGTAGAATGTAGAAGAGATGCCCCTTCAGTCTCAGCTTTAAAATCCTGGTTGAAGACTCACTACTTCAGTTTAGCATATCCTGACTAGAGCTGCTGATTAACTATACAGACTGCATCTCTGTTGTTAGTTATTAGCACTAAAACATAAGTAACATGATATTTATAATTTGTTACTAACCCCCACTTATTCTGTTTCTCTTCTCTGTACTCAAATGTGGCACTTGGTGCCACTGCCCACCTGCCAAGTTGTTTTGCCTGCTTATGGTAAAGTCATCCCTGATGGAGGATCGCAGGAATCATGGGAAAGAGGGGTCCTTTCATCGGATTGGCTGGCCCAGCGCTGTCTCAGCTGTGGAATGGCCAACTGGGGGAGGCAGCTTGATGGCTGAGGACTCCAAGACTCTAAGCAAGTTCAAATCCTATTATGAGATATCATCTACTGTTAAATATTTTTATTTTACTATTATGTTGTATTGAGGATTACTTGTGTTCTGTGTATTGTATTGTATTGACACCCGTTGCACACCCAACCTACCTGGAAAGGGGTCTCTCTTTGAACTGCCTTTCCCAAGGTTTCGTCCATTTTTTCCCTACAAGGTTTTTTTTGGGAGTTTTTCCTTGTCTTCTTAGAGAGTCAAGGCTGGGGGGCTGTCGAGAGGCAGGGCCTGTTAAAGACCATTGCGCCACTTCTTGTGTGATTTTGGGCTATACAAAAAGAAATTGTATTGTATTGTATTGAGCTACCGGCCTGTCGAAGGATTGTTTCTGACTTGGCCCTGATGCTTGCTGGAATAGGCTCGAAGTTTCCTATGACCCTGTTCTGAATAGACAGATTTGCAAGATGGATGAATGAATGTGATTTTATGCATAAAAGATGGAAGCCAGGAAAAACCGCTTTACACAAATGGTCATGGAATTCTATAGCAAACTACTAAGTTGTGTGGCATTCAGGGGAAACATATAACAGCTTTAAAAAGGTATCTGGATGAGGTATTGGGGCAGATTAGATATTAGCTAATTAAAGAAGCTTGTTGGACTGTATGATCTTCACTGGTTTCTTATACGTTTTGACTCCTCTGTAAACTAAACCATACTTGGTGCTGCTTGCAATAACGTTGTACTTAAGATGGTCCACCATTCGTTGACTTAGGGTGACACAGAAGAAGTTACAAAAGGAAGATTAAGACCAAAGATGGCTGACCACACTTCAGTCTAACTATAGTGTCTTTAGTCATCCAGGCATTAGACAACTAATTTGGCAGTATCACATTCTCTTCTCATCATTTACAATGATAGCAAATCTTATTCAACTGAACAGCTCATCTTTAGGATTTCATCTCCTGCCCATCCCATAACTCAGGCACTTGATATCTACTTGATAACCTCAATCCATGTGTGAAACTGTTCTGCTCATTTCTGCATTCTTCCTCAGCCGTGCATTCAGTTTAAGTTTGCTACAGGGAATTAATTTGGTTTATCTCACTTCAGTCTAAGAGTATGAAACTCCGCTGTGACCTGGAGGAACAGACTAAAGCCTAACACTGTATGTTTACTTGGAATCGTACTGAAAGCGCTAAGGGTAAAAGAGGTCAGGTTGGTGTGGAATTGATTTTTGTGATAATAATAATAGGCTGTGGACTGCTGATAAATATAGATTTGTCTTGAGAAGCAATGCAGTATTCCCGGAAGAATGTGATGGTCTTTGTTAGCTAAACAAAAGGTTTGAAAATTTTATAAACATTAAAATGGTGAGGATGTTAACTGTCCAAAGAGAAAACTATACTGTGCAGGCCCCAATCTATCAATGCTTCTGTGCTTTATGTAGGTAATGTCAATGGTTTTCAACCTGGACATTATGTCCATCCTCCCTGTGATAATCACATTACTGTAAAGACATGAAGAATATTTTGAGCCAAGCAGTGTGGTGTTGCAGTGGGTAGCTCTGCCACTTCATGGATTCAACAGCCAAAGTTTGAATCCCACATCTGGATGTTGACTATGTAGACTTTGCATGTTGTCCTTGTATCTATGGGGGGTTTACTCTGAGCACTCTGGTTTTCTTTGTAGATCCTCAATACAGATGTGCCTCAAAGATGTGCAAGCTATGTTAACTGCCGCGGGTTTAGAAAGTTTTCTTGTCTCCAAGATTTGCATCACAATGGCATTTTTCCTGAAGGTAGAAGATACTGACAAAATAGTTAACTTAGGAAATTAAATTTCAAGTACGTTAATCGTCCAAAGACAAAAAGTAGAGATAAAAGGGGCACGGTCGACATGGGATGAGGACATCAATAGAATTTCTCAAGGATCAATTCTTGGATTTTTACTCTATGCTAATTTAATTACTGATAGTGATTTTTTTATAACATTTTATTAATTTTATTAAAATCAGATAACATTCCATACATGCAAGTCAAGTTTAACAAAACTAGGTTTGAAACAAATTGACCCCCACCCATGAGAAAAAGAGCTAAGCCAGAAGAGTAAAACTTTAATAATATTAAAAATATGTATGTATATAAATGAATAAAAATAAATAGAATAAAAAAGAGGGGAGAGAATCAATTTCCTCAATTTAAATGCTAATTCTAAAATGTTATTGATCAGATCCTGCCAAGTTTTGTACAGATCCTCTAAGTGAGAATTTGATTTTTTCCAATTTTAGATAATTTATAACATCAGTTATTCACTGACTTAAAACGGTGCGTTAGCATTCTTCCACTTAAGCAAGATAAGCGATAGCTATTTTTATATAATGAGAAGATTTCTGAAAACCAAAATAGCAGGAACATCAAAAATTGATGAGGTCGTAAAAGACAAGGCAAACAATGCAGGACACTGGATCCTTGAGGCTCCGGCACTACCCACTGCATCATGCCACCCTAAAAGACTGTTGAATACAAGTCATGGGGCAGTAAAAATCATTGGAATAAATCATGGGAATCTATTCTCAAATTATGTAATGTACTAGCATGACTACATCTGGAGTACTGTGTTCAGCTTTGGCCACCTTTGTTCAAACAGATACAGCAGCTGTAAAAACTAGGAAGTGAAGAACTAAGAAGCTCATCCTTGGACTAAAAAGTGTAAGCTACAGCAGCTAACTTTTGCTAGTCTTTAGCAGGGAAACAATATGGTGACATAATCAAGCTCTTTAAAAGGCATCAATATAAAGTTATTGACATTGTGGAGATTGCAGTTAGGGAGCACTGCTAAACCATCCACAAATGTAAAATAATACAATTTAGAAAGTTAATGTTAAATTCACATAAATGTCTGCTTAATTTCAATAGAATATCAGATTCTCCTAGTTATTTAATTTATGGTATAGTCCTTTACCCCTTGCAAGTTAACATGAAATACAACTTTCTTAGTTATATCTGTATAACAGAGTGTTAATTAAGCCAGTTTTTTGGAAATATTCTTACTGCTAGCATGGACTTTTAGAATAATTTTCAAATAGGATATTAGCATGAAGTTTTCTGACTGTTCTACACATAATATAACTGTATGACCAAACTGAGAGGAATGAAACAAGATAAATCAGCCTTAAACAGAACTTTCTTTAAACGAGAACTTTTCTTTTCTTTGTAATAATACATTTTGTTCTCTGTTTTTCGTTTGAACTATTTGCTTTGAATTTTACTAAAACTTTTAAAACTAAGATATTTGGATTCTGGAATTATTTGAAACTACTATTGCATGAACTGTTCTATGAACCAAACTAAAAGCTGTAGAACTTTGGTAATTTCAAACAAACACAGTAACAGTTTCCAAAAGTACAAAAAATAAAAGGTTTGTTGAAGAACAGTAATGGTGAGTAACCAAAATGAGTAAACAAAATATGAAAAAATTCTGAGAAATTAATTCATGCATTTATTTCTAGTAGGATTGGCTACTGCAATGCAGTGTCCACTTGATGTTCTAACTGTTCTTTATACAGCCTCCAGTTAATCCGAAATGCTGCTGCAAGAATTATTACAAGAACAAGAAAATTGAAACACATAACTCCAGTTCTTAAATCCTTACACTGGCTCCTGGTTAAGCTTAGGGCAGATTTCAAAATCCTCCTTTTAACATATAAAGCCTTAAATGACCAAGATCTGGCTTACTTGTCTGAACTTATAATGATTTACAAAACAGAGCGCACATTAAGATCTCAAGATGCTGGTCTGCTTATGATAGTAGTGGTTTGCCTACTACTATAAGAGATGCCCGTTTGGTTTCAGCTTTCAAATCCCGGCTGAAGACTCACTACTTCAGTTTAGCATACCCTGACTAGAGCTGCTGATTAACTCTACAGACTGCATCTCTGTTGTTGGTCATTAGCACTAAAACATAAGTAATATGATAGTTATAATTTGTTACTAAACTTCACCTATTTTGCTTCTCTTCTCTGTACTCATATGTGGCACTTGGTGCCACTGCCCAACTGCCAAGTTGTTCTGCCTGCCTAAGACAAAGTCATCTCTGATGGAGCATCACAGGAATCATGAGGGGTCCTGGAATGGCTTGATGGCTGAGGTCTCCAGGACTCTGAATAAATCCAAATTGTATTATGTGATATCATCTACTATTGAATTCTGCTCTGTACTTGTAATATTTCTACTGCACTATTATCTTGTATTGAGGATTACTTGTATTCTGTTCTGTGTATTGTATTGCATTTACCCCTTTTTTTGACGCCCACTGCATGCCTCACCTACCTGGAAAGGGCTGTCTCTTTGGTTTCCAGAGAGAAACCAGAGGTTTCTTCCATTTTTTTCCTTAAAAGGGTTTTTTGGGAGTTTTTCCTTGTCTTCTTAGAGAGTCAAGGCTGGGGAGGGGTCTGTTAAAGTCCATTGTGGCACTCCTTGTGTGATTTTGAGGTATACAAAAATAAATTGCACTGTATTGTATTGTAAGAAAAGAAAAGTAATTTCCCACTTACATTATGCTGCACATCACTTACATTATGTTGCTCCTTATACTGCCTTAGTTTCTTCTTCACCTAATTCTGCCCACTCTTACTCCCAAAAGCTGAGCCCTTGCCCTAATTTACTTTATGAATTTAAACACTTCTGAAAATAAGGTAGCTGTTTACCTGGGCCTGGAGACACCCCTAGGGCAAAACTCTATAACTGTTTCTGGGATCAAGAGTGTGCTTCAGATGCTGTGGAGCTTTAATCATGGAGCTTCAGCCTGTTATATTAGACCTCTTATTAATACGTCCATCCTTTTTCTGGTTACTTTGGCTTTTTTTACACTTTTATTGCAGGTCTTCAGGGCCATAGATTAAGAATCTACTGTCAATTTGTGTAATGAAGTTTTAATTTTGTTATTTTTCTTTTTACTGTTGCCTTTTTGTTCTGTTTTCTAGGGCCACTGTTGCATCTTTAGGCGTGTGTCTTGAATGTTGCGAATCTTAGTTTCTGGGGTTAAAAGTCGCTTGGATTGCTCATTTTCCTATCCAGCTTTCTACCTAGTGCTTTTCTAAAATACTTTTGAATTCTCAGGTCGGTTGGTATTTGTCTGTATTTTTCTACTCTGATTTTTCTGTTGTGTTTTGGCTTTGGAAAACATGTGGTTGACTTCTCAGTTCCTTTTTTTATAGTTTTGACTTCATCTCTTCTACCAGTTACTATTACAAACCTTTTTGCTAGCTTGCTAGCATAATGCTGCAAGCCTGAATCCTAGCTCTCATTTAAAGGGCCAGGAAACCCCTGCAGTATGTAGCCTGGCCTGCCTAATATGCAGTAATAGACCACACATACCACACAGGACCTACTCTCTGTGGTCTAGGAATTCTATTAAATTATTTTTTGTTTCCCATTTTCATAGATTCTGTAACACCCTATCCAGACTGCAGTCCAGGGCCCAACCAGACACCCTTTTACATTAGCTTATGGCAGTAAAGAGGAAAACCACAAGCCCCAAGTATCCAAGGTTCCTACCTTCAAACTCCAAACATTGGGGAATTCTCTTTCGATACACGAAGAACTATAATGACTTATATTTGAAGTTTTCATTCTAAGGTACATGGTGAATGAAGAACAGAAGACATCACATTTGTTTGGATTATAAAGTCCCTTTCAGAGTTTAAAACCTACGAGATGTTTTTCACATGCTTATAAAAATAGAAGCAACCTGTAATTTTTTCACCTTGTAGTTCAGAGCTACTGCAGTTTCTTGTAATACTATGTTGGAGAACTAATGGTGTAAAAAAGTTTGACATATTGCTTACGACAGCACATCACCAGCTAAGAATAATAGGCAGCAAAACAGAATGGGTTCAGGATGGAAATTCACTCCAAACTGTTAATCTGCAGAGCTTCCATCACAATACTGTGTTGTTTTCTGACAGCTTTTTCAGTGTAACTGCATCAGCTGACCCTGAATGAAGCATTTCTGTGAGTTTTTTTCTTTTTTTTTATGGAAAATTCTGTGATTTGTCCTTGAGGAATGCAGTGAGAGTGGCATCACTCTTCTGATTGTGATGATTTTTCTGCCACTTTTTATGCATTTCAGACAGGCTGTAGCATTGTATTATCCTCCTAATTTAAGAAAACAAGGCTTTTCTTGGAAGTGTTGATGCAAGGCCTATTTAATGACTCTAGGCACTGCAAGTTCAGAGCAAATATTTTTAGCTGCTTCAGAAATGACTTGCCCTCAGGAAAAACTTCCACTAATGAGAAAGGAGTGTGTGAAAAGCTACCTCAGCTGATAAGTGGTTGTGAGGTAGTGGGCATATTATGATATCATTGCGGTTCTTAGCTTTCTCTTAATAAACAGGATTGCTAAATTATAAAGCAAATTGTCACCCAAAATCCCTGTAGAGTGACATGCTTTCATGGTGAACTTGATCTGTGTATTCAGGATGCTTCAATGTATATAAGGCTTTCTATTATTGATTCTATTTCAAAAGCAGTACATTTGTTTGTGATCTAATGAAGAGTCACAAAGTAATTGCCCCCATTTATCCATCCATTATTTAATCTGTTTAATTCAGTTCAGGGCTACATTAACTTTGGACACGAGGTACAAGCCCATCTTTAAAAGGGCGTCAGCCCATCACAGGGTACACTCATGCAGGGGCGGATTAAGACCTTTAGAGGATCTAAGCATTTAAATGATTTTGGTGCCCCCATACATATATGCTGCACTCACTCCCTGTGGATGACTGAATGGGACAGCAGACATGACCGAGACAAGAACAATCACAATAATTTCTATCATTAATCTCTATTATTACTATTTTATTATTATTTTTATATTTGTATATATATATATATATATTTATATATATATATATATATATATATACATATATATATTGTAAGAATAAAGGCCACAAGACATTGCGAAGGTTTGGGGCAGCCACCCATATAATTGTTCCCGGCTGCAAAAGTTCTTAATCATTAGATCCATGTTCACACGACTTCAAAACAGAACTAACTCAATATTAACAAGATGGTGGCTTTAAAGGCCATTACAGGAAATGATGTCATCAGGACCGGAACCAGAAGTGATGTCGTTGGCTGACAGACAGACATTGGATTATATATATATATATATATATATATATATATACTAGCAAAATACACTGAGAAGTAGTGTGTTAAAGAAGTAATGAAAAAGAAAATGAAACATTTTGAAAATAACGTAACATGATTGTCAATGTAATTGTTTTGTCACTGTTGTGAGTGATGAGTGTTGCTGTCATATATATATATATATATATATATAGATAGATAGATAGATAGATATAAATATATATATATATACACACACATATAAACATATATATATATATATACATATCTATACATATACACATATATATATACACACACACATATATATATCTATATATATACACATACATATACATACACACATACATACATACACACACACATATATAAACATATACATACATATCTACATATATACACACATATATATATATATATATACATACACTCTTTGGGGTGCGAGCAACTGTTGCTGGGGGTGGCAGAATCCATCAAGGAAGAAAAATGAAAAACATTATTTGTACAAATTCTTAATTTATTTATCCATTCCTAAATAATTAAATGGGCAGGCTATTTCGTATCAGTGCAATACGCTGTTTGTTAAAACGGATGACTCCCGCTCTTACGTGCAAGTCTGCATGGATATTATGAACTATCATATCTGTTCAAGTTCTATTTAAATTTAAAATAGAAGGAATTTTTATTTAGTCGACAGAAATATCTTTGGTAGGAATGGTAAAAACAGACAGGAATATTATTCCTGAATAAATCAACTCAAACCTTAAATAACTTATAATATTTTGCTCTCCATAAAAATATATCCTGTCTAAATTATACAAGTTAGAAATAAAGTAAACTTATGAGCCCAACCCCTCTGACTTCACTTCCTGTCTTCCCCTTTAAAAGCCTCCACCTTTTCTTTATTCCCTCAGTTCTGTTTTGGACTCTGATTTGTACACTCCAGTGCTATCTTTTGTTTGCAATTTTGCAGCCAGGAAACCAATTATATGGGCGGCTGCCCCAAAACTTGCTATGACTTGTGGTCAAGTTTGTGACACACCATTATGTATGTCTTGCTGCTATGATACTATGTGCTTGTGCACGTGTCATGTGATTTGTGACATTATGGCGACCACAATATGTGAGATTGCTGCACACATTAAGCAGAGCACAGAGTTTACAGTGACTTCTTAAAGTAAAGACTTTATACATGAGCTCTCAAAGGAAATATATTTACAGTACAGTGCATTCAGACAGTATTCAGACCCCTTTCCTTTTTTAACATGTTGTTATGTTGCAGCCTTATGCTAAAATCCATCCATCCATCCATTATCCAACCCGCTGAATCTGAACACAGGGTCATGGGGATCTGCTGGAGCCAATCCCAGCCAACACAGGGTGCAAGGCAGGAACTAATCCCGGGCAGGACGCCAACCCACCGCAGGACACACTCATCCACACCCACACACCAAGCACACACTAGGGCCAATTTAGAATCGCCAATCCACCTAACCTGCATGTCTTTGGACTGTGAGAGGAAACCCACGCAGACACAGGGAGAACATGCAAACTCCACACAGGGAGGACCCGGGAAGCGAACCAGGGTCTCCTAACTGCGAGGCAGCAGTGCTACTACTGCGCCACCGTGCTGCCCTATGCTAAAATCTTTTAAATTAATTTTTATTCTCATCAAACACCACTCTGTACCCCACAATGACAAACTGAAACCAGGATTTTAGAAATTTTCACTCTTTAAAAAAAATAAAAAACTAAAAATCTTATTGACAGAAATATGGACCTTTTTCAATGATGCTTGAAATTATGGGTGAATCCAAGGAAATGTAAGAGGAGAAATAAGTGACTATCTAATTTCCCAATAAGTTTTAAATAAATAATAATAAATAATAAATATTTTCCTAAGTTCTACTTTGTGCCTGAGCTTACCAAATACAGCTTTTGGGATATTCTTCTTCAATTGTGAGCTGAAACTTTAATTTCTCCTTTAGGCATATCATATTATAAATGGTTTAGCTTTACCCCATTTACATAAAAGAACTTACTAATGTCATAATTTAGTGTTGTGCTGTGATGCCCCGGGTCTTGCAGTTTTTATGTAACCCATTACCTAGGACATCGATAGTCATGAGGATGGGCTAGTGCAATGAGGACACAAACAAGAAATGGCACATACTGTAAGTGCATTGTGTGTTTTATTCCAAGCAATCCAGCATATACAAGCCAAAGGAAAATAAAAGAAGGAAAGAGGTCTGAATGTGCACTTCTGTCGGCAACCATCATTGTTTAAAGCCTAAGATGTGAAAAGGAAATTTAGTGCTACAGAGCTTTTAAAATTGATTGACAAGAAAAGCAAAAGCCAGACTGTAATCTTGCAAGTGACATTGTCAGGAGGTATTTCAAAAATGTCCATAAAACAGGAATATCTGAATCCAAATGAGGGATGCAAGAGAAACTGTCAACATAAAGGAACAGAAAGCAGCTAATTTTGGGGAAGACCACATGTATGTGAGCACCCTATTTGGCTGAAGCATAGCGTCCCACTGGGCTTGTTTCACAGGTTTTGCACTACAGATAGCGACAGACAGCGTAGTGCCACAACAGATTATAAACCTTAGGGGTTGTGCCTTCATCATCAGGGAAATGACTGCACAAAATTTCTGGGACACAAATGTGTAGGAGGATCCAAAAACTCTTTATAATTAAAAAAGCAACCTTTATTATAAAGCTTACAGCAACTCAGTTTTTGACACCCAAGTATTCTTAGATGCAATACACTTGTTCCAGTGCTTCTCCCATTCCAGGAAATAATTCCTGTATATTTTTTGTTACCATGTCTAGAGACTCCTGTATTTTTTTCCTGGATTTCTGATACAATAGCAAATTTTTACTTTAATCTCAATTTTAATTTTGGAAATAAAAAGAAGTGAGATGTGATACACTTGTCCCAGTGCTTCTCCCATTCCTGGAAACATTTCCTATCCTCATCTTTTGTTACCATGTGTTTATTTTTTTCTGGACACATTGTTTTGGTCAAAAACTCTTTAAATGAAAACCTGGTGTATGCAGGTGCGCTGTCATGCTGCAAAATACAGTTTTTGGATCACCATTTGTTTTTCCTGCAGCTTTTCTGTACACACAGTTCAATGTAATATCAGTAATTAACAGTCTGTCCTGGGAGGAAGGAAACTCTTTATAAACCCAAGAAACTAGGTAAATTGGGGACATACAGGGGGGAATCCAAAAATTCTTGGAATTTAAAAAGAAACCTTCATTATAATTTGACGATGTGGGTTCCACTTCATGCTCCCATCTCCTTTTTTAGGAGCTCTTGAACCCAACACTGTTAGTAATGTAACCAGATGAGTGGGACAGTGAAGACATCACAAAGGAAGGGGATGGTGCAAAAAGGTGCAAAGTGCTTTTATTAAAACAACCCAACAAAACAGTGTCCAAATAAATAGTGCAGTGCAATCCAAATGTTATTAAATAAATAATCAAAAAAAAAAACAGGTAAATATCCCAGACGTTTAAAACAAGGCTAAAACGAGATTAAAATCCTGCTGATGACATTGGGGTCACACCAGCCAAGCTCAGCTCCTTCCCAGTCTCTCCAGCTCTTTCAAAGTATGCTCAGCGAGAGAGACTTCAGCCACCGCGGTCCTCATACTACCAACCCCCATCATGGCTGCCTCCACCGGCGTCTGCCTGACCGCCCAGGGTCGGTTTTCCTCCCGTCTTCTTTCTCGCACTCGAAGTCATCCCTCGGATCCCTAGGGATTTTCCCCAGTAAGACCAAATCTTCTAACTCAGTGGGCACAATCCTGTCCCACAAGCACCGATCACTCACTCCATCTCGGACCCCTGACCGCACTGACCTTTCTCTTCCTCAGCTGGCTGGCTCATACACTCTTTTCCCCAATGCTGTTCTCTTGCACTCTGCCTACTCCTTTCTTTTCGTCTTCCTTCCTTTTTTTTTACCGTTCCCCCTTCTGCCTCGCGCTTCTCATATTTATCCTGGGGATGTGGCTCAGGTGTGGCGATTAGCAGCTCCCGGCTTCAATTCTGAATGCGGACGATTCCTCACCTGTGCACATAAGCAAGGAAACGCCCACCTCACGTAGAGTCCAGGAACCGCTTCGGACACAATACCATGCCCCCTCTTTAAGCCGCAAGTGTGGTGATTATTTATTTAAAAACTGGGCTTTTATTCTGAGCCGTGGACCCACTATATCACATACATACTGTAGCTTACAACAATTCCCTTTTTGCCACCTATTTACAGTATTCTTCTAAGATGCAATACACTCAGTGCTTGTCCCATTCCTGGAAACACTTCCTGTCTTCATCTTTTGTTACCATATCTAGAGACTCCTGTGTTTTTTTTCCTGGAGTTCTAATACCAGAGGAAATTTTCACTTCAGCCTCAATTTTCATTTCAGAAATAAAAAAACGTCACGGGGAGTGAAATGTAGCTAATTATATGTGTGAAGTAACAACCACATTGTTTTTTGATTAAAAAACTTCTCGAGCGTTAACGTCATGTTTACAGGGGTACTGTAATGGTGAAGAATGCAGTTTTGCATGTCCCAGTGCTCCAAATCTTTTTTTTTTTTCTGAGGCTTCCCTAAAGATGCCTCAGCACTTCAATGTAATGTTACTGATTAACATTCTGTCCATGGGGAACAAATTCTTTATGAGCAAGTTCATTGATGTTGAAAAATGCACTTATCGTTGTCTGTCATAAATCTGCCATGGTGGCTTGTAGAAAAAAAAAATCACTGAAGTCGCTTGCATGATTGTAGTCAGAATTAGGCATTTGATCAGCTCAGCACGATACCAATCAGCAGACTGATTAACAAGAATGTAGGCACACAATACCTAGCGGCCTATTTAATAACTACACCCTACTCCAGTGATACCGACAGATTCTGGGAAACTTTGGGTCTGCCCCCTTGTAATATGAAATGCCTAATTTGTATTTATGAAAAGTATTTAGGTAGATTTCATTTTTTCTTTAGTATTTGAAAACAAAAAATGATCTTATCAAATAAATCAGTGGTTTTTAACCTTTTTTGAGTCTTGGAACCCTTTAAGAATCTCATGAAAGCTATGATCCCCCTTCCCCAGAAATATTCACATAAACACAACTTTGCATGCAATGAATATAATGTACTTTATTTATTGAGATTTGATTGTCTCATACAGTACATATGTGACCTACAAAAAGTATTATTAAAATTTAAAGTAAACAATCCAACAAAAACAATACTTTTTATGCAAAAAGTAATGGCCACTCATTATAATTATGAAATACAATCCTCTTATGCAAATTAAAACAAATCTACTATTACTATGTTTTCTATTATCATTACTGCTACTACTACATCTACTCTCTCGTTATCTACTTTATTTCAATGAGAAGGTTGTTCTTGTTTGCCTTGAATAAGAATATGACACTGTGGAGTGGTCTTCGACAAGGTTACATGCATATCATCTTTGGCATCCAATCTATTTCGACTTTTCATTTTGATAGAAATAAGGGGGAGGGCAGTATGGTGACCGCTATTTTTCTGACATGACATTTTTCTCACCGTTATTTTTCTTGCGTGTTATTTTTCTCACGAGTCTGTAACTCATACATTAGTCTTAGGTGAGATAAATACTTGCGAGAAAAATAACGACGAGAGACGTAACGTGAGAAACTTCACACAAGAAAAATCAACAGTTTCGGGCTGTATGGTGAATATAAACGTTAATTTTTATCTGACCCCCACAGACCTCCTGAAACTAATCCATGGACCCCCTGGGGGTTCATGGACCTCAGGTTAAGAACCCCTGAAATAAATGCTGATTTTCCACTATCTTACTCCTACATGATTAAGTGAATGACTGGTCACCAGAGTTAGGGGTAATGAGATACAAAATAATTCATTAATGTCATCTAATTACATTTACATTTAACAAAGTAGTGAAAACAGTTGCATATAAATTCTTGTAATCTTATTACTGTCAAGTCAAGTTGGGGAGCATGCACTGGTACAGTGCGTTGCCGCACCCACTATTTAACAAAACAACTCAGGATCCCAGTTTGCAACCCCCCAGGCAGACACACGGTCCAGTCCCAGACTCCGGAAATGACCCTCTATCTGCCACAGCCAGGTGTTACATGGGTGAGCCCTTGGCCTGGTCCAGCCACTTGGGTCCCCAGCAATGAGGATCTTACGAGCTGGATCACCTTCGGGGAAACGCACCACATGGCCCTAGTGCCGTAACTGATGCGCCCTCACAATGCAGGTAATGTGCCTCAAACAGGACTCCATGAGCAACCGCTCATTCGAAACAAAGTCAAACCAATGGTACCCAAGGATTTTCCGGAGAGACACAGTACCAAAGGAGTCCAGTCTTCGTCTCAGGTCACTGGATAGCGTCCATGTCTCGCAACCATATAGCAAGACAGGAAGCACCAGGACTATAAAGACTTGGACCTTCGTCCTTTTGCATAGATATCGGGAGCGACACACCCCCCTTTTCAGCAACCTCATGACCCCCCATGCTCTCCCAATCCGTCTACTGACTTCATAGGAAGAGTCACCAGAGACATAAATGTCACTGCCACGGTAAGTAAACCTCTCGATGAGTTTGACATTCTCTCCACAGACAGACACATTGCTGATGGCCATGCCCAAGAGGTCATTAAAAGCCTGGATCTTGGTTTTTATCCAGGACACTCGCAAGCCCAGACACTCAGACTCCCCGCTCAGTCTCTCGAGCTCCCCAATCAGAGCCTCCATTGACTCCGAATATTACTGACTTAACTAAAAATTTGTTAGCTGTTCTGAACATTTGTTTCTAAGGAAATTATATATAAACATCATAAAGGTCTTTTCAGAACAGGCATTTCAGTTTGCATAAAGCTTGAGGAGGCGACTGTGGCTCCCTGATTTGTATCCTCTGCCTGATTTGCTTTGCACATGCACTCCATTTTCATGCAGGCGTAGAGTGCTTTATGACATTCCATAGATAGATAGATAGAATTTTGTCCACAAGTGGAAATTTGGTTTTTTACACAAGCTTTTTAAATAAATAAATGTATAAATAGGTTGATAAATAAATAAATGTATTTAAAATATATATAGGTACGTAAACACACTATGTTCTGAGCATACACCAAAATGACTAAAAAGTAAGAAAATTAAAAAGAAAAAAAAACTTCTCGGTTGGCACGCCCAGTCCCAGTGAGGCATTATGTAGGCATATTGCTGTCAGCATAAAGAATCCCCACTAATGTTTCTTGACAACATCTACTGAATGATTTGTTAGCCTAAAGTCCTGAGTGTTAGTGTGTCAGAGAGAGGATGTGCAGCATTGTTCATAATGGCACTCAGTTTTGTTTTAATTCTCTCCTTTAATACGACCTCCAGGGGGTCCAGAGTGCATCCTATAACTGAGCCCTCCCTTTTAATTGGCTTGTTGATTCAGGGGGTCTCACTTATAGTGACTTACAATCCCACAATACCACAATGTAGAAAACCTGTCCTCCTGACTCCTTTACTCAGTCTCATCCCCTTTATCGATACACCCCATAAGTGTCCTTATTTGCCCGGCTCATCCTTGGGTATGTTATCAGTGATTCAGGGTTCAAGAGGCTCCTGGAAGCAACCAGTGATGGTGGACCTGACCTGGAATGTCACAGCACAACAGTTCCAAGGAACAAGAAAATAGTAAAGTGTATCCATGCTGTGGGTCTACTTATTCACCCGGTGGTCGCTGAGTACCATTTGAGGTGACTGATCCACTTGGCCACATGTTGTTTTTTCTCTGTAATAATAACAAACTCAAGGAAAGCCCTTCTGAGTCTGGAAAGCCTCAACATTGGCAGAATGTATGTTTTTGTATAATGTCATATTATTTTCTATATGGTGATTATTGTATTCTGTAGATTCCCATGAATCATTTCAAGAATTTGCATGTTTCTGTTACTTTTTATTACCTGAATATGACATCTTATGTCAACAATTTAGGAAAAGAGAGTTCTTCAAAGTTTAGACAGTCTACCTCATTCAAAACTATACATTTGCTCCTGGTTGACATGTGTTCATTGTGTGTAGCCATATGTGTGCAAAGATCTTGCCAAGAAACTTCCTAGCACAATCCCCCTCCCTCAGGGGGTAAAACCATGGGTGGCACAAAAGATCACACTGGCAGCTATTGTCAGATTTCTCTTTAAAATCACCAAAAGACTGTTGCTTGCATTTGCGTGCAGTGTCTTGTTGAGCTATGCAGTGATTTAACACACATCAGAACAAGTTTTATCATTTCATAGAACAAAGCAAGCCCTTAGCTTTTCACCCATAAATCAGTACTATTGCTTTAAGCACTTTGTTTTTAGAAAAAAAAATATGCATTTTTAACCAAGGTCACATACAGAGTTCATTAAATGAATTACTGTATTTGGAATCAAGATCAAATTAAATGTTATCTGACAGTGCTCTGTTTATTCATCTTGTGAGTGTTTTGGTTCTGCAGCACATCTAAAATATTAAAGGAAAAGATCTCCATGGATTTAAATAAATGGTAAGTTAAATAACTGTTGGTACAGTATGCACTAGATTTGCTAAAGATGCTTATACACATTAGTTAAATATTTGATGATTTATGAGGATATTATTAATTAATCATTGGTACATTTAATGCTACACTGACATCACCAAAAATATTATGGTAATATTTCAGGCTACATATAAGTATCTTTGTGATTTCTAATAATTAAATAATTTAGTTGCACTTGATTTGAAAAAGCATCCTTTGAAACACTTGAAATAAAAACAAAACATAAACAGATTTCAAGAAAGTGATGCTGCACTCCAAAAGCGTATGATATTCCAGTATGATTACAACTTGATGATAGATATTTGAAGTACTGTGCATGTTTTTGTCATACACTTGATCTAAATTAAAATCTAATTACTAGCAAGTTAGAAAATATAAACATGGTTTAATATTCAGGTGCACAGGTACTTAACTGAAAGTTGAAACATTCTCATCAAAGGCACAGTTTTAACAATGACCCATTCACAAATAACAGTGATAGCAGAATGTAACTACAAGTATTAGTATAATACAGAAAATATGTTTTAATAACACAGGAGAACCGTGGGGAGATACTGCATACATGCTGTCGTTTAATCACCTCCCCGGTTCTCCTCGGACAATTCCTCCACACATGGCGCGGCCAGCAGCATTCATAACACAGCCGCCTCCCTCCAGATATTCTCACCCTGCAAGATTGAAAACAAGCTGGAAGCGCTTGCTCCGCCCCTCTAGCAGCTGAGGGTGGACCATCTCCCCGCCCACTCGGAGAGCTTCCTTCAGCCGCATGTGAGCTCGCAGCTCCATGCTCTGTAATGTCAGGAGATCCCTGCTTTTCACCACGGATCTCCTTTTTTATCTAGGGTTTCTTGACAGCCTGGGTCTCTCTATGAATAGCAGAGAGACTCTTTACTGTCTGCACACCAATGTCTCAGGGAAGGAAGAGGTGGATCCATGGGGTTCAAAACCGGAAGTGGGTCGGTAAGAGGTGTGGCTAGGAAGGAAGTGAAGGAACTGGAGGAGTTTTAGGCAGATTTCTGGTCAGATGATCTGCAGGAGAGGAAGAAGACAGGTTAGCACCCTTGTTTACCGCCCTCAGCTAAGTCCTTAGCCTACCTCCCAGATCATGAAGGGTCGGGGTCTCAAAGGATACCCTGTTTAATGTCCAAATACAGCAAAAATGCTGAATATGTCTTTTCCACCACAAACGTTCAGCTGCTGTTTAGCGGACCAAGCTCTCTGGTTGCGTAGTCCCAAAGTAAAAGTTGACTTTCAGTCAGTGAGTTTTTTAAACAGTGTAACAGGCAGAAGGGGCAGGCCTGTGTTTGAATTTGTTGGAAGTGGCATTAGAGTTCTTCTTGTGAGTTTTCCCTCCATTCTAAGATGGGAAACAGAACAGAGGTTAGTGATAGTGTACCCTCAACAATCTTCCCACATTGTTTCTCTTCATACTTTTCAAAATGACTGGTAGGGCATTACCTATGTGACTATATATATAAAATTAGCTATATAGAGCACTTCAGGTATGCATATCTTAAGTAGATGAATTGCATGTGTGTGGTATCGTGATTAAGGCTTTGGACTTCAAACCCTGAGGTTTTGGGTTCAAATCGAGCTCCTGACACTGAGTGACCATGAGCATGTGTACCAATTGGAAAAAAAACAAAAAAAATGTAACCATTTGTTATCTTTCACATCTTATATGTCACCTTGGATAAGAGTGCAATACAAATAATAATCTTCTTGGTTTTCCTCTTTTCCTTACTCCTTCATTACCTCCAATTGTCTTTACTCCATCACTGTCTTTACTAACATGCCATCCTCCATTATCAAAGACCTCAGCCATCCCACACAATCACTTTTTTCCCTTCTCTGTTCTGCCAATGATGCAGCACCATTAGCATACCTGCCACCAAAGGTTAAGAAACAATTTTGTAGGGAGTTTAGTGACCTGAACCTCAATAGCCAGACATACTCTATGAGTGTTTCTCACATACATTATATATATCACATATATTATATGATGTTCTACATAATGTTGTTATATTGTTATATAATGTTACATAATGTTGTTATAGTGTTATATTCGTTGTCTGTTGTTATCATTGTACTACACTACTGTCATTAGTCTCTGGGAGGCATGTGAGGATAACCTTCAATGTCCTGAATGTGCTTTGAACTTAAGCTTTAAAATGAGATTGTTCTTGCTATGGAAAATGCACAAACTAGAAATCAAGTTTCTTCATCTGTTGAGTGTAGAAATCAGTTTGCATCATCCTTAATGCTTTTTCACTGCATATTTTCCAGACCAACTGGAAATTATTGTAAATATAGTTGGCAGCAGATTACATGCAATATGGCACACATTATATACAGAGAAATGCTTGTTCGAGATTAATCTGTGTATATTTTCATTTATTTATTCATATTCTGCAGCACCATGCACAGACCTTTAGCTAGGCAGCTCAAATGGGGATTGAAAGGGCACATTACAGGACAGGATTTGTTACATTTTAATCCTGTAGATAGACAGATAGATAGATAGTGGAAGGCACTACATAAATATAGATAGATAGATAGATAAATAGATAGATAGTGGAAGGCACTATATAAATATAGATAGATAGATAGATAGATAGTGGAAGGCACTATATAAATAGATAGATAGATAGTGGAAGGCACTATATAAAGATAGATAGATAGATAGTGGAAGGCGCTATATAAATAGATAGATAGATAGTGGAAGGCACTATATAAAGATAGATAGATAGATAGTGGAAGGCGCTATATAAATATAGATAGATAGATAGATAGATAGTGGAAGGCACTATATAAATATAGATAGATAGATAGATAGTGGAAGTCACTATATAAATATAGATAGATAGATAGATAGTGGAAGGCACTATATAAATATAGATAGATAGATAGATGGTTATGGATTACAAAGTAACAACAACAACAACATTTATTTATATAGCACATATTCATACAAACAGTAGCTCAAAGTGCTTTACATAATAAAGAATAGAAAAATAAAAAACACAATATGAAAACAAAATAAATCAGCATTAATTAACATCGAATAAGAGTAAGGTCCAATGGCCAGGGGGGACAGAAAAAACAAAATAAAAACTCCAGACGGCTGGAGAAAAAAAAAATAAAATCTGTAGGGATTCCAGACCATGAGACCGCCCAGTCCCCTCTGGGCATTCTACCTAACATAAATGAAACAGTCCTCTTTGGATTTAGGGTTCTCACGGAAAGGCTTGATGATGATGGTCACGTAGAATTCTGCCTTTTAGTCCATCCATCATTGTTGGAGCATCATGAAGCTTTGAGTAGGTGGAGGTGGCGCAGGCCACCACCACAAAGAAACCGGAAAAAGAAACAGAAAAGAGAGTAGGGGTCAGTACGGATTTTAGAGCTACCCTGAATAGTTATTATGAGGAAATTGAACATATAGAGTATCAGGATTAAGTTAAATTAAGTTAAATTGAAGTTATAGAAAGGCCATGTTAAAGTAATATGTTTTCAGCAGTGTTATAAAGTGCTCCACTGTATTAGCCTGGCGAATTCCTATTGGCAGGCTATTCCAGATTTTAGGTGCATAGCAGCAGAAGGCCGCCTCACCACTTCTTTTAAGTTTTGTTCTTGGAATTCTAAGGAGACACTCATTTGAGGATCTGAGGTTACGATTTGGTATATAAGGTGTCAGACACTCCGATATATAAGAAGGGGCGAGATTATTTAAGGCTTTATAAACCATAAGCAGAATAGCAGAAGTAAAAACCTAAACCTGTCTCATCTGTGTTCTTTCTCCCAAATCAACTTGATGTCTTTATGCCTACTTGTTCCGCACAATGATACAGCAGTTTTGATAGAAAATAGAATTTGTACATAACACAAAGAAGTCAGAATTCACACAGGGTCATAACTGAGAAGACAATTAATAAATACCAAACCTCAGGATGTAGAGTCAGAATCGTGGTGAGAAAGCAGAGCAATGCATTTTAAACCATAAAAATGGTACACATTACCAGAGCAAAGAAACATGAGACATAAATTATAATCAGAAGACAGAGGAAAATAGTACCAGTAATAATAATAACCAGTAAATTCCAAAACTAATAATGACACCAAAGTCTCACTTTGATCAATCCAAATCTTGGATGATTTGGTATGTGTGGCGCTGGCTTTTTAAAATGCTGTGCTTATTATGTCATGATTCAGAGCCTTTCAATTTGATAACAACCAGCCTGACACTCATCTTTCTGCAGCAGCAAATAATTATTGATGCTTCTGCCTTTATTCATGATGTACAGAAGATTTTTTAAGTGTGTTAATGTCTATACATCATCTAGTCTGGGAGAAATTTCAGGGTGCATTTTAAAAATATGTGATGACCAATTAGCTGATATTTTTATTGACATGTTTTAATATCTCTGAATGAAAATCTGTGGTGCCTGCCTGTCTGAAACAGATAATGACTAACTCTGTAGCTAAGAAAACAAAAGTTAGACATCAGAATGACCAGTTACAGTCAATCTGGTCTTGATGAAGAGCTTTGAGTGATTGGTCCTAAGGCACAATAAACTTAATATTCCAGAGGGTTTGGGCCACTCCAGTTTGCATGTCATCCTAGCCTGTCCACAGATAATACAATGGCCTTTGCACTTCATACTATACTGGCACATAGATAGATAGATAGATAGATAGATAGATAGATAGATAGATAGATAGTGTGGCAGACTAATCTGTTGCTCTTCCGGATTGTGCCTCCTTCTGTTCTTCTTATTCACCACTGACTTTGTGACCAGAAACAGCTCCAAAACTAACAATAAATTTGCTTGTGACCTTCCAATCATGTTGCCTAATCACTATCAATGATGAGACAACTTATAAAGAAGAGACTTACCTGCTCACAACGTATTACTTGGACTTCAAACAAGAAACTTACTCTTAATGTCAGCAAAACCAAAGAGCTGGTCATATATTTTAGGACATAGAAATCAGACCACACTCTCATCTGAATCAGAAGGGATGGTTTTGCTGTTGAGAGGGTTAACAACTTTAAATTTCTTGGAGTGACCATTACTGATGAACTGAAGTGGGCACAACACCTGTTAGCAATTGCCAAGTGTCTGAAAAATACCTCAAAGGAAAGCATGGATTTTCTGTCTATACACAAAACAGTATACAGTTGCACAGTAGTATCCATTCTCACTGCTCTTTTGAAAACTGATACATCTTAAATATCTTAAAACATCTTGGCACTAATATTTTAAAGCATTACAAAGGGTGGTGAAAGAAGTACAGGATAGTACCAGCACCCTGCTGTCTTCTGTTTAGGACATACAACACTCACTGCCTTAAAAAAGCATCCAGTATTAATAAAGATGTCAGCCATCCTGCACAGCCACTCTTCTCACATCTCCTTTATGGCAAACAAAAAAGGACCACTGCCACTCATACCAGCAGATTCAAGGAAAGTTTCATTCCTCAAGTCTTAAGGATACTGAACAGTTAGTCATAGTAACAAACACTGTTCAGTTTCTTGTGTGTGTACAGTATACAGTATATGTTGTAAATGAAAACAAAGTAAACAGATTTGGGGTGCCAGTGTAATCCCTATTTAGTGTCCGAACAGTCCTTGAACTGAACAAAAGGCAAATAAAGGAAATGGGCTCTATATACCATTGTCACAAAATTAAATACAGGACCTTTGGTCCTCCTCAAAAGCTGCTCTGATAATGAAAGCCAACTTGTGATGAGCCCTCTGTTTTAATACCAGCAGAACTGGGGCAGGGCGGGGCTTGTGCCATGGAAGCAGAGGTGACATCAGACATTTTAAAGCAATTTCTTCTTAACTCTAATGATTGAAATGGATATGTGGTTAGTGACCGTGTAACACCTAAAATCTTCCTTCATGTTTCGTTACACAACTCCTGTGAAACACTTCTGATGCACATGTATAAATATATTGTAATAAGATACGAGTAGTTCAAAAAAAAATTTGGGACATTGTGGTGATCCCCATACATTGTGATGGTTTAAAAGAAACTGATAAATAAGAAACAGTTGTCTTGTTCAGACGTGAGCCTTCTTGAGGCTGGCTTCAAAATGCTGTTGATGCAAGTTGTTGAATCTATGCCATGAAGAATTACAGCAGTTCTGAAGGCAATATATATATATATATATATATATATATTGTCAGGGATGCCAGGGGCCATGACCCGGCCGGGACGCCATGAGGGACCGGATGTGGGTCTGTGCCCACCCTGGATCACGTGGGGGTCGCCTACCTGGTTGCTTTGGGGGCCCGTGGTCACCGCCAGGAGGCGCCCCAATGCCTTGGGGACCTGTTACCCCAGCACTTCCGCCACACCAGGAAGTGCTGGGGGGAAGAATTAGGACGGAGCCCGGAGAGTTGCCGGGAGGACAGCCGGCACTTCCGCCACGCTGGGGCGTGGCCAGAGGAGGAATGCCGGGAACACCTGGGGCTCATCCGGGGACTGTATAAAAGGGGCCGTCTCCCTTCATTCGAGGCTGGAGTCGGGAGGTGGAAGGACGAAGCTCAGGAGAGCTGTGGAGGCGGCCCGAAGAAAGGCATTGTGGCCAGGACTGTGATTGGGGTATTTGTGCACGTGACTGGGGTCTGAGTGACCAATAAACTGGGGTCTTTGTGACCAATTCTTGTAAATATTGTAAAATAAACATGTGGTGGTGTTTTAACAACATGTCCGCCTGTCTGTGTATATATATATACTATGTAAAATAAATCATAATCTCTTTGCCTGTTTGTTGGCTGATATTAATGAAATTTTGCTTATATGTTCCCATTGGTCCAACTTAAAATTCTGGCTATAGGTTGTATCAGGGAGCAGGGATGCAATTAAGGGGTGATGGAGCTATGAAATTAAAAAATCATTGCTAACACAACAACTACAATTACCCCTTAGCACATTTAGGGATAAATGTATACCTGCAACTTTTGTTGCTTAACCTCTTCTCAGTTGTCACCTAATGGCTGTAGCACTCGTGTGCATGATATTAGTGACCCCATGGGAAACATCTTTGCAAAAAAAAGCAAAACTTTTGTGAAATAACTCATTTTTTTATGATACTCGAGGAATTCAAGTTCGGGGTTTAATTTTGTCTACCCATTCTGAAAAAGTTCACTATTTAATCACATTTTATTGCAACACCACTTTGCTTCCCATTTGGGCACGACTACATTTTGTAACTGCTTCAGCCATTTCGATGGAGATTTTTTCCAGAATTCCCTAGCATTTATGATCTAATTGTATTGACAATATAAACATCAACCCTGGGTATTCTGGAGTATCCAAGCTTGATGGTGGCTCACACATGTGCATGGGAGACAGCTTTAAGGCTTCGGTGACGGTACTTATCTGCTAGACCAGGGGTTGCTGCTATGTTCTAATGCCTTCTCTCCTCCTCCCTTTGAACAAGAGAAGAATGCCAGCCACTCCATCACTGATGTCACTTCAGTTATCCATCCACCTGGACCCACATCTTCCTGCCACATGACCACTTAACCCAGGAACTGGCCATCTTGTATTAAGGTCAATACCCACATCCACATGTTGCATGCCTTTTTGTTGCTTTCATTCATCCACTTATATAGGTTCACCAAGGTGGTGCCCCAACTCTTTATCATTTTTGGTCTCATCTTTTATAATGGACAAACCTTGTTTTGCTGTGTCATTTGGTCCTTCCAAGTTTTTTGAATCCATGCTATTGTTATTTGACTCTGAATTTTCAGTCACGTTTTGGCTTTGATGAAAGATCTCCTTACCTCCTGGCTTTGTCCTTTGGCACATTCTTTGACTTTCGATTCTCCCAGTTTTACATTTTGTTTTTACTATCTCTTGAAAATCAGTATAAAATCAAAGAAAACTCAATGCTTACAATCATTACAGAAAACTTAAATGCACCAGAGGGAGGCTCAGGAGTGGTGATATCATGGTGGCTCAGGCTCTTGGGGACACCACCCACAAAATACAAGGGATATAAGAGAACATAATATTACACAAAGAAACACAATCATTATACATTAAATAATTAAAGAAAGCATAATCAAAGAAGAACATTATTTTACTCCCTGCTTGCTTCGCTCGCCAACCCCCCCAGCCTGCGCTACGCGCCAGCCACTTTACTGCCGCTGGAGTTGTGCATCTCTGCCGCTCGAGTTGTGAAGAGGGGGGCTGAACGCACCCCAAGGAGATGTGGTTGCTCCTCCGTAACAACCTGTGAAACAGTAATGCACTGGGAAACAAATACAATTTTTTTTTTACTTCCTCTTTGCTCGATCAGCTGCTGCTGCTGCTGCAGTGCCGTATGATCTTCATCTCGCACGGCACTTCGAACATTTAAAAGCCTGTACAGCAGCTGTCCTACTCTTTGCCTTTTATTTCTGGCCCCGGTGGTTAAATCTCTTGGCACAAAGTCTCGTCTTGCGGGACGTGAGTTCTTGACATTTTTTAGTTTATAATTTAAAAATGGAATAAGAATCTGAAAATCTAACAACATCACATTAAAGTTCGATAAATTCTGAAAAGAATGATACCAAACATATACAGTATATATAGGTTTTAAAATAAGCCTGATTTAAAGTGTGACAAAAAAGTGACATAAAAACGTGACATAAAATCGTTGTACTTTTAGGCTTAGGATTTTATATTGTCGCAGATAGGGGGCGCTATTGCTCCCTTGAACCCCTGTCCAAGACTCCAGACACCAAGTAAAAATCCAAATATTTAATTGATTCTTCTGCAACAGTGCACAAAGCACCCTCTCTTCCACAATACTCATTCAATTCAACGCTCCTCCGACTCCCAGACGTGTTGCCCTCCTACCACCCAGCTCAGCTCGACGCTCTGCTGTCTTTCTTAGTCTTTTATATCCCCTGACCCGGAAGTGTTCCCACAGTCCTTCAGTTCATGATTCCTTATTACTTCCGGGTCAGATAAAAAGTCCTTCTTCACCCCGGAAGCACGTCACTTCCGCAGTCACTTTGTCTATGACGTACTTCCGGGTTATAGGGCACATGTGACTCTCTGGGCCTCCCTGCAGCATCCTCTGTTGGCCCCTGGGGTATCCAGCAGGTTTGTAAAGGAAAACTCCATAGTCCATGATTCCCTGCTGGCATCCGGGGCACCTCCATGCTGCAGGGAGAGCTCCATCTGGCGGCCTGGGGGTATTGGCCGTGATGACAAGCCGGCCATAGACCACAATATATAGAGAGTAGATAAATGAAAACAAAAGACAGAAATAATGAAACATGAAAACTTAAGTAATAAGAAACAACATACATGAAGCAAAAATAAACTTTAGCCATAGCAATACCCTGGCTGAACTATATAACATTTGCCATTTCATTAGGCACATCTATACAATACCAAGCAGAGTGCCAGCTATTTGCCAGTCAAACATCTTGAATTTGTTATGATGTTGACTCAGTAGAGTACTGAAAGTGAAACACAAAATCCAGTGTCTCCCATATTTATAGAAAATCAACTAATGGTGGACCTCTTTTGAGAATAGCTCATTCCATCTCTTCCCTTGGGTGATTAATGGAGAACATGCCATAAGATCTGATGGTGGCTTAGCACTGTTTAGTGAACCTTTTCATGACAGTTCTACCCTTGTGACCTGAAGCATTTAATCCTGCTGAAGAAACCCACTTGTGAGGGTGGATGTGATCATTTTTGACACTGAGATATCCTGTGGCATTCAAGTGTTGCTCTACTTATTTCAAGAGTCATTTAGTGATTCAAAAACATGTCAAACATCATCACCTGCAGCTGATAGAAATTCCAGCCCCTTGATGTAGAAATGGAATGAGACGATGAAGGACTATTAGTAGGTCAGCAGATAATTCCAAGAGCAAAGACCAGTAGGCCACTTTAAGTGCTGGGCTTGTGAGATGGCTGTCTTGGGGATTCAGCCCTCATGAGAGGAAAGGACAGTCTGAGAACTCGAGCTGGGTGTGCTTATTGGAAAGTAAGATTGCCCTTGAGTTTTTAAAGAAGAATTGTTCAGAAGTGGACAAGTTCCCACTAGCTGGAAGACAGGGTCTTGAACCCATTTAGGCAGACTCGGTGAGGCCGGAGGCATGACCCTCTGTTTTTTATTTGTATTCTGTACACTGGTGTTTATTTCTTTTAGGTCTTCCATTCCTTTATTTATTTACATAATGAACTTGTATTTTTCTGTTATTTGCCTCCTTACTACAACAGTACTACAACAGTGTCCCTATTTGTGATTGTACATATAC
>JANRMT010062835.1:26551463-26593168 GCA_026402145.1 Polypterus bichir lapradei | reverse complement strand
ATCTATCTATCTATCTATCTATCTATCTATCTATCTATCTATCTATCGAACCTTCTTCTTGCAGACTTCAGAGTTTCTCACGTGTCTTCCTAAGATGTTATGTGCATTTCTTCTCTTTGACACCCTCCCATAAAGCTGCAACTGATGAAGCATCCGGGCACTATAGGTTGTATTTTATTCAGAGTTCTCACAGGTTTCTTGGTGGCCCCTCTCACTTATTTTCTTCTTGCACAATCATTCAGTTTTTGTGGATGATTAGCTCTAGGCAGATTTCCAGTTGTGCCATGCTCTTTCGATTTCTTAAAGACTGATTCACCTGGACTCCAAGGGATACTCATTGACTTGGATATTTTTTGTCTCCATCTTCTGACTTGTGGTTTTCAATCATTTTCATCACGGAGCTGCTTAGAGCCTTCTCTTTGTCTTCATCGTGTTGGTTTTCCCACCAAACTGATTCCTCACAAGTTGGATTTTCCACATGCAGGTGTATTTATACTACAGTCAACTGAAACCTCAAACTGGTGATCTCCATCAGACTAATTATGTTCATTGACTGCACCAGTGATGCTTTAGGGGTGTTGTAGAATTTTAATCAATATTTTTAATCAATACATGATATAATTTTACAATTAAATACAAGTATATACTCATATGAAGTTATAACAATGAATTATAAGGATAAGAATTGAATGTATCTAAAGGGTTACTAAATGTTGTTTTTAAGCCTAGGCATGTAATGCTTTTGCCTCATCTTAGAGGAACCACCAAGATAGTTGCTAAAGGTAAAAGGAAGTAGGTGAGTGACAAACACCCCCCTAGAAAGTGGGAACAAATTAATGGTAAACCCCTAACACCCCTCCTATGCAGCTATGGTCCTAAAATCAATAGAAGAGTCTGCAGATCAGCCCTATTACAAGACAATATTCAGATTAATGGGCGAGTCAAAAGGAGTCAGAAAACTTTGGCGGCACTCATTGATTGGATGAAGCTATGCATATTATGCATATTAAGTAAGAGTCAGATGATGTGAAGTATTAGGTGAGGAAATGTAACAGAAAAGCATAAAGGCAGATGAATTGTTTTATTAGGGACATATTCCATGGGCTGAGACATTTGTGCATACCTGTGTACAAATAAAGGATTGTTCCGCATTTTCATCTGGTCTCTGTGAATTACTTTTTATACTTTTTCACTACAGTGTCATATTAAAGGGGGTGAATACTTATGTGATCAATTATTTTGTATTTTATATTTGCTATTAATTTAGACCACTTTGCAAAGATCTGTTGTCACTTTGACATTAAAGAGTTTTTTTTTCTGTTAATAAGTTAAAAAAGCTAAACTAAATCAACTGTGATTCAATTTTGTAGAACAATAAAATGTTAAAACTCCTAAGGAGGTGAATACTTTTAAACAGCACTGTATATGGAGAGAGTTAGGCAGTCAAACAGGTTAATGAACACAGTTACCATAACACAATCTTCAAGCTATTTTTTACTCTGTTCTATATGCAAGTAATTGAAGATACTCTATTATAATGTGAGAATTAAAAAACTAACAATAGAAGTAAGTTTATAAAATAATCCTGAAATAGATTTTTTTACAGAAAGATATTCTTGTTGGTCACATAATAAAAGCCATGCTCCCACTCAGTCATTCTTTAAAGCCGCACCATGGCTTCACATACATTTGAACATGCACGCTTTACTCTGGTTCTTCCGATTTAGATGAACAATAGGATGTTTTTCAGAGGAGACAAGAGTCAACAGGGGACAAAAGAAGCAGACATGTGTATAGCATATTTAAGTCAAAAACTTTGACTCAGAAACCAATGCAAAAAAGGGCAAAGTTAAAATCTTTGTTAAAAGAAAAAGCTGCAATCTGACAAAAATAAGTGAAATCAAGAAGCACAAGAGTCACTTGAACTATGGAACTAACTTAGACTGACTGAGTAAATAGTGAGCCTGATTAAATTTGTGCTGATTAACACACATAGAGCTGCAGTGTGATGATGCGGGTTCCGCTCCATGCTCCCATCTTTCTTCTGGGAGCCCTCGAACCCGATACCATCAGTAATGTCACCGATGAGCTAGGCAGTGAAGACATCAATCATGAAGCAAGAGGATGTTGCAAAACGTGCAAAGTGCTTTTATTAGAAGACAAAACCAAAACAAAGTGTTCAAATAAATAGTTCAGTGTCTCTTATAAGTCATTAAATAAATAATCCAATAAAACAGGTGAATCCGTAGAGGTTAAAAACACACTAGAAAAAAAATCCTTTAAAACAACAAGGTTAAAAACAATGGCTGGAGGCAGTCTTTCTTTAAAACTAAAGCCAGGTGCGCTCTTCTACTGGCGGCTCCCCTGCTTCTCCCATTCGGGCCCTGCAACAGGGGAGCTCCCATACCAGCAAATGCAGCTCCTTCTTTTCTGGTCCGGTAGCCATCAGATCACCAGCTACATCAGGCTCCAGCCAGACCGAGACTTGGGTTCCTTTCCCAGCAGCCAGGGTGCTCACGCTGGGGCTCAACATGGCCAAAGCCTCCTCGACTCCGCTTCCTTCACTGCGGCGTGCCAACCTTCTTCCGGTCACTCCTGCTCCAAACAAGCACTCAGCAGGAGCGACCATTACCGTCAGCCCTCGGGTGCTGGCCAAACACTCCACTCGGGGCTCTCCTACCAGCTGCATTAAACTCTCACGAGCCAGCTCTCGCTCTCACTGATTTTCTCAGTCCTGCTTCCTGCCATCTTCTTCACCCTTCGAAAATCCATTCCTTACCTTTTTATTTCTTCCTCTCCCCATCTGCCTCACGCTTCTATTATTTATTACAGGAATAATTAGCAGGGGGCGGCACGGTGGCACAGTGGTAGTGCTGCTGCCTCACAGTAAAGAGACCTGGGTTCGCTTCCCGGGTCCTCCCTGCGTGGAGTTTGCATGTTCTCCCCGTGTCTGCGTGGGTTTGCTCCGGGTGCTCCGGTTTCCTCCCACAGTCCAAAGACATGCAGGTTAGGTGGATTGGCGATTCTAAATTGGCCCTAGTGTGTGCTTGATGTGTGGGTGTGTTTGTGTGTGTCCTGCGGTGGGTTGGCACCCTGCCCGGGATTGGATTCCTGCTGTGTTGGCTGGGATTGGCTCCAGCAGACCCCCGTGACCCTATGTTCGGATTCAGCGGGTTAGAAAATGGATGGATAATTAGCAGCTCCCGGCAACAATTATGGATGCAGATGACTCTTCACCTGTGCACTTAAGTGAGGACCGTACGCATCACGAATCACCCGGGAACCGCTCCAGCCACATTAACATGCCTCCTCTCTAAGCTGCGAGGGTGGCGATTATTTATTTGAAAAGTGGCCTTTGATCTGAGCTGTGGACCTGCTATACCACATGCAGATGGCAACAATATATTTACAGTACAGTAACAGACAGTTGCCAATCAAATTTGAATGGTCTCAGAAGTCTTCACAAAGCCAGAATCCCATCTTAAGCAATAGCATGTACAGCTTGGTCAACAAGGCACAAAGCCTTCAAACACTCCCTTCTAGTTTGACTTTCATGTGTACTGTAATCACCTCAGTTGTTTTGGAACATCAGTGAGAACGCAATATGTCTTCATTTCAAAAGCGTGATCCCGTTTGGGCATGTTTCTATAGGGTGGTCCAGATCTAATTATGCAATTTCCATTATGCTATAACTTATTAAGTTTATTACATAGAAAAATCACCCAAAAAATCCCGGACCATCAAGAAGTTCGTGAACTGACGACATGAAGAATCACATAAGCGCCGAACTGGAATCGTCCCCACATAAATCAAAGTCATCCGGACAATCTGGATCTGCATAATTAGATCTGGACCACCCTGTACATCGTGTATGAAATCATTTTCTGGAAGTGGTTTATTTAATAACAATTTTAGTCAGAATACAAATGTTTGGGAAGTTTTGAGCATATGACTGAATATCGAAAATATGGTGTATGCAATATGTGTAATTAGAATTTTTTCATTAACATTTTGATACTCTTTACTGTTGTTCAAGTTGGGTCTCCAACAATTGAAGCCAATTGTATTAGGGATTTTGTGACATCCACATACATCATATACAAATGTTATTTTCTCGGCCATAATTTTCTTACATAGTTACATAATTTTAAAGAATGTGGGGTGAGTAAATGACAACTAAAAATTTGGATGTGAGCATCAGTAGGCTTTGCACCCTGGGAACTAAGTTACCCAAAGTATTCTATAACATTTAAATAATTATTTACCACTCTGATGCTGATCTTTCTGATCATAAAATAGGTAGATCATTACGATAGTAATTGACGAGAAGAATTCATAAATAATAGCAGATTTATGGTATTTGAGGGTTTCTCTAGAGTGCCTCTTTCTCTTGCATGATATGGCTCAGAAACTAATTGGCACATTGTCATCTCATAACAGGCTTAAGTTTCAAGTCTGATATTTTTCCGTCCAGCAATTGTAGCTCTAAACCATCCTCAAGAAACTGTGACACATAGACACACACACAGAGACAGACACACACCCATCATCAAGATATTTGTGTATTCAGTATTAGGAGACCCTAAAACATTAAGATCCATTGAAAACCGGAAATTTCTGACGAATCTAAAGCTTTCGCTTTAGGTTATAGTAGGTGAAGGCACAAAGGAAAAATATATTATTTTTGAGTTCAGTATAATTTTAAACCTTACCTCCTATTTTTTTAACACTTTCTTAATCAAATTAAGTCATTGTTATGTTTCAGTGTGGGTTTCCCCCTGCTGACCCGGCTTCAAATTACTCATTTATGTCTGTTTTGTTCATTTATTATGTTAACATTGTTGATTAATTAGATTCTTTATGTCTGTTTATCTTTTTCCATGTTCCATTGAATGTTGTTCTTTTGTGGGTGATTTTCCAAGAAGCAGTGCTAGCTTCCTATCAATGTCAAGGGACTACCCTCTACCCTAAAAAGGCTGAGGAAAACCCACAGTCCCTTGAGGTTCATTAAATGTGCTGGCATACCCGAGCTCCTCTGCAGATATTTCTGTGCTTTTTCTGCATTACTTTGGATTTTTTTCGACAATTCCTTAGATTCGAGTATTGGGACATTGTTTACCTTGGATTGCCTTTGCCTTTTCAGGTACACCTGCTGTGCCTTTTGTGCTCTTTGGGACTTCACTGTTTACACAGCATATTTTTATAATGAACATTTTTTATTTATGAAGATTCTTTGTTTGTCCTCTCTTTACTATCGGGGTTTAATGGTTTTCTTCATCTAGTGGGCAGTTGTAAGAATCTTTTTGTCCTGGCTCAGCAGAAAAAAAGATAACTCATTTTTTGAGTGCAAAAGGCTAAACAAAACAAATATAATATAAACAAAGTGACCGAAACCCAGACTGGAGGCCAGAATCAAAATCAAAAACCATACAAGACACAGGTATCTATAGAAAAGGCTGTGTTTTTTGTGTTTAAAGGGTTTATTCACAGATCAGATAAAGCTTGGTGCAAGTACTGACCTTTTTTCCTATTGTGCCGATGAACTTGAGGTCATGACCCCGGAAACCATGAACCTAGAAATGTGGGACGCAACCCTAATGACGGTTTCACAAAATGCCATTTACTATAGAAAAAGACATAGTATAAGACCCTAATCATTCCACATAAAGCAGAGGAACAGAGGTATTAGTGGTACATTTTAAATACTTCTTTGTTAATATCTTACAATCAATAAAAGGTACATGGTACGGAGCAACCCAAGCTTCTTTTCATCTGAAATAAAACCAGCCCCAACAGGGAGCACTGAGGGATGACTGTTATATGCTTTTAACGTCTTGGATTAATTTAAGGATGGTGAAGGGCATTCCTGGAAGCAATTCAGTGGAACAGTCACAATTTTCTCTTACTTGAGATATCTTTGTAATCAGAATAATTAATAGATTGATGTTGGTTATTATTTAGATTTACTTTATGCCATTCTGTTTCTTTAACTATTTCGTGAAATCACTTCATATTGACTGGTGTTATGTTGGTCATTCTTCTTCTTCTTTTGGTTGTTGAAAAAAAAATGAAATGGTCTGAAATCCCACACCACTGATGTCCACCACCTATTTTCTTTCCCAACCAGTACCCACACATTTTGTGTGTTTGTTCATTTTTGGGCAAAAAAAGAAGGGAGGACCAGTGCCTGAGCAAAGAGTTGCGTGGAATAATTAATCTGGAAGGGGTAATCCTCTGAATCAGAGTTTGAAGAAAGAGTTGGGTCTTTAAGGAGATATACAGGATTCAATAAATGAAAGGGAAGTGTCCAGATTCACACCGAGCCTCCTGACCGTGACTGATGGTGAAAGGGTGACATCTTCAAGAAGAAAGCTAAGAGACACGTCAGAGAAAGTAGAATCAAAAGACAAGCACACAATATCCGACTTCAAAAGGTTAGGATTAAGGTGAGCAGCAGTCAGTCATCCATGATTAGCTGACAGAGAGACAGCTGGAGATCTGGGATGGAACCTTGGGCTGTAGAGGGAAATGAGAAGAAAATCGGTATAGAGATGATACAAGAACCCATGAGAAGAAATTATATTGCCTAAAAGGAGAGAGAGAGAAAAGAGAAGTAGAGAAGTGATATAGTAAATTTCTCATTATCTGAACCTGAAATGTCCTCTATTTAATTATATCTCAACTAGTTAGCTTGCACTGGAATATTCAGATAAGCTCATTTGTATTTGACTGTCCAGGCTCATACCAATATACTTTCCTGTTGCTTGAGTCTAAAGAGCAAGGACCCTTAAAATAATTTCCAATGTAATATGTATGGAGATATTTCGTCCTGATAGATGCCTCTTCCAAGATGTTAGGAATGAAATAATGCCGTGCTGGATGGAGGTGATCATTAGGTAATGATTAGCTCTGACCTTGTCTTCTAAGGGGATGAGAATACTGTGGCAAAGTATTTTACAAATCATTAAATAACTGGCTCAAACTTTCACTATTAAAATTGGAATCAAGCATTCGGGTCCGTAGGCTTCCTTTTCATATCCAGCACATAAGTTGTCCATTGTGTAAAATATTTTTTATCACCATTTTATTATATTATCAGGAATACTTGGTGGAATTATTCCTATGACCACTGCAATTTAGTCCGCTGCCTGCTCTTTGCTCCACTTTACTCATTGCAGTGTTACAATTAAAGGTTTGTATATTGAACACAACTACTGTATCCAACCTGCAAACATGTAAATGTACTATGTCTGATTAAACTACCTGCTCACATCCCAGAGTGACATTTTAAAGCAGTTAATTGCATGAGACCACTTCAAACCCAAGTGGTGCCTGACTGAAAACTACTCCTTTAATTAGGATGCCCAGTTGCAAATCTAGAAGTAATCTGTGCAAAAGGAGCTGTTTGATAATGACACTGACAAGATGGAGTTGTGTGCTTTAGACAAAGAGGCTTGAATATTTCAAATTGTCATAAGCATTTGCTGTATGGCATCAACCATTTGATACATCTGCCTTTGCTCTAAGCCCAAAAAAACAGTAGGACTTTCAATGACACACAGCATTATACTTAATTCCACTCAAGGTAACTGTGCTCAGAAGATCCCAAGAGTGCTACAATGTCTATTGATTTTCATTCTAGTTCCTTATTACTTAAAAGGTATTCCACTCACAGGCACCCCCTCTCCTCATTATTGGTCATAACAAACGTAGAATAATTGCTTGGAAATGAATGAAACAAGAACTGAAAAGAAATAAATGGACAGATTAAATGTGTATAGCGATCCCTATGAGTTGATTACCCTGGACTTCGCTTATTATCATATTAAGTACATCAGAATGCACACTTAATGGAGGAATGAGGTTATGGACCACTGAGAAAAAAATGGAAAAATAATTTGTAAAATATACCATTCTACAATGCTTTAAAAGAAAATTCTCCATTTTCAAATGTCATGGTGGCATGTTTTCTCACAGAGGCAGTATACTGGATTCAAATCTTGTTTTGTCACTGTTTTCTTGAACTTGAATGCTCTCCCCATGTTCACGAGTTTCTTCAACCTATCTTAGTTTTATACCCCACAAATTAGGGATATTGGCCATGTATTGTTCTGAGTGTAGCACATAAAATGGTCAAAGTGGACAAATATTACCAAAGAATAGGCCAGATTCCAAACTCTCCTGCCCAGGAGAAATTTGTTCCTTTGTAGCCTGAGTAGCTACTCAACTAGCTGGCTTTGCCTACACCAGGCCAAATGGACTTTGGCTTCAAAAGTTCAAAAATATATATAAGCAAAGTTCCAAAATTATAAGGAAATGCCTCACAAGGGAGGGGATTACTGAAAAATCCTGGCTTGAAAAGAAAGAGGCAACAGAGTCTTTATAAAGGTGGGATTTAATTTAAAAACATAAAAATGTAACAAAATACTTAAAACAGAGAAAAAAAGACAAAAAGAGTCCAAAAGCAAACAAGTCCCAAAACAAAATCCTTAATGGAAATCCGTAAACAGTTGATGATACCAGTAAATTGAAAGAAACAAAACCATACTCATTGAGAAAATTCAACACTCCACCAAAGCACATTCAATGAACCGCAAGAAACCTTCTTTCTCAGCTTGCCTTTAAAGGCTGAGGCAGTGGTGTGAGGTATTGGTAGTCACCCATAAAATACAAGTAATATAGGAGAACAGGATTACATAAATAGAAAGTAAATAATAAGTCAGTCAGTTATTGTCCAACCCGCTATATCCTAACACAAGATCACGGGGGTCTGCTGGAGCCAATCCCAACCAGCACAGGGTGCAAGGCAGGAACAAACACCAGGCAGGGCGCCAGCCCACCACAGGGCACACACACACACAGGACAATTTGGGATCACCAATGCATCTAACCTGCATGTCTTTGGACTATGGGAGGAAACCGGAGCACCCGGAGGAAACGCACACAGACACGGGGAGAACATGCAAACTCCACACAGGGAGGACCCAAAAAGCGAATCCGGATCTCCTAACTGCAAGGCAGCAGCGCTACCACTGCATCACGGTGCTGCCCATAAATAATAAGTACATACAATAAAATGAATATCCATCCATCCATCATCCCGCTATATCCTAACTACAGGGTCACGGGGGTCCGCTGGAGCCAATCCCAGCCAACACAGGGCGCAAGGCAAGGAACAAACCCCGGGCAGGGAGCCAACCCACCGCAGGGCACACACACTAGGGACAATTTAGAATTGCCAATGCACCTAACCTGCATGTCTTTGGACTGTGGGAGGAAACCCACGTAGACAACATGCAAACTCCACGCAGGGAGGACCCAAGAAGCGAACCCGGATCTCCTAACTGCAAGGCAGCAGCACTACCACTGCACCATCGTGCTGCCCATAAATAATAAGTAAATACAATAAAATGAATATGGAATACATAATTAGGGAAAAAATACCAATAATGATATAGCTGATACTGTAGCAAAGTGTAATATATTATTTATAATTTCGCTTTGTTTTAGTTATGAACTTCCCCAAAATTAGTTGATTCCTGTAATAGTTAATAGCATACTGACAATATAATCTGTTGTAGTATGGGCGTTAATTGGCGTTACACCTCACAACCTGCATGCACCATGTTTCTTGGCTCCACCGCAAGAAGCGCGGTGGGCGCTGTGGGGGTAGGTTGTGGTTTCAGTTCTCCCTAAGCTTTTCCTGATTTTTATTTCATTTATTTTGTATTAATAATTTGTAATTGATTTAATGTATCATTTAAAAGGCATAGGGGAGAAGCCACTTATGTGACACCCAGTTCCATTTTTTTTCCTTTTGTTTTGGAAAGGCATGCTATATATTTTTTTCTTGTTAAGAATATTTAATTATAAAATTAGAATTTTTTTTTGGATAAAGCTATGTGTTTTGTAAATAGTTCTCTCTGGAAATTTCAAGTAATTTTTTTGTAAATAGTTTTACAGTATATGCAATGTGTTTATTGTGTAAATAAAAGGGCAGAAGCACAGTGGACGCTGTGGGGGCACAGGGGAGAAGCCGCTGATGTGATGCCCTGTTCCTTTTTTTTCCCTTTTGTTTTGGAAAGTTTCTTGGAGAGGAAAATAAAAGCTTCTGTTTTGACCCAACGTGCCTCTGACTTGACGATCATTTACGTGACGCAGGGAAAGGCAGATTGCAGTCGGTCACATTACTAATCATCAAATCAAAAATTGAACAAAAAAGACATGAAAAAGGAGTTTAAATACAAGCCTGGAGAAGGACCCTGGCTTAAATACAACACATATGAAAGTGAGAATGTGCCCTGAGATGGATAGGCATCCTGCCAAGCCATAGCTCCCGTCTCTGGACACCCCCAATCCTACATGTTAATAAGCATGCTCACAGAGTGAATGAATAAGTGTGTGAAAGTCTACAGTTGTGTGTTTTGGTCTCTGTGGTGTTTCTGTAGTGGGGCTCAACCACAAAAGATTTTGTGTAAAGTAAGATATAAACTTTCCTTAGTAAATTAACTTACTATTAAAATTTTAAAAACAACCATCTGCTTTGTCTTCTAATGCATTTCTTCCCAATTTTCTATCATATGCTCTCATTGTAGTGAGGCTACATAAAATGTCAATTGTGTTTGTTCCAAGTTTGCAAGCATTGTGTTTGTCTGACCTTTTTCTCATATATTTGAAAAAAAAAAAATACCTGATGAAGAGTTTCCCATTGCAAGCTGCTTGGAACCATCAGGTCACTTCCTAGCTGGTCAGACTGAGTAACTGGGAAAGATATGCCTCCATCAAGAAGATGAGCAAAACCCAAATTAGTCTCGAAGTCGTTTGTTGCAATGGGAGAACCTGTCGAAAGAATGACCATCTCTACAGCACTTCATATGTCGCTGCATCTTTTCCAGGTTCTCAAAATCAGGCAGCTATTGAGTTATCAAGGTAGGTACCAACATAACAGTTGTTGGCAGCACCTTTTTTATGTATTTTTTGTCCAGAGTCAAACATGTACCAAAAGAATTTCCACAGCCCAATAAAGTTACTTGTAGCCGCCGAAGTATAAGGCGAGTTCAAGCACGGGTAAAATGCATGCTGAAAGAAATCTCTCAATCCAAAAGTCTGTTTTAAAAATATTTAGTGAAAATTAAAAGCAAATAATACACACAAGAATAAAGAAAAACAGTTGTTACACACATAGAATTAAAGGCAAAAAAAAAGGAAAAATGTATTTTCTCTAAACGTAGCTTTTCTTGAGAAACTTTAGTTATTTCTGTACTTAAAAGTTCTTACCTTCTTAACTTCTTCTTCTGTACACTGTACAGTGTACGGCACAGGACTTAAATAAGCGCTTTGTCTTACAGGTTACTTCACACACTCTAATGGCATGAGAGGCACATTGTGCCCTCTACACCTTACACATGGCAAGGCTAATCACTAACTGAGAATAATATTTAGTCAGAGCTGATAGAAATGGTTAGAATATACCAATTCTACTCAACTTATGGGGGTTATAGGAACCTCCCATAGATTATGCATTGTCATTTGGTAAAACATTTATGAATCTTATGTAACTAGGAAATGGCTCTTACATTACTTTTAAAAAAAAAGTTAAGTGAAAATTTTAAAAAAGAACAAATCAAAAAAGTTATTACACATGCAGTTGAAATGGCAAAATGGGAAAAAAAATCAATCTTCAGTTACTTATATACTTCAAAGTTGTGTTACTTTGACATGGCGAACTTACATCGTCTTCACTTCAGTACATTCTGTCCACTAGGGATGGTTTGAAATCGCTTGCCCTCCATACCTTATAAACTGCAAGGTGGATCACAGACTGAACTAGTCTCTAGTCAGAATGACAAGAAACAATTAGAATATCCTATTTACAAGTTGGCTGGTAGGTATTATAATAGAACCTTTCATTAACTATGTACTAATTTCAATTTCAGTTCCAATTCTTTATTGTCATGTGTACAAGTACCATGTACAATTAAATGCGTGCTTGCATGTGCCCCTGCAGACAGTGAACACAGACAAAAAAAAAACAAAAAAATCCCCGCACAAAATAAATAAATGAATATAATAAGTAAATAAATAAAACCAGAATTGTAGGAATAAATAGAGGCAATGGCAGAAGTATATGTGCAGGTAGCAGTGGAGCTGGCACAAGGTTACTGATTGTTCATGAGTATGATTGCAGCTGGGTAGAAACTGTTCCTGAACCTGGAGGTGTGCATCCAAATGGACTTTAGTCGCTTCCCTGATGGAAGGAGGGTGAAAAGTTACAGTGCAGGGTGGCAAGGATCCCCCCGATACGGTTCATTTTCCTGAGACAGCGTGTAGTGTGGATGCCATGGATCACAGGGAGCTGTGTGCCCATGATCTGCTATGCTGTGTTCACCACACACTGCAGAGCTCTGCAGTCCTGAACTGAGCAGTTGCTGTACCAGGATGTGATGCATCCTGTCAGGATGGATTCCAAAGTACACCTGTAGAATCTGCACAGGGTTGTGGGGGACATCCGGGCTTTACTCAGTCCCCTGAGGAAATAGAGGCATTGTTGGGCTTTCTTGACTACTGCTGGAGTGAGACTTGACCATTTAAGGTAATCAGTGAGGGTGACTCCGAGGAACCTAAAGCTGCTGACGTGCTCCACAGCCTCACCTCCGATATAGATGGGGCTGTGCTCCTTAGTTTTGCTAACGTTGAGGGTGAGGTTGTTGTCCTGACACCATTCTGCCAGGAGTCTGACCTCCTCCCTGTAGGTTGTCTCATCGTCCTCGCTGATCAGACCTATTACAATGGTATTGTCAGCAGACTTGAGGATGGCGTTAGAGCTGTACTTAGCTACGCAGTCATGGGTGTAGAGAGAGTAAAGCAGGGGGCTCAGCACGCTGCCCTGCAGGATGCCAGTGTTGATGGTAATGATGGAGGAGGTTTTTCCACCAATACACACTTGCTGAGGTCTGTTGGTGAGGAGGTCCAGTACCCAGTTGCACACTGAAGAGCTAAGCCCCAGATCCAGGAGTTTAGCGATGAGCTGGGATGGAATGACAGTGTTAAATGCAGAGCTGTAGTCCACAAGCAGCAGCCCGGCATAACAGTTCTTGTTCTCCAGATGAGATGTGAAATGTTATGGAGATGGCATCCTCCGTGGACCTGTTGCAATAGTAGGCAAAATGGAGGGGTTCCAGACTGTCAGGGATGATGTCTTTGATGTGTTCTAGCACCAGCCTCTCAAAGCACTTCATGGCTATGGGAGTAAGTGCTACTAGTCGGTAATCATTAGGGCAGTCTACTTAATTTACTTTGGGACAGGGATGATGGCTGTGTGCTTGAAGCAGGTGGGGATAGATGAAACTCTCAGAGATGTGTCAAAAATATCCATAAAGACAGCAGCTAGCTGGTCGCAACATGTTTTTAAAACGCAACCTGAGACTCCGTCTGGGCCGGATGCTTTGCGGATGCTGAGTCGGGAAAAAGTCTTCCTCACGTCATCCTCAGAGAGCCTCAGGCTGGAGTCTTGTGGCACTGCAGGGGGTCGCATGGGCCTGTCCGTGTTAGCGAGCTCAAAGCGAGCGTAAAACACGTTCAACTCATCCAGGATGGAAGCGGCGGCAGCTGTGGCCATGTGTGTCCGGGGTTTGTAGTCTGTGATCAGCTGAATACCCTGCCACATCTGACAAGCATCTGCTGTGCTGTTAATGTAGGCAAACATTTTAAAATAACTAAGAAAATACAGTGGAACCTCGGTTCATGACCATAATTCGTTCCAAAACTCTGGTCATAAACTGATTTGGTTGTGAACTGAAGTAATTTCCCCTATAGGATTGTATGTAAATATAATTAATCCGTTCCAGACCGTACAAACTGTATGTAAATACATTTTTTTTAAAGATTTTTAAGCACAATATAGTTAATCCTACTATAGAATGCACAGCGTAATAGTAAACTAAATGTAAAAACACTGAATAACACTGAGAAAACCTTGCACAACAGAGAAAACTAACACTGCCAGAGTTCGCGCTATAGCGCTACGAACTGCTCGCTAAAAACACTTTTTTTAATGAGTTTTAAGCACAGGGGAAAAAATGAACATTTGAAAAATCCGTAATTTAATAAACCACCAAGAAAAGTAACAATGCAACAATGCACGCTACGAACCGATCACTGTAAACAGAAGTGAAGTGGAGGTTAAAATCCAATAGAAAAAAGTCTTCATTAAATACATCGAGGTTAAACCAATGCTCGGATCTGTCTCTTTGAAAAACAAGCCTTATGCATCAAGTCTCTCTCGCGCTTGCGCGTGTGTGTGTGTCTCTCTCGCGTGCTCGTGTGTGTGTGTGTCTCTCTCTCGCGTGCGCGCGCGTGTGTGTGTGTCTCTCTCTCGCTGCACAGGGAATGCACAGGGAAAGACTGAACACGTGCGGAAATCATCTGTGCGCACAAACTAAAAGGGAAACTGGCTTGTTCGTATACCAAGTCTGTGGTCGTGAACAGATGCAAAAGTTTGGCTAACTTTTAGGTCGTAAACCGATTTGTACGTGTTCTGAGACGTTCGTGAACTGAGGTTCCACTGTACTTTTTATCAATTTAACATAATCTAACTAACTAACAAGTAGATTTATGGTAGAGTGGCTAGGTGAAAGCCACTCGTGAGTAAAAAGCGTATGAGAGTTTAAATGACTCTGAGACCATGAGGAAAGGCATTTTCTAGTCTGATGAGACAAAAATTGAACTCTTTGGGTAGAACTCCAAGCATTATGTCTAGTGAAGACCAGGCACTGCTCACCACCTGCCTAATACCATCCCTACGGTAAAGCACGGCGGTGACAGCATCATGCTCTGGGGGTGCTTCTCAATGACAGGGATAGGGAGGCTGCTCAAAATTGAAAGAAGGATGAATGCAGCCAGATACAGAGAGGTCCTTGGAGAAAACCCGCTTGAGGGTATACGCAGCCTCAGACTGGGGCGATGGTTCACATTTCAGCACAGCAATCACCCGAAGCATTTAGCCAAGACAGTGCTGGATTAGCTTCACTGAGTGATCTAACTAAAGCCTGGATTTAAACCCCATAGAACATTTGTGGAAAAACACGAAGATGGCAGTTTATAGACACTTCCAATGCAATCTAATGGAAGATTGGGATAAACCACTCAAATCCATGCGAGCAAAGCCTGTAGAGACTTACCCAAGAAAATTCAAAGCTGTAATTGCAGCTAAAGGGACTTCTACAAAGAAGAGAATTAATGTCTTAAATTAAGAATTAAGGGTATAAATACTTAGTGGGTGTTTTCCTTGGCCTACAAGTCTTATTGTAATTACTGAGCTCACCAGTGAGTCTTCTGATATCCCACACAGTTGGTTTAGGTAATCCTAAGCTTTTACTGATATCTCAATGGTTTGATTCTTGTTTTTCAGCCTCATAATGTCCTCTTTGACTGGCAAAACTCTTGCCCTCATGCTGAACAATGGCAACTTCAGATTCCAAAGGGTAGATGCAAGCCAAGGTATCTTATTAAACAATGAAACACACCTGAATAATCACAACTACCTGTGACGCCAATTGTCCCAAATGTTATGTTGCCCTGAAATGGGGGGCCATGTAGTAAAAGTATTGCTATTTCCACATTCAGTGACCAAAATGTATGCAAATCCTCTTAAATGAAAGTTGGCAATGTGCGCTTTAATCACATCTGAATTCTTTGATTTGTAATTTTAAACCGTGGAGCAGAAGGGTAAATCAAGGAAAAGGGATCTTTGGCCCAAACATTATGAAGGGTCCTTCTATTTTTTGTTATTTAAGTTAATGTTAGAGAAGTTTACACAAATATAAGAAAATTCTTGGTATGACCCCACCAGAATTATCATGCCAAAAGCACCACCATTTGGTATGAGGCTAGATATAAAAGTGATGAAAGACACTGAATATGTGAGATGTGGTATTTTGACTCAGGGCATTTTAAATCATATATGCAACTGCAGTTATTTATAACAGTGTCCTATCAGAGTAAGCACCCTATACAAGATTTTTTTTTGTTGCAATTCATTGCAGGTTTAGATCACTACAGTCAATAGATACAGCTCACTGATCACTAAAACACCTTTTGGTTCTTAATCATGTTTAATAAAAATGGCAATAAAATATATAGTGAGAGATTCTCAGGTGGAAAATAGAAAATGCATGTAAACCCTTTTATTAAGCTATAGGCACTGTTATGAATACACTGGGAAACTCTGCAATTGACCTTCTAGTTCAAACAGCAAGGGATGAAAGTACACAATGCCTATTACAGTTAAATGAATTATATATGTGGAATAAAACTGGCAAACAGAAGTAAATAAAAGCGAGCAGATGTTTCCTTTACATGCAAAATTAATGTTAAAACAGAGCCTTATGGGTGTATTGTTGTTTCCACAAGATTTAAAAAACACTCCTCTGTGAACGAAAAAGTAGCCGTTATTTAATCATTTTAGATGAAAACAGCTGGTCTCCCCGATATTATAACATGTGAAGGTGCTCACGTCTGAGGTTATCCAAAAGCATGAAGCACAGCGTTTACCTCACAAGGGTCATGCTGCTGGCCTTTGGACTAGTCACTAATAAATACTCAAATTAATCCTACTGCCCCATTAGACAATAGAAAAATCATGCTTTAGCCAAAGTAAGATTTTTTATAGCAGCAAAAAAAACAAAACAAAAACCTACAGTACAGCTACCCACAGGGATTTTTCCCTGCTTCAAGTAAATATTGTAAACAGATGCATCCAGTGTAATGTGCCTGCAATTCTTTTCAGTATGTTGTCCTTGAATCATAATGCGTAACATGTTTAACTGCATAAACCTAGCTATATAATTTACTGCAGAAAAAAAGGACATGGCAGTTAATGAACCTGCAAATGACAACACACAGTATGTATTAAAACTGCTTTTATTGAATGTCATTGATTTCAGAACAATCTAGACAAGAACAGGCTGTTCGGTCCAACAAAGTTTGCCAGTCGTATCCTCTTTAATGACATTAAGTTGAGTTTCAAAGGTCCCTAAAGTCTTGCTGTCTACCACACTACCTGGTCACTTATTTCATGTGCCTATGGTTCTCTGGGTAAAAAAAAAAACTTCCTAATGTTTGTGCAAAGTTTACCCTTAACAAGTTTCTAACTGTGTCCCCGTGTTCTCATTAAACTCATGTTAAAGTCACGGTCTCGACCCACTAGACCAGTGATGGCGAACCTTTTAGAAACCGAGTGCCCAAACTGCAACCTAAAACTCACTTATTTATCACAAAGTGCCAACACGGCAATTTAACCTGAATACTGACAGGTTTAACCTGAAAACAACTCATACATTAACATCTTTTGTCTTAAAAGAAAAACATAATAACAGAGCTTTCAATGATACAAACAACTTTTTATTGAAAGGTAAAAGTCTGCATTCGGTATGGTTTTGAACAATTAATGTGATTTTTGCTGTTGTATGCATGCTGATAATTTGTCTAACCTTGGCTCATACTTTGTAAGTTTGAGAGCAACACATGCAGCACTCAGGTCATCTGTTAGTCTGTTTCTGGTGTCAGATTTGATAGAATTCAGCGGTTCTCAAACTGTGGGCCGCGCAAAGTAACAAAAAGGGGGCACGAATGTTGCCATATGTGGCGTAAGTTCGGTATTCGTAGGGAAATTTTAAACTTGTAGCGGTGTATTGGCAGCAAAAAATATAGGAATACATTTTACTAGGGTTTAAAAAAAACGTTTGGGGGGTCGCATTTAAAACTGTTATGAAAACTTGGGTCGCAAGTACTTAAAGGTTGAGAAACGCTGATATAATTCAAAGCATGAAAACAGCTGCTCACAACCATAAGATGTTCCAAACAAAGTAAGGAAAGCAATCCCAAGTGCCCTCATTGACTTAAAATTATTTGGCAGAGAATTCCACACTTTAAGGATTCCATTTTCAGAAGTAACTGTGCTGTCCTTTGTCATCCCTTCTATCTTCTCAAGTGTTTCACGCAGGTCTTTCCCATTAACCCCCGTTTCCATTTACATTCCCTTTCCCGTGTGCGCTCGCTCGCTCGCTCTCTATCTCTCTCTTTCTTTATCCCCTTTCCATCCACCTCACGTTTCTCTTCTATATTATGGGGTCGTGGATCAGGTGTGGCGATTAGCATCTCCCGGCAACAATTACAGATTCGGACGACTCCTCACCTGTGCGCTTAAGCGAGGACCGCCCGCATCACAAAGCTCCCGGAAACCGCTCCGGCCACTCTACCATAACCCCCTTTAAGCCGCGAGTGTGGCGATTATCTATTAAAACTGGCCTTTTCAATTTTGAGCTGTGGACCAGCTATACCACATCCCCTCCAACCCCACCACGGGAATCACAGACTCAACAGGCTGCAGTCCGTGCCACACCCTCAAGCAGCATGTGAGCCGCCCGCCTTACCCCAGACAGGAGAGGGTGGAAGTGCTCCCATTGGGCCGCTGGGCAGAGGGGAGGGTGATGTGATAAAAGTCCTCCGGCGCAGGGGGAGCTGGGAGGGGAGCAGCCCGGTCCCGCATCCCTCTGGCTTTATAGTAACGAACTCTGTGCTGGGTTGAAGGCACGCGTGCCCACAGAGAGGGCTCTGAGTGCCCCCTTTGGCACGCGTGCCATAGGTTCGCCACCACTGCACTAGACTAATACCCTTCATAATTTTAAACACTTCAATCATGTCTCCTCTTAATCTTTTTTTGCTTAAACTTAAAAAGCTCAGCTCTTATAATCTTTTCTCATAATTCATCCCCTGTAGCCTTGGAATCAGCCTAGTTGCTCCCATTTTGTTGAGTCTGCAGTATACCTTCAGACACAATCAGCCATTTTAGGAAATTTAATAAAATGTGTGCTGCAGATGGATTGTGAAAGAGAGGTGAAAAAGGGAGTGCAGGCAGGGTGGAATGGGTGGAGAAGAGTGTCAGGAGTGATTTGTGACAGATGGATATCAGCAAGAATAAAAGGGAAGGTCTACAGGACGGTAGTGAGACCAGCTATGTTATATGGGCTGGAGACGGTGGCACTGACCAGAAAGCAGGAGACAGAGCTGGAGGTGAGTTAAAGATGTTAAGATTTACATTGGGTGTGACGAGGATGAACAGGATTAGAAATGAGGACATTAGAGGGTCAGCTAAGGATGGACAGTTGCGAGACATAGTCAGAGAGGCGAGATTGCGTTGGTTTGGACATGTGCAGAGGAGAGATGCTGGGTATATTGGGAAAAGGATGTTACCAGGCAAGAGGAAGGCCTAAAAGAAGGTTTATGGATGTGGTGAGAGAGGACATGCAGGTGATGGGTGTGACAGAACAAGTAGAGGACAGAAAGATATGGAAGAAGATGATCTGCTGTGGCAACCCCTAACAGGAGCAGCCGAAAGAAGAAGAAGAAGTGTGCTGCAGATGGATTTTATTATTATACGAGGCCCAGCACAAAAAAACAACACTAACTTTATAACTTGGAAACCAAGAGTGAGTGGTGAGAATCAAAGTGATGGTTACAGAATATATTCTAACTTTTCACAGTGAGAAAAGGCTCAGCTCAACCAGTTCACTTGGTATGTGTGTTCAATATTGACGATTCCTTACCCTTGTTTAGAAAATGTTGGAGTGCAAGAGCGAACAGTGAGTTAATATCAAGTTTTTTTGTGAAAATGAAGAAATCTACAATGGAAACTTCTCCATTATTGACTGAGGCTTACAGTAAAGAGTGCGTGTCTCATGCATGTGTTTTTGAATGGCACAAGTCAGTGTTGGAAGGAACTCATTTTTTGTTGATAGAAGATGTAAAAGCGAACATGACAGAGATCCTCAACAGCCTTTCAGAAAATGATCTGCAGAATTAATTGATTGTTGGCAGCATCGTATGCAGCTGTGTGTCAGCTCAGAAGGGTAATATTTTTAAGGTGATCATAGTTCATTTTCTTAATTTGTTAAATAAAAAAGTTACAGATACAGTCTTGTTTTTTTGTGTTGGACCTTGTATGTGTGTTGTCTCTTTCTCTTTATTCATTTGCTGCCTTCAGTGGGAGAATCGAGATTCTTCTTTATCTTTCAGTTTTTTTTAAGGTCGTTACTGCATGATACCCATTAATGACAGGTGTGGAGTTCAGCCCTTGAACACAAACAGACACGACACGGGATGTTCACAAACACACGTTTAATTCTTCTTTTGCCTTGTGCAACACCACACAATGTATAAACCAGTCAATCTCAGTCCCTTCTTTTTCTCTGTTCTTCTCTTCTACTGCCTCTACTCCTCTCCTCGCAAGATCCATCCTCTTCCACCCAACTCCGGCTCGACTAATGGAATGAGGCAGCCCCTTTTATAATGCCACAGATGTGCTGCAGGTGCTTCATGACAATCTTCTGTTGGCATTTCCGGGTGTGCCAGGGATTTCTTCCAGCAGCACTTCTGAGTGTGGCGGAAGTGCTGCAGTCCAGGGCTCCACAATTCTCCGGGCACCCCCTGGAGGTAGCCACGGGCCCCAACAGAGTTGAGCTTTTAAGCTCTGATCCCGTGGCCCTTATGCAGACCGGGGCGGCTGTCCTCTTGTGGTCCAGGGGAGGTTTTGTCCCTGTCCCAGTCCTTCCAGATGTCCCAGCTGGGCAGAATCCCCAGCAGTCCGCCACACAGGATAAGCTGTGACTATCTGCTGTGCTAATCCGCTAAGGACTCTGTTGTTAGTCATTAGCACTAAAACATAAGTAACATGATAGTTATAATTGGATACTAACCCTCACCTATTCTGTTTCTCTTCTCGGTACTCAAATGTGGCCCTTGGTGCCATGGCCCACCTGCCAAGTTGTTTTGCCTGCCTAAGGTAAAGTCATCCCTGGTAGAGGACCGCAGAAATCATGGGGTAGAGGGGTCCTTTCATCGGATTGGCTGGCCCAGCACTATTTCAGCTGTGGAATGGCCAATTGGGGGAGGCCGCTTGATGGATGAGGTCTCCAGGACTCTAAACAAATCCAAATCGTATTATGTGATATCATCTACTGTTAAATTCTGCTCCGTAATTCTAATTTTTTTATTTTTATACTGTATTGAGGATTACTTGTGTTGTGCTATGTATTGTATTGTATTGACCCCCTGCTTTTTGACACCCACTGCATGCCCAACCTACCTGGAAAGGGGTCTCTCTTTGAACTGCCTTTCCCAAGGTTTCTTCCATTTTTTCCATACAAGGTTTTTTTTTGAGAATTTTTCCTTGTCTTCTTAGAGAGTCAAGGCTGGGGGGCTATCAAGAGGCAGGGCCTGTTACAGCCCATTGCGGCACTTCTTGTGTGATTTTGGGCTATGCAAAAATAAATTGTATTGTATTGTATTGTATTGCTGTGACAGAGCCGGTCAAAACATTAGGCGACATAGGTGACTGCCTAGGGGTGCCGACACTGCAGGGGCACCATTTATGAAAGTTGATGTGATGGACACCGTTTACATAATTTGAAACGTCTGCACTATGGATGGAGAGGGTCAAAGTTTTGGATAAGTCAAGGGGTGTATGGTACAGTGAGGGCCCCAGACCCCATCCTCAAAGTCTAAAATTACTGAAAACATGTTAAGGATACTGAAAGGTGACATTTTGGAAAATAAAGGGGCATGCATTTCCCCCCTTCCCCCAATTAGGATTCCATATGGATCTTGACTGGCACTGTGCTATGTAATATTGGAGCATTTAAAGGCAGGGGGTGAGTGATCTTTAATGTTAAAGACTCTACTGATTGCTTCCCATGCTCCTTAATCATAGAACAGGTTAAATGTGTTCAAGTACACTGCAAATAAGCTTAGCTAAAAAATAAGATATAAACACTGAATTTCAGGATAAAATGAATATTAGTGAAATTATCTGTCAATGCAGCAAGATAGTTTTACTTGCCAAGACATCCTAAAATAAGTTAGTGCCAGTCTAAGAAAGCTCTGATAGGTGCTCAAAGGTTTGAAATAAGAAGAAAATGCTGTTTTATGGAACAAATTACTTGAGATTAGACTTTCTACAGTGGAAATACACTGAATATTAGAAAATCATTTTTAATTCAGTTATTTTGCATTCTTAATTTTAGCATCCAGAAAAATGAAGGTCAAGGAACAAGAGAATAAATCACTTAGTGGAAAATTCTTAATAGCAGTGGAGAATGATTGTCCTGTTACTTGAAACAAGTTAGCTCATCTTGAAATAGGTAGTCCAATATTTAATCTCAGAGCATACAACTTAAAACAGGAAAATTATTTTACAAAAATCACAGGACTGCAGTGGGAGCTGCTAGAGATAGCGTTGTGGAGGTCTGAGCCAACTGAGCTTGTCTCCTTTGGGTCTCTGACCCGTTATAACATGGCCTTTTGAAATGATTGCAGTACTTCTAGTTAGTGGCATTTTTGGCTGAGACAGACCAGGGACAGACACATTGTCAGAAGGAGCAAAGCCATCCTGAGAAGCCATGTAGAAGGTGTATGTGTGTGTGTGTTTGGGAGACGCTGAGAGAGCTGATGAAGTACTTAGAGAGCAGCACTGATTAGAACCGCTCAACTGTTTAAATCCATGAGCCTGGGCCACCGGCAATCTCAGAAAAAAAGAGAAAAGATCATTCTACCCACATGGAAGGAGAAAGGTCAAAGTATTATAGGAGAGCCAATCAAGGAGACAGCCACCATTAAACCTCACGTGATGAAGTGAGGCAAAGGCACTGCGCTTCACAATATTTTAGGCTGCCAACATCAGTAATGTCAAAATGTCAGCAGGATAATGACATAAAAAAATCAAACAAAGTAAAGAGCTATTAACATATCATTCATGTTAATAAAATGATAAGTGGCTGTGTGCTAGTCTGGTTGCTATGCCTCTGTCACATCACAAATATTCTTAGTAATAAAATGCATTGTATTTGTCAAATCGTAAACATTAACACTGCTCTTACAAATCCTATATTAAATAACATATGACAGATACTGTACATGTGGATTTCATGGTGCACTGAAGAAATTAATGCTGAGGTACTTAGATTTTAACCCATTTTAGGCACAGCTAGTTTTGTCATAAAGTACAACCACCAAAGGCCCGTTTTAAAAGATATTTCAATTTCCAATCGTCTACACAGAGTCAGAGATATTCTTTAACTTCCAGTTTTTCTTTAATGAACAAAGTGCTAAATGATATTATACAAAAGTAATCAATGCAATTCATGACAATGATGACAACTAATCCAAAAAGAGTTCATAAACTCTTTAAATTGTGTAAAAAAATCGGCCTAATGAGTCATTTAAAAGAGTAATATACAGTTGTGCTTGAAAGTTTGTGAACCCTTTAGAATTTTCTATATTTCTGCATAAATATGACCTAAAACATCATCAGATTTTCACTCACGCCCTAAAAGTAGATAAAGAGAAACCAGTTAAACAAATGAGACAAAAATATTATACTTGGTCATTTATTTATTGAGGAAAATGATCGAATATTACATATTTGTGAGTGGCAAAAGTATGTGAACGTCTAGGATTAGCAGTTAGTTTGAAGGTGAAATTCGAGTCAGGTGTTTTCAATCAATGAGATGACAATCAGGTGTGAGTGGGCACCCTGTGTTATTTAAAGAACAGGATCTATCAAAGTCTGCTCTTCACAACTCATGTTTGTGGAAGTGTATCATGGCACGAACAAAGGAGATTTCTGAGGACCTCAGAAAAAGAGTTGTTGATGCTCATCAGGCTGGAAAAGGTTACAAAACCATCTCTAAAGAGTTTGGACTCCACCAATCCACAGTCAGACAGATTGTGTACAAATGGAGGAAATTCAAGACCATTGTTACCCTCCCCAGGAGTGGTCGACCAACAAAGATCACTCCAAGAGCAAGACGTATAATAGTCGTCGAGGTCACAAAGGACCCCAGGGTAACTTCTAAGCAACTGAAGGCCTCTCTCACATTGGCTAATGTTCATGTTCATGAGTCCACCATCAGAAGAACACTGAACAACAATGGTGTGCATGGCAGGGTTGCAAGGAGAAAGCCACTGCTCTCCAAAAAAAGCATTGCTGCTCATCTACAGTTTGCTAAAGATCACGTGGACAAACCAGAAGGCTACTGGAAGAATGTTTTGTGGATGAACAAGACCAAAATAGAACTTTTAGGTTTAAATGAAAAGTGTTATGTTTGGAGAAAGAAAAACACTGCATTCCAGCATAAGAACCTTATCCCATCTGTGAAACATGATGGTGGTAGTATCATGGTTTGGGCCTGTTTTGCTGCATCTGGGCCAGGACGTTTTGCCTTCATTGATGGAACAATGAATTCTGAATTATATCAGAGAATTCTAAAGGAAAATGTCAGGACATCTGTCCATGAACTGAATCTCAAGAGAAGGTGGGTCATGCAGCCAAGACAACGACCCTAAGCACACAAGTCGTTCTACCAAAGAATGGTTAAAGAAGAATAAAGTCAATGTTTTGTAATGGCCAAGTCAAAGTCCTGACCTTAACCAATCGAAATGTTGTGGAAGGGCCTGAAGCGAGCAGTTAATGTGAGGAAACCCACCAACATCCCAGAGTTGAAGCTGTTCTGTACGGAGGAATGGGCTAAAATTCCTCCAAGCCGGTGTGCAGGAATGATCAAAAGTTACCAGAAACGTTTAGTTGCAGTTATTGCTGCAAAGGAGGGTCACACCAGATACTGAAAGCAAAGGTTCACATACTTTTGCCACTCACAAATATGTAATATTCAAACATTTTCCTTAATAAATAAATGACCAAGTATAATATGTTTGTCTCATTTGTTTAACTGGTTTCTCTTTATCTACTTTTAGGACTTAAGTGAAAATCTGATGATGTTTTAGGTTATATTTATGCAGAAATATAGAAAATTCTAAAGGGTTCATAAACTTTCAAGCACAACTGTAAATCAAGCCCCAAAGCAGGCCTGAAATGTTCAGACTGTATATGAGCTCACAGATCAAAGGTATACTTAAAACATTGTGGGGTCGAAGGGCCTGGAAACAAGCGAGTGGCTCTAGGCATAAAGATAATAACACATACTCCAAAATAATTATTTTCCTAAGTAATAAATTGCATTGGGCATACCATAATAAATTAGAAAAATTTCATTATGAAGTTACAAACATTTTCCTTCTTATTTAATTTCTGCAGAACAGTGCCATCTTCTGGGAGGAGGGGGCAGTACCCAACCTGCCCTTAATGTAGAAAAGCCACCGTTCATTGCAGATGGAAGAATCAAATTTTGCATATAGACTTACATTTACAATATTGTCAGTCACCACAGTTATATCTTGAAATTTTGACAGAAAATCTGAATTCACTTGTTTTTGCTTAAGACCAAATGACAAGAAAAAAGTCAAATGCAACAGCTAATCACCCAGACAGTATTTGACACTCCCAAGGCGAATGTCAGCTCAGTTACACCAAAAGACTATTCATCTGACAGTGGAGATTTGAATGCACTTCGGCTTAGTAAGCAGGCAATCATAGTCAGGAACAGGATCAATTCTTATGAGCCTGCACACAGGAATATGGCTGTGTTTGGGAACCTGGCAGGATACTTCACAAAATGCAAGCAGAAAGGTTCTTGGATAGTGATTGTTACTAGTTTGCACAATATTCAACATTATTCATTAGTTACAGTGCAAGAAATATATGCATATATGCATAATACGTTCATTTTTTTGCCTTGCGTATACCATCAATTTAATAATTTACAAAAATGTAGGTTTCTTGTGTGGTATAGCAGGTCCGCGGCTTCAAAAGAAAAGGTTTTAGATCCGTAAGGCCTTGTCACTATCCGTGGCCGTGATTGCACAGCCGCGGGGAGTTAATTGAGGTAATTGGTGTGAGTCAGACCTGCACATGTGGGTGCGATCGTTCGCAATTACTTCATTGGCTTCCAGAGGCGTGTGATTAAGGTGCTGCGCCCACGGAGGTGTGTGTGTGTGGGTGTATATATACAGGCCGGCACAAAGGAAAGGCGATAAATGGATGGATTGATCAAGGAAAAGAGGAACAGAAAAAAAAGGAGGTTAAAGGACGGGAAAGAGCAGTCTTACGATCTGGCCACCTGGAAGGAGGAGTCAGCACGAACTGGGGCCTTGTGAAGGTGCGTTTGAATGTTGCGATCTAGTGGCTAGTTTGCCCCACTGAATGATCAGGTGGAGTGGGGTGAGCAAGGAAGGTGTTCTCCTGATGGATCTGAGGAGCGACTACAGGAGTGCGAAGGAAGAAGGGAGGAGAGCCGACCTCGGACGGTCTGGCCGTGATGTCTTTAAGGCAGCCAAGACGGTAGTCAGCCGAAAGCAGCTCGTGGCTGTTGGGTCTCCGCCAGCTACGGGTACAATGGGTGAGCCGGGGAGAATGAGAGACGGAGGTGGTCTGAAAGAGTAATGAAAGAGACTGCATTTTAACTTCTGATTTTAACCTCGGATTTTAACGAATCATTTATGTATTGTTTTATCCCGACTTTGGACACCGTTTTTATGGATTATTTATTGAAACTGTGGAGCACTGCAATTTGGACACTACTGTTTGTTTGTAATAAAAGCACTTTGGCACTTTTTGGAAATATCCCTTGGCTTCATTAGAGGATTGTCCTCATTTGTCAGCTCATCTCGGTGACATTACCAACAGTGTTGGGTTCAAGTGCTCCCAGAAGTCAGATGGGAGCTTGGAGTGAACCCGCATCGTCACATCTTGTCCCAATATCTTTAACTTATCAGATGACTGACCCCATATATAAACAGACTAGCAAAATACCTGTGCTTCGCAGCGGCGAAGTACTGCCTTAAAATTTTTATTAAGAAGAAAATTAAACCTTTTTAAACTGAGGGAAAATATACCAATAATTATTTGTTAAGGATCTCTTTGTATACCACATTGTTATTTCAGCCCTCTGGTTGTAATATGATCAAGCTGTGCGCTGAGCTTACTCTTGAGCATGCAACGTACAGTTGGCCATGTGAAAAGTAATCTTGTTTCAAATCTCACAGCTTGGTTTGCTGCTGTCACAACCAGTTTGAGTTACATGGTTTGTTTCAATTACGACAGTATTTGCAGGACTTGTGCTGAAGTGATATTCGGCATCTGTCAAGCGTTGTAAGCATACAACCGGTTTCATCGATAACTTCGCATCCAGCTTTTGAGAGTTTAAACATTCATAAACATCAAAGTGTCCACTACTGAAATCGTCACCTGTGAATCTAAGATATTTAAGAGGCATTGGCAGTTGTCCAAAGGTGTAAAATATTTGGCCATTTCGGTACACTTGAAAGCGACAACCGAACAATTCAGTGGCAGCCATCAACTCACATGCAGATGCATAGGTGAAGGGCTTAAGCATTTCATTCTCACATGCAGAACCACAAGTGAAGGGCTTAAGCATTTCATTCTTCTAGTGCTCCTGTATAGTATAATTATCTCCTGTACCGTCATCAGTCCACACCTTGAACCTGTCCCAGTCATTCAATACATAAGACACAATGTTCCTCCGGATATCAAGAGTGAGCCTGATATGGAATATGTAACAAAGAGAATGGAAAAGGTAGGTGCCATCTACGGGCATGGAAACCACTTGGTAAGTGACAGTTCTTTGATCGATGGTGATCACCTTGATAGACATGTTAATAGGGGTATGGTTGGAACGATAAAGGAAATAGGTACCTGAACAATGTAAAGTAAGTCTAAAATACCTACACAATAACTATAATCATAATAAACGAACAATAAAACAGCGGAGAAGCCGTGGATTAAATAAAAAGGCTGTAGTTATCAGCAGGGAGATGTGAATCCCGTGGCGAAGCAAGGAAGGGAATGTAGAGACCGGAGCAATGGACGGCCCTATATAGGCAGGCAGCCAACAATGTGGGAGGCATTGGGATGAAGGACCCAACGCCGCTTCACATGGTGACCGAGCTGCAGGCTATGGACGTATATATGTACACAAGCAGGATTCAGTTAGCGTTGGGAACCCGTGTACCAAACTTCTTGAAGATGGGCCCTTAAGTAACAAAGACCGTTGGAAAGTTCAATATGGTGGCTGACAGTGGCGTCATACCACCGAAATAAGTACGTACATTGGTTTCGGTTAGCGCAGGGAAGCCACCTACCAAATTTCGTGAAGATGGGGCCATAAATAAGAAAGTTCAAAATGGCAGACGTTGTCGACCATTATGACCGTTACGCGTAGAATTTCGAAATGAAACCTGCTTAACTTTTGTAAGGAAGCTGTAAGGAATGAGCCTGCCAAATTTCAGCCTTCTATCTACACGGGAAGTTGGAGAATTAGTGATGTTGGAAAGTTCAATATGGCGGTCGACAGTGGCGTCATACCATTGAAATAAGTACGTACATCGGTTTCAGTTAGCGCAGGGAAGCCGCCTACCAAATTTCATGAAAATGGGGCCATAAATAAGAAAGTTCAAAATGGCGGACGTTGTCGACCGTTATGACCGTTACGCGTAGAATTTCGAAACGAAACCTGCTTAACATTTGTAAGTAAGCTGCCAAATTTCAGCCTTCTACCTACATGGGAAGTTGTAGAATTAGTGATGAGTCAGTCAGTCAGTCAGTCAGTCAGTGAGTGAGGGCTTTGCCGTTTATTAGTATAGATAACATGGAATTAATTCCTCTTAACATTACACATGATGTCAATAGCTTTTTAAACAGAAAAATGATATTTCTTTTTTAAAATGTCACATTGTCTTGAAACAGATGAAAGGAAGGAGAGTTCAGTTTGGATCTGGTGAAAGTGACCTTCAAGTACAGGTTAAATGTGTTCAAGTAAAGGGGAGCACAACAGCGTTGTGGTGGTTTGAGCCAATTGAGCTTATCTCCCTGAAGTCTCAGACACTGATTAGAACTATTCCCCTGTTTAAGTCCATTAGCCCGGTTATGTGGCCACCAACGATCTCAGGAAAAGATCATTGTACCTACAAGGAAGAAGAAAGATCAAAATGACAGTGAAGGACTGAAGCTAGGTTAAATAAAAAAGTAAAGGCAATTTGAAAGTTACACAGTATAGAAGCTATCGCAATACAACACGTTCACAATAGCTTATGGGTAGTTCGATCATGCACAGCACAGCTCTCTGCTATTAGCCTAATTGAAGCCAAGTTCAAATGAACATGGACACTATGCAGAGGGATTGCACCACTGCTAAATAATGTGTCATAGTGAGATTTCTGCTGAAATTCACTGAAGGATGTTGGCTGAGTATGGAAGTGAAAACAGCACCACTCAATGAAATGTTTATGAATGGTTATAAAGGTTTAAAGCAGGAAGAACACGTGTAACTGATGAAACTCAATCTCGTCGACCATCAGCATCGCACACACAAGTCCACATTGACATGGCAAATGCCTATATCAGAGAAGATCAATGGATTACGTTGTTTGCTGTTGCTATTCATTTAGATATCAGCTATAGATCTGCACATGCCATAGTGCAAGATGCCTTGGTTTACCATAAAGTTTCCTCAAGATGGGTAACTGAACAGTTTACTGATCTGCACAGGCCAACATCCTTTGGTAAATTTCAGCAGGTTTTACTCCCTCCCAAAGTAATCTCACTATGGCATGTTGTTCAAGAATGGTGTGATCCTGCAGCAGAGTGTCCATATTCATTTAACTGTGGCTTCAACTAGACTAACTATGCTGTGCGTGTTCCAACTACCCATTGTGAGCCATTGTGAACAATTTATATTGCGCCAGCTTCTATATGTTTTGATTACAGCACAATTTTCAAGCTGTTTTTACTTTTTGATTTGCCCTCATATTTTAGGCCTCAAAAATACTCACCCTAGCTCTCCCTCTCTCTCTCTCTCTCTCTCTGGAATAAACTTCCATAGAAGACCGAAGTTTCGAGGTAAGGCAATGATACTCGTTAATCATGGCGACGGGGACTGGCAACGTACTGCATGCTGATTAGTACATGCAAATAAAAATTTTCACTGCTTTCTGTGCATTTGACATTAATGACTATAATGAACTATGGTTTTGCCAGTTCTGAAAGCTAATTTTATCAATTGACCTCCACCACAAAAGAATATTAACAAAATGTAACCACTAGCTATATGCGCTTGTTTTGCAAAACATTCCCATTGGCCACAGGTGTGAAGTAAAGAAGCATAAATTAACCTTGCAAAGGCTATAAAAAGCCCAATAGACATTTACAGTATTTTGGAGACAATAACCTAGCTGGGAAACATGGTGTAGCTTAAGTCAAAGTCCATGTGTCTTCTCAGCTTCTCATTGGGCATTTTAAAGATATGGATCAAGCCATTGGCTCTCAACCGCTATGACATGTCATTCCACAAGTCAGGAGTTCACTTTGTAAAAAGCACAGTGATGTCAAACACAAATTGCAACATGCATATTGAAATAATTCTTGATCTCAACCATCTTTCCAATGTGCAGTAAAACAAAGTGAAAACAATTAATAATAAAATGTTAAAAGATATCTACAACATAGCAAATAATGTAAAACAACTGAAGATCCTGACCTTCAAGAAATAATTCTGTATTTGATTTTTGTCTGTTCGGAAATGTTTGACATTTTAACAGATTTTTTTCTCATCTATAGGTACAAACAGCCTTTTTAAACATGAGCTGATATTTGCTGACCTATTTATCTGGTAAATACTGTTGATTAAGGGTAAAATATAAAAAAAACTTCCGATAAAAAGACATGGTGTGCACACATTAGATTGTGAAGTGGTAAAGGGGTTCTAATGTAAACAGCACTCAAGGTCTTAGTTATTTGCATTAGTTATCCATTAATGATAGTAGTTACCTGCAGTCAATTACTGAATAGTTCAGCACTGTGTAAAATTAACTGACAACCACAAGAGAAAACTCATCCATTTACTCCTGGCTTTTGTGTGCCTCACAGGGGATATCCAACTCCACAACTTCCTGCTTTTTCAAGTTGCTGCATTTCCCCCCTATAAGAACACCATCCCTGACCTGTGCATCTCCACTTCCATTCACATTGTCTGTTCTGGCAAAAAGAAAGCTAAAGAATCTGTGTATGCAAGACAGCTGAACTGATAATAGCAGCCTAATGGTGCTTAAGGCAGAAAACAGAGAGTTCTGTAGGGTCCATCCATCCAACCATTATCCAACCCGGTCCTTCAGCACATAATCACCCTTCCTCTGGACCTGCAGAGATTTCCACAATTATAGAATGTATAGTTCTGTAACTGTGGAAATCTCTGCAGGTCCAGAGAAATGTATAGTTCCGAACTCAGCCACTGGGGATGAACAAACCAGTATGTTTCTTCGGGCCGGTCCCAAGCCCGGATAAATGGGGAGGGTTATGTCAGGAAGGGCATCCGGTGTAAAATTTTGCCTAAATCAATATGCGGACAACAGTACAAATTTCCATACCGGATCAGTCGAGCCCCGGGTTAACAACGACCACCACCAGTACTGTTAGCCAACAGGGTGCTGGTGGAAATTGGGCTACTGTTGGCCGAATAAGAAGAAGGAGAAGAAGAGGGGGGAGACATGTCCGGAGGCAGGAGGAGAGGAGGAAAGTAAAGAGAGTGGAACTGAGGGTAAGAACTTTGAATGTTGGCAGTATGACTGGTAAGGGGAGAGAGTTAGCAGATATGATGGAGCGAAGGAAGGTTGATATATTGTGCGTGCAAGAGACTAAATGGAAAGGGAGTAAGTCCAGGTGGATCGGAGGTGGATTCAAATTGTTCTATCATGGTGTGGATGGGAGGAGAAATGGAATAGGGTTATTCTGAAGGAACAGCATGTCAAGAGTGTTTTGGAGGTGAAAAGAGTGTCAGACAGAGTGATGATTATGACGCTGGAAATTGAAGGTGTGATGATGAATGTTGTTAGTGCATATGCACCGCAAGTTGGGTGTGCAATGGGTGAGAAAGAAGATTTTTGAAGTGAGTTGGATGAAGTGATGAACAGTGTACCCAAGGGACAGAAAGTGGTGATTGGAGTGGATTTCAATGGACATGTTGGTGAAGGGAACAGTGGAGATGAGGAGGTGATGGGTAGGTATGGTGTCAAGGAGAGGAATGAAGAAACTCAGAGGATAGTGGATTTTGCCAAAAGGATGGACGTGGCTGTGGTGAATACGTATTTTAAGAAGAGGGAGGAACATAGAGTTACGTACAAGAGTGGAGGAAGATGCACACAGGTAGATTACATCCTAAGCAGAAGAGTTGATCTGAAGGAGGTTGAAGACTGCAAAGTGGTGGCTGGGGAAAGTGTAGTTAAGCAGCATAGGATGGTGGTTTGTAGGACGATGTTGGAGATCAAGAAGAGGAAGAGAGTGAGGACAGAGACAATGATCAAATGGTGGAAGTTGAAAAAAGAAGACTGCAAGGTTGAGTTTAGGGAGGATGTGAGACAGGCACTGGGTGGCAGTGAAGAATTACCAGACAGCTGGGAAACTACAGCAAATGTAATAAGTGTAACAGCAAGAAGGGTGCTTGGTGTGACATCTGGAAAGAGGAAGGAGGAAAAGGAAACACTGGTGGTGGAATGAGGAAATACAGGAGAGTATACAGAGGAAGATGATGGCAAAGAAGAAGTGGGATAGTCAGAAAGATGCAGAAAGTAGACAAGAGTACAAGGAGATAAGGCGAAAGATGAAGAGAGAGGTGGCAAAGGCTAAAGAAAAAGCGTATGATGAGTTGTATGAGAGGTTGGACACTAAGGAGGGAGAAAAAGACCTGTACTAATTGGCTAGACAGAGGGACCGAGCTGGGAAAGATGTGCAGTAGGTTAGTGTGATAAAGGATAAAGATGAAAATGTACTCACAAGCGAGGAGAGTGTGTTGAGTAGATGGAAAGAGTACTTTGAGAGGCTGATGAATGAAGAGAACGAGAGAGAGAAGAGGTTGGATGATGTGGAGATAGTGAATCAGGAAGTGCAACGGATTAGCAAGGTGGAAGTAAGGACAGCTATGAAGAGGATGAAAAATGGAAAGGCCATTGATCCAGATTATATACCTATGGAAGCGTGGAGGTGTTTAGGAGAGACGGCAGTGGAGTTTTTAACCAGATTGTTTAATGGAATCTTGGAAAGTGAGAGGATGCCTGAGGAGTGGAGAAGAAGTGTACTGGTGCCGATATTTAAGAATAAGGGGGATGTGCAGGACTGTAGTAACTACAGGGGAATAAAATTGATGAGCCACAGCATGAAGTTATGGGAAAGAGTAGTGGAAGCTAGGTTAAGAAGTGAGGTGATGATTAGTTAGCAGCAGTATGGGTTCATGCCAAGAAAAAGCACCACAGATGCAATGTTTGCTCTGAGGATGTTCAAGGAGAAGTTTAGAGAAAGCCAGAAGGAGTTGCATTGCGTTTTTGTGGGCCTGGAGAAAGCATATGACAGGGTGCCTCGAGAGAAGCTGTGATATTGTATGAGGAAGTCGGGAGTGGCAGAGAAGTACGTAAGAGTTGTACAGGATACGTATAAGGGACGTGTGACAGTGGTGATGTCTGCGGTAGGAGCGACGGATGCATTCAACATGGAGGTGGGATTACATCAGGGATCAGCTCTAAGCCCTTTCTTATTTGCAATGGTGATGGATAGGTTGACAGATGAGATTAGACAGGAGTCCCTGTGGACTATGATGTTTGCTGATGACATTGTGATCTGTAGTGATAGTAGGGAGCAGGTTGAGGAGACCCTAGAGAGTTGGAGACATGCACTAGAGAGGAAAGGAATGAAGGTCAGTATGAACAAGACAGAATACACGTATGTAAATGAGAGGGAGGTCAGTGGAATGGTGAGGATGCAGGGAGAAGAGTTGGCGAAGGTGAATGAGTTTAAATACTTGGGATCAACAGTACAGAGTAATGGGGATTGTGGAAGAGAGGTGAAAAAGAGAGTGCAGGCAGGGTGGAATGCGTGGAGAAGAGTGTCAGGAGTAATATGTGACACACGGGTATCAGCAAGAGTGAAAGGGAAGGTCTATAGGACGGTATTGAGACCAGCTATGTTATATGGGTTGGAGACAGTGGCACGGACCAGAAAGAAGGAGACAGAGCTGAAGGTGGCAGAGTTAAAGATGCTAAGATTTGCACTGGGTGTGATGAGGATGGATAGGATTAGAAATGAGTACATTAGAGGGTCAGCTCAAGTTGGACGGTTGGGAGACAAAGTCAGAGAGGCGAGATTGCGTTGGTTTGGACATGTGCAGAGGAGAGATGCTGGGTATATTGGGAGAAGGATGCTAAAGATAGAGCTGCCAGGGAAGAGGAAAAGAGGAAGGCCTAAGCGAAGGTTTATGGATGTGGGGAGAGAGGACATGCAGGTAATGGGTGTAACAGAACAAGATGTAGAGGACAGAAAGATATGGAAGAAGATGATCCACTGTGGCAACCCCTAACGGGAGCAGCTGAAAGAAGAAGAAGATAGAATGTATAGTTCCGGGACCTAAAAATGGGAACTCCTGCAGTTTTAGACAAATGGCTCTCACATAACACATCATGAACACATGTGAGAAGTTGGTTTTGAAATAACAACATCACTTGGTTGCAGACCTCCTCAACAACCCCATAGTCTGCTTTTGTTGACTGAGGGAACACAAGGCTCACAAACGGAAATGCTGGGGCACCAATCGTGTCAGCCCTTTTAATATTTGCAAAAGCAACAAAAAGAACAGGTGCTCAATGGCACAAATAAACAAAGGGTAATTAGTCCAACTGGGTTGAGGATAATTCAAAGCTCTGTAGAGTTGTAGTGTCTTGGACGGAAGCTCTGTCCTGCAGTTTGCTTTCTCTGGAATGAGACGATCCCTGGCAGGAGCGCCTCAGCATCATAGAGGCCAAACCAGAAGTCAGCTGCCCTCGTGGGGTGGGTTTTCAGGTCTTTGGGAGAAAGAAGAGATGATATAGTCAATGACAGTGCCCCCTTGTGTCCTGGAGTGGTAGTGCTTATCTCAGATGAGCTCAGAAGGCAAGCCTCAGGCGTGCATGCGTGACATTGCCTAACATCATAAATAGCAGATGATGTTTTGATCTATGTTCTCTACAGTATTTTTTCCCAATATTTTGTCATGAAAGGGTTCTAAGGTGGCCATATTTTCAGACTCTTTACTATTTAGACCTTATTAAGATGTCACAAATCCCATTTATAGTCTTGTATGTTTATTCTTAGCAGCACAGCTACTGTCAGGATTGAGTGCTTTAGTAATTTAACATTTCCCCATTTCTTTTATAGCTGCAACAAAAGGAAATTAAAGTACCAGAAAAGGCAGGAAAAAGTTACACATTTATTCATGTACTACAAATAATATGCCCAAAACATTAGCAGAGTATAAATGTGAGTATTGGCAAAATATTAACACCACATTGATAATAATAATTTCACTTTGCTTAGTCTGCCAGTTGGCTCTCTGTATTAGTATGCTGATTGGTTTCAGGTCCAATATGGTCTATGGTCTTAATAACCTTTAAAAACTGTGACCACAGCCACATCACATTTCTATGTGTGCACGGGGAAAGCTAGATAGACAACCCAAAGAAAATCAAAACAAAATTGTGGATAATTATTTACTTACCCTTATAATATTATACAGCTATTTACAGGTATGCCCAATAAACAGACCCACTTTACACAAAAGTATTCAAAGTAATAACATATCCACATTCCTTGTATGAAACAAAAAACAAAAACAGGGGCATCAAACAGGAAAACAAACTCCTCTCTACCTCCTGCCAAAACAAAAATTCAAATTAAATATGTCAAATTGAAAGAAGATATAATATTAAAAATGAGAAACCATAGGGAATGCTGAAGCTTTGCCATTACAGGTACCAAGGAGCAACAGTCATATATGCTGACCTTCCAAATAACTAAATGGAATTAAAAAACAAAATGCTAAGTATATTAAATGTCATGTCTTTTATGTAAAAAAATTAAAATAGTTCAATTAAATCAAAAGCATAAAGAGTTAGAAAGGGAGCTTGAAAACCACAACTTACCTTTTAGTGTTCACCACAGTGTCTGACACCTTCACAGAAGACCAGATATATGTATTCCTGGGGTGCAACACTAACTAAAACCCCACCAGAACAAGGGAGAGAACATTATAAATTAATTACGTAAATACAGAGGGATGATTTTAGGGAAGCTCACCAACTCAATACATATAAAATAAAATTCCAAATAAACACTTGTCTAAACACAAATGCTCTTAAAATTAAAATCCTGAAGAGTGGAGCATAGATGAAGTGCAACAAAGTTACAGTTCTTCTCTACAACTTGAAATGACGGAGTTAAGAGGTATAGAAATGTTTTTTTTCTTGTCTATTCGAAGTGCTCTTTCAGATTAACCATATTAACATTATGTTTATCCTCCGAAAAATAAGCAAAAAATGATGAAATAAAAAAGTTACTACGTGTAAGAGAAACAAGTAAATACCAAAATGTCGACATAAAAGCAGTAGGAATGGTATTTTGAGTGTCCACTGCTGTACTGATGCAGATTTAAAACACTTGTTTCATGTGATATGTTTTGAAACAGTGAACAATACACAGCCTGATGTTTCATTCAGTACAGTAGATGCGAGTTTCTCAGCACACTGTTCTAATAATATTTTTTCTGTTGCTTGCACATGATGGGGTTCATTGTCAATGTCATGTGCCTAATCTGCACGATGAATACTCCCATTATGTTATTGTAGCCTTAGTGACTTTTGTATTTCCCCTGATATTTGCTGCATTGTGAACATTACTTAGGGGGCTAAAGTCTTTCCTGCAATAATTTTTCCTTTTTGCCATGCAGCTACTTTCACAATCCATATCAACATTTGATGACCAATTCACATTGTCATCACTATTACATGATTGAACTGATGGTTCAATTCTAGTTTGTTCTAAAACTGGCTTTACAGCTTTTCATTTACACCCCCATTGTGTGATTTGTTTCAAGGCTCCGCCCCAATCATGAATATTGATAAGTTACCCTTGAGAGACAGAACGCATAGAAATATCAATGATTTTTTTTTTGCAGTATGATGTTATTTTATCTACTAGATGGCAGCAGAATCTTGTACAGAGCATTATTTAGACTTAACTCTGTGTATCAGTTCATGACAGTTTTCCTGAGTCACACTCTGGGTTAATCATTTTTTTATAGACATTTGAGCCTGAGAAAGGCTCAGGGTTAACACCAAGGAGGTTAAAAGATGAAAACAGAAATAACCCTTGTGTGTTATTTGGAACGCTTGTTAATTTACCAAAGGAGAAATCTGAACTGCCAATCAAAATCAGTACAAACATTAGCTGTCAAGATTTTCTGAAGTTATTAAGTGATAAAACAATACAAGTTTACAAATTTGTTAGCACTGCTGTGTCCAATTCTGTGCTCCCCACTTGAATTATTTAAGTCACGACTCATAATTCTGAAAGGAAACCCACAACTTAGACTCCGTCTCAGAACAAAAAATGCGGAATGCTCAATCAAATTGTGTGTAGCATCCTTAAGATCATTAATAGATCTGGAAAAGTTGCAGAAGCTTTGGAAGGAAATTCATTTTAAGAATGTTAATTTTCCCAGCTAGACTGAAATGGATGGAGAACCATTTATCAATATACAGTATTGTTTAATGCGGGTCTATCAAATAGCCAAAATAAGTTTAAGCAGATTTTTAATTTCCTTGTATAAACAGTTCTGACACAATCATCAAGATGTGATTGAATTTAATCTGCCATTACGGAGCATTCAATGGAAAAATAACATCCATCTGTCCATCTGTGCATCTTCCTAACCCACTTATCCATGGCAGGCTAAAGCCTTTCCTAGCAAGCACAGGGATTGTACTCTACCCTAAGGGAAGACAATGTTCTTGTGGAAAATGGTTTTAAACCCAAAGATATGAAAATTTCCTAAAGAATTTGGTATAAATGGCAGTGATGAGATTGGGTTTGTAACAAACAGTACTACATCATCAACATAAATACAAGCCCCATCCACTTTGATCCTATTTGTATTGGATTGCATTTGAGCATAAAGTTCCACCAAGACAGCTTTACTTTGATAAAGTCAACCACCAGATCCTCCTTGTTGCCATCTCTGACCTTGGCATCACTGGAAGTGCCCTAAAGTGGTTTGAGTCCTACCTCTTAGGCAGATCATACTGTGTGTCCTGGCAAGGAAAAAAGTCAAGGGTGCACCGGGCAAGCTCAGAAGTGCCCCAAGGGTCAGTGCTGGGTTCTCTCCTCTTCTTTCTGTACAGCTCCTTATTAGGCCTCATCATCCTGTTCCGTAGTTTTTCTTAAAGGTGCTTTGCCAAAGATACACAGCTGAACATATCTTTCTCTCCAGAACACCACAGAGCATCAGCTGAAATCTCTACATGTCTCACTAATGTTGCAGCTTGGATGAAGAACACCTTCTCCAATTCATCCTGGTTAGACCTTCAATTATTCCTGCTTGTTCATCTGTTCAGCATGGCCCATTTTCACTAACACCCACCCAATGTCTACGGCGCCTTATGGTGGTAATCACTGTCTAGCTGTCCCTTAAGTGCCATGTTGCTACAGTCTCTCATTCTTTAAAGCATTCACAATATCAGACCATATTTGACAGGTTATGCCCCACAACTCCTGGTCCAGTCTTGTCATGTCTGGATGAGTGCAACTATCTGCCAGCAGGAATACCAGCATGTACCACCAAGCTAGTGCAGATGATTGAGACTGCAGCAGCACGTCTGGTTTTCAAGCAGGCACATGTTACTCCTTTTGACGGATCTCTACATAATCTCCCTATAGCAGTGACATCTGTCAATCCCATCTCTTTGTGGTATTAAATTTAAATCCAGACTCTTGTCTTGTCTAGATCCTAGCTAGTTGACCTCTTTTTTAAGTCGTGTTTGATAAAAGTGTCTGCTAAGCAAATAAGTTTAGACGTAAATGTATAGGGTTTCAACAGCAAACAAAAAAGCTTTCAAAAAAATGGATATCCCTGTCTAGTTCTGTGTTCCAATGTAAAAAGTTGAAATTAATATTATTTTTGCACACTAATGTTTTTAGGTTAGAGCAGAAAAATTGAATCCACACACATGTATTGGAGTCAATTTAGTTCACTTACTGTCACTACCACATAAAATGGAGCATCACACTGGTCAAGCCAGTTAAAAAAATGAAGTAAAAGACATGTAGTCCAACTAGTCATTTTATTCTGACATGTTGTGAACACATGGCATCCATGTCTGTACTGTATACTGCTAGCTCCATAAAATGAGTAGCAGTGCTCTATTTAAATTAATTTGGGCACCCATATCGTGCTTGTAGGGTATCAGAGGTATGCAGTTTTCTGTATTGCTGTGCCCATTTACACATAAGCTAAGTGCGTGCCACCTGTAATGTTACTTCTGTGAGATTATTCTTTAAATATTGATGGTAAGGCAGCGTTTCTCAACCTTTAAGTATTTGCGACCCGAGTTTTCATAACAGTTTTGATTGCGCCCCCCTAACGTTTTTTTGAAAGGAGCCCACTAATACCAATTTGCTCTTTTTTAATTAATGATATATCATAGATGCATATTTTATTATACCTACTTAACTTTTATCGACATTTATCTAACTCTATACTTATTTTTCTAGTATCAGAATGTAGTTTAAGTTAATTTGTTTTGGTTTCAATAGATGTATTTTTCATATTTTCGATTCTTGTTTTCGTTTTTTCCCCTTTTTGTTACTTCGTGCCCCCCTAGGGGGGTCCGCCCCACAGGTTGAGAACCACTGTGCTAAGGTGTTGTCCTTTTTATGCCTTATTAGAGTTGTATTTGTCATGTCACAAGAAGAAACAGACAAATTCATTTTAAGTTTGTGCAGTATAACCCTCACGAAAGCTGCCAGCCAGTGAAAGAGGTAACTTGAAAAATCACTTTACTGAAAAAGCAGCAGAATCCTGGAAAAAACAGCACATTTCTTTCATAGCAGCAGTGACAGATATTTTAATTGCACTGGAACTGAACGCAACTGCATTCACCCACCAGTGGGATGTTCTTCATGAAAAGTCTGGCTGAGGGCTGCTTACAAAAAAGCAGAAACTTAACAATAGCTTAAATAATGGAGAAGAAGGGCCTTCTCCTTTTTATATGTGCCAGATTTCCTATTCTACAGAAGATCATAACCTTCAAGCAGGAAAACAAGAGACAGATCAAAATCACATGTAACTGTATCTAAAAACATGAAACACGGCTCTCTTTTATTACCCGTGTCAATGAACTGCCACCTTATAGGTAATTGATTGGAGGCACTGGGGCTCCTCACACATATTACTGTAAATTAGGGTTTCAATAAACCAAATATTTGATGAAACTCTTACAGCAAAACTTGGAGACTGGGGCATGTTGTCCTGACAGTGAACTGACAGATAAACTTTTTTGGGTAACACCCAGAGATGCACATACAAAACAAAAAGAACATCATTAGATCACAAAGACAAAATAGAATTTAAAAAAACAAGCAAGAGGTCAAAACCAACAAATCAAGTAGGAATTTTTAGAGCAAGGCTTACTGATAGTGTTTTGGTATCTGCAGATCAGATTGAACCTCTAGCTGTCCTTTAATCCCGTTGCTTTGATTACAAACAGGTCACGACCTTTCAGATCACGCCCTACAAGCACAGGGCAGTGAACATAATAACAGTAACTCAAAATGGTGTCAATAAGGACCTGAAATGACACCCAAGACATTGCAAAAACAAAACACAGCGCTTAAACCATAAGGAATTCTGAATAAAAAATGACAGAAACAAACTCTGTTGTAACATAAGACACAGATAACGTCAAACTGAATGTATAATTGAATGATCAAAAAAAAAAAGGCATTTCACACACAAAATGAGTCTTCCTCAGTCTTGTATCCTCTTAGGGTGACGGGTCCTGATGGTGGAAGAGGTGGGTCCAGGTGGGCGGACCCCAGAAAGTCAGAGGTGGAGAGCCGTCAATCTTCCTTTCTATAAAGTGGGGAAAACAGAGACTACTATCACACAGTGCCAACCCCTGGTTCGGCAGAGAATTAGCATCACCCAGGCCTTTAAACTGTCTCTCTTTCACACATGCATGATACCCTGAACTTAAAATCCACCAATGCATGTGCTAGGTAATACTATATAAAACCAAATCATGACACATGTGTCTTTCTAGCATTTTTGCTGTTGTGCAATGTAACATTCTGTCATGATCATTAGGTGGAGGAGGAGGAGGAGGTTGATAGCATGCATTGATACAGTGCGTTGCCGTACCCACCGCATGATGAACCACCTCAGGATCCCAAATTAGGAGCCGAGTGCAGCTGTGCAACAGGTGATATCTCAGCACCACACTAGTTCAAATTAAGTGGAACAGTGTGAGGTTTTTTACAGTGGCTGGGGTGCCAGTCCTGCCAACAACCCCAAGTTTTCCCTGCATGTTGAAGGACCTGCTTGCAGGGCTGGATGCAGGTTAACATCATACCCAGGATGGAACAATTGCAGGTTAAGGGCCTTGCTCAAGGGCCCAATGGAGTTGGCATTTACAGGATTCGAACCAGCAACTTTCTGATTGCCAGTGCAGATCCCTAGCCTCAGAGTCCCCACTCTGCCTATAATCAATTGGCAGATAAAAAAGTGATCACTATATATAATGTGCTCTGAGCCAATAAGTATTTTAACAAAGACAGTAGATAGATAGATAGATAGATAGATAGATAGATAGATAGATAGATAGATAGATAG
>JANRMT010062835.1:26499282-26535296 GCA_026402145.1 Polypterus bichir lapradei | reverse complement strand
CCCCCCCCCCCACAACACGAGCAGTGTTATACGTCCTGCAAAAAAGAGATTCAACCACGCCCGGGGCTGGAAATAAAGGACAATTATTGTTTTTATAACGTCATGCGAGACAAGGCAGTGAACCACCATTTAAAACAAGTCCACAGACATCTAACCTAGCAGTTGTTAGATTGCTTTTGGCAGACACGCATCATGTGCTCCCAGCTCTTAAAACAACGACATGCGACAAGCAGAAGAGGCAGCTCGCAAGCAGCAAAAAGACAGCAGATGATCTGACGGCATCTCCTTAGCGTGCGTTCAGCCATTCCCTTCACAACGCAAGCAGCATTATATGTCTGGCGAGAAAGAGATGTAACTATGCCCAGGGCCGGAAATAAAGGACAAGTATTGTTTTTACAAACAATTTTAAAGTAAAAGTGAAAATAATGCATATGTAACAATTCCCGTGAAAATAACAATCTCTTTAAATTGTATATCCGGTAAACCAAACAAAGGGGTGGGCGAGCGAAGCAAGCAGGGGGCGGAGCCCCCTAGTTACCTGTAAAAATATTTTGTACCTGTGAAAGCCCTATTTTGAGTTTGTTATTGAGTTTGACTCTTCACTACATGGGGTAAAGAGTTGTTTTGGCCTTTCTGAGTGGGATTTTTGAGGGTCCTACTCCCTTTTTGTGTCTCTTTCTGGTAGGAATCACAAGACACAATAGTTCTGTCCTGGGGGATGACTTTTATGTGGAGTTATATACAAACCGGATTCCAAAAAAGTTGGGACACTATACAAATCGTGAATAAAAACTGAATGCAATGATGTGGAGGTGCCAACTTCTAATATTTTATTCAGAATAGAACATAAATCACGGAACAAAAGTTTAAACTGAGAAAATGTATCATTTTAAGGGAAAAATATGTTGATTCAGAATTTCATGTTAACATGAAATTAACAAATCCCAAAAAAGTTGGGACAAGGCCATTTTCACCACTGTGTGGCATCTCCCCTTCTTCTTACAACACTCAACAGACGTCTGGGGACCGAGGAGACCAGTTTCTCAAGTTTAGAAATAGGAATGCTCTCCCATTCTTGTCTAATATAGGCCTTGGGCCTTCTTTGTCGCACCTTCCTCTTTATGATGTGCCAAATGTTCTCTATAGGTGAAAGATCTGGACTGCAGACTGGCCATTTCAGTACCCGGATCCTTCTCCTACGCAGCCATGATGTTGTGATTGATGCAGAATGTGGTCTGGCATTATCTTGTTGAAAAATGCAGGGTCTTCCTGGATGGGAGCATATGTTGTTCTAGAACCTGAATATATTTTTCTGCATTGATGGTGCCTTTCCAGACATGCAAGCTGCCCATGCCACACGCACTCATGCAACCCCATACCATCAGAGATGCAAGCTTCTGAACTGAGCGTTGATAACAACTTGGGTTGTCCTTGTCCTCTTTGGTCTGGATGACATGGCGTCCCAGATTTCCAAAAAGAACTTTGAATCGTGACTCGTCTGACCACAGAACAGTCTTCCATTTTGCCACACTCCATTTTAAATGATCCCTGGCCCAGTGACAACGCCTGAGCTTGTGGATCTTGCTTAGAAATGGCTTCTTCTTTGCACTGTAGAGTTTCAGCTGGCAACGGCGGATGGCACGGTGGATTGTGTTCACTGACAATGGTTTCTGGAAGTATTCCTGAGCCCATTCTGTGATTTCCTTTACAGTAGCATTCCTGTTTGTGGTGCGGTGTCATTTAAGGGCCCGGAAATCACGGGCATCCAGTATGGTTTTACGGCCTTGACCCTTACGCACAGAGATTGTTTCAGATTCTCTGAATCTTCGGATGATGTTATGCACTGTTGATGATGATAGATGCAAAGTCTTTGCAATTTTTCGCTGGGTAACACCTTTCTGATATTGCTCCACTATCTTTCTGCGCAACATTGTGGGAATTGGTGATCCTCTACCCATCTTGGCTTCTGAGAGACACTGCCACTCTGAGAAGCTCTTTTTATACCCAATCATGTTGCCAATTGACCTAATTAGTGTTTATTGTTCTTCCAGCTCTTCGTTATGCTCAAATTTACTTTTTCCAGCCTCTTATTGCTACTTGTCCCAACTTTTTTGGGATTTGTTGACACCGTGAAATTTTGAATCAACATATTTTTCCTTTAAAATGATACATTTACTCGGATTAAACGTTTGATCTGTCATCTACGTTCTATTACAAATAAAATATTGACATTTGCCATCTCCACATCATTGCATTCAGTTTTTATTCACAATTTGTTTAGTGTCCCAACTTTTTTGGAATCCGGTTTTTACTCTCCTCATTCTCATGTGGGTTTTCTTGAACGACTTGGGTTACACTGTACAATCATGCCAAATCAATGTTTATAATATTAAATTATAATCATTTTTTCAAACTGCTTAAACCTACACTCTAAGCCTGTAAACTGATGCAGTAATGGTTATGAATTAAGTGTTTCACAAGTGCATTCAATAGTTTGTCAGACCTCATGAGCATAATTATATTTCAGTATCTTAAGATTAAGATACAATTACTGAAACTTCATGTTATGCTTTAATGAAACTGCAGTTTAAAAAAATAGTAATATATATGCGTTTGGTGAGTGTTTGCTACATAGCAATGTCAATAATTTCTGTCTTATTACCTTGCTTTATTGACAGTGGCTTTTATGTAAAAGTGGTCCTGGCCATTTAATGAAACCTTTCACAAGTATTCATTAAAGCCATTAGTGCTCCATAAAACCCTCTTAAGGTAATTTATGTATACACCAAAGAAAAGATAGATTTAATGAAATGGTGAAAGTATTCTTAAATTGCATTTTCTTACGATGCACAATAAAGTATTTGACTTTAAGCGTAAAGGCATCAGAGGTAAAAAGCACAAGATACCTTTAATTGTAAGTTGTTACAAAGGTTATGCAAGCATTTCAATGAGAAGATTCTGGAGGGCTAATTGCAATAAAACTATTGAAAGACAATATCGTTTTCCATTTGAATTTCAAAAACCTAATTTGTGCAAATACAAATTGCAGATCGTCTCTCTGCTGGTTTAAAAGGCATTTTCTGAGACTCGCAGATTGGTTGGTTGCCCCCGAAATTTTGAGGGTATAAGAGTATATTTTATAGCTGAAACATCTTTTGCCACCTTTTATGATGCACAAGAGGGTAGGTGAATTTATTTTTAACACCGGGCCACAGGAGTTAACACATTGCAGATTGTATCAGTTGTAGGTTTCCAAATTGAAAACCCATGTTTCCATTGCTGATTAGCTGTGCATATTGCATTTGTTTGTTAGTTGTTTGTATAAATATGTAAGTAATGCATTAATTATGAACTGTTACTCACCTTCTGCTGTTCTATTTCTCTTCTCGGTGTCCTGATGTGGCACTTAGTGCCACTCCTCTACTGCCAAGCTGTTTTGTTGCCCATAGAAAGACTCCTGGGATCCTCTGGACCTTGGGATCAAAGGATGGAAAGATTCTGTCATCAGATTAGACAGCTCAGTACATTTGGCTGATGTTTCCAGGACTGTGAATATGTCTGACTTTGTCTTTGTCTTTCTCTCTTACAATTGACCATGGACCCCCAGAAAGGTTAATTTATATCATTGATGCTGTTGCTGTTCTGGAGTTTTTATTCTCTTCTCCTTTGCTGTCAACTGGCCATAGTTCAATAATAATGTTAATAGACAGAGTAAATGAAAAACAGCACAAAGATAAAGGGTTGGGCTACCCTATGGCAAACTCTGTATATTAAAAATCATAATTATAAGCACAAATTAACATGTAATGTGTGCAATGTTTTCACAGACGTGAGTCTATCATTAGATAGGAACAAGATGGCGGTGGTACCAGTCATGAAGTCATTGAGCCATAAGGGGCAGGTCTAGGAGCCCCAGAACCAGAAGTGATGTTGGTTGCCACTAACCACAAAAATGACTGTACTTCTCAGTAGGTTCACGGACAGGGCCAGTTCAGAATGGCTCTTATTTTGGAACTCTGTGGCCATACCTTGCCACCACCCACCATGCAGTCTAAATATTTAGCCTCCAATAAGCCTGATCAAAACAACAGGGCTAGACCAGGGAATAAAACTTTCTTTGACCACTCCTAGTTCCAGCATCCATTTCACCTGAAGCTCCACTTCAGTTCTTTTTGCTTTAGGAAGTCAAAACAGAAATTCTTGGACAATGACCCTGAGTCCTATAATTATGTCATGCACAATCAGAGGGCTTGAATCGGGCTTCTCATCCACTACCATGAATTGTGCGTAATGTCTTCACAGATGCAAGTCTATCATTAGCGTGCAGAAAAATGGCAGTTGTGCCAATTATGAAGTCGGTGAGACAAAAGGGGTGGTTGCAGGAGCCCTGGAACTGGAGGTGATGTCACATGCCTTTCAGATGTTGGTTTCTGGATCTGCAGGGGTGAGGAGAGGAGAGGCATTACAAGGCAGCACCAACCCTTGGCTCTTCCTCCGAACCCTGTCCTGTGCTTCATGTATCCACTCTCTTGTCACAGTTTTTGGCTTCCCTATATGTAGTATTCATTTGAACTTTAAACTTTTGAAGGGAAATGCCAGCTGCCGGATTAAAATCAATGAGAACACAGACCACAGTGATCAGTAGTTAACAGTAAAATTTGCACATACTAGTTAAATGTTTTTTTTTTTCACAAACTGTACAATAGATTCATGAAATAAGCTGGCAAGCAGTTTAGTTTAGAGTCGTTCTTGAGGGACCTTCAAATCTCAGCAAAACTTTTTGGATTGTTAAATGTTCTTTTCTTCCAAAATATCTTTCCACTGTGGTTTATGCAATAATAACTAGCTATCACAAACAGTAATATACAGTATATACAAAACTGTTAAAAGTGATGCCGAAAAACAATCACATAAATGATTTAGTAATGAGAACCCCTAAAACATAAATATACAGTTTAGCTGCCTGTTTCATACTCCTGCTTCAAAATAGGTTACAGAAGTTAAAACATTGGCTTTGTGGTTTTGTCATTCACAAAACATTCAAATGAATAAACTTTAGTACAGTTTTCAGTTTTTGCTTAATGAAGGTATGAAAATTGTAAAGTTTAAATAAGATGTTGGTGTAATATCATGGATTGTTGTGAGTTCCTAAAATGACCAGGGAAAGGCGAAAATCAAAGTCAAAAATCAATAGCTGGGTCACAGCCAGAAAGACCATCAGACTGCCAGACTATGGAAAAAGACAGGAGATGCTGAAAACCTTGAAATCCAAAGATGAAAAGATCGGATCTTCCTATAAATTACCTTACACAATCTAATGGAATGCACATGAAAGAGTGGGCGACCACTTGGCCCTACATCACCAGAATTTTGACTGTGTCTGACCTGTATTTTTGTTTTAACTCACTGAGGATCCCCAGAGGTTTGTTTTTCCAGCAGTGCTGTTGACTGGAGTTTTTGCTTTCCTCCTGTCCTTTCTCAACTTGCTATTACAAAATTATAATATCAAAAGTCTTACAGTATACTGTTTAATTATGACTGTCATATTAACCAAATTAAATCTCTACAATCAGGATATCTATGAATGATTTAGCACTGGGTTTTTCATGAATGTGCAGTGTAGAAAAGGAAGATGGAGCAGTTGCTCATCTGGTCCACTTCATGGCCCCTTCTTGAAAGGTCCTCTGGGCCAGTTCTTCCCTGAAGGAAGGCCTCCAGCTATCCCTGTTCCTCCAAAGCTCCAAAGTGATAGGGTATCATCATGTTTAGGAGGAAGTTTGACTTAGAACCATTTAGTAATAATCCTAACGATGGTAGCTTCAAACCATTGGCTCCTCAGCCAAGCACACACACCAAATGTCCAAACCTGTGGTTCCTCTCATTTAAAGCAGGATTGTTCATGCAGCAACGCATCATCAGTAGGGTAAACTTAATCTCTCTCACAACAGTCTAATTTAAACCATATGATTAACCTAATTTTTATTGTGTATATATGTAAATGGTTTAATTTGCATTACAATGGTAAACTCTGTGAAGATTGTTTTACAAAAAGATTGAATTGAAAATTTCACATATGCTATGCTGAACTGGCGACTAAAGTTTCATTTTAAACTACATGTTGAAAGCTCAGGATGCTACATTTACCGTTGTCTAAGCTGTCTATGAGAAGCCTTTTATGCAATTATGTTTTTTTTTGTGTTTTACTGTCATTTTTGAATCAATATTTTATATTATTACTGTTATAATTATGTTATTTTATGTGGATGGGGCATCCTGACATCACCACTTCTGAGCCCTCACTCTGGCTATTTAATCAAAGCAGAGAAGGAACAAATTAGGAGATCATTGGGATTGTATTTGGAGTTGTGATTATTGCTATTTTTCTTTAGATTTTCCATTCTTTGCTGACATCTTGATTCTGTTTTGAGCTTTCTGATTACTAGATTATGTATTGAGGATTATTTCCTATAGGATTATTATATATATACAGAAACAAGGTTTTGATAAAAACACTTCTTGCACAATCAATATTTCACAAAGTATTATTATTTTGAACTTTTACATTTTGAAGGTCACATATGGATGTCATCTACAGTTGCACTACATTGTTGGTTTTCAGGCATCTACAGTACATTGCACTATCTGCTTTTCAACAAACATCAGATCCATATATCAACTCTATCACACTTTTCCAGACTGAAGACCAAAATATTTTACAGTTTTAAACATGAAATTAATAAGTGAATTGAAAATTTCACTTTAACTCCTTTCATCTTTGCAGAAATCTTTTTGCTGTTTACATAATAAATCCACACCTACACTCTCAAAGCCAAGTGCTTTTAGAAAAAAGAGTGAAAACATTCAATTAGCTATAGCTGCTGGAGATTTGCACATAATTATCTCTCACTTTACATGCGAATCAAAATATAAGAGAGTGAGAGAGAGAAAGAAGGAGCAGGGCATGCGGTGGAATAAAAAGTATTTGCCCATTTTTGATTGTCTCAGTGGCTACATATTTTTGATGCTGAACATTTTCAGGTCTTCAACCACAATATAATATGACATAAAGGACACCTAAGTGAAAAATAATGCATTTTTCTACTTATGTCATTTGTTGAATAAACAAAGTTATTTAAAATCAACTAGCACACCTGCCCCGTTAAAATTAACATCTGGTTGTGCCACCTTTAGCTGCATTGACTATAAACACACGCTTCCTGTAATTCAAAATCCATCTTACACATCACTGTGGGGAACTTTGAGCTCACTTTTTCTTGCAGAACTGCAGTATTTTAGGAACCTTGGTGGTTTTTCATGTATGAACTGCTTCTCTATGGTCCTGCATCTATTATCTCTGCTGGATTTTAGGTCTGAACTTCCACAAGGTCCAATAGTTTTATTTTATGTTTCTCTTTAGCTGCTCTGATATTGACTTGATTTTGTATTTTGGATCATTGTCTAACTGTGTGACCAAACTACACTTAAACTGACAGATGGATGACCAGACATTCTCCTTTAGAAGTTTCTCATGAAGAGCACAATTCTCTTATGGCAAGCCATCCATATCCTGAGGCAGCAAAGCATCACCAGAACATCACATTACCGCTGTTATGATATTATTATTAGGTGCCATCGACTTGGGTTCAAAAACTGACAATTTGATGAATTAAAGATAAAGAAAAGTAGTCGATTTTTTGCTATTCTGGCGAGGTCTTCCTCACCCCATGGTTGTCGTCAACGTGTCCAGCCATCTTTTTGTACGTTGCCCTCTTCGCCAGGTTCCTTTGATCTTCCCAAATATATTATATTAGAACATTAGAACACTCTAGACAAGAACAGGCCATTCAGCCCAACAAAGCTCGCCAATCCTATCCACTTATTTCAAAAAGTTTGAAAGTTCCTAACGTCTTACTGTCTACCACACTACTTGGTAGCTTATTCCAAGTGTCTATTGTTCTTTGTGTAAAGAAAAACTTCCTATTGTTACCCTTAACAAGTTTCCAGCTGTGTCCCCGTGTTCTTGATGAACTCATTTTAAAATAACAGTCTTGATCCATTGTAAAATCCCTTCATAATTTTAAACACTTCAGTCATGTCACCTCTTAATCTTCTTTTGCTTAAACTGTAAAGTCTCAGCTCTTTTAATCTTTCCTCATAATTCAACCCCTGTAGCCCTGGAATCAGCCTATTCACTCTTCTCTGGACCTTTTCTAGTGCTGCTACGTCCTTTTTGTAGCCTGGAGACCAAAATATGATGTCCTTCTGCAGTGTTCTCTCTCTTATGACTATGTGACCAAAATAAAAAAAATCGTGAGTTCATCATTAGGGATTTGTGGTGGATGGCCAGGGCCCTTGCCTGGCCAGAGCGCCCAAACTATGGATAGACCTGGGGAAAGAGGATTGCCGGGACAGTTTCTTGCCCTGGCCAATAGAGGGCAGCCCCCTTGGTTTTCACTGGGGCCAGGGTTATGAGCTTGGAGGCTCAACCCTGTTGGAACCCGTGGCCACCGCCAGGGGGTGCATGGACCTTTCCAGGGCCTTATTTGGTCACACTTCTGCCACACCCAGAAGTGTGGCCGGAAGAAGCTAATTAGGCACATGGATAAAAAAAATATAAAAAGGAGCTGCCTCACTCCATGAGTGGCCAGAGTTGGGAGGAGAGGACAAAGCCTGAAGAGGAGTGGAGGGAGAATGACTGGCGGCAGAAGTAACTGAATAGTGTGGTGTTGTGCACACTGGTGAAAAACTGTCAATAAAGATGTGGAGTGTGGCAAAACTTGTCTGTTGTCTGTCTGTGTCTTGGTTAGGGTGGCGATATGCCCCATAGTGGCTCACATTGGCATCCAGCCTGGCACAGCAGCGCAAAGACACACACACACACAGCAGCAGCCCAGCAGCGCACTCAAATGCAGCTTGCCAGTGGCAGGCCGTGAAGCCACACCAAACCTAAAAGAAAGTCGCAGAGGCCCACAGAAACACTGCTGGGGAGAAAGAAGCCCAGGCAGAGCCCTAAAGCAGAGGGCACCCAATCACCTGCCATCGTGAGTACCACCCGGGACGTCGTATGTAGAGAAGAGGCCGGCCAGAGGAGGCGTGTTATGGGTCGCGGGATCCCAGAGGTAACTGTCGGGCCCATATAGCTACCTCATAGAAGGTGAGCTGGTGGATCCTGCTCTTTGGCCTAAACACGCCGATCCATGGAGCAACAGTTTCAGTGGAATCGGCTGAGGAAGAGGTAAACCCGCTGTTTTCCGGAAGACAACCAGCAGAGGAAGATCGCCTGGACTGCGATCTTTTTTTTTGTTCTTTATTTTGCCTTATACAATTTCTTGTATTAGTAATTTGTTAGTTTTCGCATACCCCTTGGGGTCAGAGCGCAGGGTCAGCTATTGTACAGCGCCCCTGGAGCAATTGAAGGTCAAGGGCCTGGCTCAAGGGCCCAGAAGGGTAGGATCTCTTTTGGCAATGACGGGAATTCGAACCAGCAACCTTTGGGATACCAGTGCAGATCCTTACCCTCAGAGCCACAGCACTTGCTTCGTCCCCATCGAGACTGATCAGAGGGAAGGGGGGTGGTGGGGGGCGGGACCGCCATCCAAGAAGCAGGTAGGAGAGTGGACGGCATGTGTCGCAGCCTCGCGGATGTCGGGTTACAAGCAAGGCCGGCAAATGTCCACTCTAATGAACTCCCGAGGGGGCTGGTGCAGGACGCACATGCACTTGATGGTTCACAGCCAAGATAACTAACCTGCTGTTGGCTGTACGGGATTTGGAGGTTGTTCTCCAACCCATACAATCTCTCTTACAGATGGTCTGCCAGTTTAAGCAGGTAATAGAAAGGCTGGAGAAGATGGCCGGAATGCCCCTGGGGACGATGTGTGGGACTCTCCAGTCACACAGATGCAGCGGTACAGGTGAGTGAGTCCTGTACCGTAAAGAAAACAGGACAACTGTGCGAATGTCCTCCTGATATAAAACATGAGAGAAGGCGAGTAGCCAGGTGTCCGACAGTCGACTGCAGTGTGATAACCAATCGTGTGGAGGGGGTGGAAATGGCTGAAGCGCAAGACAGGGGTCGGCTTGTATGTGCCAGAACCCAAAGCGTCTCACCCCAATTTTCAGCGGCGGTCTTGTACAAGTCGAGAGAGGTGCAGAGAGCATGGGGTCTTCTCTTATCTCATAGGGTGACCCAAACTGTCTCCAAACCCCAGATTAAAAGGAGGACTCGGAAAGGTAAGACCAAGCCCTCTAATACTGCAGCACATGAGCCCCTGTGCTTGTGGGTGAGGGAAGGCCGCTCTTCGCGAGGGCGGAGGGGCGGTCTGACCCCAGCTGAGTGCACGGCAAATCGGTCGCAGGTGGAGACACTGCAGGCAGAAGAGCTCCATAGAACCCTGGTTAAGACGTCGGCGCAGCATCTCCCCGTCCTCTATCACTTTATGTTTTTCAGGACAGAACCGTGGCCTGGATGAGAGTAGCTCCCCATCCCACAGAAGAACAGCCCTCACGGGACAGGACGCTTTGCCCAGCAAGGCTCAGCTGGGGATGGAGCAGTGGCTAGTGGCTCACAGCTTCTAATGACATAGCCGCTTTGATCTCTTCCAAAATCAAATTTTTAGTTCTTCTGGTTGTCCGCGACATGCACAGAGTCCTACTCCAGCACCAAAGTTCAATTGAGACAATCTTTTTTTTGCCTTGTTTCTTTAGGATCCATATTCCACATCTGAGAAAAAGAATGTGTGGACAAGTTTGAATTTCATTTTGAATATTATTTCCTTGCCTTTGAATACTTTATTGACAGCCTTCATTGTAGAGCAACCAAGTGCTCTTCTGTGGAGTATATCTTCACTTCTAGTTGCTTCCATGTTTACAAAAGATCCCAGGAGACTGAAATGTATAACAACATCAATTCTACCGCCTTCCAGCTTAAAATCTTCCGTCATTTTCTGTGTTCATTATCTTTGTCTTGTTTATGGTTAGTTCTAGTCCCATGTTATGACTTTCAGCTTTGACTTTTCTCAGTAAAGAATATGTCTTCTTTGCTGTTGCTGATGAGCATTTTGTCATCTGCATAGCACAGGTTGTTTATATTTTGGCCGCCAACTTTGAAACTGACTCTCTCTTCTTCCAAATTTGCTTTTCTGACGATGGCTGTGTCATAAAGGTTGAACAGGTAAGAGGACAAGATGCAACCTTGTATGATGCTGTTTTATTGTAAACCAAACATTGTTGCCATACTCAGTTGTTACTGCAGATTCTTGATTTTTGTATATTATCGGATAGGTTATGTGTTTGGGTATTTCCATTTGCACTAGAGTTCTCCATACCTTATCGTGATCCACACAATCAAAAAGTTTTCTGGAAATAATGAAACAAAAGTATACAGGGTTTTGTTATTTTTTGCTCTTCTCCAATATCCATCTAACATTGGCAATAATGTCCCTTGTTCCTCGACTTTTTCTAAAACCAGCCTGAACTTCTGGTAGTCCTTGCTCAATGTATGATTGCAGCCTTCATTGTATTATTTTTAGTAATGTTTTCCTGCTGTGTGTAATTAATGCAATCGTTCTGTATTTGTCACCTTAATTTGGTATAGTATGAACTGTAATCTTCTCCAGTCCGTTGGTCATGCTTTTCCCTTTCAAATCTGCTGACACAGTCGAGTGAGGGCCATAATAGCACCTTCTGAGCCTTCATTTAATTCAATTGGAATACTATCAATGCCAAGTGACTTGTTTTTCAATAAAGCTGTAATTACTGCTATGACTTCTTCTTTTAAAATATCTGGGATTTTTTTAGCGTCAGTTTCTGATTCAGTTTCCCCAATGTTACCCACATTGCCTTTTTTGTATACATTTTCCATATATTCTTTCCATCTCTTTTTTTAATGCCTTCCGAATTGTTCAATATTGTTTCATTGGTATCTTTAAGCATCCACAGTCAAGGTTGGAATTTCTGCCACAATCTCCTAATATCCTGATAAGCTAGTCTGGTTTTTCTCTTTACATGTTCTGATTCAATTTTCTGACAAATATCCTTGAAATATCATTCCTTGTCTTTCCGGATTTGACTTTGTAATGCTCAGTTCATTTTTGCTACTTTTTCTCTATCACCAGAAAATTTTGCTTGTCTTCTTTGTTCTGCTGCTTTTCTATTTTCGTCTGAAATCAAAGATGATTTTTTGGCTTTCTTTCTCTTCTGGTGTGTTTTTCCAGCTTCATCACTAATTACTCTTGGACTCTCTATCTCCTGAATGAAGAATGACAAATCTGTTATTAAGTTTTATCCAGTAGTCTTGTGGAATATTTTCAATGTCATATTTTGGAAGGTCTCTGATGATCTTCTTCTTGCGAAGCTTTACACTGATCTTGCTGTCAAAAGCTTGTGGTGGCTTCCACATTCAGCTCCTGGTTAAGTCCCTGCCGTCAAACTTCAGATTTCTGTCTCTGTCCATTTGGAGTGGTTCATGTGTACTGGCAATGTTTGTTGTGTTGAAAATGCATATTCATGATTAACGGTTGGTTTTGCAAAACTGTACTACATTATCACTGGCTTCATTTCATTCTGCTATACCGTTCTTTTAAACCACTGTTTCTTCAGGTGTGCGTCATACTTTTGCATTTGAGTCCCCCATGATGATCAGTAGATCTTGATTGATTTATTACATTTTTAACACTAGAATCCCTGAAGCCTGCGAAACAAGTCGTAATGCCAGGCCACATCATCAGCATCTTTGTTTTGTAAATGTGTCAATCAGCACAAGCATGACGCAGCTGAAGTTCTCCCAGCTCAAGTCTCTTTATCTGGGTGTGAGGTGCCTTGAGTTATATAGGGTAAATAATATATTGTTATTTGGAATACATGCATTTCATGTGTGTTCTGTGTCTGCAACGATCTGGTTAAATGTAGGATGACAGAAAATGTGAAGCAAGAAATGTCAACCATACCTAAAAAAGAAACTTTTTTTATAGTAATAATGATGTGAAATGTATAATATGTGAAGACTTTAATTCAAATATCAAATAAACACTTTCACAAAAGGTACAACAAAATAAGTGCACTTTTATTCAAGAATATAACCAAATAAAAAGAAATCATTCAATTTACATGTTGCTGTCAATGAGTAAAAACCCAAGCCCAAGTATCAATCAACAGAAAGTTGACATGTCTGCTTAGCTGGTGTAGAGGTAAGAACTGCTGTCTCATAATCAAAAGGTTGCAAGTTCACCCTATCTTCGCAGCATCAATGGAGGTACTGATCGGGGGCTCTCAAGAGACTGAGCAAGGAGTCTGAGTGTCTGGGCTTGCGAGTGTCCTGGACAAAAACCAAGATCCAGGCTTTTAATAACCTCTTTGGCACAGCCATCAGCAGTGTGTCTGTTTGCGGAGAGAGTGTCAACTTTGTTGAGAGGTTTACTTACCTTGGCAGTGACGTTCATGTCTCTGTTGACTCTTCCTATGAAGTTAGTAGATGGATTGGGAGAACATGGGGGGGGGGGGGGGGGGTCAGGGGGGGGCTGGTAAGGGGTGTGTGGCACTCCCGATATCTATGCAAGGGCAAAGGTCCAAATCTTTAGAGTCTTGCTATATGGTTGCGAGACATGGACGCTATCCAGTGACCTGAGACAAAGGCTGGACTCCATTGATACTGTGTCTCTTCGGAAAATCCTTGGGTACTGCTAGTGTGACTTTGTGTTGAATGAGTGGTTGCTCATGGAGTCCTGAATGAGGCACATTATCTGCATTGTGAGGGACAGTCAGTTACAGCACTACGGCCATGTGGTGTGATTCCCCGAGGGTGACAGGATCCTCCTTGTTGAGGATCCGAGTTGCTTGACCAGGCCAAGGGGACTCCCATGTAACACATAGCTGCAGTAGATAAAGGGTCATTATTGGAGGGTTGTACCAGTGCATGCTCCCCAACCCTGATCTGATAGCGCTTGGAGTTCTGCCCAGAACTTAAATTTTTGTACCACCTGGTCAGAGAATCCTTTTCCTCGTGCTCTCAGATTTTTTAAACAGTCATACGTCTTGTAATCAAGAGTGGCTTCCATCTAGTCACTCTACCATAAACACCTGACTGATGGAGTGCTGCTGAGATAGTCATCCTACCAACAAGTTCTTCAGCAGAGGAATTCTGAAGCTATGTTTGTGTTTAATGATTGGGTTCTTGGTCACCTCCCTGACCAAGATTAATGTTGCTTAGTTACTCAGCTTGGCTGGATGGCTACAATACATTAAAAGAAAAGACCACTGTGCTCCTGGAAATGTTTACAAATGGTTTTGTCCCCTTTGCCTTGATCAATGACTCACCATAATTGGATCATAGAGGCCTACAGAAAGTTCCTTGGACTTCATGGCCTGGTTTTTATCCTAACATGCATTGTTATCTGAAAGATCTTATATACGCATGTGTGTAACTTTCTAAATGATGTCCAATCAATTAATTTTGTCACAGGTGAACTCCAATCAAGTTCTAGAAACATCTCAAGGAGAATTAAAGAAAAAAGGATGCACCTGACCATAATTTGGAGTGGTAAAGCAAAGGGTCTGAATACTTATACAAATGAAATATTTTAGTTTTTGATATTTAATACATTTATAAACCTTTCTGAACACATGTTCACTTTGCCACTATGAGTTATTAAGTGTAGATTGATGGGCAAAATTTTCCATTTAAAATTAAATCTAAATCACAAAAATGTGTGGAGAAAGCGAAGGGGTCTGAATACTTTCTGAATCCACTGTATAAGCAAACAATTATTAAATTAAGATATGTTAATTGGTTAATAAGAAATGTTGAATTTTGAAAGTAACACTTAGATTTCAAATACTCTTAAATGTTATAACCTTCTAATGACTTTGACTCGCTATACGGTGATAACATAATTGTAGCATTCATCTAAAAAATGAAGATGTTCTGAGAATTTCAATAGGGATTTGATTAGCCTTCACCATTAAAGGAAAAGTTAACAAGATTACCCTCCACTTATATCAATTAAATATAGACCGGGAACTTATTTTTTCAGCTAGACATAATGTTCAGCTAAGTGAATTGCAATTAGGTTTCATCAGGTGGGGCAGATGATATTATCCATAAGGTTGGACAATAAGAAACTTGTAGAAACCTGGAAATGAATCTACGTTCAATTATAAAAGGTACAGGTTCCATCATAGTACCTGTGCAAGCAATTAATCCTCCAGTCAATAAAGCATGAATGATAACTTGAATGCTGTCATCTTTACCTTTTTTGAAGTATGCTACACTATTAATTTTATAGCCTTTTTTATAGGAGTCTTTTTAACGTGAAAGATAAGCCAATTTACTAGTTCACTCATAAAAGTTTTAAATTAAACAATATGTAATTCCGAGTAATAGACACATGCTTCCTTTGGAAGAAAGGCCAATTACAAGGAAGGGAAACTGGCATAGCATATCTGAAACTCTATAGCTCTATTTATTTTGTGGACAATTTAACCCAATACAATCTACTCTATATGGGCGACTTTACATCCTTTGAGGCATTCATTTCAAATATTAAAACACATTCCAACACAATTATAGTGCTAGTCTACAGACCACCAGGGCCATATTCTTTGTTCATGACTGAATTTAGCAACCTTCTATCTGATCTGGCTATACAGTGATCCCTCGCTATATCGCACTTCGACTTTCGCGGCTTCACTCCATCGCGGATTTTAAATGTAAGCATATCTAAATATATATCACGGATTTTTCACTGGTTCGCGGATTTCTGCGGACAATGGGTCTTTTAATTTATGGTACATGCTTCCTCAGTTTGTTTGCCCAGTTGATTTCATACAAGGGATGCTATTGACGGATGGCTGAGAAGCTACCCAATCAGAGCATGTATTACATATTAAATAAAACTCCTCAATGATATACGATATGCTTCCCGTGCGGCGCTTCATAAACTTAAAAGCTCTAACAGCCCGTATTGATTTTTGATTGTTTACTTTCTCTGTCTCTCTCACTCTCTGACATTCTCTGCCCCTGACGAGGGGTTGTGAGCAGAGGGGCTGTTTGTACAGTGGCTGTTTGCTTAAAAGATACGGACGCTCCTGTAAAAAATGCTGAAAGACTACCTTCACATTGATCCCTTCATTGCGGCTGCTTTATCGCGGAGCTTCACATACATAAAAGCCATACAGCCCTATTGATTTTTGATTGTTTACTTTACTCTCTCTCTGACATTCTCTGCTCCTGACGGCACTCCTTTGAAGAGGAAGATATGTTTGCATTCTTTTAATTTTGAGACGGAACTGTCATCTGTCTTGTCATGGAGCACAGTTTAAACTTTTGACTAAAGGGTGTTATTTCATGTCTAGAAGGCTCTAATAATGTTAAAAAACGTATTTAGAAGGTCGTAAACAGGTTTTTAATGCTCTAACTGCGAAAATATTAGATTTATAAATAAAGAATCCTACTTCGTGGAAATTCATTTATCTGTCTGGAGCGGATTAACCGCGATAAACAAGGGTTTACTGTATAACTGTGCGGAGAATATTTATAAACAATGTGGGAGAGTTTCTAAGGGCTTAAAATACATAAAAATAACCATACAAACATATGGTTTGTACTTTGCGGATTTTCACCTATCGCGGGGGGTTCTGGAACGCAACCCCCGCATTCGAGGAGGGATTACTGTAAATTATGATCACATAGTACTGATGGGGGATTTTAATGTACACATTGATGTGGAAACTAACACTTTTAGGAAATGTTTTACTTTTTTTTTTTTTTTTTTACTTATTTGTTAAATTCAGTAGGATTTTGTCAGATTGTCAAAGGTCCAACTCATAATCATAACCACACATTAGATTTAATTATAACTTACAAAGTTGAAATTCAAAATTTAAATATTACTCCATTAAATGAAGTTATTTCCGATCACTACTTAATTACATTTGATTTAGTCCTACCCTTGCCAATGCATTCACAGATTAAAACAAAGACAGCACAACATCTAGATTGTAATTCTGCTTCAAAAATTATAGATACTTTGAGTAAGTCGAGTGTAATTGTGGAAAACCATTTAGATCAGCTAACATCACATTATAATGTGACCTTGAGAGATGCAGTGGCTCCCCTTAAAACAAAAGTGATCAAAGCACATAGAAATGCTCCCTTGTTTAATGAAAACACTCAAGCTCTTATATTAGAGTGTCAAAAACTGGAGCGCAGATGGAGAACAACAAAGCTACATGTCTTTCAAATTGCATGGACAGAGAGTGTTAAAAAATATAAAAAAGCCCTCTTTAAAGCTCGCTCAGAATACTATTCTACAATAATAGATAGCAATAATAAAAATCCTTGGGTACTGTTTAGAACAGTTGCTAAATTAACCAATGGGAATTCAGTTCTACAGTGCAAAATACCAACAGATATTAGCAGTACAGACTTTATAAACTTCTTCAATGGGAAAATTAAAAATATAAGATCCCAGATCTTAGCATCACAGTACAAACTGCATACTTAAAAAGTCAGACCTAGACCTACATATACTAAATAATTATAGGCCTATTTCAAATTTACCCCTTCTCTCTAAATACTAGAAAAAGTAGTCACCAATCAGCTTCAGTCACACCTTATGCATTACAATTTATTTGAGAAATTCCAGTCTGGTTTCCGCATTGGTCAGAGTACAGAAATGGCACTAACGCGGGTTGTAAATGACATTCTGATATCCTCTGATGAAGGAAACTCCACTGTAATTATGTTGTTAGACTTAAGTGCAGCGTTTGACACCATTGACCATGCTATTTTACTGCACAGGCTAGAAAATGATGCTGGCCTTACAGGCACTGTGCTCGCTTGGTTCAGTTCTTATTTATCAAATCGATTCCAATATGTACAGAAATGTGCTGACAGTACTCCATCATTATACACAGAAGTGAGATATGGTCTCCCGTAGGGCTCAGTACTGGGACCTTTACTGTTTTCACTTCATATGCTTCCACTGGGATCTCTCATTAGGAAACATAATGTTAATTTTCACTCGTATGCAAATGACACCCAGTTATAACTTTCATTTAGATCAAATGAAGTTTCTCTGATGTTGTCTTTAATTAGTTGTGTTAGTGAATTAAAGGAGTGGATGGATGAGAACCACTTGTCTTTAAATACAAATAAAACAGAGAGATTAATTGTTGGAGGGAATGACGCTGACCACAACATGATTTTATCATCATTTAGCTCAGTTGGAATTACCATTAATTTTACTGAATCAGCCCGCAATCTAGGAGTTATCTTTGACTCTAGCATGTCATTTAAAGCACATACTACAAAGTTGTCCAAATCATGTTTCTTCCATCTTAAAAATGTTGGGAAATTAAGGCGCTTTTTAAATGAACAGGATTCTGAGAAATTAATTCATGCATTTATTTCTGGTAGGATTGACTGCTGCAATGCGGTGTTCACTGGATATTCAAACTGTTCTTTATACAGCCTCCAGTTAATCCAAAATGCTACAGAAAGAATTATTACAAGAACAAGAAAATACAAACACATAACTCCAGTTCTTAAATCCTTACACTGGCTCCCAGTTAAGTTTAGGGCAGATTTTAAAATCCCCCTTTTAACATATAAAGCATTAAATGGCCAAGGTCCGGCTTACTTGTCTGAACTTATCATGACTTACAAACCAGAGCGTACATTAAGATCTCAAGATGCTGGTCTGCTTTTTATTCCAAGGATTAATAAAATAACAATGGGAGGTCGAGCTTTCAGTTACAGGGCCCCTAAACTGTGGAATGGTCTGCCTGCTACTATAAGAGATGCCCCTTCGTTCTCAGCTTTTAAATCCCAGCTGAAGACTCACTACTTCAGTTTAGCACACCCTGACTAGAGCTGCTGATTAACTGTACAGCCTGCATCTCTGTTGTTATTCATTAGCACTAAAATATAAGTAACATAATTATAATTTGTTACTAACCCTCACCTATTCTGTTTCTCTTCTCTGTACTCAAATGTGGCACTTGGTGCCATGGCCCACCTGCCAAGTTGTTTTGCCTGCCTAAGGTAAAGTCATCCCTGATAGAGGATTGCAGGAATCGTGGGGTAGAGGGGTCCTTTCATTAGATTGGCTGGCCCAGCACTGTTTCAGCTGTGGAATGGCCAAATAGAGGAGGCAGATTGATGGCTGAGGTCTCCAGGACTCTAAACAAATCCAAATCATATTATGTGATATCCTCTACTGTTAAATTCTGCTCCGTACTTGTAAAATTTTCATTTTGATACTCTATTGAGGATTTGTTCTGTTTTGTGTATTGTATTGTATTGACCCCCTTCTTTTTGACAACAACTGCACACCCAACCTACCTGGAAAGGGGTCTTTCTTTGAACTGCCTTTCCCAAGGTTTCTTCCATTTTTTTTTCCCTACAAGGGTTTTTTTTTGGGAGTTTTTTCTTGTCTTTTTAGAGATTCAAGGCTGGGGGGTTGTCAAGAGGCAGGGCCTGTTAAAGCCCATTGCGGCACTTTTCGTGTGATTTTGGGCTATACAAAAATAAATTGTATTGTATTGTATTGTACTCTATATATTGTGGCAGATGCCTTGGGGGGCGACCTGGCTGGGACGCCTTGGAGGACCGAAAGAGGGCGTACGCCAACCTCAGACCACATGGGGGCAACCACCCTGGTTGCTCGCGGGATGGGCCACTTCACGGGACGGCTCTTCACTGGCGATGGGGTGCTGCCACAGCTGGCAGAGGCTATGAGGGTTTGAGTAGCTCCAACCGGAGGAGCGTGAAGACCTCAGAGAGGGTGCCAAAGAGGCAAGTTTTTGGGTGCCGGATTGGACCCTGGTCAAGTATTAGGACCCACTTCGGGGATGAGCTGCCCTCGTGGGATGAGCCGCTCCAACCGACGGGTCTTTGCTGGCGGTGGGGCACTGTGGCAGATGCCTGGGGGGGGGGGCGACCCAGCCGGGAGGCCTTGGAGGACAGGAAGAGGGCGTACGCCAACCTCAGACCACGTGGGGGTGACCACCCTGGTTGCTATGGGGATCACAGGTACAGAGCTTTCAAGCTCGACCCTCTAGGGGCCTCTAAAAGTGCAACGATTTTATGTCACGGTTTTTGTCATGCTTTAAATCGGGCTTATTTTAAAACTTACTGTATATGTTTGGTATCATTCTTTTCATAATTTATCGAACATTAATGTGATTTTGTTAGATTTTCAGATTCTTATTCCATTTTTAAATTATAAACAAAAAAATATCAAGAACTCTCATCCCGCGAGACGAGACTTTGTGCCAAGAGATTTAACCATGCCCGGGGCCGGAAATAAAAGACAAAGAGTAGGACAGCTGCTGTACAGGCTTTTAAATGTTCAAAGCACCACGCGAGATGCAGATCATGCAGCACGGCAGCAGCATCAACCCAGCAGCTGATCAAGCAAGGAGAAGGTAAAAAAATCACCGTTATATCACCGTTTAACACTAGAATTACGAGAGACTACGAAAAAACTCATAGATCCGGCCCACCTTAAATCCGTTCGCACCTCTCCGCCAGCGTCTTTTGTCTTGTAAATGTGCCGATAAAGACAATCTGCAAGCACCCGGCTATTCCATCCCCCCACCAATTTAGAACAGAGTTGCTGGGTATGACAAATGTTCACCACAATTGCCTGCGATTCACTAAGTTTATGTAAATGAAGTTTAATACTGAAAATAGCTAGAAAAAGTCATTCAGTGTTAGTGGGCTTTAAGCATGACATACAAGATCACACACTGATTCAGTGGTGAAGGCTGACTGATGACCGTTTGCTGTTTTCACAGTTTGCTCCTCCTCCTTATGATACCCTTGTTATTGTTTTTTATTCTATTTTTATTTCTTGCTGCCATGACTGATTCCAGCTGGATGCAATTCTGACTTGCATTATACGTGGGAGAACCCAGAAATTCCTGTAATCGGTCAATAACACAGGAAATAGGGTGTGTTTATCAACTATATTACTAGGTATCATATGTCTACAGTCCTGTTAATCAGTCCACTGAGTGGCACCATGGCTGAGTTGACCAAGACGCATATTTCTGACATCTATTCTATAATCGTGCACATGGCTTTGGCAATTTTTTTTTTCCTCCAAGGAGAAAAAAGTACATCAGATCATATCAAAAATCAAGATGATAATCCTGTTTTTCTGCACTGATGAACTTGTTCAGAAAGAGTTTCCCTGTGAACAGACTGTCATTCAGTAACATTATACTGAATTGATGAAGTGTCAATGGGAAATCTTTGGGGGAAAATGCATCCGGCGTAGTGACTCATGTAAAGCTGCATTTTGCTCCTACACACAGTGCTGAACCACATTCACCTGCACACATCGCAGCGCTGTTAGTCAAAGAGTTTTTGCTTTACACCTCACATATTCATGCTTGCTCCCTTTGAATTCTTTTTACTCCCAAAATTAAAATTGAAACTCAAAGGAAGGCAATTTGCTGCTGTGTTAGAAATACAGGAAAAAATACAGGACACTCTGGACATGGTAACAAAAGATGAGTACAGGAAATGTTAAGAGGCATGGAAGAAGCTCTGGGACAAAGGTATTGCATCTCAAGGGGTGTATTTTGATGGTGACTAAAGTAGAATTGCTGTTAGTTGTGTAATAAAGTTTTTTTGTTAACAATTCTGTGAATTTTTGGGTCCCCCTTCATTAAAGACTACTCTAAAACCTGTTTAATTCTACTTAGGGTTGTTGGAAATCAAAGCCTTTCCTAGCAGCATCAGGCACCATGTAGGGATCAGCCTTTATAGGGTATCAGTTCATCAAGATAGATACTATCTACTCAAGCACACAGCTACACTCACATTCACAGAGGACCAATTACAGTTCATCAAATAACCTAATATGTACATCTTTGGGGATGTGGGTGTAAAATCAGGAGAACCAACCATGCAGAATGAGAAGAAGATGCAAACTTGACACTTACAGCAGCTGGGCACAAAGCCTATTCTTTAGGGGCGCTATCCAATCCACTATGACTTGGACTTGTTAGGCTGGAAATAAAATCGATAAAAACATTTCATAAACTAAAATGTCAAGGATAATCTATGATTTCAAGTATTTATTATACGAGGGGCAGTGAAAAAGTTCCGGAATTTTTGATAAGTGCTGCAGGGCTGCTAGCGTACAACTCCCCAATTTGCACATGAACCTGATGTTAGCATGTTGTTCAAACTGCGACCTTGTGCCAAATGACTATGCACATGTCTAACTCAAATGGTAATTAAAGCAATACTACATGCCGAAACCAATCCAGACCTGTTGTAACTGGTCTACAGACGAGCTGCGCTCCCTTTAACAACAATGTGTGTGTAATCTGATCTCTCACTCCCCTCATATACTTATTATACTTAAAATTTCTTATTATTACAATATTAGTTATCTTCAGACCATAACGTGTGTGTATTTATTTATCTATCTATTTATGTATTTATTTATTTATTTAAGAGCTTCTATAAAAAGCCAGGTTTCCTCCAGGGACAAATAAAGTTCTATTTATCTATCTATCTATCTATCTATCTATTATATAGTGCCTTTTATACCTATCGATCTGTCTGTCTGTCTATTGGGGCCACAAAAGGGCACCACTAAGCTCCAAACCTCAGACACAATGTCCATACCGATACAGTCCCGGGTTCAAATAAAATATTTTATGACAGAAAATTACCAAATGTGCAAAAGCACAAATACATACAAGTAAATCTTCTCTTTTCTCTCCTTCTGCTCCTCCTGTTGAGTGTAGCCTGCTGCCTCCCAACTCTGACTCCTCTAGGTGAGGCGGTGGGCTCCTTTTAGTGTGTCCTCTTGGAAGCACTTTTGGGTCTTGTGGAAACCAGGGAGGTATTCCTCAGAGATTGCCCTCCAATGGCATCCGGGTACCACAACAGAGCTTTACTTGCAGACTCCAACTCCCATGTATCTCTGCTGGTGTCCAAACTGTGACACCTCAGGAGAACCAACTGCCACCTGTCATATGGGGGAAGAAACTGCGTCCAGCTTCCACTGGTCCATCCTTTAAAAACCTCCTGCTGAGTAAGAAGTCATTGTCCAGCTCTTCTTTATGACACTTATATTATCAATCTATCTATCAATCTGTCTATCTATTATACAGTCCCTTTCATCTCTATATTTTTGTTATAGTGCCTTTCATATCTATCCGTTTACCTAGGAATGAATATTAATGAAGAACATAATGAGCTCTTGTGTTTCTTGTTTCTGCCTTGCACCTGATAATGCTGGATGGATTCACAATTCCACAGCCCTGATCTGGATCTTCTGTACTTTCAGCTCTGGGAAGCTGCTTGCGCTTTGACCACTGATTTATACACACTCAACTTCACTCTGGCTCACTTTGTTTCATTAGCCTTTCTTAATCTGAACTGATTCTTTCCAATACGTTCATTAGCCTTTGCCTGTGTTCTCACATCAGCAGACTCTGTGATTTGTGTTTCAATCAAAATGATCTTCACACTCTGCCACATTCAATCTATTATGCGCTGGCGGCTTCAGTGAGACAATGAAGCTTCCTCCACCCCGCCTGCCCCAGACAAACTCGCCAAATGCTTCTTTTGGTTTTCTGTAGGATATGTACAGGCACTTAACCCAGCTCTTATGATTATTTTTTTTAGTTACTCGCTTGTTATTTCAGGGCTCCATTAGATCTCTTTGTTATCTTGACCTTGTAGCTCAGCTACTGTTTTCAATCCTTTTATTTTGGCTTTGCTGGAAATGGCAGACATTTAATGGCTCTTTTAGAAGAGTAACTGTACAATAGAAAATCTCCAAGTCACTTATACCCAATAAAAATTGACACACTATTGTTGTAATTTGTTAAAGGTGCAAAACCTCCAACATCTCTTCAATAATGTCAAGATGACTGTCAGATATCAATTATGGTGCTGCAGGTCAGGTCAGGTTGGGGAGCATGCGCTGGTACAGAGTGTTGCCTGACCCAACACATGACGAAATGGCTCAGGATTCCGGTTGGCAACACCACATGTAGACATGCAGTCCAGTCCCACTCTCCAGAAATGACCAGTCATGTGTTACATAAGCGTCCCCTTCGGCCTGGTCCAGCTGCTCATGTCCTCAACAATAAGGGTCCTGTTAACTGGATCACCCTTGGAGAATTGCACCATATGGCCATATTGCTGTGACTGACGGCCCCTCACAATGCAGGTGATGTGCCTTACTCGTTTGAAACAAAGTGAAACTAGTGGTACCCAAGGATCCTCCGAAGGGACACAGTACTGCGGGAGTGTAGTGTTCGTCTCAGGTTACTGGATAGTGTCCATGTCTCACAACCATATTGCAAAACAGGAAGCACCAGGTCCCTAAAGACTTGGAACTTTGTCCTTTTGCAAACATATTGAGAGTGCCACACACCAATTTTCAGTGACCTCATGACCCCCCCAATGCTCTCCCAATGCGTCTACCAACTTCATAGTAAGAACCATCACAGACATGAATGTCACTGCCGAGGTAAGTAAACCTTTCAAAAAGGTCGACACTCTCTCCGCAGAAAGACACATTGCTTTGAAACTCACTTTGAAACTCAATTCATAAATGTCCCTCACGGCTATGGTCCCATCATGGTCAAATGGGGAATATTATTTTGAACACTCTATAAAGATTGAGAAGAGTTGTACAGAAGAGTTTAGACAGTATGATCCTGCCACCACCATGCTTCATGGTGAGGACAGTGGGTTTTTGATATTGTGAAGTGTTCAAAAATGTTGCTTAGCCTGATGACCAAAAAGCTAAATTTTAGTCTCATTAGAACACAGAATCTTCTTCCAGTTGACGATAGAGTCTATTATGTGATTTCTGGCAAACTCTAGCTGGGATGTTATGTGTGTTTCTTTTCTTTGCCACTCTTCAGTGGTGGCATTTCTACTGGTGACGCACTTGGTAACACACCCACAGTTTCCCCCAAACTCAGTCACTATAGTTTGTAACTCTGTTAGAGTTCTCATAGGTCTCTTGGTGTCCCATGTCTCTAGTTGTCTTCTTACACAATGTTGTGGTAAAAACTTTCCTCCACCTCCAAAGAAGGCAGTCATGAAGCCCAGATGAGAATGCAAAGTATTTCTTTATTCGCAGACTTTTGGACAAATGCCCCAGTCAATGATGTGAACAATCTATTAAATAATACATCAGCTTTTATACTTTTTTTCTGATCACATCATCTCATCTAATACATCACTTTATCTGACTCTTAATATGAAGAACTTTATTACCTTATCCAAACAACTAACGCCACCAGTAATTTCGACTCATGTCAATTCTCCCATTACTCTGAACACTGCTTTGTTAAGGGGGTGTTTTATAGCACTATTTCATAGAAGTGTTTGGGCTTTCCCAGCAGTTTATCCCTGCTTTCAGAAGGAGTATTTGTTACTCATTTACCTCATTCTAACAAAATTACATTGGTAGCTTCTCTAAGGTGAAGCTGAGACCTCTTGCATTTAAGTTATTTTATTAATCTTTGAGTTACATTCAGTCCTTTTCCTTGTGTTTAATAATTCATTCTGTTATGGCCTCATATACTTGTATATATACTTGTAATAGGGCGGCACAGTAAGGGGACCTGGGTTTGCTTCCCGGGTCCTCCCTGTGTGGAGTTTGCATGTTCTCCCCGTGTCAGCGTGGGTTTCCTCCGGGTGCTCCGGTTTCCTCCCACAGTCCGAAGACATGCAGGTTAGGTGCATTGGCGGTCCTAAATTATCCTTGGTGTGTGTGCATTTGCCCTGCGGTGGGCTAGCGCCCTGCCCGGGGATTTGTTCCTGCCTGTGCTGGCTGAGACTGGCTCCAGCAGACCCCCGTGACCCTGTGTTAGGATATAGTGGGTTGGATAATGGATGGATGGATACTTGTAATAAATTTTAAAAGATTATTGTATAATAATTAAAAATTCAAATTCTATAATGATCACTCCATTTGTTCACTCTGAGCAGATTTACAGCTGTGCCATACTTTTTCCATTTCTTGATGTTAAGTTGACTGGATTCCAGGAATATTCAGTGACTTAGACGTTTTCTTGTTCCTGTCCCTTGTCTTATGCTTTTCAAACATCTTGTAACAGAGATACTTGAAGGGATCGTTTGTCTTTATTGTCCTTTCCAAATACATGAGCATTTATATAACTCCTGTTGGATTTGAAAAAGAAATGTTAACTTTCCCACCCAGGGACAGTTAATTTAAATGTTGGAATTGAGTAAACTTTAAGTTTATTAATTAACTATCAGTTTTTCCTTTGGCAATACCAGTAATTGATCAAATACAGTGATCCCTCGCTATATCGCGCTTCGACTTTCACAGCTTCACTCTATCGCGGATTTTAAATGTAAGCATATCTAAATATATATCACAGATTTTTTGCTGATTCGTGGATTTCTGCGGACAATGGGTCTTTTGATTTATGGTACATGCTTCCTCAGTTGCTTTGCCCAGTTGATTTCATACAAGGGACGCTATTGGCAGATGGCTGAGAAGCTACCCAATCAGAGCATGTATTACGTATTAAATAAAACTCCTCAATGATATACGATATGCTTCCCGTGCGGTGCTTCGCAAACTTGAAAGCCCAAACAGCATGTATTGATTTTTGATTGTTTGCTTGTCTCTGTCTCTGTCTCTCTGACATTCTCTTTTCCTGATGGAGGGGGTATTCGCACACTGGCCTAGAGGATACGGACGCTCCTGTAAAAAATGCTGAAAGACTACCTTCACATTGCTGCCTTCCTTGTAGCTGCTTTGTCCGGCGGTGCCTCGCATACTTAAAAGCCCAAACAGCCCTATTGATTTTTGATTGTTTGCTTTTCTCACTCGCGCTCTCTCTCTCTCTCTCTCTCTGACATTCTCTGCTCCTGACGCGCACTCATTTGAAGAGGAAGATATGTTTGCTTTCTTTTAATTGTGAGACGGAACTGTCATCTCTGTCTTGTCATGGAGCACAGTTTAAACTTTTGACTAAAGTGTGTTATTTCATGTCTAGAAGGCTCTAATAATGTTAGAAAATGTATTTAGAAGGTCGTGAACAGGTTTTCTATGCTCTAACTGCGAAAATATTCGATTTATAAATAAAGAATCCTACTTTGCGGAAATTCATTTATCGCGGCAGAGTCTGGAACAGATTAACCACGATAAACGAGGGTTGACTGTAATATGGTAAGAGTCCTACATTATTTACCTTACCTTTCTCTGTTGTAGGAGGAGGGTCTCCAGCCTTATATCAAGGTAATTGAAGCACAATCATTTAAGAAACAGAATGATACAATTTAAGAATTATAGGACTATGATAACTACATACTGTATACATAGTATGTTGTCATTTAAGACATGATGCATTGTAGATACACTAGACAGACAAACATATAACACAGAGAGACTGGCTGATTACTGGCTGTTTAGAGTTCTAATTTATCTTTGCACAGATAAACAGTTTTATGATACCAAGTCTTTATGGATGATATCCAAAGTTGTGTAGAGTTTTTGCTTTGTTGTTTTCAGGGTTCAGATGGAGGACTCTTCTTGTGTTGGAGTGCATTCTTTCTCTTTGCTGTATGATCCTTGTCAGCGAGGTGTTGCTTCTTCCTCATCTTGCATTCTGCTGTCATGTGCCATTTCATAGGGAAAAGGCCATTGCTCATTCTGGCCCAACAGTTTTAGATGCTGAAGTTCACTTCTTGAAGTAATGGCTTCTCAGTCTTGTCTGGATAATCGGCACACAGTTTTGGCTTGTTAGACTGGGTCTGAGCCTCAAAGAGAATTTCACCTTTTCAGCTCCTCTTGGAGAGGGCAGCTTACAGCTTATTAGTTTCTGAGAGAAGATTTTTAGAAAGTCACTTCGGAGAATGTGCAAAGAGTTCCACTGGAAAGGGTCCCAGAGTTGTCTAGGATTCCCTATAGAATTTCAGTGATTGTGTTAAATTCCAGTTTTCCAAGCTTCTCTTTGCGTTATGATCCCTTGCCTGTGGTGTGTAGTGTTTTCCTCAATTAGGCCCTTTGCTGTGTCATCTGCCACTGCTTCTCAGGCCTTTCAGACTACTGGCATACAGCTTTGGCTTGGCAGACTGGATCTCAGCTCTCAGGTTCATTAAGAATTTGTTGGCTTTCATGCTCCAATGAAGAGCATCTCATAGCTTTTTAGGTTCAGAAAGCAGGTTTCAGACTTTTCAGTCATTTTGGAGAGTTCACCCACCCTGAGTGAATCCCCTGCCTGAGAGAATTTTTGAACGTCTCTTAATTTGACATACTCTGCCACTCCTGTAAGTTACAGCTAGTTTATAATGGAAGGCTGAACATTCTCCTGATCGGATTAAAGTCACTTTCACTTAAATAAATTCAGTGTCTGCTAATAGTCGAGCTATTCTGTCCATCCTAATTGTTATCCCTTGAATTTATAGGTCTCTTCCCTGCCTGGAGTCTATTTTTGTGCCTTTGGCTGGAAAGATGGTCAACAAAGATGTCAAGTCACTTCTAATTTGAACCTCTGTTATCAAATGAAATACAGGCAGATCCTAGAATGAAGAGTTTAGCCACTTTCTGGAATGTAGATTGGGAATCTAAGTTGGGGTTTTTGTGCAGCTAGAGGCCTACTAAATCTGCTACCTTCACAGGCCTTGTCTGCCCCTAAGGCCTTGTAAAAGGGGCAATGCCCACATTCTCCTACAATTCAAATAAGTGATCTCCATTGTACTAATTCTGTCACTTCTACAACCAGTTAGCTGCAACAACTGATAATTTAGGTGTGTCATATTAAAATACTTATGTGATTGTCTGCTTTAAATGTGTAATTACTTTAAACCACTTTGCAGAAATCAGTTTTAACATTAAAAAGTTTTGTTTTTTTTCTGTTGGCCAGTGACAGTTTTTAAAGTCAAATTACATCCATTGTGATTCAAAGTTGTATAACAATAAAATGTAAACATTTCCTAGGGGCTCTATATATGGTATGTAGAATTACAAAGAGTAAAAATAACTAGTTTGACATGTTTTAACAGTGGCATTCCCTTTCTAGTTGTTTTCAACAATAAGGGTGGCTTTGTCCATTCTCATGCTCCCAATATATACAACGACAAGGTTGACTTCTTGACATCTTTACCTGGCAAAGACTCAGCTTCAGTCTGTCCTCTTAGTGGCTTAAGTTAGATCAGAGACTGTAAAAGTTGATTCAACTGTGCTAAACCTGACAGGCAATCTATTTTTTTCTTAGTATTTCCAGTTAATTACTTTGAGTGTAAAAGCAACTTTAACAGATGTCTCACATCTGTTATTTATTTTAAGAAAATTGTTGCCAAGAAATGTTACCGACTGTATTGCCTGTGGATACATGAAGGTCCTGTGCAGTTCGTCCACAGAAATATGAAAAAGGGAGTAGCACTTACAGTGTATTGCAAAATGAGTATTTCTTAAACATTAATTTGTTTTGATTGAACACAGTCCAGAAGTAAGGAAAATACAATATACACTTAAAAATATTATCACCTTTTGGCTTCAGCATTCAATTGGCCATACATTACAAATGCTACCTCAGTGTATCTATGCTTATTATTACTGGAAGTAGAGTTCCAAACCAGGCATCGCTAGTGTGTGACTGAAATATTTCCAAATCATCCTGACTAGGTTAAACAGCAACTCCATACTGACCTGGCATGACTAATGTGAGGGCATGCATGAGTGTGGCCCTAGATAGATTGGCACTCTATATTTTACCTACCTCGCACCTCGTGCTTCCAGCTCCTTATCATACAGAACTTTATAATCAGGCTACAAAATGTATGGCTGGTGGTACAGTCTCAAATGTAAATAATCTGTACATATAAAGGAGAGCTGGGATCCGAGAGACGTGTTTGTGTGTTTGTGGAGGGATGGGGAGTTAAGGCGGGTGGGGGAGTCACATGATCATCTCCCCTCCCATTCACCTCATTTCATTCACTTCATTTCGCTCCGAGCTGAGCTCCGCAGCTGACGCGGTCTTGCCGGTCTTTTTCATTAGTGTTTAGTCCTCTCTCCTTTACTGTTTACTAGACGCAGTACTTACTGAATAGTATTTTTTCCTTTAGTGTTTCTTAGTGTTTAGTAGACGCGGTGTGCCGGTGTTCCCGGCGGTGTTGCAGTTTACTGTTACTTTCTACTTCGTTTTTGTACTTTAGTGTTTAGCAGACTTTTACTTTATCTCATTTACTGTTGTTTTTTACTGTTGTTCCCGGCGCTGTTGCCCTTTTTTACTTTATCTCATTTAGTGTTTGGTAGACTTTTACTTTATCTCATTTACTGTTGTTCCCGGCGGTGTTGCCGTTTTTCCCGTTTCTATTTTTTATGTAGCATGTTCACGAATTAGTCATAGAGAAAATTTATATATTTTGGCTCCAGAAGGACAAACCAAAAATGTTGTATATAAAGAAGCTCTATAAGTCGCATGTAGATGCATAATTATTCCAACTACAGCGACTGCAGAGAAGCGCACGTGGTCTGCTAGTATTCAAATATTATAACATTTTAATGTCACTCTATTTTAATATATTGATCTCTTTATTTAATATTAGGTAGCCATCTTATATAAAAGGTACATAACCATGCAATCTCCAGGTAGTTGAATGGGCCGTACTGAAGAGCTCAGTGTCTTTAAATGTGGCACTCCCATAAGAGTGATTTGCTAGATCTGCAAATGTTACTCACTATGTATTGAGTACTGTGGATTGTCTGCACACTCGAGTCACAGCACTGATGTAGTCCAACAGTTTCACAGCCCTTGGCCCAATTTTCTACACCCAAACACCATCTTCTTTGCCCCACTCAGACTTCACGTTTACCTGCAATTGATTCACAACAACAACATTTATTTATATAGCACATTTTCATACAAAAAGTAGCTCAAAGTGCTTTACATACTGAAGAAAAGAAAAATAAAAGACAAAATAAGAAATTAAAATAAGACATTAGTTAACATAGAAAAGGAGTATGGTCCGATGGCCAGGGTGGACAGAAAAACAGAAAAAAAACTCCAGACAGCTGGAGAAAAAAAAATGAAATCTGCAGGGGTTCCAGGCCACAGGACCGCCTCTGGGCAAGATTCACTCTTATGCCTACAAGCCATTTTCTTTACGAGTCTCTAAAACATCTGTAGCCATGCTTTCCTTTTACTCCGCTATTATCCGCTAGAACCTTAGTCTTGCTGATCCAAACATATATAAGTCTGGTGACAATAATGAGTGAATGGTGCTTAAAACAGGGTGGGAACAATTATTCAGCTCACTGTGTGTCACATTTGTAAACCAATCCAATGCCTCATAAAGGAGGCACTCAAAGCAGGGATGGAGATTTTGAACTGCAAAGATCAGAGGTGCTCTTGTTAACCTGATCCTACAGACAGAAAGCTTCTGATTAAAATAAACCATACAGCCAAAAAGTCTCCTGACAAGAACCCCATTAAACGGAGAGCATATTGCATATGTTAAAAATAAACATACCCTGTTGCAAGGAAAAACATCTTTCTCTACACTCAGATTATACAATGGCATTCAAAGGCATCAAATGTTAACAGTATATTGTCGCACAACAATAGTGTAGGAGTTGATGTAAGCTTGAAAGAACTGACTGCTATGTCAATGAAAATATGAAATGAAAAATATGTATTTGAAATAAATGGTGTGTCACTTCCCAACAAAAGGACTGCAGTTAAGAGAGCTGATAACACAAAGCCACAGGAGATGCAGATTTCAGTACTCAACACACCCAAATGAACAAATCTGCCTAACAACACCTGCAGGCTGCACAGCATCCACCTTCTGACGGCACATCTAACAAAACAAGTTTATTTTACTGTCTAATTCAAAAAGGCAAACATGTCATGCAATAATAGCCACAGCGTTTTAACAACGTAGCATATCCATAGACCACAATACCTATCTTGACTCTTTTTGCTTTTATGACATATAGTGACCGAAAGAAGCACATCTTAAACACGTGTAGCCAAGCAGCTGTTTCTTCAGTCACAGCACTCATTACAACATATAAATTAATCATTAAGTTTCAGTTACTTTGTTTTACAGAGCTCCTAAACTGATAACAGCAAAAATTTAGCTTTTGATTTTCTCTCAGCTTCCAGTCTTTTATTCATTTTCTTTTGCTCTCGTCCTGAATCCCTGGCAGTGGTTTAAAACACATGGACTGGAGGAATTGTGGATGGGTGTTTTAGGAAGAGGCCCTATGACTGTAGCTTTTGCAGCGCAGGATTTCACTGATATTCACTACAAACTTTTTAAACAGCTTGTCCCCAGACGTGTATTCTCGTTAGAGAATCACGTCTTACCCCACAAGACTACCAGAAGCAAAGCTGTCAGACCACACCGCACATGCGCCAATGCTACCCTCTCTTGTCACGACGCATTTTCCTGGTAACTAACTAGCTAGTCTGATTGGTGAGACTGCATGCCAACTTAGCCCCTTTGCCTCAAGAACGCTATATCAAGGCAGTTGTGAAAATGCAGAGCCACTCGAAGCCTTTAAACTAATATTTCTTTAATGGCAGGATAATGTCCGTCATGAGATAAATATGGAAATAGTAGTATTTCTTTTTAAATGTTGCTGCATTTTTCTCTTTTATGCTGCAATGGCAGTTTGTCTTTAGTGATTTATTTCTAAGTGCTGAATTCTATATAGTGAATTGGTCTGAACTCTCGGGCAATCTATTAAAAGTTTCACATGCTAGTAAAAGTGTTTTCACCACAGAGAGGCAGGTACGGAGGTACTAGTCAGGCAGTTGCATAGCGGATATCAGCTTTAAGGATAAGTTCTAACTTTTCCAAGTTATGTTTTCACAGTCATGGTATGGATTAATTATCAGCTTCAATCTTTTTGATTTTTTTCATAAATTTTAATAAATATAATAAATATTCGTCAGATCAGAGATGAAACAAAAAAACTGAAATTATAGCATGCAACACTTCTTAAGTACTAAAAAAAATTATCACAAGGTGTATAACAAAAGACTAACAAACAATAGATACATTATGCTTATTTATTTGTAAAATAAAAAAATTACAAATTCTGATTTGTGTTGTTTGTCAAATATATTTATCAATCCTAGGGAGTTCTTGAGGACTAGATGATTGTTAGTTATTTCAAAATTTGTAAAACCATACAAATGAAAAAAAAAAGGTGTACTTATTTTCTCTCTTTACTGTATGAGATTAGTTATCCAAAACTGCCATAACATTAGCCTTTTCACCATTTAAGTGTTAACCTTCAGTCATTTTTATGTTTCTTGTATTGCATGGAGTTAATCGAAACGCAGCACAGGAACAGACTTTGTTTGCCAAAAAAATATTTGTAACAAATACCGAAATACGGTCATGTTAATGTTTGTATCCAGTAAAGCAGATTAAGATCTGCAGAAGGATTTGGCTCAAAGCAAAATCTCTAATATAAATGAAACCTGAATGAGAGCAACATCTGGTTTCAGATCAGCATCTGGCAAATCATACAATATAAGTTTTAGCTGCGCAGAAACTCTGTGGAATGTAGATGTTTCTAAAGAGTAATTATGCATGTAAAAGTTTTTATACGCTTTTGTTAACAACAGAATTATTTTAATGGGATACCACTGTGTCAATGCCAGAGTATTCTAGCCCTGCTAGGGTGAATTAACTCGATTAACTCATTATTGCCAATGTGTGGGAAAGAGCCATCATTGGTGAATACAAGGATTACAAACAAGAAAAAGTCCAAATTGTAATGACACTGACAAGTTATGCCATCATCACCATGAGCTGGCAGTCCATCTATGCAAATGAGCAGCTTCAAAGCCAGTACCAGGTGGACTTATAAAAACAGAAAGCCTGTGATGTCGCTAACAGAACTCCATCTAGTGTGGCAATGGCAAGCAATCATTTAAAAAATAGCTTGCCACCTAAAAGAGCTATATAAAGGATATATTCTGGCACCCTGCATTGATACTACACTGGTGTCAGTAGTGGGATGAGAAGACCTACAGTCCAGCATAGCAAATCACCAAGTACTACAAACACCACAATGGACTTGCTAAGCTCTAATAAGTAGTTGCTGGAGAGTCTCGAGGCTGAGATCTGGGATGTGGAGTGTCATTTGCAGTACTGGTTTTGGGAGACTGCTATGTCTGTGGCTCTACCATTGGTTCTCTTTCTGCTAAGGTCCATTGGCCTAGGTGTGCAGACGCCAGCAGAGCTTCTGGTTCATGGAGCTGGGAAAAGGTGTAGCAGAGCGAGTTGCCACTGATCACAAATTCAGGAAAACAGCCAAAAGAATGGTACATCTGCAATTCCAGTCAGGGAGGTTCATCTGCTCACTTACAATTGAAATATCACTGCACAGTTAGTATGACTCGCTTCCAATAAAGACTCAACAGTCAGTGTCTTTGTTTTAAAATGTTTAGAGAAATTCACAGAAACAGTTCACACAAAAAATGAGTAAGAAAATGAATTATGCACAAAGAAAAAGATGATCTTTTCTAAGATGCTCCATATAAGGCTTAAATGTCAAGGTACATTTCTTAAGGTTTGTATAGGTTATTTCATACTCTAGGACCGTACTCACGTAGCTTAATGTTAACGGTCAGAAAACTATATACTCGTAATGCCATTCGTTCTGGCTTTGCCTTACAGGGATATAAAGTAGCTGTATGTTAAGAACATTTCAAATTGCTATTATGCAGATTAAAACAGAATCTTCTGTTGTCTATATGGAAGCTACATTCTATTCAAATTAAGCAAAAACTTAGGAAAATTTACAATTAAATTAAAAGATTTTAGAATTATAAAGCCTTCAAAATCTATACTAAGTACAAAATGTCAGAGAAAAATGTATTTAATGTTCAGTAACAAAATTAAAATGGAATCAACTCATAGTAACAATGAGCAAAGGACAAAAAGATTAACTTAAGGAATCCATATTAATTGAACAAACTAACGAAAGGGGAAAGATTGAAAAAGACTTAAGTATTCAAAACATTGTTTTTTCCTTTTTTATAGCAGCATTTATTACAATAGCACATTTTCATAGACAGGAAGTAAATCAAAGTTTTTTTTTTACGTTACAAGAAAAGGGAGCAAATTAAATTAGGTAAAAATAATAATGAATAAGTAAGAAAAAAATAAGACATGGTTGCATAAGATAACTTTCTTTATATAGCTAGTTGAACAGTAGAGTCCTTATGTATAATATTGTATTGTAAGTCTCAAAAGATGACTCTGGTGATGAGGTCAAATAGCCAGGAGGGAAAAAAAAAACAAAAAAAAAACTCCAGTTAATAAAGAAGAATAAAATAATAGAAGAAAAGAAGAATAAAACAAAATATGCAGGGGTTCCATTGTCAAAAGCTTGTTCAGCCCCCACTAGGCTGTCTGCATAACATAAATATACTTCAGTCGTTTCTTATTGTTTCCTGGCTTTTTCCCAGAGGATCTCACGTAGTTGGTTGCACGGTGCTTCAATCAGGTTGTTGTGGCACAAAACACCACCACAGAACTAAAAAAGAAAGCAGAGAATAATAAAGATTGTATTCCCCGAAAAATTTTATTCTATGCATGTATGGTCTCTCATTAATAGAACTAAAATGTAGCTAAAAATGATCGACTGTGTTAGCCTGGTGTATTTCCATCACTAAAGTATCACAGAATTTTGGTACATAACAGCAAAGGTTTGCCTCACCATTTCTTTTATGCTTAGCTCTTGGAATAATAAGCAGACCACTATTAGAAGATCTAAGGTTAAAACTTGAAATTTAGGGGTACAGGCATTCCAAAATATAGGAAGAAGCAGGATTATTTAAGGCTTTATACACTATTTTATACACTACTAGCAGAATACCCGCGCTTCGCAGCGGAGAAGTAGTGTGTTAAAGAAGGTATGAAAAAGAAAAGGAAAAATTTAAAAAATAACGTAACATGATTGTTAATGTAATTGTTTTGTCATTGATATGAGTGTTGTTCCCATATCTATATATAT
>JANRMT010062835.1:26487411-26498882 GCA_026402145.1 Polypterus bichir lapradei | reverse complement strand
CCACAAACACAGTCTCTCGGAATTTGCATAAGCACACCCCTTCACCTGCAATTTTAACTTAGTTACAAAGTGATCAAAACTCTCGTTTATATCCTGCGTCCTCTCATTAAACTTGTATCCCGCATTACCCGTGGGCACGAAAAGCACCAGCGGCAGCCTGTCTATTAAGTTAATTTGTTTCCGAAGTAGCTGTACTGATGAATATGGTAGTATGTCACTCGCTCGCTTCTTAATGTTTCGCTGCCTTCTCAATTATATAATGCATGTTTTGTTCAGCGTATTTTGGAGCTCTTCCTGGTTTTCTACATAGTGCGTTGACAGTCAGTTCACGTGATTACGTGGGCGGCGTAATGATGTCACACGAAACTCCGCCCCCACGGCGGTCAAGCTCAACTCCATTACAGTAAATGGAGAAAAATACCTTCCAGTTATGACCATTACGCGTAGAATTTCGAAATGAAACCTGCCCAACTTTTGTAAGGAAGCTGTAAGGAATGAGCCTGCCAAATTTCAGCCTTCTACCTACACGGGAAGTTGGAGAATTAGTGATGAGTCAGTCAGTCAGTCAGTCAGTCAATCAGTCAGTCAGTCAGTCAGTCAGTCAGTCAGTGAGTGAGTGAGGGCTTTGCCTTTTATTAGTATAGATTAGTAACATTTTAAAGTCAATTCTAAATGTCACTGGCAACCAAAGATGCTAAAACTGGTGAGATGTGCTCAGATTTTCTTTTTCTGGTAAGACTCTTGCTGCTACATTTTGTACTAATAGCAACCAGTTGATGTCTTTCTTAAGTAGCCCTGTTAGAAGTGCACTGCAGTAATCTATTCAACTAAAAACAAAAGTGTGAATTAATTTCTAAGCATCTTGCAATATTATAAGCAGTCTAACTTTTGCTATGTTCCTTAAATGGAAAAATGCAGTCCTAGTTATGTAGTTAATGTGTTTTAATATTTAGGTCAGAGCCCTTGATTACAGAATAAACTCTTTACTGATGTCTTGACTTTTAATGCTAAGTGATCAAGATTATTTCTAAAACCTTCACTATATTAGTTTTTTGCCAACCATTAAGATTTCTGGTTTTATCGTATTTAGTGTAAGAAATTTACTACTCATCCTTTCAGAAATACAATTAAGACATTGGATCAGAGAGGCTACAAGAGTTTCCAACTCCAGTCCAGTTCATTCTAACCCTTTTCTTAATTAGTGACCTGTTTTTGCTGCTAATTAACTTCTTTTGAATTAATTTTAATTGATTTGCTCTTGGAGACTCAGATCCCTTAATTGTTTCTTTTTCCTTAATTATCTGCCAAACAATAATGAGACACAAAATAAGCCAAGACATAGCCAGCAAACTGTGCCCATCATACTTCTTCTTCTGCAGCCACTGTGCTCCTCCAGGACTAGAGTTAGGGACCCCTGGGCTAGAACATTAGGGTCATTAGGAGGTATAAATAAATAAAGCTGCATGTCATCTGCATAGCTGTGGTAGTTCACTTTGTGTTTCAGTATAATCTTGCCTAATGGAAGTGTGCAGGTTGGAAAAACCAGTGGGTGTAAAATAGATCTTTGTGGTACACCATATACAATATCATGGACCATTGCACTACAATCATAACAATTACCAAAGAATTGTCAAATAAGACTGAAAACAATTTAAGACACTATCTGAGCAACCCATCCGTTGTATAAGACGGTTTATGAGAATGCTGTGGTCTATGGGGTCTAATGATGAGCTCAAGTCTAATAGAACAAGAATGGATTTGTTTGCACAAACCCGCAAGTCATTTATCACTTTAACAAGGGCAGTTCCTGTACTATGTTTTGTTTTAAAACCAGACTGAAATAATCAAGAAAAAAATGTTTGTTCAAGTAATCATTTAACTGCTGAAAACTGCTTTTTATAGAATTTTACATAAAAAAGACAGGTTGGTAAGTGGTCTGAAGTAGTCAAAGAGAAAGGAGTCTACATTATTTTGAACAAGGATTTAACACATAAATAACAATATCCAAAAGAAGTGCATAATGTGAAATCCAAACATACAGAAAGGTTAGAATTCAAAATCTTTAAGCTAAACATTCTAAACTATAAACACTCAACCTCCAAATACACATACTAGAAAAGGAAAAATGCACAAATCTTTAAATGAGTTTGTTCTGCCAATAAATGGAGAAAAGAAGAAGAAAACAATAGAAGGATAAGAAGACAGTAAGAGAATAATCAAAGTAAAAAAATTCATGCTGAGGTCAAAGTACCAGGAGATTCAAGCAAAACCAAGATGATATATTAGACAAAGTACCATGCCAAAGTCTAGAGCCTTAAAAGTATTTTAAAACCACTCCCCTATTCTTAAATAAAGATAACGTCAAACAATGCAAATTCTAGAGATCGTTAGGTGGTAAAGGAGTCCTGTAGTTATCAATAAAACAGGCTAAATGACAGCACCTGTGAAAAACAAAAGTGTTGACCTAAAATATAAACAAAACAATAGAAAAATATAATAATAACGTAAATGTAACAAAAAAGTAAACAATAAAATAACCTAAAAATAATTACAAGCCAAAGTCTTAAATAAAAATTCATAATTACATTATGTTTTTTTTCCCTTAAATTCACTGAGGACCTACAGGAAAAAGAAGGTGGAGGGATTGTCAAAGGTAATGGCAAATCAAAGGGCTGGTAAAAATTTAGTTCTTAAATCTCCCTCAGGTGACTGTGTTATTAATTGCAGCAGCACCTAACAAAAGCAGAATAAAGAGAAGTCTAGCCCCTTCAGGCCCCAAAGGGAAATGGGAAAAAATTAAAAGAAACTGGTAAAAAAAAAAAGGGTGAAACCAGGGACTAAGTCCAGACAAGCAGATGAGATGTTACCTGTCTTTTATTGCTCTGAGGGATACTGTTCTTTTCATCCCAGATCAACCTTTTTTCTCTTTCTCTATCAAGGCTGCCATTGCCTCATGTCACACTTTCTTTCTTTTCTTCCCAAAAACAAGTTCTATAATTAGGGTAACAGTTAAGATTTAATGAAAGATTAATGTTATGGACCACAAGTGAAGATAGGGAAGAACAATTTTCAAAGGATGCACTGCTTTGGTTTTGCTTATTGTAATCAATACCCCTGGCTGGGATCAAACCTCCTCACTCATGGCACCACTGTTGGGAAGACACTCAGGCAATCCAAGTTGGTCATGTAAAGATGAACTTTGATAATCACAGTGGCTAGCAAAATAGTTATTTGAGGAAATTGGTCCATCGTTTCACGTTAACAACATTTCACGGTAACAGATGGCCTGTTTATTAGTCACTGAGAGAATGATCCTTACAAACACAATTTCACACCATAATTTATTGTTTGTTCTACCCATTGAACTTTAGTCCACTATCCCCATAAATCTATTGAAGACTGGAATAAATCTTGTGGAATTTTGGTTCTGCCCATATCCATCATGCTGTGTTGCGGCTGTTGGTCCCTAGCTGGACTTCTAGTCTTAACTCCACGGCATTCTGCATTTAAAGATCAGGTTCCAATTATACAGCTGTACTGATGTGCAGCAACAGCAGGTGTCTTTAATAAAGTATGGACTGGAAGATGATAACAAAACAAAATTAATGAAGCAGAGGCCAGAACAATAGAGAATAAAGACCTGAAATCAAATCCCAATCACTAGACACATTCGTAGTTCAGTAACCATTGGTAAATTCTGATTTCTGATCCACTACACTAATTCCCTTCATAATTTTAAACACTTCAGTAATGTCTCTTCTTAATCTTCCTTTGCTTAAACTGAAAAGTCTCAGCACTTTTAAACATTCTTCATAATTTATCCCCTGAAGCCCTGGAATCAGCCTAGTCACTCTTCTCTGGACATTTTCTGGTGCTGCTATGTCTTTTTTATAGCATGGAGACCAAAATTGCACACAGTATTCCAGACGAGGCCTCACAAGTGTGTTATAAAGCTTCAGCATAACCTCTTTGGACTTTGACTCTACACCTCTGTATTCATTCTTAATGGCTTCAGAACACTGTCTGGCAGTTGATAATCACAAGTCCTCTATGACTGCTAAATCTTTCTCATAAGGTGTACTCTTGAATTTCAGATGTGTATTCAAATCTTACTTCCTATGTGTAATACTTTACCTTTACTAACGATAAATTTCATCTGCCACAAATCTGCTCAAGTCTGTGTGCGTTCCAAGTTCCAATGTAATGATTCATCGGATTCGAGATTATCTGCTTGAGAAGTATCTTCTCATGGATTGGCTTACAGAGATGAGGACTGAAAGAGTTTTTACCTCAGGCCCCCTGTGATGAGAAGGAGACTCCAAATCACTGCAGACATATAGTATGTGGAAGAGGAGAACAAGGCCATGTTGAAGGGACTGTAGTGAAGTCTTATAAGGAAGAGCAGTGTGAGACAGAGTAGTTAAGTTGGAAAGCAGATGAGAATGTAGAGTTAGCTATTGTGTAAAAAATGAATGAGACACCACCAACCATCCTTTCCAGTTCATTACAGTATTGTATATTACATTGGGGTTAATTGGATTTGTAATCACACATCAGCATCTCCTGTCAAAACACAGTGTCTCTAAGCACAAAATATATTGTGGTGCTGACCCTTACACATTTAGTCTTCAAGTGCTCCCTGTTTTTGGTGTCTAAAGAAGAACATCCACTTGCTGATCTAATTTTTAATTTTGTGCTGCAAGAACTCCAAATCTTTAATTCTTATTTACTGTCATTGCCTTACTGTTTATCTGAAGGTCACAGAGAAGTGCACTAGTTTGCAGGAGACTAGGTTTAAATCCAAACCTGTATTTATTAATCATCTCAAAATTACTCCTAGGAACTGCACTAACAGCCTGACTAGGATAAGGATTTCTTCTGCCCCAGAGTAGGGCATGAGAAATAGCTATGAAGCGTCCTACACCAACTCCCAGCAAGGAGTAGGAGTAACTTTTCAGAATAAATAATGTCAGGATTTTACAATGCTACAAGTGAATGAACACTTTTTGAGGCGTTTTGCAGTTTCCTTGGAAATCATAGTAACGCTTTGTAGTTTTCTGAAAGTAATGGTAAGTCTTCACCACAAAGATAATAATAATAATAGAGGTGTGGCAGAAAAGTAATGAGACTGGCAACACTGCAAGCGATCTGGCAACGCTGCGCTGTTGTCCTTGATAGAGCACGTGTATCAGTACCCTCCCATAGCTCAGTGCGAGTTTCAACTCCTTCCGTTAACTACGTGATTTTTGTGACTGCTATTAGCGAAGTTGTGTTTTTGGTTGTGCGTCACGCAAAATGGAACAGCGGAATTTGGAGCAACGTTGTGCCATTAAATTTTGTGTTAAGCTTGGAGAATCGGCAAGTGTGACGTTTGAAAAGTTAAAAAAGGCCTATGGGGAACATTCTTTATCCCGAGCTCAAGTTTTTCAGGGAGGCCTTCAACTTCGAAAACCAATGAAAACATCGAACGTGTGAACACTCTTGTGAGATCAGACCGTCGTTTAACATTAAGAATGTTGAGTGAACAATTAAATTTGAACAGATTTACCGTTCATCAAATTTTGACTGAACATTTGCACATGCGAAAGGTCTGTGCCAAAATGGTGCTGAAAAACCTCATAATTGAGCAGAAGGAAAATCGAAAAAACGCATTCCTGTGGTTCCCCAGCCCCCTTATTCACCTGACCTCAGTCCGTGTGATTTTTTCCTTTTTCCTAAAGTGAAAAATGTCCTCAAAGGACGTCATTTCGGGACTTTAGAAAACATCCAAAAGAGTGTAACGGACATGCTGAAGACCATACCGGTTGAAGACTTCCAGCGCTGCTACCAACAGTGGGAACAACGTCTCCATCGGTGTGTAGCTGCCCAAGGGAACTACTTTGAAGGGGATAACATTGATGTTTGAAAAAAATAAAAACTTTGGTAAATAAAAAATCAGTCTCATTACTTTTCTGCCACACCTCGTAATAGTAATAATCATATTCAAAATGATGGGGATTACATTCAAACAAAAGGTTTATGTCATTCCCATGATGAACTCTAGAGTCATGCAGTGAGCCGCACCACTTCACAATAACATCAAGATTAATTCAGGTAGATGCCCCAGAGTCCTTACCCAGTTGGGATGCCATAATGGAAGGATGGACTAAATGGGGGCAATACCCCGGTTGGGATACCTTATGACCCCCATCCTGGGTGGGATGTCCGAAAAGTACAAGAACTCGGAGGAGAGCATGGCAGGGAGCAGTTCATCCCTCACTTTAATAGGTGAGAGCATCCATCGTATAGAGTCCCAGTTTGGACACCTGCAGGGCTGCATGGGATTTAGAGTCTGAAGGAGCAGCCCTGTAAGGCTGTCTGGCGAATGATAGAGGGTGCTGCCTGGGGAGGATCTCTCTGGCTTTCTCCTAACCCGGAAGTGCTTCCAACTGGCTACATCATGTCACCAGAAGTACTCCCGTGTCCTTAGTAAAAGAGACCACACTGCCTTGTCCAGGCGAGTCAGATCTGGGAGCGGAAACAGGCAACATTCAACTGTAGTAGTAGTAGTAGTGTAGTTGAGAGAGAGGGTGAAAGAAAGGAGAAGAAGAAACATGGGGTTTATTTTTTACTAGCTGTACCCTGCAGCGCTGGCCGCATAGTAGTGAAACAGGACAAACTTTAAAAATCAATAAACAAACAGGTATTGCTAGCTAAGCAGAGGCAAGGTACGCTCCAAAACGTGGCGGGAGGTACACCAACTTGAATGGAGGCGGGCGCATGAGTGAGGAGGGCCCATCCAGCTCCCCACTCCTGATGTCATGACTCCCCTTCCCCTCAGTACGCAGCTTCTCTCTCGGATTAGCGTGAATAAATCGCTACCACATGTGAACTATGATATTTAGCGTGATAAGAGAAGTCGCAAAATCAACTGGGCTGTGCAAGCAAATTATAGAAGATGCGATCTAAATCCGTTAAGTAGTTCTCTCGTGAAAAGCGGACAGACATAAAAACAGACAGACAGATGTTGGATTGTATATATACAGACATACAAGGTATTTTGTAATAGATATCCCTATGATTGGAACCTGGCACTGCGTTTGTGTGTTCATGCTTGGGGTTTGAGGCTCTGTGGCACCCCCTAGCCTTCACATACTGTAATGAGCATCAAGATGGATAGACCGAGACACACAAACACACACACACACTGCAGGTCTGTTTATTTAACGATAAAAGATTCACAGCTGGACTTTAAGAAGAACAACTTCCCACTGTTTAGGCCAGGGGAAAATAACAGTTACTGAAACTATCGGCAGCTATTCAGGGGTTCGTGGAATGCAAAGCTCCATGTACCAATGTGACATTTCACTGTCAAGCACCCATCCAGCCCCGCCTATCTTCAGGTTAATATGTCGGCTGCTACAATACATTTTGCATCCATGACCACCTGTGTGTTGATACTGTGATATCACATGCTAACCCACACTCGGGGCAATGATCTTTATATGTGTGCCATGAATTACATCAACAACTCTAGAAAAATTTGCGATTTGCATAAATGCAGCTGATTTTAACTTTACCTCACACGGAGTGATGGGAAAATGTATATATAGTATCTGTGGATTGCTTCACCCTCTATAAGGGCATTGACAGTTTGGTGCTAAATTCAAGAAAATGGCTGATTGTGACCCAGGTCACCACTATTACAAAGCTGCAGTGATCACGTTATGTACAAGATTATTCCCTCTGTAAAATGAAATCAATTGTTGCCTAAGCACCATCTTCTAGTGAGGACACTCATAAGCGCTCTTAAATCCTTGTGAAGTTAGGAGAGGTTTCCCAAATTATTAAAATTGATAGAGATACTTTTACTTCAAAGAATAAGATAGCATTTTCAATAAGACCAACTGTTTGTGTCACTCAATTTTTTTGTGCCAGTTAGGACATTTTTCCTCCTCCAAGATGCTTGATAAATATGGACGCTGGTCTCTGGCAGTAGTTTGCATATCTTTCCATATTCCTTGGTAATTTTCTTTGGGTGCTGCAGTTTTTTTCCTCCAACATCCCAGACGCATGCATGCTGGCTTAATTGGCAGTATAAGTGAATATGGATATGAGTGTGAGTGTCAGTCAGTCACTTTCTAACCTGCTTATTCTTGAACAGGATTATGGGGGGCAATGGAGCCTATCTCAGCTATCAAAGGGTGCAAGGCAGGACTGAACCATAGGACAGGGTGCCAGTCCATCACAGGACGAACACTGCGTGTGAGTGTTTCCCATCCTTATTTGGTTCTTGTCTTACACCTTTTCATCCAAGCCTGAGTGAAATAAGCAGTTACATAAAATGGATGGATGGGTATTACAATTTTATGCATTACAAACAACCACATATTACTTGCAGAAGATGAAATGAAGGAATAAATCAAAATACATCTCTGCTTTTTTTTTGCTTTTTTTTTTGCAGACAGAAGAAAAGCACAGCAAAGATTGAATAACAAATCATTTCTCCACAGTTCCTTCCCCAAACATCTTTACAGCAGTTGTCATTTTTCTTTTGACTGGTTCCTGATGAGTCTGGAGGGTGCAGTCTCTCAGAAGAATTCGAACTGACAGCTCACATAACCTTACTCTCACATTTCATTGTGTTAGTTTCTATTTAAAGAGTCTGCTGTCAAGAAACCAGAAAAAGAATAAACAATATTTCAGGTCAATTTGGAATTGTGGAACAAGCAAATAAAAAGCTCATATATTTTTTCATGTTTCACAATAAATGGCCTATGTAATTGCCCATATTTCATTTATCATTCTACTAATAAACTCCAACCTGAGCAATTTCTTTTTTTTTTTCGATTGTCACTGTGGTCCGCTGGATAATTGATTGAGAATAAATTTGCAGGGTGACAAATGTAAAGGTCACGATTAGTTCACCTTGTGACCGTGTGCATGTCTCGTCACTTCTCCAAGCAGAAATCTGTGAGTGGCCCTACCCTTGGGAGATGGGTTGTGGTGCTATTTGCCATTGCTTGGCTCTTTCATTTTGTACGCTTTGTCTTTTTCAAACGGCTTTCTAGGGCCCTGCTCATCTCATTATTTGTCTAGGTCAATGCACTCGGATTATTTGTCCCTACACTCGATGCACAATAAGCAAAAACCACACTTTCCAATCTGACCTCACACCCTTATAAGACACTGAGAGGAGTTCATGAACTTTCCATTTACTATGAGCTCAGGCATCTTTGTGGAAAGCTGATTTTGTTAAATAAAAAAAGTAAATGAACATTGTCATTAGAAATTAAATAATTTTTTTTTTCTGTTTTGGTTTTTTGTTTTTAAATCTAAGGAGGATTAATTTTGTGAAAGATTCCCAATTTATCATGGTACCTTACAGTAATTCTGTGTGTTATTATTAAAATATTCCCAGCAGTTGTCTGCACCTGGCTTCTTTGCTTTATCAACTGTGATATTACTAAATGGATGGGGTTGCATGAAAATATATGTAAAATGAAAAAAGCAAACGTAGCTCATCTATTTCCGAAGGCTGCTCTTGCAGAATAATGCTCATTTATCATTGCTGCACAGAAGTATTTATTTGAAGGAAAATATCTAATTTTTGGTGTCTGCCTGAATGACAGCAGGAAAAAAAAACAGGAAACCGACACTTTTCTAACTTTATTAAAGTGACAAGATGACATTCGTAACATAACAAAATAAAATATTCTTCAACCTGCTTAATCCAATTCAAGAGCAGAAGCCTATTGCAGCCTGGGACCGTGCGCCAGCAAATGTCAGAACCTTCTCACTCATACATTCATACTCACACAGGGCTAATTTGGAATCGCCAATAAACACGTCTTTCCAGCACACAGGAGGAAAAACCGCCCACCCATCCGTACACGACAAGAATGTATTATGATGATTACGTTTCTGGGCACTGTGCAGGTGGCATCCTTTTACTGAAGCTCTATGTTCTCTCTGGTTGTTTTGGATATTTTGTTTTATTAAAATTTTTTTAATATTAAGCTCAGATGGGTTCTGTCATCTGGCTCGTCACTAGAAATTTCTAAATGGATTTTAAATTGGTAATATGCTACTGTCGGTGCACACCTGAGCGTCAGCTTGTCTCAATAACCTTTCGGACAACTTGCAAGCTTTGGAGAAGTCACATGGAGAGCGAAGAGGATCTGGAGGCTACGTTAGATCTGCAATGCCTGGAAATGTAAGAGACTCTGGGAAATGTAAAGTCACGTATATTAAATATGCCTCTAGTCAGCTTGTAGCACTGCGATCACTAGCGTCTAAGGAGGTCTATTATGCTTTATCTGAAGAGCAGCTTGTCTGAACAGGGAGCAGGTAAAAGGCCAGAACAAGAATAAAGTTAACGTGAAAAGGATTCAGAAGTGGTCTGCCTCCATAAGATGAGGGATCTATTTTTATGGTGGAAGGATTTCACCTAATACTATCAGACGGAGTTGAAAAAAAGCAGTAGGGGTTCTGGACATCTTTGTGAATGAATGGTATCTCTCTATTAGTCCAGCGAGAGACACTTTAACTTGCTCCCAGCTCTTAAAACAATGACAAGCGACAAGCAAAACACGCAGCTCGCAGCAGATGATCTGACCACTTCTCCTTGCATGCGTTCAGCCCCCCACCTGCCCCCCCCCCCTTCACAACGCGAGCAGCATTATATGTCCTGCGAGAAAGAGATTTAACCAAGCCCGGGGCTGGAAATAAAGGACAAGCATTGTTTTTACAACGTCACGCGAGACAAGGCAGTGAGCCATCATTTAAAACAAGCCCACAGACATCTAACCAAGCAGTTGTTGGCTGACACACATCATGTGCTCCAAGCTCTTAAAACAACGACGTGCGACAAGCAGAACAGGCAGAAAGACAACAGATGATCTGACGGCATCTCCTTAACGTGTATTCACCCGCCCCCCCTTCACAGCGTGAGCAGCGTTATATGTCCTGCGAGAAAGAGATGTAACCACGCACGGGGCCAGAAATAAAGGAAGGACAAGTATTGTTTTTACAAAAGTTTTTAAAGTAAAAGTGAAAATAATGCATATGTAACAATTCCCATGAAAATAATAATCTCTTTAAATTGTATATCCGGTAAACCAAACACGGGGTTGGGCGAGTGAAGCGAGCAGGGGGCAGAGCCCCCTAGTTATTACAATAAAATTAAAATGTGTAAAGCCGCACACTGTTCCATTCCATTCAAACTAGTGTGGTGCTGAGGTGCCACCCACTGCATGGCTACACTTGGCTCCTAATTTGGGATCCTGAGGTGGTTCATCATGTGGTGGATGCGGCGACACTCTATAAAAATCCAGACATTGAAATACTGACTGATGGAATTCGTCCATGTTACCAGCCTAGGGTCTCCTAACTGCAAGGTAGCAGCGCTACCCACTGCGTCACCATGCTTCCCTATTATATTATATTATATTATATTATATTATATTATATTATATTATATTATATTATAT
>JANRMT010062835.1:26433022-26485448 GCA_026402145.1 Polypterus bichir lapradei | reverse complement strand
GCGGTGGGTTGGCACCCTGCCCAGGATTGGTTCCTGCCTTGTGCCCTTTGTTGGCTGGGATTGGCTCCAGCAGACCCCTGTGACCCTGTGTTCGGATTCAGCGGGTTGGAAAATGGATGGATGGATAATATAATATAATATAATTTAATACACAGTTACCCTGTAATAAGCAGTCACCAAGTCTGGGCTTGTTTCCTACTTTACATCTGATGTTACCAGGATTAGCTCCTGAACTTTGTAACACGGAAACTGAATTAATTGACTTGAGGAAATTAAGGGATTAATAATATAGAGTCACATGTATCTATCCATATTCTGCTCTTAATTTTTTTCCTAGTCCATGTCAGAGGCCTAATAAACTAAAATACATTGCTATAGCTGCTATATTATTATTGGACTGCCTGTTATAGCATGAAAAAAAGAATCTGCGGTGTGTTTGATTTAAATGGAGTTATCCTAAATCTGTCTTGGCTACAACAATATATAGAGCTAATAATACATTTTAACTGGACACTTAATATTTGTTCAGTAAATAAGCAAAATGCAACAAGGTTGCCATGAAAATGCATGTTCGTCAGTGCCTTCTCCTTTCAGGCAATGCAGCAGATCTCTTCTTTTTTCCTTTTTCCTCTTTGATCCTTTCAGTTGAACTTGCTCTGGGTCCAACTGTCTTTTAATCCTCCATGTTTGACTTCTTGCCCTTTCACTTCAGATCTCAGCCATAAATTACGTAACTCTTTAGCCTTCTTCTACGTCTACCACCATAAAAGCCATGCTCCATAAATCTCCAGGCCTTGCTTGCTTTCTTCTTCCTTTTTGTCAGAAACACTTTCCTTTCAGTGAACACTTCCTTTGACATTGCCATTCTCACTCTAATCAGTGTGCCAAAGCGCCTGCACTCATACGTGTTTTAATTTCAGACTCTCTATTATGATAGTTAGAGTTCTCTACATTCCCTTGAAATTTGCATCATTACCTTTATCGCTTTTAAATTAATTCTCATGCAGAAATTCTTTGATGTATTTTTCACTTTATCCATCATGCTTTGTAGTCCAGTTTTAGAATCTGTGACAGTTGTTTGATCTTCAGCAAATGTATGTCCTCCCGTGATCAAAGCTTCCTTTTCTTCCTGCTCCGATGCTTGGCCATCACCATGTCAGCATATTTGCAGAACAGGATGGATGATAAAGAACATCCATCCTTGCCGTACTCCACTTCCTAGCTGTCCTTGATTTGGACTGACTTCCTTATGATACTCACAGTTTTTAGAAAACATTACTCCATTCTTCAGTGTGTGTGTGTTCAGTTTACAGCATGGTATTTATATTGAATTCTTTGCCATTCATCATTGCAAAAAATGTAAGAAGTCTAAGTACAAAACGCAATTCTATATAACCATTTAAATTGCTCTTTAAAAATAGCTGACTGTGTAAACATTCAATCTCAGAGTACATTTTATTGCAAAGATTATACCTATAAGTATTTTGGAATATGTCTCTAATATGTTTCTTCATGCGGACGCTATAATTTTTGCTTATCTGTGCCTTCAAATTGATCCCCTCAGGGTAGGGTTGCCAGATAAGAAAATTAGAAATACAGAACACTCTTAAAATCTCTCTCTATATTACTATATATATATTGTGAAATATGACAGCCCGGACACACACAGGCCGACACCGTTTTAATCATCACCCACATTTATTTACACAAAGTCAAGTGCACCACCACCAAACCCCCAGTTCCCCAAAGTCAATAAGCAGTCTCTTCACACACAAAACACTCGGGCCTCTCTTTGCCTCCTCTGCTACAACCTTGTCCTCCTCCTCACCCGACTCCAGCCTTGATTGCAGGGCTGCGGCTCCTTAAGTGATTGCCGACCACACCCAGCCACCTGTGACAATATAAACTTATACATGCCCCCTACACACCCAGACCAATACAGTATCTTCTTGTATAATACGCTACCATGGCTGTTCGTTTGTCTGTCCAGGATTTTAAACCACCTGTAGCTCGCAAACCGTTTCACCTATTGACTTGAAATTTGGTACACATATACTTCATGACGTCTACTATACACTTTCGGGGTGATGATTTTTATTACTCTTTTTATTTTTATTTTATTTTATTGTAGAATCAACTATCGGCAGCACTTAGCAGGGCAGCCGTGCGGTGCATGCGTATGGGCGCCGTTCTCATTCCCTACCACCTTCGCTAATTATTCTTGAGGCAGATTGAAGACTTAAGTGCCACCTTAAGTGAAAAATTAAAGAAAACTTACTAAGTAATTGCAACACAAAAACTAACTTAATCAGTTTTAATGCGAAAAGATGCCGGCGAAAAAAGAGAAGCAGCGGGCCGCTAGAGTGGAGAAAAGAAGAGCACACCAACCTCTGAGCAAACGAATGGTAAACAGAGACAGAGAAAGAGGATGAAAACTAGGAATGCTCAAGTCAAGTGTATTCACTGCACGTTATTGTGCAGTACGCCGTTACTGGTATTATATAAAAGTAGAGACATAAGTTAAAACATAAAGCAAGGATTTTAATGAGTTATGAGGAAAACAAAAGTAAAATCATTTGAAAATTATTTACTGAAAGTGCAATTACATACGCCACAGTTTGCTTCAAAACAGCTTCTGCCTTGTTTGATAAATGTCCATTCGCTGGAATATTCATCACGAAATTTACACTTACAGTTTGGCATCTTGGGATGGATGGATGGATTAGTTTTTAAGTTAAAAAAAAGTGGGCCATGGCACGTAGTAACAACACACTTTGTTAACACTGTTATGTTGCAATGCTGATACAGAACTGCACAACAGTGTGGCTGGAGAGCAAAACGGTAAGAGTGTCGCTGTCCTCAGCCAACCATAGCAACTGAACAAGTTGCAAACAGGCAGCAAACACTAGCTTCCTCATTACATTTGGGTTGTTTTCATCAAGAGAATCTGAGAAAAGAAATTGTAATTACTTATAAAGTCAGAACTAAATACCATAAGAAGGTAGTAAAAATATATTTTTATTTATTTTTATTATGAAATTTGAAAATGAACTAAATACGGGACATTTGGGTGTCCCTGAAAGGTCAGTATGGGACAGGGGACAAAATTATCAAATATGGGACATGTCCTGTATATAAGGGACGTCTGGCAACCCTACCTCAGGGTGACCAGGAATTCTTAACAATCTAAACTCGTTCTTTTAATTTCCTAACAGCTTCTTTGATTAATAAAGTAGCTAAGTGCAGGAACCTTCCTAGTCAGTCCTTCCCAGACTGCAATTATGACTAATTTAGAATAACCAATCCACTGGTGATGGGGTCAGAAATTCTCGAGTTAATTTCAGATTGTGATTCTAAGATGGCCAGAATGTGGAAAAAAAATTGTATGTTTGTGCGTATCTGTGAAAACCTATGTACAAAGATAACTTCTTAAAAAAATTGATCTTCAAGTTGCATTGAATTTGCCTCCGGACCTATTGTTTTTGGTCCAGTTTGGTATAGTACTTATCTCCAGATGCTTTAGAAACAGGCTGCTCTTTATCCAACAATAACTACTGTAGAAAATGTTTGATTTAATAGGGATTTTTCCAGTCTGCTCCATTTAGAAATAGGACTCAGCCTTTTGATTTGCAAAATTTTTGCATGAGTAGTTTTTGAGTTACTTTATTTCAATATACATGTATGCAAACACAAGCATGGGTACACATCCGACGAAATTTATAAGTGAATATAGATGACAGAGCACATGCTGGATCAAAAATAGAAAGAAATTAACACACACATCCCACAATACATCTGCAAAGGTCAACATGCAACAACAACAACAACAACATTTATTTATATAGCACATTTTCATACAAACAGTAGCTGAAAGTGCTTTACATAATAAAGAATAGAAAAATAAAAGACACAATAAGAAAACAAAATAAATCAGCATTAATTAACATCGAATAAGAGTAAGGTCCAATGGCCAGGGGGGACAGAAAAAACAAAAAAAAACTCCAGACGGCTGGAGAAAAAAATAAAATCTGTAGGGATTCCAGACCATGAGACCGCCCAGTCCCCTCTGGGCATTCTACCTAACATAAATGAAACAGTCCTCTTTGGATTTAGGGTTCTTACGGAAGGGCTAGATGATGATGGTCATGTAGAATTCTGCCTTTTAATCCATCCATCATTGTTGGAGCATGCGCCATTAAGCCACTTGTGTACCAATCTGTCTGTCTAAGCAGCTTGTTTACTTCATTTGGTTCAATGTGTTTAGAGGAGGTCGGGAGCATACACTAATACCACATGCCGCACCCACCACATGACGAACCTCCTGGATTTGGACCCAAGTGCAGCGGGTGACACCTCAGCACCACACTGAAACAGTGGGAGGTTTTTTATGGTGGCTGGAGTGCCAATCCTGCCACCAGCCCCCAAGTTCCCCTGTGTGTTGGAGGACCTGCTTGCAGGACTGGATGCAGATTAATGACATACTAAGGACAAAGCAATTGCAGGTTAAGGGCCTTGCTCAAGGGCCCAACGGAGTGGAATCACTTCTGGCGTTTACGGAATTCAAACTTGCACAGATCCCTAGCCTCAAAGCCACCACTCTGCCCTGTTTAGTGTTTAGTTTCAAATGAAATAGTATTGAAGTTGTTTACGTCATTCAATTTCTTGTTCCTTTACTCTATATGTAATTGTTTACACAATAAATATTATATATGTTAATGTACTTGATTATACTGGATATTATTGAACAGTACAGTTTGTTGTAATGTATTGTATCATCCATTGAGTTATTTCCTGTGGTAGCATTAAAGTGAAGTTTACATGGAGGTAGTGTTTGGACCATTTCATACCAATTTTATCAACGATCTTAGGAGCCATGCCAGTACGAATATCATTGTACTACATATCCATGAGAATAAACATGAGTAAATGTTTTATCCTTGTGTCTAATTACTTATTTTTTCTCGTATTTTAGATCTTTTTCTGCCTGACCATCTTTACCCTTTATCCATCCATCCATCCAGTATCATACAGGGGTTTTCTACCCTTCTGTTCAAGTGTTCTTGTCAATAGTGCTCTTCTTTAGTTACACTTCTGGTTGATTTAGGACAGAAGTGTCAAACTCAATTTTATTGAGGGTCAAAACAAAAACATGTGCCGGAATACATCAACGAACAGCTACTGCCACATTTTTTCTTCAAACAAGAATCACAGGTACCTGTCTGTCACCACAATCGCAAATTCTGCCTCATGTCTCTCTTGAAAAAGTCTTCCCTCTTTATCAGCTTTTCTTTTCTTGGCCATTTTAGTGGGTTAGGAAAGTTACAAGTGGGCATAGCATCAGAATCAGCATTAAGTCAAAAACGTACATCAGCGTATGACGTCAAGTGAGAGTGGCAGTCTGGACACATGCAAGAATTTGTAGGCAAAGCAAATTGGATGGACCTTAGCCACGTTAAAAAACTGGTGTAAAGCTGGTGGTGAGGGATCACACAGACCACGTTCAGAGTTGGTCAGGTACGGGTAGCAATCACATGTTTTCTGTCCACATACCATCTCCTTTCTGAGACAGTCACATCTTTGGCATCGTGCTAAAACACTAACATTCATTATGACTGCGTGACACGTCACCTTTTTTTCACTTTTTCTTATTTTAACATCGCGAGCAGCCATTTTCCATTCTATCTACAGGTTAGTAGCTGTGGTGCACTGTGCACTGAAGGTAAACACAAGTGGACTCTGGAGATGTACTTTGATGCCAGCTGTAAATCCAGATAAATTATATACAGTATGAATACAATCTAAATATGAAACTCACATTAAAAGGAGTCTTTGAGAAAATAGTGATAATTATGGGCTCCATGTTATATGGTTTGAATACTGATGAAGAGAGTCGCGTTACAAAGGGCTGGATCAGGCCTGTGGGCCTTGAGTATGACACCCTTGGTTTAGGATTAAATATTTAAAAACGGTGTTAGTATTTTTTATACCTCTTTGTGTAGGTATGTCTGATGGTTGGTTGATTAGTTGACATTTTAAATCTTACTTTACTTAATCCATTTCAGGCATTCAGGGTCAGAGCCTATTAAATCAAATCAAATTTTATATTGCTCAAATAATTATGCACAGGACAATATGCAATGAAATGCTTAGTTGCTGAACTCCATTAGAAGAATATATAAAAAAACAATTAACAGTAAATACTCAACTCTATAAATATTAATATGTACAATGACAGCATTATGTTAATATTATAAAAGTATATACCATACTAAGCTTTTTTAATCCTGAGCAGAGTTGTGGGAAGCTGGAGTCTAGCCCAGCTGGCATAGGGAAGGCAGGAACAACACCTGGACAGGGCGCCAGTTCATCACAGGGTAAGCAAACACACTCACACACACACATACACTTGCAAATCAAACACACTCTACTGCCAATAAATAAATAAATAAATTATGTAGTAGAATTAACAAGAGGGCATCATGTGGTTCTACGCACTGTCCTTGTTTAGGATGTGGATGGACTCTGGAAAGCAGTTTCTCCTTAGTCTCTCTGACTGGTCTTCAGGCACTCGTAGTCTTTATCTGACCGCAGCACAGAGAGGAGGCAGTTTTTGGGATGGCTGGTATCTCTAATAATTTTCTTTGCCCTGGTGTGGCATTACTTGGTGTAGATATCCTGGAATTTAATGGGTGCACACCCAGTGATGTGTTCAGCTGTCTACGCCCCACTCTGCAGACCCTTGTGGTCCTGCTATCTGCTGTTTTCAAACCACACTGTAATACATCCTCTCAGGATACTTTCAATTGTGGATTTGTAGAAATGGTTGAATGGCTGCACTCGGGTCCTAACCTGGGGTCATGAGTTGGTTTGTCATGTGGTGGGTGCAGCAATGCGCTGTATCAGAGCGTGCGACTAACCTCCTCCTCCTCCTCCTCCTTTAGTATTTACAAGGCTTTCCACAAGGCATCTGAGTTGGTAATGACGCTGAGGAGGTGGTAGTTTCTCTGCTGTTTTCTCCCACAGCCCAATTCAGCTCCTTTGTGTTGCTGACATTCGGGAGAAGACTGTTGTTCTGACACCAGTGTGACAGAATCTCCACTTCATTCTGGTAAAACTGTTGTTAGAGATCAGGCCTACCACAGCTGTGACAACAGCTAAGTTGATAATGATGTCGGAGTCATGTGCAGCCATACAGTCATATGTGTAGAAGTATAGCAGATAAAGCTCTGTGGAGCCCTTGTATTGAGAATGAGGGATAATGAAGAATGATCACCCATTCAAACCATCTGGGGTTTGAATGTTAAGAAGTTAAAAATCCAGCTACACCGTGAAGTCTTCAGAAGCAGGTCTCTGAGTTTGGTCATGAGCTTAGAGGGGTTTATTTTGTTTATTTTGTTAAATGCCAAACTATAGTCTATAAATATCATTCAAACTTTCATTAATTTCCCCTCCTGTTGTTCAGGTAGGCCAGCACTGTATGTAAGATCAACGAGATGTCATCATCTGTGGATCTACTAGAGTGATATTGAAACTACAAAGGATCTGGTTCTTTGGGTAGTCAAAATCATATGTAATTCTTGACTAACTTTTCAAAACACTTCATTGCCATGGACATTAGTGCAAAGGGTCGGCAGATATTCCTGCAAGTTTAATGTAATTTGTCAGGTACAGGGACAATGATGGAACATCCCTTATCTACGATGGAGCATTCGATCAGACAAAAATATGAAGCTGGTTTTAAATTAAATTTTTGTTGAACTAGCGAAAGAAATTGGAAACTGCGCTGCTACAACAAAATTCGATTAGAATGAAAACCTACAGCCACTGGAGTTTGAGACCACTGCTTAAACTATTAAACTTACTTCCACACTAATGAGCCAAACCACATGTAGTGATTATTGAATATAAAATGAAGAATAGGTGTAGAAAGGATTTACTCCAAAAGGTGTTGGTCAGGTAATGGCAGCTCTAGTCTGTCATCACAGTTTTCTGGCCGTCAAACTTAGTTAAGCTGCTATAAGGACACTGCATTAAAAGTGATTAATCCCCCCGTCATTTCATCTGTTGTAACAAATGTGTGACACTACAAGCTTAATATTGTACCACAAATGAGGTAATACACAGATTTATGCATTTCCCCACAACTTCACGTGAGGTAATGTTAAAGCAAGCTGCATTCATGCAAATTGCTGGTTTTCTTGAAGTTGTTGGTGTGACTGATGGCAAACACATAAATAACATTGCCTCAAGTGTGGATGACCACGCATATGTGATGTGATATCACAGTATCAACACACATGTGGTCACGGATACAAACTGTATGCCGGCACATTATAATGAAGATAGTCGGGCCTGGATAAATGATTGACTTTAAAAAATCACACAGGTACACAAACCCGTGGAACATTTGTGTTACAATTTATAAGCTTTGGAAGGTTCAAGATGGCAGGCAGAGACTCCTTAGATAAATAGAGCCTATAAGGGGGATTACACAGAGAGAGAGAAGGCATGTGATTCTGTGAGATGACTGGGAACACTGGAAGAGTGAGTGCAACTTCAGAAACTGCAAGAATACCTGTGTCTAGTTTCAGTAACTGCTATTTTATGAGGCATTTCTCGTGGGATAAAAAAATGGGAAAGTGATTCTAGTGAAAGGAAGGCTGTGGATCATTGATTGTTTAAATACACCAGCCTGTTATCAGGCGTAACTATTATTTGGTGTGTGTTTCGGTCTTTCCATCTCTTTGTTTGTTATAGTATTATTCTTGATGTTGTTTGTGAAATAGCAACAATTATGTGCAGCTTGATTGCCAGATCCTTTCTTGTTATATTTTTCTTCTTCTGATTCTTCTTCTTCTTATTATTATCTTTGTGATGAAGCCTTAGTATTAGTATCAGAAAACTGCAAAGCGTCATCACAAAAGCCATTTTGTGGCTTGGCTGTAAAATCGTGACGACATTCATTCTTAAAACTAAATGTCAGCTCCTAGCTGGAAGTAGAATTAGGACACTTCATAACTAATTGTCATATTCTATTCTGAGGTAGGACAAATTCAAATCCTAATCAGACAATTTGTGCATTTCCTAGGAGTAATTCTGAAATGCTTCATAACTACGGGCACTGGTCAGCACAGAATTGGCAGAAAAACAATGCATATCAGGGCGCCGCAGTGGTAGCGCTGCTGTCTCGCAGTAAGGAGACCTGGGTTCGTTTCCTGCGTGGAGTTGGCATGTTCTCTCCATGGGTTTCCTCTGGGTACTCCGGTTTCCTCCCGCAGTCCAAAGACATGCAGGTTAGGTGCATTGGCGATCCTAAATTGTCCCTAGTGTGTGCTTGGTGTGAGGGTGTGTGTGTGTGCGCCCTGCCCGGGCTTTGTTCCTGCCTTGCACCCTGTGTTGGCTGGGATTGAATCCAGCAGACTCACCATATAGCGGGTTGGATACTGACTGATTGAAAATGCATATCTGTGACATTGTGAAATATATCCCCTGCAGATTTTATTTTTTTTCTCCAGCCATCTGGAGTTTTTTTTTCTGTTTTTTCTGTCCACCCTGGCCATCGGACCTTACTCCTTTTCTATGTTAACTAATGTTGTCTTATTTTAAGTTCTTATTTTGTCTTTTATTTTTCTTTTCTTCATTATGTAAAGCACTTCGAGCTACTTTTAGTATGAAAATGTGCTATATAAATAAATGTTGTTGTTATTGTTGTTGTTATATGGTGTCACACGCTTGGGTGAGTGTGATTTACTGGTGAGACATCAGGGGTTACTGTCTAGTAACACTCTCTCTTCTCCTTCTCCCTCTTCTGAAAGGAATATTAACACTCTCAAACTCTGATGATAACTTCCTAGGTCAGACCACCTGGAGCCGCCTCGTCCTCCCACAATTGCACTTATGGGGAAACGATGCCATCTTAGATAGACCGATCAGAGAATTGATGAAGTCTTGACATTGCGTTGTACTAAATATTTTCTTTTAAGTCTTTTGTGTACTCCAATATACAGGGTTTGCCTTTGGGTGCCCCAGGCCCTTTATCTTGTGCCTTTTGTCTTTTTACAATGGCAAATCGCTCAAAAATTAAGCTCTATATCAGTCAGTGTATCCAAGAACCTGGACAAAGATCCATATTCAAGAACCTGTCATATTCAATGAAATGTAGTGTGAACCTGCTAGTGGTTATGAACTTTGATGGCTTAACTTAATTTCGACAAAATATGAAGAAATAAAAGGATTGTTATTTAGTTGTCTAATGTTAATAAAAATGCACAAACTATTTGGAACAAATCTTCTAACAAATATGTTTTCTGTAAATAAACCAAACTCAATTTCTTTAATTAGCTAAACAATAAATCTATTTCTTCAGTACTGTGATTCACAAAAATGTTCAGTGGTAATGATCTAGTCAAACAATACAGTATATGGATTTCATTATTTGATCGATCATTTATAGGCTTTTAGGGCCATCATTGTCACATGTACAAAGTACAGTGAAATTCTAACACACATGCGCTAAGCAACATGTAAAATACTGACACTCTCTGGCACAATAATTAGTGATTAACTTTAGTGATAAGTGTCCTAAATTTTGGGGAGGCTTGTTGTGTGAATCCAAAATATTTTCGTAGGAATACACCAAAACAAAACAAGAACCAAAACTCAAGGTCAAATAAAGTTGCAGTATGTATGCATGTTTAGTATACCTACCTTTTCTGATGTGTCCTTTTTTGAATGTGGTAAAGAAGCTAAATCCTATCCAGGCACCAGAGGCCACCATGCAGGAACTGGTCCTGGATGGAGTAATTGTCAGTCATTGAGAGGAGATGTGAAAAACTCACACAAACACAAGAGCAAAATGTGCCAGTATTGCAGTGTATAGAGCCACCTGCTCTTTCTTCTTTTCCAACTTCTGTGTGGGGTCGATGTGCTTGATCAACCTTCTCCAAACAGCTCAGTCCTGCACCTCTGCCTCAGTCAAGCCTTTTTCCTTGTCCATCCACCACTGCTTTCACTTCCCCTGTACTTCCGTTCCCATCACTCTTTTGCCCACATATTCATTGTCTTTCCTCATCACATGTCCATACCACCTTAATCTACTTTTCTATACTCTCTTAGGTATCTTTTGCAATTTACCTGTATCTCTAATTGTCACATTTCTTATTCTGTTGGTTTTTTGTAACTCCACACATCCATCTCAACATTCTCATTTCTGCCACATCTAATTTCTCCTGCATTCCCTTTACTTCCCAAGTCTCAGATCCATATGTCATTGCTGGTCATACCACTGTGTTAAAAACCTTCATCTTTGCCTTAATTCTTTGATCCCATAATGCTCTTGACACCCTCTTCCAATTGTTTCATCCACACTGCACTCTATTGGGTTATCTCTGCTTCTCGTCTTGGGCTACCACTGATCCCAGATCTTTAAATGTATCCACTCTTGTTTCAACAGCTGCAGGCTGACTTCTGAATCCTTGTCATCATTAAAGCTCATACTGTATACTCTGCCTTCTTCCAATTTACCTTCACTCTTCTATCATCCAATGCCTTTCTCCATTCTTCCAACTTCCTCTGCAGTTGTTTATTAAAACATCTGAGGTTTTAATTTCAGAATATGCAATAATGGCTTTTATTTCCACCACATCAATACTAGTAAATTAAGCCTAACGCAGTAAGGCAATGTCTTTATTGTTTAGCAGCTGATTGTTGCCAAGTAACTAAATAAGCTGGAAAGTAAGAGCCTGACATTTGTGACTTCCAACTTGAGATGAAAGCGTGTCCAAGATGCTGTTGTGTCCAGAGTCATTTAAGATTGCACACTGGAAGAAAAATATTGACTTTCTTTTAGCTTTCATAAAATTTACAAGATTAAAATCAGCAATCCTGCTGGCACCTCATGTCTTGGCAGTGTATGATTAGACATGCAGTGGAAGATTAGACATGCTCAGCTGAAGTTGAAAAAAAAATCATATTCTAGTCAATCTCTAGTCAATCATGTTTTAATCTTGAAAAGCATATACAAATAACGTTTTTTATTTCTTCTTTCTTTAAATGTAGCACAAAAGCTGAATGTTTACACACAAGAAGATATTATCTCCTTATAAAAAAAAAACAGAATTCAGAATGTCTATGTATAACAGTTGTGATTGCTCTCAGTACCTTCACTATTAGGAAACTTAGTTTTATGCATCAGAGGAAGTGAAGTGAAACTAATTTATGTAAATTTGACCCAATGAAATTCAAATATGACTAAAAACAACAAAATAATATTTTCTCCCAACTGTCCGGGTGCCATTCATCTGTTAATTATGTAATTATGGTTAAGCTTGAGTCAGACTTAGGGTGATGTTTAATGATTTACAGTGTAAAGCCCAAATATCTCTCAAGAGTGTGTTCTGCTGCCATCTATTGGATAAAATAACATTATGATGCCAAATAATCATAAATATTTCTATGCGTTTTGCACCTCACCACTAGTGGAGAGCTTTCAACTAAAACACAACGGCATATAAACAATAAGCTGTAAAGTCGGTTTTATAACAATCTGAAATTGTACGAGTAGTTAAAATCAAGTGTTAGTGATGACAATGTGAATCGGTCATGAGATGTTGGCAAGGATTGTAAAACTGATACATATGACATTGTACATCTGAACTGCAGTGATAACCCTAGCAAATTCAGTCACCTTAATGTTCACTGTGGCCACGGCTGCTAGTGTCTCCATGGGTGATACACCGTCGGCTGTGGATGAGCTGGGGAGTTCTGTTGGGCTCATCCAAGTCAGGAAGGAACAATGATCTGCTGGCTGTTGCATTGATTTTAGTCTGCTTTTAAGACTTTAATTTATGTCACAGATTTCCACTCTTTTTATGGATTATTTGTTTATTTAGGAACTTTTTGCACTGCACTTTTGGACACTTATTTTGTTTGGCTTTTTTATTAAATTGTGGAAGTCACTAAGCCTTGCACTGTGGTAGCTTACAATAAACACAATGGATGTTATTGATCGTGTCAATCAGAAACTCTTATTCTACGCCTTGAGCATGGGAAAGGCGCTATATATATATGTAAAACTTATTATTATTACCCTCTTGTGTTCAAGCAACAGAAAACAAATTATAAGAAAAACATAATTTTACTGTCTCGATTGCCACATCGAGCTGTGTGTTGGTGACTCTTTCAAACCATGTGCTAAATCTGCATCAGTACAGCAGTGGAAACTAGACATACCTTTTCTAGTGTGTTTATGTTGGTTTTGATTTGTTTGTTTACATTTTTCTATTACAAGTAATAATATTATTTTTTTCTTGTTGGAAAAGATTACACTTTTTGAGTCATTTTTCTGGGGTCAAACATAACACTTTGGACTTATATTTATCAATGATTTACCTTTTTCAGATTTGTCCTGTGTGAATAAAAGAGATGAACACAGAAAAAGGTTTGAGGTAATCGCCCTGTATACATAAAAAAGAAAAAAGATAAAAACGTTTTTGTAGTCAGGTGGAGGAAGTGACGTCATCGGGCCCAGAACCGGACGTGATGTCATTGGCCACAGAACCAGAAGTGATGTCATTGGGTTCGGAACTGGAAGTGATGTTGCTAGGTCCAGGCAGAAATTCCTTTCATATAGTCAGAAGCAGAAAGAGGGAAAAGGTTAGTGCACACTGCCACTCCCGGTCCAGCATAGGACTACTGTTTTTTGAGACCTTTAGCTGCCTCCCACGTGCACGTGTGTGACACCTGGTTTTCATGCATGTGGCAATCAGATAATTTATATTGCTGTAAAGGTTTAATGCCTTACTTTATGAAGAACCCATCACATTTCAAAAACAAGGAAAGTATATTTTCTCAAAATCAAGAAAAAGATATTTTCTGTCTGTACGGTGATCTTTTATAATATTGCTGTGCTCATGTCATATCTCACAGATGTTTTATTTAATGGCTCTTGGTTTGTAATAAAAAATGTCAAATATGTTTATAGCAAGATTTCAACAAATCTGCAATTACCAGTAATGGTGCACTGCACGATAACGTGCAGTGAATGCACTTGAATTCATAGTTTTCTCTGTATATTTAGCATTTGTTTGCTCAGAGGTTGATCCTCTTGCTGCTTCCTGAGCAGCTCTTCTTTTCTCCACCCTAGTGGCCTGCTTCTTCTCTTCTTTCATCAGCATCTTTTTTTTGCATTAAAACTGATTAATTCAGTGTTTGTGTTGCAATTACTTAGTACGTTTTCCTTAATTTTTCACTTAAGCTGGCACTTAAGTCCTCAGTCTACCTCAAGAATGATTGCATATATGGAGAGTATATAAAAACGGCAACTCCGCATAGTCACAGTTGCTTTTTCTAACTAGTGTGACAAAAGGTAAGCAGTCCTGTTAAGGGTAGTGAGTCACCTCAAAGAGCCATGTAAAGAGCAGAGAATCCATCCTTTGTGGTCACTTGGTGCCGATGCTACACTATAAAGGCGCCTCTAGAGAATTAATTTGTTTATGTAAATAGAAAGCATTTCCACTCTATTAATGTGCTACTCTATAGTCCACAGAAAATGTATCGCATTGTGGAAGCATGTAGCCTGCTGTATAATGTGGCACACAATTGTGGCTTACCTGTACCTGAAGAGATGTGGTATGACAAACCTGACTCTTAACCTCCAAATGATCAGCCAAATCGGACAGCATTACAACTCTGTTTTAATGTACTGTAATTAGCAGAATGAAAAAACAGGTAATCAGATGCAGCATTTATTTTTTAAACTAATTAATTTGTGGTGAATATCACATAGTATAGCCCTTATATTGATTAGTTTATTGGCCACATCTCTTACAGCATCCACTATTGCATTTCGTGACTCCAGGACGGTGTCCATTAGCACAAAGCTAGATGGTCGCCCAGTGGTTTCCAAGGTAGACGTGTGTGTGCAGCCAGCGCCCAGATATGCTTGGGGGTCAGCTTTTGTAATATTGTCTGAAACAGAATAAACAGACAGTAGACTGCAGCTCACCTTTTCATGTTGACATTGATATCTGACCACTTCTTTTTTATTTTGGGCACTGTGTGACTTTCTGAACTTGAACTTTCAAGTGTCTCTGCCATGCTGTATCACTCCATAAATTTCCTGTTATTGCTTATACCTCTACCTTAAGCCAACAAATAGTACATTTTTCCATGCCCCCACTTCACATTTGCTGAAATTCTTCTTTTTTCCACGTGCTTTTGCCATTGTTTTTAACAAAACACTGAACTGAAAGGGCTATTTATATTGATTTGCATATTCAAATATGAAACATTCTGGGAGGAGTTGGGGTGGGGCTGTAGGCGTGTGCTTGTGCATCAGATTTCACGTTCATTAGGATTTATAAAGGGGAACTGCGTGGAAGTTGTCATATGCGCAGTTTTATGCATCTGGATTTTATTGTGCATATGCATATTTCCTGTTTTATCCATACGCCATGCTTTAGCGCGAATACTACGCACAGCATTATACATGAGGCCCTTAGTCCTTTTGCACAATAACCTTTAACCCTCTGGGGGGTGGTTTCCTCCTGACAGACCAAATCACAGGACATTTTTTGTGCCATGGGGTAGGTTTTGTTTTGCTTTATTTCTGTGACAATTTGCACAAATGAATATAAAACCACGGGAAAAATAGTACCAGGAATATTCGATAAAATGAATATTTCAACATCTTTTTTCTTGTGACAAATACGGAAGGTGCGGATCAATACTTGACAGCTGTCTTGGCTTGAAAAATGGATGCATTTGGTAAATTTTTAAGCTTGTAGCGCTGCCACATAAATATAATATGTTTTCTGCTGTCGATCGGGTGTTGTGGGGATGATTCTCTCATCCGGAGATTGACAGCGGTGCCCCAGAGGTGGAACTTCCGGTTTTACTGTTTTCTTTCGGGGAGTGATTTGCATAAAGCGCACCGTTTTAAAAAGAGAAAGAAGAAGAGGAGGGGAAAGAAGAAAAAGAGAATCGGGGAATAAAAACAGATCAGCTAGCGCACGGGCCATGTAAGAAGTCCAAGAGCTCCTACAGTCCTGTCAGAAAGTGGAAGTGATTCTTTTGATCGGGGAATTGAACGTTCCGCTAATTCCTACGGTCTCGGGTGAGCTATATCAAAGGACTTATTGTATTGTATCATGGCGCAAAACTGACTGTATGTCTTTTATGACGAAGATGTGATTACAGCTAGGAGTCCGCAATTGTCAGAACTCCTCGTTTTGCCTGCCGGCATGAGCGGGGCAGAATTGTGGACAACTGTGGATCTATTTACCATCTCTGGAAGGGGAACTGGGGGAAGGAATATTGTTATTGTGTATATATATGTATATATTTGTGGTGCTACAATATAAGGGTTATTTAGGGTTGGGGGGGCGCATGTGTAAGGGATTGTATTCTTTTTTTCATTTTATGTAATATATTCGTTATGTGATGATAGATATTGACTATTAGTTTTTTGTGGGCTATAAATGATCAGCATTAAGGGACTGAACCGTGTTGAATGTGTTTATATTCCAAATCGTAACTTCAGATCCTCAAATGAGTGTCTCCTTAGAATTCCAAGAACAAAACTTAAAAGAAGTGGTGAGGCGGCCTTCTGCTGCTATGCACCTAAAATCTGGAATAGCCTGCCAATAGGAATTCGCCAGGCTAATACAGTAGAGCAGTTTAAAACACTGCTGAAAACACATTACTTTAACATGGCCTTTCTATAACTTCAATTTAACTTAATTTAACTTAATCCTGATACTCTGTATGTTCAATTTCCTCATAATAACTATTCAGGGTAGCTCTAAAATCCGTACTGACCCCTACTCTCTTTTCTGTTTCTCTTTCCGGTTTCTTTGTGGTGGTGGCCTGCGCCACCTCCACCTACTCAAAGCTTCATGATGCTCCAACAATGATGGATGGACTAAAAGGCAGAATTCTATGTGACCATCATCATCAAGCCTTCCGTGAAAACCCTAAATCCAAAGAGGACTGTTTCATTTTTGTTAGGTAGAATGCCCAGAGGGGACTGGGCGGTCTCATGGTCTGGAATCCCTACAGATTTTATTTTTTTTTCTCCAGCCGTCTGGAGTTTTTATTTTGTTTTTTCTGTCCCCCCTGGCCATTGGACCTTACTCTTATTCGATGTTAATTAATGCTGATTTATTTTGTTTTCGTATTGTGTTTTTTATTTTTCTATTCTTTATTATGTAAAGCACTTTGAGCTACTGTTTGTATGAATATGTGCTATATAAATAAATGTTGTTGTTGTTGAATAAAGGGTATATGGGAAATTTATTGGGGTGTGATATTGGCCTATCCTTTTATCATCTACCGTCACCTAGGACAGATTAGCGGTAGCAATCGTCTTATGTCAGCACGCAGGAAAAATTGCTACAAACTTTTCCTCTGTTCCCTATAAATTGCAATGTAAAGCACCAGTATGGGCAAGATATTGTGTTTTATATTTATAGAAAGCATTTTAACTTTAGAACACAATTTTGCATGGCAAATTGCATGCATAGCATATTTGTGAAGAAATAACTTTTACTTCAGAACTTATACTTTAAGACAGACGACTTTGCAGATTCGCCAGTGCTTTTCAATAAGAGATTCTGAAATTTCAAAATGTTATACAGCATGAACTTTTCCAAGATATCTCAAAGAAAACTGAACTATCTTGAAAAAATTCTTGGAAGACTAAGCGTGCCAAATTGCAACAAACTGTTGTTTCATGCAGATAGACAGATGGACAGACAAATATGTTTATTGCAGTAGGTGCTTCTCAGGGTATTGCAGTTATTTTTCAACTCTGGTTACCTACCCAAACATAAGAATGTATGCTGGTGCACAGTTTGCAGAGCTGCAAAACCTTGATGTCACTGCAGTTTTATGGACAGAAAATTATATGCTCAGGAAATAATTTTTATACTTTTGGACAGAGAAGCAAACATCAAATGGCAATTGGTGAAAGCCATGTAAGCAGTTGGGAAAAAAATAAATATTTAAACTGTTACATGTTGAACTGAACATCCTACAGTATGTATAACGTTTATGCCATGAAGAATGTGTATATCATTTATGCTAAATGCTAACTGTAATAACCACAAGTATTAGCATCCTTCCATCCTTTCAAAAAACAGTATTGACATTATGTTGTAAAACTGCACTGAGCCCATGGCACTGATCACACTAAACCCTAACCACACTAATCACTAACCTTAACTTCTGTCCTAAAACTGTCTGGACATCATGGAACTGCAGCTCTGAAATACTGTAAGAATTTGCAGAATCAAAGGAAAAAGAACTGATAGAATTGAAGAAAATAAGTAAGAGATCAGAGTCCTGAAAGCCAATACAGTAGGGCAAGAATAACACATGTGAATGAATGTCCATTGGATGAGAATTATGTATTGAAATAAGAAATTTAGCAGAATGGTCAATTTATTTATTTATTGCATTTAAATAAACTGAACAGTGGACAGCACTCACTATTAACCAGAATTTAATTTGAAAGTTGTTCTTTTCAAAACGTTATTAGGAATCTTTATGGCAGTGTCATTGCTCAATACTCATGCATACTTGAAGATGCTTGAAGAGGTTGCACATGCCTTAATATTCTACATCTAATGACAAAAATAAAGTACTAATCACATTTTTTACCTGTTTAATGTTGCATTTTATTTGTGTGAAGAAATTGAACCTAATGGAGCAGAAATAATTGCATGGCTTTTGCAGTTTTCCTTAATTCTTTCTCTAGATCCTTTAGCATTATTAAGGATTTTTGCCTGTTCAGCTTATTTTAAAATGCACACTTTTTGATATAGACTGGCAAGAGTCTTTAATTGTGAGTTGCATTTCAATTAGCCTAGAGTACCAAGAGGCACTAGATATAGTCTATAGCTCAACAGTTAATCATGAATAGTGTGACCTGGTGTCTGGATGGAAAATGGTTCCAGCATGAAGCAAAAACGCTTAAGAGGACAGATACGATTTCAAAGTAAGTGTTATGGCAGAAGAAACTACTACGATGTAAATCTAGCTCCTAGATGGAACCAGGTTCTTCTGCTGCTTGAGAGTCTATACCCCTGAATCAGTAGAACAGTTTCTGAATTCTTCTTCTTCGATATCCATAGACTTGGCCAGAAACAGGTCGAAGAACAATGATGTCCCTTCCTCTATGACACCAGAAGCTCTGCCTTATCTGCCTTTGCTGCCATGTAACAACGGATCAACCTGAAAATCAGTGTTCTCTAAATTAGAGGTACGCAAAGAACCTTTATTTGGTGGCATAAGTGCGGGTGCCAGCAACAAGTGTAAATATGTTGAATGGCAATATGTTACCACTGCTATGAATGCCATGAGCTCCAGCCACACCATGCCTGAAATAAAAGAAAAAGAAAAAGGTTATATCATTGATGTTGAAGTGGCTCTCTACTCATTGGCAGAGTGTGCATGTAACATGAGAAGGAAAAAACACATCCACGCTCTCTGATTTCGATCTGCGAATGACATCTGTAATTGGAGATGCTGTTTAATGTAGCATTATGTCAGAGCAGTCCTGATGGTCGCCAGTCTCATCCTGGCATCACAGATGACTTGTACAGTATGTTAATAGAATGTAACTGCTTACGATTAACAATGGCAGCTTCATTCTCACTAGGTGCCCTTATTGCAATATGTGCGCATTAAAGTGCTCTGATTGCATTAGGAAAACTGGACACTGCATCAAATTGCAATTTTATTATGGTAACAACACATTATGTTATGTGTTGATGCACCCACACCATATGAAAACTGTATGTAGTGCTTAATCGGTCACTTAAAGGCTTCCAGCACAGCAGGAATGAATGAGTGAAGCTTGGCTGAGATATTTCTGACCTGTCGGCCAGTTCATTATTTTAGCAGTTAACAACTGAGTGTTGCTTCCACATGACAAGGTTACGGCACTACATGGGATATTCACACCTTGTTATTAAAAAAGATAGCAGCACACATAGTGACTTTGGATCGAAGTGACTTTCTTCATACAAATTTTTACACTTTTATTTAGTGAGCTACAGAAAGAACATTACAGCAGGGTGTTATGGTTTTACAAGCCTTAGGAGTTTTTTTTCTACTTAGTTTTTTTTTATAAGTAATGGTTTTATAGAGATTTTTGGATAATGGAGCAGTATATATTGAACAAATCAAAAATAGAAAAAAGTAGAGTTGGGGCTCCATGGGATGCCCTGTTTAATATCCAGGTTAGATTTAGTAAAAGAAAACAAAAGAAAAATTAGGCATCACATGTGACATACAGTGATCCCTCCTCGATCGTGGGGGTTGCATTCCAGAATCCCCCGCAAAAGGTGAAAATTAGCAAAGTAAAAACCATATGTCTATATGGTTATTTTTATACATTTTAAGCCCTTATAAACTCTCCCAGACTCTTATAAATATTTCCCGCACAGTTATACAGCATAAACCCTTTATCTCTAAGATATTAGGTAAGATTCATTGAAATTATGTATGTAAACACACTGTTTATATACTACGCACAAACATACATATCATATATCATTGAGGACTTTTATTTAATACTTAACACAGTTTTAAACACATTGTAATTGATTAGATAATATAAAGATAAATGAAAAATCTACAACATGTAAATATAAGTAAAACCTAAATGTTATTTTAAAGATATCGAGCGTCTCCAATATCACATATGTTACAGCCATTATGACAGACAGGCCACCAGCAATAAATACGTACAATGCAAGAAAAATTGTATAAAATGTGTGTACAGTTACACTAAACGTACATACATGTACTAAGTACGTAGAAAATGAATTATGGGTACTTACCAACAATGGCACGACGACTTGTCCGATAACGATGACATTTACTGCACAACAAAGGAGAGCGTTACAGCTCTTGTAAAGAAGCCTCTTCAGGCGACTGTGTAGCACCGCCATCGTCGTCTGGACTTTCTTCTTCCACTGAAGGCTTACTAGGAACATCGTGATGGGCAGTTGCTGGCGCTGCTTTTTCATTTGTGTAAGGAGGTTTTTATACACTTCCGTGGCGCCATCAAGAGCATTTCTAAATTGCAAAGAACGAATCATTTGCGGGTCTCATTCTTCAACCGATGTCTGGAGATCTTTTGCCATTCATAGAATGGTCGCGACACGCTCGAGAGTTAGGCCAGTGTCTTCTTCCTGTGCTGGGTCCTCTTGTTCATTATCTTCCTTGCTCACTGACTGGGTCATTTCGGCCAAATCTTCAACTCTCAGCGTTTCAGAGTGGGCATCGAGCAGCTCATTGATGTCATCAAAAGTCATGTCATCGAATCCTTCTCCTCCTAGTAGTTTTGTCAGCCTGACTGCCTTGTCAACCACCAAGTGATGAATTCCTTCTGCAGAAAAGCCTTTATAGTAGTGCATGACTTCTGGCCAGAATTTCTTTCAGCAGGCGTTAACCATCTCCTTCTTCATATCATTAAGGGCCTTCTGCATGTTCACCATACACGATGTAATCATGTACTTACGCCAGTACTCCTTCAGGGAAAAGTCGTCTTCCATGTCCATTGCCTCGACCATGTGTTGCAGGGCGTTCCTGGTGTACAACGCCTTGAAAGCCCAGATAACTCCTTGATCCATTGGCTGAATCAGTGATGTTGTATTCGGCGGCAAGAACTCTGTTTTTACGTCTTGGTAGGATGGATCCAAAAGATGACCTCCAGCATTGTCCAGAAGTAAAAGGACTTTGAACTCCAGTCCTTTCTCTGTCAGATAGATCTTTACCTCCAGGATGAAACATTGGTGAAACCAATCCAACGTCAGGCGTTTCGTAATCCAGGCCTTCGGGTTGTGCATCCAGTACACAGGCAGCAGGTTTTTATTCTTGGTTTTCAGGGCCTGGGGTTTTTTGGACTTATAAATGAGCCCAGGCTTTATCATAAAGACTGCAGCATTGCCACACATGACCAGTGTGATGCGATCTTTGTGAGCCTTAAACCCCGGGGCTTTTGCCTCTTCCTTCGTGATAAAAGTACAAGACGGCATCCGCTTCCAAAATAGGGCCGTCTCATCCACATTAAACACTTGTTCAGGCCGATATCCGCCTTCCTCAATGATCACCTTGAACGTGTCAGCAACATATTTCTCGACTGCAGCATTGTCTGCGGAGGCAGCCTCTCCATGTAGGTTCACGCTGGCCAAGTTGAACCTTTTCTGAATTTTTAAAACCAGCCCTTGCTGGGAGTAGAGCATCCCTGGCATCAGCAAACCTATCATGAAGTTGCTTGGCCTTCTCTCGGATGATATTGGTGTCCACGGGGATGTTCTTCTTCTGGCAGTCTTCAATCCAAATCCCTAAAGCAGATTCCATCCAGACTACCGCCTTGTTACATCCACTTACATCTAGCTTTGCGCCTTGGTTAAAGGACATTGCGGCCGTAGATCTTATATTATTTTCATCCTTCTTAATATAACTGTCAATCAGCACCCAGGAACTTAGCCGCGTGCTCTGATTGGGTAGCTTCTCAGCCATCCACCAATAGCGTCCCTTGAAATCAACTGGGCAAACCAACTGAGAAAGCATATACCAGAAATAAAAAGACCCATTGTCTGTAGAACGGGATTGCTGTATTCGTTCTTTCTTGTAGCCACAAGTCAGAAGTTTCCATACACTTAGGATGAATTCTTTAAAACTCACTTAATAACCCCTCCACAAATTTTATACTAACAAAATATAAATTTGGCATATTGTTTAAGACCTATACTACATGCAAGATAAAAGTAATTTTTTCCAACAATGTTTATGGACAGAGTATTTCACATTTTATTGACTATGTCACAGGTAGATGATATTGCTTGAACTTCCCTCTCAGGTCAATTCTAGTGAAGCTCTGATGTCACATCCAGGGTTGGGGTAATCCTACTTTTTGCTCTACTCGACTAGAACCTCCACCTCTTTTGTGTATTTTGAAATAGTCTTGTTTGTCAGGTACCTTTTGAATAGCCCCCATTTAAGCAGGAGCACAGTCCTTCACCTTTCATTCAGTGACCATGTTGATCACCTAATGGGCTAGATGTTTATGGCTGGCCTTCAGTCAGTATTCCCATAGCTCACATTTACTAAAGCAACATGGCTGCACTTACTTACATTCATTTTGTTAATGTATTTTTTAGCACATAGCATTTGTTATGTGTCACTTTTTTCAAGTCAAATGTTTTTTACAAAAATTTCAAGTAGTAAATAAAATATACAAAATGCAATAGCAGATTTTTAATATTTATTCTGCAACATAAGGGGGGGATACAAATTCCTTTGGAGACAGGCCTAGAAGCACTTCCACTCAACAGATGGTGCCCCAGACTTCCTTACACTAAGGCTAAGAATGCCAGTACGTTTTGTAACCGACCCCTTCCTAGTCAGGATGCTGTATCCGCATCCTCTTTTCTTACCTTTTAACTCATCCTGAACTTGAGCAGACTGGAGTAACATTTCAGATGCAGATTTGAATATTAGAAATGTTCAAATGTACAAAATGCAGTGGATTTAGAAAGAATTTAGACCCCTTCACATCTTTCATATTTTGTTACATTACAGTTAATTTTTTTATTCATCAAAAACCCTCAATACCGCAAAAAGACAAAGCAAAAATAGGATTTTACCATTTTTGCAAATTTCTTAAATAAAACTGAAAAACCGAAACATCATATTTGTCACAAGTATTGAGACCCTTTACTATCACACTCTAAATCTGGCTCAAATGCTTTCCATTCTATTGATCATCACTGATATGTTTCTACATCTTATTTGGGGTCCAACTATGGTCAGTACAAGCAAATGCATAAGACTAGTAAAGACACAAACCAGAGCTGAACAAAATCACGTTATGAGGTGTGAAATGAATCAGCCAACACAGGAAAGAGGTTGAGGGCAGTCGCCTGTATATTTGAAATTACAGTAGCTGCCAAATTGTTGCAAAAAGGGTGGTTCAGGTTGGTACAGTTCAGTCCATAACACAAGAACAAACAGTATAGCAAACATGGCGGTTTTATACTGTATGTGGCAGATGGGAAATGATGTCATCAGGTAGGAACCCGGAAGTGACGTCCTCATGGGCCGGAAGTGGCCTGTGATCGGTCTGTCAATGGAAAAGAGCAAGGATTAATGCACTCTGCCATCCCCTGGTCTGGCGAGGAATTACTGTCTTTTGAGCCTTTTAGCTGTCTCCCATGTGCATGTGTGTGACAGAAGTCAAAGGAATTGCCTGCAAAGTTTAAAGACGAGGCACAAATCCTAGGTAGGCTGAAAACATTTTCCAGTAGCACTTAAGGTTTCCAAGAACACAGTGGCCTTCATAATTCCTACATGGAGTAGGTATGAAACAAGCGTGACTCTTCCTGGAGCTGGCCACCCTACTAAACTGAGCCATTAGGAGATAGAATTGACCAAAAATCCAATGGTCACTCTAGCTGGGATCCAAAGAACCTGTGTGGAGATGGAAGAAACTTCCAAAAGGACAACCATCCCTGCAACATTCCTCTGAAAAAGTCCCCAAAAGGAATGTGAGAAACAAAATTATCTGGTCTGGTGGAAACCAGGCATCACTTATCACCTGTGCAGTACCATTGAAATGGTGAAAGCATAGTGGTAGATGCATCCTGCTGTGAGGTTGTCTTTCAGCAGCAGGTACTGGGAGCCTAAACAGGTCAAGGGAAACCTGAATGGAGCAAAGTATAGGGATACCTTTAACGAAAACCTACTCCAGAGCGCTTGGTACCTCAGATTGGGATGAAGGTTTACATTCCAGTAGGTCAAGGAAAAAGTAAAGGCAACACAGGTGTGGCTAAGTGTCAACTCTGTGAATGTTCTTGAGTTGCCTAGCCAGAACACAGACTTGGGTTTAAACCGGAGAGACCTGAATATACAGTAGCTGTCCACTAACCTGACAGAGTATGAGGGGATCTGCAGAGAAGAATGCCAGAAAATCCCCAGATCCAGGGGTGTGAAGCTTCTTATGTCATTCCCAAGAAGATTCTAGGCTACAAGTGCTGCCAAAGTTGCAACAAACTACTGAGTAAATGGTCTGAATACCTGTGTCAATGTAATATTTTAATTCTGCATTTTTAATAAACTTGCAAAAATTTCTAAAATCCTGTCTTTGCTTTGTCATTCTGGAATACTGAGTGTAGCTTAATGTGGGAAAATAAATTTAAATGATTTTAGCACAATGCTGCCACTTAACAAAATGTGAAAAAGTAAAGGGGTCTGTGGACTTTCTGAATCGGCTGTAATTGTTTCACTATATGTGTTATTGAAAACTGTCATGTTTCAGAAGATCTAAAAAGAACTGGAGCAGATCTACCAAAAAATCTTTAGTTATGTGCCGGAAATATTTGGTTGAAAATGGCAAAAATGACATGTTCAGTGCCAATTGGCTGAATGAATAAAAATACAGAAAAATTTTTTGGTCTAATATATGACACTTTCTATTGCTGTCCTAGGTATGATTTATATTCTATGGGGAATGAATAATACATCATACCACACTGCATTTTGAAATGTTGATGCCATCTTTAGAGGATTGTACTGTTTTATTTACAACAAGGGACAAGTAGAAGTGACGTACTGCAAGAAACCAAAACGGAAAGCATTTCAACAAAAGTTGGAGTAAAAAGAAGAGATTGTACTGCAACAAAATCAGTCAGGATGCAGATTAATATCATTTAAATAAGTTGGGCTTAGGGCGGCACGGTGGCGGAGTGGTGCAGTGGTAGCGCTGCTGCCTCGCAGTAAGGAGACATGGGTTCGTTTCCCGGGTCCTCCCTGCGTGGAGTTTGCATGTTCTCCCCATGTCTGCGTGGGTTTCCTCTGGGCGCTCCGGTTTCCTCCCACAGTCCAAAGACATGCAGGTTAGGTGGATTGGCGATTCTAAATTGGCCCTAGTGTGTGCTTGGTGTGTTTGTGTGTGTCCTGCGGTGGGTTGGCACCCTGCCCGGGATTGGTTCCTGCCTTGTGCCCTGTGTTGGCTGGGATTGGCTCCAGCAGACCCCCGTGACCCTGTGTTCGGATTCAGTGGGTTGGAAAATGGATGGATGGAAGTTGGGCTTAATAAACAATGTGGATCCATACAACTTGCCAGCCAAGGAATGAACAAAGTATCTCAAGATGCTAACATGATAGCCCTTTGCCTGCTGTGTTTTAGACAATTTTGCACCCACCTACACACTATGCCCTGACCTCCCACTTCTTTTAGTTTGATGTCTAACCTGGTACCACATTGTCTTCTTAAAGGCGTAAGCTGGCAGGAAGTCTGTTATAAACCTCCAGTCCATTAGGAGGAAACAAACACTCCCAGACCAGAGAGCGACTGAGCCTGTGTTGCCTCTGCATGGAGGTTGCCTACAAAAATTTTACAATGCTGTTTTGTATTGGAATTAGGGCTTCCTACAATCTATCAATCTATCTATCTATCTATTGTCTTTTACATCTGTGCATCAATCTCTGAAAACACACATTGGTTTCAGAAAGTATTTTTACTCCTTTACTTTCTACAGACTTTATTATGTTGCAGATTTTATTTTAAATGGACAAATTTGCCATTTTTCGCCCATCAATGTACATTCATTAACCCAGAATTGAATCATATTTTTGGAAATGTTTGCAAATTTCTTAAAAACCAGAAAACTGAAATCTCTCATCCACATGCTGTAGATATTCAGACCCTTTACTGCGGCACTCCAGATTGTGCTCAGGTCCATATGTTTGTTTTACTTATGCTTGAGATGTGTCCAGAATATGATTGGAGTCCAGTTGTGGCCAAAATAATTGATTGGACATCATTTAGAAAAGTGCACACTTGTGTATAGAAGGTCCCCCAATTCACACTGCATGTCAGGACAAACACAAAGCCATGAAGTCCAGGAAACTCTATGTAGACCTCCATGATAAAATTGTGGTGATGCATAGATCAGGGCAAGAGTAAAAACATTTCTGAAGTTTTGAGTGTTCCCAGGAGCACAGTGGTCTCAATAATCATGAGATGGAAGGTGTTTGGAACCACTGGGACTCTTCCTAGAGTTGGCCGTTTAGCAAAATTAATTAACTGGGATAGGAGGGCCTTGGTTATGGAGTTAACTTAGAACACAACGGTTGCTCTAACAGAGCTTCATGGGTCCTCTGCTGAGATGGGAGAACCTATCAGAAGGATGACGATCTCAGCAACACTCAGTTTATGGTAGAGTAGCTAGAAGTCATTATTGATTAAAATGCATTTGACAGTTTAAAGGACTTTAAGAGTATGAGAAAAAAGATTCTCTGGTCTGATAAGACAAAAATTCTGAAACTCTTTGGGTTGGTGAAGACCAAGGACTGCTCGTCGCCAACCTAATATTATCCTATGGTGAAGCATGGTGGTGGCAACATCATGCTGTGAAGGTGCTTCTTAGAGGCAGTCACATGGAAACTAGTAAGAATTGAGGGAAGGATAAAGTCAGCCAACAACAGAGAGTTCCTGAAAAAAAAACCTGTTCCAAAGTTTATACAACCTTAGCCTGGGAAGGAGGATCATTTTTCAGCATATCAATGACTCTGAAGCATACAGCCAAGACAATGCTTGAGTGGCTTTGGGACAAGTCTCACTATCCTTAAGTGGTTCAGTCAAAACTCAGACTTAAAGCACCCTCACTGTGGAGAGATCTAGCAATGGCAGTTTATAGAAGCTTCCCATCCCATCAAATGGGACTTTACAGGATCAGCTGATGAAGAATGGGATAAACTGCCAAAATCCAGGTGTTCAAGCTGGTAGTGACTTAACCAAGAAGATTCAAAGCCTCATTGCTTCCATAGAGGCTTCTATGAATTCAGAATTAAGGTTCTGAGTACTTATAAGAATGAGTGATTTCAGTTTTTGAAAACATGTTTTCACTTTGTCATTATGGGTTATCTGCGGTGGGCTGGCGCCCTGTCCGGGGTTTGTTTCCTGCCTTGTGCCCTGTATTGGCTGGGATTGGCTCCAGCAGACCTCCGTGACCCTGTAGTTAGGATATAGCAGGTTGGATAATGGATGGATAGATTATGGGTTATTGGGTGTAACATGATGGGCAAAAATGGGAAACGTACCCATTTAAAAGTAAACCTACAACATAATAAAGTGTGCAGAAAGTGAAGGGGTCTGAATGCTTTCTGTATCCACTGTGTATACAGCCATTATGTATTTGATGAGATTAGGAGCATTGAAAGAGAAACTTACTTTATTGAAGCAAACATGAGTGGCCAGCTAAGTCCACTTCACATGAAATCTTTTTCAGGTCGCTCAGATCAGACAGAAAATGTCCCTCAACGGAAGTCATTAAAATCAAGCAGACTGTATTCACAGCACTAAGAACAGTGGAGGTTAGGGGGCTCCCCTTTTCAGCACTCTGGTCTCCTCTCTAAGACTTGCTGCAGTTTAATATGCAGTGCATAAACTATAATTGACAAAACAAATATTTTATTCATCTGAGCAGTTTTAATGATGGAACAATAATTGAAAATATGTTTGTACTTATTTTTGTTTTCAGTCTACTGCTACATTTTTTTGGCATCCGTACAGTTCTCAGCTTGAAGTCTGAAGACCAGCAGCATTACCCTAAAGCGATAAAGGCGATAATCTCCACAAATGCCTGATGGTGACATGTTATCACTTTCCAAAGCTTATCAAAAGAAAATAGAAAAGATACCATTAAGTAAAGTCTTCATAGTCAACCATTGTCTTTGCACTGTTTACCACATAATACCAAGAAAGACTCCCTTTAAACCACACATCCGTTTTGGTAGCTCTTTTCTGTGTTGTTTACTGTACATCATGTTGCTCCTTCAAGCGTTTCCCATTTCAACAGGAAGTGGTTGGATCAGGTTCTTCTCTTGAAAGAACACCCACTTCCTTTGTCTTTAATAAACACAGATGTGGCTTCTGTTTGATAACCCCTCTGCTTTGCCCTCCTTGTTCACTAAGAATGCAGCTTGAAAGTGTGTTTTGATGCTAAGACTGAATCTTAAAAATGCACAAAAAATGCAGAGCTCTTTATTCATTGCATTGTCTACTTGACTTAATAGCACACTGCATGAGCTTCAGCCAACTGGGGTCAAATCCCAGCCTGGTCACTATCTACAGTATGGAGGGTTTATTCTTTTCCCTAGGTATTCAAGATGTTCTTCCACAACCCAAAGACATCCACTTAGGTTGAATATCAACTGGAAACATTAAGTGGGATTGAATAGGTGGACTGTCACTGTTTCTATGGTGGCTTTCTGCCTTGGGCATAATGTTGCAATTATAAGTGTCTGTCCTCCCCAACACTGAATTGGCATGGGTGGATAAGCACATAGATTAACATGTTATGGGGGGGACTAGTTGCAGTAATTACAGAAATGATCCATTATCTGACAAAGGTTACCAATTCTGATCATTTAGAGTTTATAACCACTAGGATGTTTTGTAAAACAGTGCAGTACAGATGATTACCTACATATGCTCTGTATATTTGTATCACAGTTTAGTCAGAGATCATAATGGTTTGATGCTTTACATTGATTTTTTTTTCCAATTGGTGGTGCAGTGGTAGCGCTGCTGCCTCGCAGTAAGGAGACCCGGGTTCACTACCCAGGTCCTCCCTGTGTGGAGTTTACATGTTCTCCCCATGTCTGCGTAGGTTTCCTCCGAGTGTTCCGGTTTCCTCCCACAGTCCAAAGACATGCAGGTTAGGTGCATTGGCCAATCCTAAATTGTGCTTGGTGTGTGCCCTGTGGTTGGCTGGTGCCCTGCCTGTGGTTTGTTCCTGCCTTGCACCCTGTGTTTGCTGGGATTGGCTCCAGCAGACCCCTGTGACCCAGTGTTAGGATAAAGCGGGTTGGATAATGACTGACTGACTTTTATCAAAGGGCAGCAAGGTGGTGCAGCGGTAGTGCTGCTGCCTCGCAGAAAGGAGACCAGGGTTTGTGTCCTGCACAGAGTTTGCATGTTCTCCCTGTGTCATTGTGAGTGTACACCAGTTTCCTCTCACATGCAGGTTGGGTGAATTGGTCCTAGTGTGTGTGTGATTGACTGGAATCAGTCCTACTCTGTGTTGTGTAGGAAAGTAGTCGACATAGAGGCGAAATAGAAGTTTGCTTCCTTTTCTCTTTCCAGAAAAGAAACAAAATGCCCCTACAATATACACCATGTGTCTGGCTCTTTTTATCATAATGCAACATACATATTACATATAGAACTATTTACAATATATTATACACAGTTCACCAGGAAACACTATTTACGCTATGCATAGTGTCACATAATACAAATATTCCAAGTTTATAATCTTATATATTCTCAACAAAAAATAAAATAGGACAAAAAAAAAGGACCAGTGGACATACAAACACTTCTTGCTAATCCTATTAAATACTAAATCAAATCAATTACTAATTACTATAAACAAAAACTATTAATACAAAATGAATAAAATTAAATTTATAATAAAAATTAAAACCTGTAGCAGGGCGAAATGATGGTGCACATAAAAGTAAGTGGCTTAGGGTGCCAACTGGACAAAATATCCAGTTTAATTTGAACAAAGATGGAAAATAAACAATACAATACAATACAATTTATTTTTGTATCACCCAAAATGACACAAGGAGTGCCAGGAATGCCTCTTGACAGCCCCCCAGCCTTGATTCTCTAAGAAGAAAAGGAAAAACTCCCAAAAAAAACCTTATAGTGGAAAAAAAATGGAAGAGATAGGTTGGGCGTGCAGTAGGTGTCAAAAAAAGGGAACATATACAATACAATACCCAGAACAGAACACAGGTAATCCTCAAACAAAACAAAAATTATGCACTTCAATGTGCCTCTTAGCAATAAGGAAGTCCTCGTTTTGAGACGTCACAAGAACATTTCTGGCTTGGATCATCACAGAAGCCTGGTCAACACAGAAATGAGATGCTACCTTCCGGGAGTGTTCTGTTTGTATACTGTGCCGACCAGAAGAGGCTTCCTTCATTTCAGTGCCCTCAAAGGGAAGTTTCTCAAGCCTGTGAGGGAAGAAGGAGACAAGACTGTTAGTGACAGCTCCCACTCTCGTCCTGGGGTGGTACTACTTACTTTAGGTGAACCTGGAAAGTGAATCTCTGGCGCACATGCGTGACATCCCAAAATATAGACATGACCACGTTGCACACCACGCTGAATTACATTAAAATGCCATGACACCATGCTAAAACAATAAACATTTTTTTTTTAAATAATGCATACAAAAACTACATGTAAGAAATGGAAAAAAAAACAAAAAACAAATGACTTATTACACACTTGAGCATTTCCAAAAATGCTTAGAATAAAATAAAATTAGAAAACAGCTAGGGTAGGGCTAACGATATAACTTACCCCCCCAACCGTATTAATTACCACTTGTACTACAACACACAATCGTTATGCTACTAACTATAAACAGGAACAACTGATTTTGGGGAAGTTCAGAACTAAAAGCTGCAGAAAATTAGAAAAGATAGAATACACTTTGCTACGTGTGTGTGTGTGAGTGTTCACCCTGCAATGAAATGGCATCCTCCCCATGGTTTGTTCCTGCTTTGCATCTGTGTTAGCTGGGGTAGGCTCCAGGAACAAAAAAAAGTGACAGGGAGTGATATCTTGTGATTGTGGGGGCCAGGCTGTGACCATTGTCACGTGTGTGCACTTGGGAGACAGCTTAAGGGCTCTGGTGCTGGTAACTTCTTGCCAAACCTGCAGATGGTACTGTTCTCTGATTCCTTTTCTCTTCCTCCTTCTGCAGAAAAGAAGACTGACTGCAATTTCATAGCTATCGTCACTTCCGTTGTCCACCCTCCTGGACCCTCCCCTTCCTGCCTAGAACCCATAAAACCAGAAGCCATTTTTCCAACAGTTCTCTATTGGACTCACGTCTAAAAAGATGTTTCTACAATCTTTATTAGATTATTTATTTTTTGCCTAATATAATACGGGGTCAAGAACATGCTCCAAACCTTTTTCTGTGTCAGTTTTCTTCTCTTACATCACATCGTTTAAGGTCAAAAACTCTTTTACTGGCAACACAGTGTCGTCTGCAGGTTCACTACTATGGTGCAGTAGCATGTGAAGGTGCGCTGTCATGGTGCAAAATTCAGTTTTGCGTGCCACTTCTCCAGACATTTTTTCCTTAAGCTTTCCCATAGACAGCAGTTTAGTGAAATGTTACTGATTAACACTCTGTTCACTCAGAAACTTTTTAAATAAGAGCTTTGTTAAAGTTAAAAAGAACATGATCATCATTGTCTTGATGTTCAATATGACCTGAAGTGCTTTTTTTGGCTTGTGGAAAAAAAAATCACTGAAGTCACTTGTGCGATTATGGAATAAATGTTAGAAACACGCATCTCAATGAGCTTAGCACAATGTCACTTGGCAGACTGTTTAATAAGACTTTAGGCATATGATACCTAACAACACAGTCGATAACTTCACTCTACTCCAGTGCTATTGACAGATTCCAGGAATTTTTGTGTCCCCTCTCGTGCAACACATATAATGCCATCAAACAGCAACAAACAATGACAACTACAGGAAAAGAAGGAAAATGAGTGTTTTGGGTTATGGAATCAGACGGTGTTGGATAAAGGAGATTAACTTTTCATGTAATATTTAAAAAGTGGACATCTACATAGATGCCTTATCCCTTTCTATGCTGAAACAGCCTTTTACGTTAAAACAGCTTGTCAAGTTACTTGGCTACTGATATTGTGTCTGTCTGTTAATGCTTTTGTGTTTGCTTAAGAGTTTTGTAAATGTTTTGATAATTAATTTAAAGAGAAAATGTGATAAGCTTTGCTATATTGTAATCTGATGTTTTGCTTGGCTATGCATGTTTTTGCTGATGGGAAATAATAACTGGTTTAAATCAAGTATATAATGCAGAACTGCTACCATAATGCAATTATTGTTTCAAGAACTGTTTCTAAGTCATGCAAACATGCTGTGCTTTTGGCTCCAACTTATGATGTTAGAAATGTGAGCTAAAGCAGCCGATTTTGGAAACATTATTTTATTTTTATGAACTTTAGATAATGGCAATGAGCTGTATAAGATCAGTAAAAGAGTTGATCAAATAGACAGGAGAAGGAGAGACAAAAGTGGGAAGAATCAGAGAGAGGAGAAGGGAGAAGAATGCCTTGAGTTACTGCTGACAATTCAAGCCACGCAAGAAATGGGCCGCCTGGAAAGACTAAACGTCTGTCAGTACCAGGGTGTATGTTGTGCACACTTTGTTTTGCTTTTATTTATAGTACTATCTATTTGAATAATCCTTAAAGACTAAAATATATTAAAGCCTGCTCTGCTACCTGAATATTTTCTCTGTTTTAACCACCAGGGGCTGAGAACCAAGTTTCTTTCTCAGATTGTTCAATCTCGGTGAGGAAGAAAAAATACTCTAAATAGGAAGGCTACAGTGACACTCACACTTAGGCAAAGTCTGAAGGATCTACTGACAGACGTAGTGGACTGTAGTCATAGATGCAAGTACATTGTAACTGTGAATGTTACATTCCCAAAGGATGGTAGGTGTAAGAATAGGAAAAATAAAGTAGTGGCAGAGAATTAAACTTAATACAGTGGGTCCACTTTGAAAAGAATCTGTGCATTTTGTTATAACTGCCGTTTGCATTAAAGCGATCAAATGAATACATAAATATGTTCTAGGATTTTCTGACCCAAAGATTCATTTTCTGGCATCAGTTCTTTTATTCAGATTCTTTATTTTGATATTTACAGTTTTCCCTTCTTTTTCAGCACTGCTTTGATTTTCGTCCTTGCACTGCTATGTCAAGGTTAACATTGTCAGTATTCATGTGAATCTTTCCTGCACAGGTTTGTGCAACCGTTTAAAAGTCGACTCAGCAAGTCTCACATTTATCTAAGATTAGATTCATTCTTTGTAATCTACATACTTTATTTTAAAAGTTGTTTTGGGACCGACTTTGGCTCTGCACTTAGACTTTAATTTTTTTGGTTTTATCGTTTGTATCTTTGATCCTCGTTTTTGATCTTTTCTCACGGTCTTTTCTCCTACATTTTTGCGACCTATCACTAAAGACAGTATACATTTGATAAAGGAGATTAATGTTTTAAAAAGAGTTGTTCACAAAAGTCTATTTCACAGTATGACTGAGAGGCTTATCGAACCCTGGAACATATCATCTTTACAAAGGAAAGTACATGCTACAGCAAAGACAGTTGACTACCTTTTTGTTCACCACAAGGACAGAGATGGAACCATGTTATGGGTAACTTTTGCAAAAACGTTACAAGGTTTTTCTTTACACAGAGAATCATAGACACATGAAATAAATTACCAAGTAATGTGGGAGAGAGAAGGACTTAAGGATCCTTCAAATTTCAACTTAATGTTATTTCCAAGAAATTAGGTGGATAGAATTTAGGATATAGTGCGTTGGATAATGGATGGATGGATGGATGGAAGGATTGGCACGCTTTACTGGGCTGAATGGTCTGTTCCCGTCAAAACTGTTTTACTGTTCATTAATTCATTTCATGCCGTGTTCCTGTTTTATTTCAATAAGCTCCACAATGATTATCTTTAAAATGAGATGGCCTCATGGCAATTTTTGTAAAATCAAATTTGAAAATTGGTTGAAAAGTCATGAGGGAGTCATGCAATTAGTTGCCCCACATGATTACCAGCAACTAAACTTGTCAAATTTTATAGAACAAGGGTGCCCAATGCGTTGATCGCGATCGACCGGTAGATCGCCAAGGTAGTGCAGGTCGATCGTGTTGCATTCAAAAAAAAATTTTTTTAAACATTAGTCTATCATATATCCTCCCTATGGCATTTGCCACTTGATTGACATACAGGGCAGCCAGTCTGAGGTCTCTTTTCTTCTAACACACTAGTCATCCAGCATGCACGATCAAACGCGTGGCTGTGATCTAGTTAGCCTTCCAATTTATGTCGACTAAAGAAGGGATTTAAAAAATTGTTTGGGGAGGGTATGGGCTGGATGTGGAATTGGAAGAGGATTTTTTTCTCACAATGTCACATTTAAAGTGTGTTTGTCTGATCTGTCAATCTATCATTGCTATTCCAAAGAAGGAAAATGTGGAAAGGCACTTTCGAACTGCTCATAAAAACTACGAAACTGACTTCCTTCCGAAAAGCGATCTGAGAAAGAGAAAGGAGAGGGAACTAAAATTGCAGTTAATCAGACAGCCGTCTTTTTTCACTCAGCTGAATTCAAAAGCTCCTTGACTGCATTATTCGGCTCTACTTATTTATGCGAGTCAGCCTTTTACCACATGATGATTATTAAATCCAAATACTGTAGTGACCATAAATGTATTGAATTGTTATTGTGCCATAAAGGTTATTCAGTTATGCAAGGTACGACAACATATATCATATATTTTATGTATAAAGTATACTCAGTATATATATATATATATATATATATACATATATATATATATATATATAATTTTTAATGTAGGTAGATCATTTCGACCTGGTCATTTTAAAAGTAGCTCGCAAGCCGAAAAAGTGTGGGCATCCCTGTTATAGAAGGTCCTACTAGAAGTTGTGTTAACTGATGTTGCGTGACGCCAGACTTATCAACTATGCTTATTCGGCTATTTTGCATTTACTTTGAGCAGGCTTGTTAAATTATTTTTTTAAACACCATTATACCTTACTTCAGTTTAAGCACTGTTTTAATTTATGTCTATTATGTTTGCTTTTAGAATCCATACTAAAGTGACAGGTGAAAAGAGAAACATAAAAAATCTCAGCATTGTACAGCTTCAGGCCCAGGAGGTTCTTCATGTGCATGTGAAAGATACTAGCAAATTAGGCAACAATACCCAAGTAAATGTGCACATTTGCACAAGAAGTGAATCTTGCTAAGCTAATGCAACTGCTGTTAAACATTGGCATTTTCCCATACCCCAGGTAGTAGCAGGGATCCATCAATCTTATAGTAAACATGAATTGCTCATCCCTTTATTTACATCAAGAGATATTTTTCTATCCCTGTGTGAATGCTAGAAACAACTGATCTACAGACTCCAATTCATCTTGGCCAAAGCATAATTGTGTATTGCACTACCGTTGTGCTGTATACCCCAATTTATAAAATTACTTTCTGTTTTCTACCCATACTATGAGTTTATTTCTGTGGTGCTGCAATGGTGGTTTAGTGGTTAGCCCAGCTGCCTCAGAGATTTAGGAGACTGGGCTCATTTCCCAATGTGGTAACTGTCTACGTGAACTTCACACATTCTCCACATCTACATTGGTTTTCCTTTTGGTACTTTGGTTTTCCTTCCGTATCCTATAAACCTAAATGTTATATTGAATTGTGACCAACACTGGCAAATGTACACATCTGAATGCTCAATCCAGAGGAATGACTCCCTCTTCAAGATTTGAAACTGTTTAATCCCAATACTAACAGCATAGGTTATGGTACCAAAGTGACAAAAAACTTGACTTAGAGAGTTTAGTTAAAGGAACTTGTTAGAAGGTTAGATAAATGATCTTTACTTGAAATGTATGTTTTCCCCAAGATTTCAAGGGGTTGAGACCCCCGTGACCCTGTAGTTAGGATATAGCAGGTTGGATAATGGATGGATTGATGGACTTGACTATACAAAGGTAGGCTACTATAGCTAGACTACTAGACCAATCTTGTGTAGATGAATGTGCAAGAATACCTTAAGCTTTATATCTTAAGCAAAAGAAGACTAAGAGGTGACATGACTGAATTGTTTAAAATTATGAAGGGAATTAGTCCAGTGGATTGAGACTGTTACCTTAAAATAAGTTCATTAGGAACACAGGGACAGGGAGTTGGAAACTTGTTAAGGGTAAATTTCATACAAACATTGCGAAGTTTTTCTTTACACAGAGAACGATAGACACTTAGAATAAGCTATCAAGTAGTGTGGTAGAAAGTATGATTTTAGGGACTTTCAAAGTTAAGACTTGATGATTTTTTCGAAGAATTAAGTGGATAGGACTGGTGAGGTTTGTTGGGCTGAATGGCCTGTTCTCATCTAGATTGTTTTGATGATCTAATGTTCTAAAACGAACACAATCACTGGTATATATGTCTTATTTACTGTTTCAAACCTAAGTAAACAGAATATAGAGAATTAAATTGACCGCAATGATTTGCTTCAAAATGTTTAAACTCCAATATGACTTATTGCTTAAAAACACCTTCACTATAAAAGAAACTCCTATCTTCAACTTTGCTGATTTTGAGGGACAGAAGTTTATGGAGGAGTACAGTTACCTGCAGGGCTTAATTATAAGTCAGGGTGGGGAAACTCTTGATATTTACCAACAAACTGGTTCATTAGCAGCAGTTTAGCAAATGTTGCAATGGTCTATGTTGATGAAACAGAAGCCAAGGCCCTCAGAAGGAGCTTTCAATTAATCAGTTGTATCAGTGTATATACCCATCTTTATCTGGGTAATGACCAAAACAATGAAATAACAAGTACAAGCAGCTTTACTCACACGGTTGTTTGTTTCCCGTTTGTGTGCACCACTCTGCACACTTTCCCACAGATGCCTCAGCAGTTCAGTGTAAAGTTGCTGATTAACAGTCTGTTTATGGGGAAACTCTTTCATAACAAGACATTCCAGGGTATATGGTTCCTGCTAGGCAGTAGTGGGTGGGTGCTGCCCCTTTGAGATTTGAGATATAACATCAAAGAGCAGGGTAGGAGTGCCCCCTCTGAGATTGTAGGATGTTCACATTTGTATATGACTTTAAAGAGTGGGGGGAGGTCCCTTGGATTTTGTAAATCATTCATATTTGTAATATTTGCCCTGTGACCCCATGTTTAATACATGCTTTAATTCATTTTGTCATGAAAATGATATCCAGTATACATCTTAGTATTTAAATTGTTCAGAGAGCTCTAATATCATGCATGTAATGTTTTCTGTATCCTGTCGGCGTAAGAGAAAGCCAATTTAAGTAGCAAGTAGTGATTCACACACATAGAGCACATAGAATACGAAGCATTTAACGTGCTACTTTAGTCACGATGGGATTTTAAAAACAAGTGAATTAAAAGATTTTAAGATTAAGTTTGTGACGTTCTACTTTAATGACAAAATAAACTACGTGATTAAAGTGGAAATTTCGAGATTAAAGTTGACATTTCGAGCTTTTTTTCCAGTGTCCCTATTTTTTTTCTTTTCTCTGTACTCTAATAAGCTTCCATATGACATTTAGATGGTGGGCTACGAGTCGCCTTTTCACTGCGACTTTGATATCTGACAACTTCTTTTTAATTATCGCACTGTGCAACTTTGTGAACTTGAACTTTTGATCAAGCATTTTGTTGTTTATACAAGTGCTTAATCCAACAAATAGTACATTTTTCCTTGCCTCCACTTGGCATTCGCTGATATTCTTCTTTTTTCCCCTTGCGTTTGCCATTGTCTTTTCACAGAATGCTGAACTTAAGGGAATGTTCATATTGATTTGCATATTCAAAGAGGCGTAATTCTGGGAGGAGTCTGAGAGGGGCGGAAGGTGCGTGCACGAGCATTAAATTTCACGCAGACCAGGATTTATGTAGTGGAAGTGTGTTGGAGTTGGCGTGTGCATCTGAATTTTTTTGTGCATATGCACATTTCGACTTTTGTATGTACGCCATGTTTTGGTGTGAATTCTACTCATGCCGTTATGCATGAGGCCCCAGGTGTACATACCTTTGATTCCACTTATGAGGATCAAACCTCGGATATTAGCGCCTGAGGTAAAGCCTCTGACACTGATCTGCTTCTCGCAACTGAGCAGATGTGGCAGATGTTTGCTGACTGACCGACGATCCACAAGCACTACCTAGTAGGTAACCATCTAAATAATTAGATTGTGATTCAGACCCATGAATGTAATTCTCCTATCTTCACTCTTTCAAGTAAGTGAACCAGCCACCGTGGTGCAATGTCAGAGGCTTCGCCTAGTTGCTCTTGTCTCGACTTTTTCCAGCTACTGTATGTCCTTTTTGTAGCCTGGAGACCAAAACTGCCCCCAGTACTCCAGATGAGGCCTCACCAGTGTGTTATAAAGCTTCAGCATAACCTCCTTGGACTTGTACTCTACAAATCAGGGCACTATATAACCTCACATTCTGTTAGCTTTCTTAATGGCTTCTGAACACTGTCTGGCAGTTGATAGTGATGAATGCACTATGACCCCTAAATCCTTCTCAGAATGTGTACTTTTGATTTTTAGCCTTTCCTTAATGTATTTAAGCATAACATTTTTACTTCATACATGTAATACTTTACATTTACTTACATTAAATTTCATCTGCTATAAATCTGTCCAAGCCTGTATGCTGTCCAAGTCCCTCTGTAATGATTCAATGGATTCTAGATATTCTGCTGATCCAGCAGTTTGGTATCATCTGCAAACTTACTTATATTCCTATCTAAATCATTTATTTTGTTAAAAATTATTTAGTTGAAACAATTCTGTCCTATATATTGTAATTATTACATCAGGTAAGGCAAGATTCTTATCACTGGAATTATTTAATTAAACTTGCCTGTAATGGTTTATATGAATATTAATGTGACTACTACATGGGTGGTGCTACTCTGATTGCAAATATCCCTATTTAATACTTAATGTTTAAGGAATTCATATTAATAGTATATTATTTTATTGATTTAATGTTTTCTATATACGGTTGAGGAGTCATCTTACCTTTAAATTTGTGTTGCATCCATAGTTTAACATTTTGGGTAACTCATACCAACGGATATTAGTTTGACGTTCCAAGTTTAACTGTGACGTGGGGTTCTCGTGCAGGTTGCCATTTTGTTACTGTGACACTGTGTTGCTAGGAATGTGAGTTGCACACTGCAGCAATTGTGATATCATGACCCAGGTGTGTCAATTTGTATCCTAGTTTTGTTTAAATATGAGAACCACCATGAATATAAGAATTCTGTTTTTGAGCAGCCATAAATTGTGATTGTCTAATCATTTTCTGTGTGATTCTAAGCTCTTTTCGGGAAAAAGATTTAATCTATGTTTTTTGGGCAAATGAATTATATTGTATTTATTTTTCACTACAATTTTGTTTTAACATGGATGAACATTTTTCATGCTTTTTCCAGTGCTATGTTGTTTTTTGAGACTTCTTGAAGCTCCATTGCTAAGACGCCATCGCCTGCTGCAAGACAGCATGTTCATTATGATGTTAACACAATGCTTTAAAAAGTGGTGCCACAGATCCATCTGCATCTGAGTTTGGGGACAAAAATAAGGACAAAATTGGAATTAGCAGTCCTTCAGTATTTCTCTGCTTTCAGACTTAGGGCTTCCAAATTTACACTCGAGTTTGCATCACTGTATTTAGATTTAGATGTACATGACGATACACTTTTGGTAACTGAGACTCTGGCAAGTTTACTTATGTTTATTCTCCTGCCTACCTACATTCACTCTGTTTACCTGTCCTTCTGAGATACATAATATCTTTTGAAATGAAGAGAATAACAATAATTTAATGTCCAGGTTGTGAAAATGAGAAAAAATAAAAAAGTTAATTGTGGAATCAGCTGTGGATTTCAGCTCCTCAGGCTCTCAGATGCTCTGTAATGAAAAGCTGTGTCTCCTTCTGACATGGGTTCCAGAGTGAACAGTGAGTTCCCATTTGACATAGTTGATGAAACAGAAGGGGTGGAACTAACGATGTCATAACCGAATATGAAAACACAAGTCTTCCAGGAAATTCTACTCCATTCTAAACAAAATGAATATTAAATTTGTGATGGTGTCCATCCCAAAACCTTTCCAGTATTATTAACAAAGACATACCTGTGAGGTAATCCTGGCATTCATATGCATGACAATCTAAAAATAAAGAAACAAAAAGAAGTGTACATGAGTTTTGTTTTGCGCTTGAATTAGTTTGCCCGTTTCTCATCTAGTGTCTTGACAAGTGCTTGATTAATTTGCTCTTGCAGTTGCTCTTCATTGCTCATTTTTGCTATGTTAACTAAGTCAGTCATGATAACAAGGACATAGAGTCCAAGCTTTGATTTGGGATACCTCTCAAAAAGATAATCTCCCATTTCCACCTCTCAAAGTGCAGTTTGAAGAGTGCAATTAAGTGTTTGGATGCCCAAGAGCAGTTGTCACCAGCTTGTAAGATTCCTTGCTGTCATAATCCTTGCTGTTACAATCCTAGTTTTCTTCTTTCCTTTTCAACTGCCATGGCGGCTTGTTTCACTCAGGCTCGACCCTTCCCGGAGGCATTTGGTAAATCACTCCGCATCTCCACTCTCTAGCACCACTAAAAGCTGATGTGCTGCAGTTTTATGGTATGGTAAATGACTCATAAATGATGAGTTTAAATCCAATCTGTAAAGGTCATGGTCTACCTCTCTCCAGGACAAAAAGCTGATACCTTAAATTAGCTGTTTCTAAGTTCTAATGCTGGCAAGGTGTGAAAGAAAAGCTAATTCTTATCAGTGATTTTTTCTTCTAATAGCCGAAACTGGTGCCCACGATTTTGTGATAACACAAAGACATTGACTTAAAAACGCATTTTCCTGTACCGACACAAAGATGGTTTACTTTTGAGAAGCATTCGTGTGAAACAGAAACTAGGCATGCCATTAATGTTACAAGTGAACTCTATATGGCATCTTATTGTATCTAACCAGGCCATTACTTCAAAAACATAAAAGCTATTTAGCTTGTCTTCGAAACTTTAGAAGACAGGTTTCTGGGCCTCTGCTGAGTACTAAAAGCTGTCGTTAATAAGGAGTTAAGGGGAAAATCCACAGAGGTCGGTGACAGAAGGTGTGGTTTCACATCTCAACAGTTATCAGCGCCATCAGACAGCTTGTGTACAAGTAAGCCTTTACCACGCTAGCAGGATCCCTATGTACTGGCTTGTCGCCGCAGTGTATCATTTTTCATTCCCCTTCTGTGCTTTTCAGTTGCCAAGGAAGTATGTTAGAGGGGGGATTTCCAATGCAACGTTTATTTCTGGTAGCAATTTTAAAATCTTGTTTATTTCTTTATTCAACTTTTTATTCCACAGGAAGATTCATTGTTTGTTTTTCACAGTCATAAAATTTGTACAAAGTAGTCAAGTCCCTACTGGGCAAGAGTTGTTCACTGAGTGAAAGTCTGACTTTGTTGTTATGATTTTTTTTATTTAGTGTAAAAACGTTTAGGGCATTCTTTACTACAAGAAGCACTGAGTGGTCTACCAGTGCTAGTGCAGTGCTGAATCAGACAGAGCGTGTTCTGCTTTCTCCCACCAATAGAGATCAGAGTCATTAATAATTACATCCATGAGGGACGGATTGTATTATTATAACTATCTTTTTTTTTTTTTTTTTTTTTTAAGATGACATTTGGACACTACTGTCTCATAGTTCATGGTGATTGGGTCCAAATACTATCCCTATCACCGCTTGTACGGTATTTACATGTTCTAGCATTGTATTCACATATTTTTCTCTTTGCGCCTTGTTTTTCTTCTATGTATTAAAAAAAATATGTAGCTGTGTTGAATGGATAACTTTCAAGTCGTTTTTGGGCTCTGCTGTATTTCGATTGGTGAATTGTCAGCACTGTAGACATTCGGGCGATTCAGAAAGTATTCTGATCCATCTATATTTTGCTATGTTGCCGTCTTGTGCTAAAATAATCTCATTCTATTTTTTTCCCCACATCAAGCAACACTCAATACCCCCGAAGGACAATGTGAAAACAGAAATTCAGAATTTTTAATAAAGTAAATAAAAAACAGACATGTTCCATTGATGTAAATATTCAGATTGTTTACTCAGCTTACTCAGCACTTAACTGAAGCACCTTTGGCAGCGACTGCAGACTGGAGTCTTCTTGGGTCTGACATAACCAGCTTCACAAACCTGAACTTCAGATATTTTTATTTGCCATTCTTCTTTACAGATCATCTTAAGCTCACTCAGGTTGGAAGGAATCCGTCGGTTGGCAGCAATTTTTAGGTCTCTCCAAGTCTGAGTTCTGGCTGGCAACTCAAGGACATTCCCAGCGTTGTTCCTAAGCCACTGCTGTGTTGTCTTTACCTTGTTCTTAGGATTACTTCCCTTTTGGAAGGTGAACCTTCGGCCCAGTCTGAGGTCCAGATGACTGTGGAGCAGGTTTTCATTAAGGATATATCTCTGCTTATTACTCCATTTAGATTTCCATCAACTCCGTGCAGTCTCCCAGTCCCTGCCGCTGAAAAACAACCCCACATTATTAAGTTGCCACAACCATGTTTCATGAATGGTATCGCACAGGTTATGATGAATGACTGTTTTCTCCAGACACATTAATGTTGGTTCACACAGTCTGAGAGTTCTTCATATGCCTTGTTGTGAACTCCAACTGGTCTTCCATGTGTCTTTTACTGAAGACAGGCTTCCGTCTGGTCACTCTGTCACTTATTGGTGGAGTGTTGCAATGATAGTTGTCCTTCTGGAGGTTTCTCCTATCTTTATACAGGTTCTCTGCAGTTCAGACAGAATGACCATCAGGTTTTTAGTCACCTCTCTTACCATTGCTAAGATTGGCTGGGCAACCAACTCTAGGATGAGTTATGATTCTTTCAAACTTGTTCCATTTTAGGATTTTGAAGGAAATGCTTTGCTTTTTGAATCTTCAATACTGCATGAATTAATTTTTAGCCTCTTCCATATCTGTGCTTCAAAACAATCCTGTCTGTAATCTCTGCCAGCAATTCTGTTGACATCATAGCTTGGTTTTTGCTGAACTGTTGAATCTTCTATAGAAAGGTGTATGACTTTCCTAATCATTTGCAGTCAATTGAATTTGCTACAGGTCGACTCCAAAAAAGAATTAGAAACATCTCAATGATGATCAACAGAATGGGATACACCTGATCAAAATTCAATTCTCATAGAAACAGGTCAGAATATTTATGCCAATGTGATATTTCAAGGTTTTTTGTTTATTTTTAACAATTTGGAAGAAAAATTCTTTTCCCCCTTTCATTCTGAGGTATTGAGTGTTGCTTGATGTACAGAAAATTAATTTAAAAGATTTTAGCATAAGACTGCAACATAAAAAAATTGTGAGTGGTCTCCTCTAGACTTTGTATACTCAGAAATGATGATGTATATTTGTGGAGTAAACCAAAGACAATGACTATATTTTTATATTATGTACATTAACCATCAACAACAAATCAAATCAAATTAATGATTTCCTGAACAATTATTATAAAAGTAAAGTTGAATAAATCGGACTCTGCAGCTGCATGAATAAAAGGTAAAGTGCCAGTTCCGTTTAGCAGAAATAGCCCAAAAGGTGATAGAAATCTCATTTTGTACCTAATACTCATATGCAAAATTTGGTTGACCTAAGTGAAAGTGTACTCAAGTTATTTTGTTTACATACATACACACACACACACACACACACACACACACAGACACAGACATAAGTCAAAAAATGATATTTTCGCAATTGGGGGGGTCTTAAACGTCGAGATTCATCAAAATCTTGATATGTAATTTTTGGAGGATTCCAATACTTTCCCTATACTTCGTATAGAGAAAGTCAGGGAGGTCTAAAACGTCAAGATTCATCAAAATTTCGACATCCAGTTTTTGGACGATTACAATACCTATACTTCGCATACGAGGTAAAAATGTGAAAAAAGTGAAGGGACCTGATTACTTCCTTAATCCTTTGCAAATCTGAGGCTGACAAGTGCCACATTTATAACAAATACTTTAGATGTAGACTACTGGTAATGAATTCAGGGCTTCTTGAATTACAGTAGCCCCTTTGCAAAGTAATTCTGGGTAGGTTTTTCTTGCATTTATCCACCACAGATTGTGACAGTGTAGGTCGGCTCTACATTACCAGTTCCTTCTGGAAGCCTCTTGAGCCCACCACCATTGATAATGTTAACGAGATGATGAGCCAGGCGAATGAGGACACACATGCAGCAGCAAGGGATAAGTGCATAAAGTGACAGCGCTTTTATTAAAAACAAACAAAACAAAATGTCCAAATTAAACAGCGTAGTGCTCCATCCATTATAAATAAATAATCTGTAAAGCGGTGCACAAGTGAAGGTTATAGCAGTTCAATATATAATCTACAAAACGAAGTTAAAACCCTGGGAAGGAGTCTATCCTTTAAAATCAACTCCCCGGTGCTTTTCTTTAAAATGGACATCTTACCCAGCTCGGGTCTTGCAGCCTGGGGAGATGTCAAGCCAACAGACGCAGCAGACCTTCTTCCATGGGTCAGGGTCCCAAGTGTTCCATGGCTCCCAGTAGGGCTCTCAACCCGAACCCACGCCTGGGTCCCTACTGTCCATGGCTCCAGTAATGTTCCCCAACTGAGTCCACGTTGCACGGCAAGTCACACCATTCAGCACCGCATTACTCTGGCTCCCTCAACAGCTCAGCTAGAGTGATTCACCCCTGAGCGTCGGCCACATACTCCCCTGAGGGCTCTTCTCACGGTTTCTGCACTTCCTTTCTCACCAGGCTCTCTCTGCCTTCTTCCCTCTTTCTCTCCACTCTTTAATCGCCTTTAGTTTCTTTTTTTCTTTTTTGTCTTTTCCCCCTTCTCTCCCGTGTAGGCTCCTTGTATTCAGTTGCCTAATTAGGCATGGGAGCGAGGAACCACGCCCTGCACAGCATCATTGAGGGACCCAGCACGTGTATGCAGCACAGTCAGCCAGTATCTCAGTTAACTGTGGAGCAAATCACACTTCTGCACACCTGCACCAACTCGCACCTGCACTTTTCTGGGGTGTGATCATTTATTTAAAAATGAACCTCTAATTTCTTAGCCACTGATCGCCTATACTACACAGATGTACACAGTTACTTTGAGCATGCATTTCACGGACCACTCACTAACAATACAATACAATGAAACGTATTTTCTGATATCTCTCTTCACTGAGCATAAGCACAAAGTGCTGTGAACACATTCACAGGTAAAATACAAGTATAAATCAGTGTATATAAAGATAGAGATCTGTTCAAACAAACAGAAAACCAAGCAGAAACAGAGTAACATAACTGGAAAACAATATCTGTCCATTAATTAATTGTTGAACCAATTAAAACACAGTTCTTGTTAGATCCCTTCCTTTCAAATTTGATGGTTGAAAATGACAGTTTTCACTTTAGTGCGTATTTCTTGTTGCTTGCTGTGTCGCTGAAATATACAAATGAAGAAAAAAATACATAAAAAGTGAGATGTGACACATTTATGCTAACATGCCTTTTTGTTTTTATTTATTTGTCACATTTCACAGTACATTTACTTATTTGCTTATGTATTTATGTAATTTTATATGAACTATTCCTCCATAGCTGATATGATATTTGGCTTATAAACCTCCCTACTGATTACATTCAGGTAGATTTTGCATTGATTTACCTCTCTAATTGCTTCCCAAAAAGACCATCATATTGAGATTTGTGAGTAAAATGAAGCAGTTGATAGCATACCCACAAATTCAACGCTAATAGGCTGCTGCAAAAATGAACAAATTGACATGCAGAGTAGAATAGTTAAAGCAAAAAAAATGTGAGAAAACAAAAAGTGTAAAAGCAAGAAGTGCTCGGAGGTGTAAACTAGTAATATAATTAAAATTTGGGATGTTTCCAGGCAATGCAAGGCAAAAGATCACAAGTCTGGGATAAACGAATCCCAAAACAATGGTTAGACCCACTTTAATGTATGATGCAGAAATGTGGGCTGTGAAAGAGCACATGAAGTGCCTAAGAGCAATATGGGTGGGTTAACCTTGCAGAAAGAAGGCGTAATGAAGGAATCAGAGAGGAGGTGAAAGTAATGACTGTTAGAAACAAAATTTAACAATAAAGGCTGAGATGCTATGGGCATATGCAAGTAAAATGAGCAACACAGTAGAAAGATTAAGAGGAAAACCAAGGATGAGATGAATAGATTTCATCAAGGGAGATAGCTGGGATAAAGACCTGCCACTAAGCAACAGATATGGAAAGCAACAATGGAATGACCCGACCCCTAACAGGAAGAGAAGGAACAAGAAGACGTTTCTTTCAACTGACCTTTTAAAGTCGTACACAACAAACAGAAAGCTGAGGCACCATACTAATTTGGTTTTAAAACATATACTGGTGTTATAGTTCACTTGCTTGTTTTAGATTATTTTGGCTTTAAACAAAGTAACAGTCTGCTTTATTCTTGTTTTCTGCAGGCGTTATGACACTTACAGTTGACTAAGGCAGAACAAAAATTTCATGTACTGACTTGTGGCAAAGGTAGGGACCTATGACAGTGCCACATTTAAAGTCATGAGGTCTTCAGTGTGACCTGTTCTGCTACCAATATTTGTTAATGGAGATTGCATGGCTGTGTGCTTCATTTTATTTACCTGTTGTTACTATGCATGTCGAAGGATCTCCTCACCGGCTCGATCGAGGTACGTGATAACCCGACAGGGAGAGAGGGGGCACTGTCGTTAACGTTCTCCTTCTCTCCCCACAGCACTGAGAAACCACCCAGTGAGGGCAGTTAGCCCGCTTCTTCCGGTTTGCGCAGCTGCCTAGAAGGGGGCGTCATGTCCTAGAATGGAGCTTGGTTTGCTCGGTCTTTCAAAAAAGTTGACAGTGTCGATGGCGAAATTCTGAATTCACTGGCAACGTCTTTTTTCTTTTTGCCGCAAGCGAGAGCTGCAAAAATTGTACGTTTTTTTTTTTAATATGAACTGTTATCGTTTTTTCGTGTCTGCTGTTTCTATAGGAGGGTGACAATGAGTTAAATTCCAATGGATGTTTTTCAGATGTTGACGAGCAACAAGCAAAAGGTATCACTGAAAGCCACAGAAAACAAAAACAGCAAAAAAACAGTACGAGGCAAGTCCAAAGAAAGAAAATTATTTTATACAATGTTTCTGTTTGGGGATCGTTGTGCACAACTGAGCTGCAACCACAGAACTAACTGCTCTGTGGATGATTCATTTAGGCATTTCAAGGTCACTTCGTTGTAATGAAAGTATCTGCTGAATGTACTTCATAGTAAAAAGATTTCTATAGACTCGTGTCATATGGGGAAACTGTTGGGACCATTAAAATACTTTGTTGTAATGAAAATTTCATTATAAAGATATTCGTTGTAACAGAATTTTACCTGTATATGGTTTGTTTTTTATTTCCTACCCTGGAAGTCAAAATTAATAGATCTTTGAACACATTTGCTCCATTATGTTCACAACACTTTATGGGTAAGAGTTTAGACTATGGCATATGCTTTTAGTGGGACAGCCTTGGAAGTTCTGTAAGCTTTTCTTGACATCAGGAGAGGTTTACAGGCTTACCTTGGAAGTAGATTCATGCTTATATTCAAAACCACTTCCAGCCAGCAGGTAAGCCTAGAAATGAGGTTCAATTAGCAAAAAGAAGTGAGGCCAGCAAAGGTGAAGACATTGAAGGAGTATGCGTAAGGAGATGGCAGAGGTGGGTAAGTATTCTAGGAACCCAACAACACATTTAGGTTTTCAAGTTCCAGGTTAGATTGAAAGGGCTTAGACTTTTGTTATTTTCAGTATTGTATGTTGTAAAATGATAAGGCAACACACTGAAGAAGAGTTGAAGCACCGGCCGGTGATCCCTGTATATTATGAGAAAGGTGTACATTGTAATTGTAAAACAGAAAATTAGAGGAGCATCTTTCCAGACTTTAGCCCATAACAAGACTGTCAGCTAGATGTAGTTGTGGCCCTTATATGGGTTTTTTCCCCCAAAGGGAGATGTTTCCAAATGAAGCAAGCAGGTCTTTGAGCCTTGGAGCCTCCAGTCTGTGGATAAAAAAGGAGAAGATGTGAATGACGGTGACTTCTCACAACCCAGAATGGTATTGCAATCTGTACACAGGCCCTAAATATGTACCCTACGGGTGTGACAATATATTGTCTCTTAAACTCTTGTACCATCTGCTACTTCTTATATTTTTGCACTAAATTCCTGTTTAAATTCAGACTTTGGTCTTCTGGGCTTATTTTTGCATCTGTGGTCTGCTCTGATGCACAATGTACTTGCACTCATGCCACTGTCCCAGGTCTTCATGATGTGAGTGAGATATGAGAGCTAATGGTCTAAACACTTCAAGTGCTTATTTGTAAATAACAGAATTAGGCAAGATATGTTTCTCAACTATAACACTCTCTACACATTCAGAGAAAGTTTGAATAAGTGTTAAAAGATTGACAAAGCAATACGGCACAGGGTTGTGCACATATCAGTTATCAGACAGTTACTTAAAAAAAACAGATAATGCACAATAATTATAAACTTATTTCAATTTTACCCTTTCTCTCTAAAATACTAGTTACTAAGTAGTTGCCACTCAGCATCAGTCTCACCTTACACATCACAATTTATTTGAAAAATTCCAGTATGGCTTCCACACCAGTCATAGTAGCGGAAAGACACTAAACCATTTTTATATGACATTCTAATATTCTCTGATGAAGGGAATTCCACAGTAAGTGTTTTGTTTGATTTAAGTGCAGCGTTTGATACCATTAACCATCCAATTTTATTGCAGAGGCTGGAAAATTACATTGGGCTCATAGGCTTTGTGCTTACATGGTTTAGTTCTTATTTATCAAGATTCAATTCCAGTACATATAGTAATGTGCTGATAGTACTGCATCATTATATACAGAAGTTAAATATGGTGTCCCACAGGGCTCAGTACTGGGACCTTTACTGTTTTCACTTTACATGCTTTCATTGGAAACTATCATTAGAAATTTTCACTCAGATGTAGATGACACCTAATTATACTTTTAGACCAAATGATGTTTCTCTGATGCTGTCCTTAAGTAGTCATGTCGGTGAGTTAAAGGACTGGATAGATGAGAACTACTGTACCTGTCTTTGAATGCAGAAACACAGAAATTTAATTTATCGAGGGGAATCATGCAGACCACAATAACATTCTGTCACTCTTTAACTCAGCTGGAATCACGTTTTAGGTGTGATCATGTCATTTAAAACACACATTGCAAAACTATCCAAAACATGTTTTTTCCATCTTAAAAATGTTGGAAAATTAAGACATTTTCCAAATATGAAGGATACTGCAAAATTACGACATGCATTTATTTCTAGTACGATTGACTATTGTAATGTGTTATTCCCTGGATGTTGAAATAATTCTTTATGCAGCTTTCAGTTAATTCAAAATGCAGTTGCAAGAATTATTACACAAACCAGAAAATACGTACACATAACTCTAGCTCTCAAATCCTTACACTGGCTTCTAGTTAAACTTAAGGCTGATTTCAAAATCATCCTTTTATCTTGTAAACCCCTAAACGGCCAATATACTTATCTAAACTTATCATTACTTACAAACCAGAGCATGCATTGAGATCTCAAGATGCTGGCCTACTTAAGATTTCAAGATTTAATAAAATTACCGTGAGAGGTCGAGCTTGTAGATGCAGGGCTCTGGAGCTGCGGAATGGTCTGCCTGCTACTATAAAAGATGCCCCTTCAGTCTCAGCTTTTAATTCAACTTCAGTTTAGCATATCCTGACTAGATCTGCTGATTAACTGTGTATACTGAATCTCTGTTGTTAGTCATTGGCACTAAAATATAATCCATCCATTATCCACCCTGCTGTATCCTAAGTACAGGTTCACGGGGGTCTGCTGGAGCACAGGGTGCAAGGCAGGAAACAAACCCCGGGCAGGGCGCACACACACACACACACACACCCACAGACAGCAAGCACGCACTAGGGATAATTTAGAATCACCAATGTACCTAACCTGCACGTCTTTGGACTGTGGGAGGAAACCAGAGTACCCGGAGGAAACCCACGCAGACACAGGGAGAACATATAAACTCCACGCAGGGAGGACCCAGGAAGCGAACCCAGGTCTCCTAACTGCGAGGCAGCAGTGCAACCCACTGCGCCACTGTGCCACCCACTAAAATATAAGTAATACAATATTTATAAACCATTACTAACTCTCATCTATTCTGTTTCTCATCTCAGTTTTTTGATGTCTCTGCCACACTGCTCTCCTGCGCATGGTAATGTCATCTGAGATACTGGGAGTATTGGGATCATCAAATTGGATGACCAATCATAGAGTGTACTATAGATTGCACAGTACGAGGTGGGTGGCCAGTTGACTAAGGTCTCTGGGACTGTGACTGACTTTGTCTTTGACTTATCTCTTAGAAATTGCATCTCCTATATTATCAAATGACTATAGTTAAACAATTAATTAATGGAGAGATAATATTATGTTAATCAGTTTATCAGATTGTTATATTAATCAGTTTCTATTTTGTTTTCAGTGTGTTTTAACATATCTGTATTTCTACATGTAATAATTTAGTATTTAGTAATTAATAGAATCTGCGTTTGCATATTACCTGAGAATTGTTCACTGCGGTCTGCACCTGTGCTCAGTGAAGAACGCTATACAAAGATAAGTTGAATTGTATATCAGGTCAACCTACCTCGACAGGCCTGAGGTTCTCCACTTCTCTTTTCACCTGATGAGCCGAGACTGACAGTCTGGAAAGTGGACTGGGAGTAGAAACGTCAGGGATGGTGTCCTCATAAGAGAAATACGGGAGGATAAGGAAGTAGACATCAGTGGAGATGGATCTTCCCTATTTGTTGCTGAATCTGACAGTGTGTCAAGGAGGTCTGACTAACCCTATCACTACAGTGTGCCATTTCCCATTGGTCACGAATCAGGATCTATCCCTAGAGGGGATGCCTGTATACTGAAGGACACTGCCATCCACAATGTGCCATTTTAGAGTCACCGATTTAACATAATACACACGTTAGGAAAACATGTAAACTTCATATTTTGACAAAGAGGCAGCAGTGCCGTCCAAGGTGCCACCCTGTATGTTCTTAAACAGAATATAATGGCAGGATTTTTAAAGTCAATGAAGTTTAAAAGCTGCTCAAACAACATTTTACATTCTGAAACAAGACATTTTAATGTTGCTTGAACGTTATATTTTGTTTGGAAGGCAGGTAATAAAGTGTGGTTAAGGACTCATTCCTGACCTGTCTTCTATATCAAATGGATTTATATAAGAGAAAGAAAGTTAACAAATTTAAAGCCAGTAACAGGGAAATAAAGGCTTACACATTTTATCCTAACCCACAAACTGCAGTTCCAAGACTTCACATACTAAACACAGGATAAAATCCTCCAGATGTTTTGTGGTAGAGAAAGAAAATGCAGGCACCCAAAACTAACAGATTGCCTCCCTTATAGGCAAGACATAAACTAAGTTTATTTGATTTTGTAAAAAAAAAAAAAAAAAA
>JANRMT010062835.1:26382250-26428791 GCA_026402145.1 Polypterus bichir lapradei | reverse complement strand
AGAATAAGAAATCAGGAAGGGGGCAAATAGTTTTTCACACCACTGTAATTATTTCATTACACACTACTGTACAAGTTTCCAACTATTTCCACGTGTTCTTGTTGCAGAATTTATTTTAAAATAACAACTGGAATCTACTGTACTACTTGCTTACATAATTTGAAACATTTCAATCCTGTCATCTGTCAGTCTCCTTTTGCTTCAACTAAAAAGGTTAAACTCCTTCAATTTCTCCTCAAAGCTCATACCTAGTTGTTCTTCTCTGGACCTTTTCTAGCACGGCTATGTCTTTTTTTGTTATATAGAGATCAGAATTGTGCACAATACCCCAGGTAAGGCCTCACTAGTGTGATAAGTAAATTAAGCATAATCTCCCTTGACTCCTACTCCACATATCATGTTATATAACCAAACTAGGCTGACCCACCTTTTAAGGCGACCGACTTTTAAGTTGACCACTTTTTAAGGCAATTCAATATGTAGATCAATTTGATATTTTATGCAAACTCATTAATTTGGTTATATTGCATTTGAGCGGTATTACTTTAATACTCGTAGTTTCTGTTATTTTTGTGATGAAATTTAAACTTTTTTTCTATATTGAGGTCGCCCTTTTGAACCCCCCTGATATTTACTACGCGGTGAGGCATTTGTACTCCATCAACATGAATTATTTCCAGAGACATAATTTTGTCTGTTTTTCCAGCGCATCGCGCACAAAAGCAAGGGAACGATGGGGACGGAAGGACAATCCCGACTGCTTTTATATAGTAAGAAAGAAGAAGAAGATATCGCACAGCCTGGAGTAGAAAATCATCTTTTACCTGGAAAAACGTAACTACAAATCCCATCATGCATTGCAAAATGGACGGGGCGTGTGTGAAACTCCGTGCTACTCGCACAGTCTGGAGTAGAAAATCATCTTTTACCTGGAAAAACGAAACTACAAATCCCATCGTGCATTGCAAAATGGACGGGGTGTGTGTGAAACTCTGCGCCTGCGTAGCACTCACGGGACGGAAGGACAATCCCGACGGCTTTTATATAGAAGGATGTCCTATTAGCTTTCTTGATCGCTTCTGTATAGTGTCTGGATGTAGATAGTGATGGGCCTACTATGACTCCTAGATCCTTCTCATAAAGGGATACTTTCAAGTTCTAGTGTGCTTTTCTCTCATTTTGGAGGCTTGTAGTTGGTCTGAAACCTGGTCACTAGTGATGAGCGAGCACCAAAGTGTTCGGGTGTTCGGTCCGAACACATTGCGATGTTCGTGTGCTCTACCGAGCACCCGAGTATAATGTAAGTCAATGGGAGACAACCAGGCACCCCATGCTCTGAAGAGGGGAGGGTGCCTGGTCCATTGGAAAAGGTCAGAAAGTGACAGAAACACCACCCAAATGGACCGGGAACAGCATGGGGAGGATGCCTGGATGCATCTTGGACTCCCAAGTCGCTACTGGGAACCAGTTTGTCCGAGTTGTACGCCACTTTTATAGACTGACAAAAACACGCCCAAAACCCCCCAAAAAATCAATTTTACAGGAAAAATTACATGTCAGTGTCTGCAGGTGAGCAGACGCTCTAAAACATGACATGTTCCAGCCAGCCAATCACTGTAATGCCAGCACCTGACATGGCTACTGGCATTACAGTGAGGGCAGTACTTACCTGCCCCTAGATTGGCTGTCTCCAACCCGCGAAATGTGCGGGGCGGAGACTCGAGCATGGCACATGAGCACATGTGGTGCTCGTTTGAGTAGCGCCATGCTCCAAGCATAGCGATGCTCGAGCCAAACACATGTTCGGCCGAGCATGCTCGCTCATCACTACTGGTCACCTCTTACTGTTTTTCATAAGCATTTGCCTTTTCGTGTTTTTTAAGTTTGTACATAATGTGCTTTTATGTTCTCTAATGTTTCTTGCGTTTTGTGGGTGGAGCCACCCTGATGGCACACTGGAGGACCGCACTCAGCCTATATGTTGTGAGGCTGAACAGCAGGTCCTTCTGTGGTTCATTCATGTTCTAAGAGTGTACTTATAGTAACAACTGATTTTTCTGGTTTCTTGGTTTTGTTTCTGTTCTTGCTTTTGATTATTGGCCGTGGGACTTTTTTTTTCTATATTGCCTTGAATTCTATGAGAAAGCAAGGAAACGATATGATCTGAATAGTGCATATGATATTATTTATCTTTATTTTAGGAATTTATTTAAAAAGGTTCCACAAGAGAGGCTGGGCATCAAATCAAAGAAGTGGGTGTTCAGTAGGTAGTGTGTAGATGGGTTCAGAATTGGATAAAAAATAGGAGGCAGAGGTTTATGATGTGAAGAACCTTATCAGAAGGGTGATATTATGAGTGGTGTTCCACATGGTTCAGTGCTAGGGCTGCTGCTATTTTTTTTATAATTAATCTGGATAAGAATATAAACTACATGTTTGATTAAGTTGGTTAAGTTTGCAGATGAAACCAAGCCAGGTAGATGGGCAGATAATCTAGAATCTGTTGAATCATTACAGTGGAACTTGGACAGCATACAGGCTTGGGTAGATTCTTTATTATTTATTCTTTATTTCCTTTATTTCGCCTTATACAATTTCTTGTATTAGGAATTTGTTAGTTTTCACATACCCCTTGGAGTCAGAGCACAGGGTCAGCCATTGTACAGCACCCCTGGAGCAATTACAGGTTAAGGGTCTTACTCAAGGGCCCAGCAGAGTAGGATCTCTTTTGGCAGTGATGGGGATTCGAACCGGCAACCTTTGGGATACCAGCACAGATCCTTAGCCTTAGAGCCACCATTCTGCCCTATTTGTGGCAGATGACATTTAATGTAAGTAAATGTAAAGTATTACATGCAGAAAGTAAAAATGCTAGATATGAATACACAATGGAACATCTGAAACTTAAACGTACTTCTTATAAGAAGGACTTAGGAGTTGTAATGAACCAGTCACTATCCACTTTTAGACAGTGTTCAGAAACCATTAAGAAAGCTAGCAGAATGTTAGGGTATACATCATGATGTGCAGAGCACAAATCAAAGGATATTATACTTATAATACTTAAGCTTTACAGCACTTTTGGTGTCCAGGCTATAAAAAAGACATTGCAGTGCCAGAAAAAGTCCAGAGATGTGCAACTAGGCGGATTCCAGGACTGCATGGTATAAGTTATGAAAAAAGATTAATGGAGCTGGGCCATTTAAGTTTAAGCAAGAAGACATTAAAAATGATATGACTGAAGCATTAAACTTGTGAAAGGAATTTTTACAGTGGATCAAGGCTGTTACTTTAAATGAATTCGGCAAGAACACAAGGCAGAGTTGGAAACTCTTAGCACTAGATTTCCGGAAGACTACAAAAAAACTCGTAATCCTGGCCCACCTTCACAGTGCTTTTGCTGGCTAATAGACTGCTGCACTCTGCTTGGCACCATAAAGTAAAATGGGACTTCCACCTGAAGCTAAAGTCACTTCAGTGCGCGAGCAATTCGTCACGCTGCTGTTTAGATCTGGCAGTGCCATGCTGACGGTGTATGCGCCCAAAAGAAGAAGCCTTTGATTTCAGTCTGTAACAGCTGGTGTAAAGTTTGGGCGGATATTAACTGGCGAAAGCGCTGTGAAGAAGCTGTCTGTTGCTACGCTCCTGCCTTTGCCCAGTCTAATAGTGGTCAAGGAACATCATATCTTTGATTGCAGGTACAACAAATTCTGTTCTGAGCAAGTTCTGAGCAGGCATCAGCCATAGCACTGCTCTTGTGAAAAGAATGGAGATAAATGCCATCAACTCATAGAAGGAGAGACATGTTTGTTGTACCACGAGAGCGTTAATGAGAGAATAAAACTGAATAATAAAAAAACAAGCCCTAACTTATACAAGTAGCTAAAATTTACACCAGGTGTTACAGACTCAAATCAAATGTACTGTATGTTTTTATTATATTGTAGAAATAATAATAATAGCAGCTCACTACTCAAAACGTGGAGCGCTCGGTCTATAAGGCAGCAGTTCTCACCTCTGCACCATTCAAGAATACGGGTAAACTCCCTCTCGATGGACATTTGAGCTTGATTTATTAACTAATTGACAGCCACATGTAAATCAAATGCTTTTATTTTTTTTTGGTTATACTCTTCAGTAAAAGCGCATGTGTTTATTTGATATTTGGACTAAAGTCTTCAGATATTATACACTTCATGTCATTATTAGTATAACATGGAAAAAGTTTCTGCTTTAGGTATGTGTTCATTATTTCTTGCATTTCTCGCATTTCCTTTCATCCTACGCTTACCCAGATCTTTGTAGTCACAGAGGAGTCTTGGCTTAAGTTGGGAGAACTTTTTGTCCAGGAGCTGAGCTCCGTCAAGGCGGGGGATGGGACAGCAGGTTGCTTGTGCTGATCGCCACTTTTACAAATTAAAAAGACGCTGATGGAGAAGTGCAAAGGGATTCCAAGTTTTTTCGTAGGCTTCAGGAATTCTAGTGTTAAGGGTAAATTTCATACAAAGATTAGGAAATGTTTCAACATACAAAGAACTATAGACAAATGGAATAAATCACCAAGTATTGTGGTAGATTGCAGGATATTAGGACCATTCAAATCTCGACTCAATGTTGTTTCAAAGGAATTAGGTGAATAGGTTTGTCAGGCTTTGTTGGGTTAACTGCCTAGTTTTCTCTAATGTTCTAATTTTAAGTTATTTTTAAACTTTTAAAGACAGGGCCTCATTTTAAGCCTGTCTGACCGAAGACCACTAGTGAAGTTTGGGGGTCAGACAGCCTGGGCTGAGGCCTGATTTATAAGACTTTTAAAGTTCTCACACCCTTTTGTTTTTTGGAAAGCACTCAAATCATGATTCTTGCCAGCTAGGCACCTTGTCACAATATAAGAGTAAGTAGAACAAACACAGTAAGTCTGTAAACCAATTTAAAGCTCAGTTCACCACTTCTTACACACCAGACCGGGTGCCTGTCTAACCCAGGGCATAGTTATGTTAAGCCAGTTTAGAGCCATTTGTCAAATCAAACCTCTAGAATTTTGGAATTTGGAGTGAAAAGTAGAAGCCTTACTAAACGTCCACACATTAACTACTGCACCACTCTGTTATTGCACAGTCAAACTGAACATTTTAAGTTTATTTGAATTTGTAATTCTTTGTATTTTGAAAACATCCACACAGACGCTGCGCAATCTGGTAACTCTTCAAAGGATTAGGCCAAGATCTGAACCCCGTGTCCTAGAGCTATTTGGCATAGTGCTAACCGCTGTGTCATCTAAATTAAATAACTAACTTTATTTAACTCCATGAATCACTGCAGTGTATTTTTGATTATATGTAATGTAAACACAGTCTGTTGCAAAAGCAAGATGAACATGAGCCGCGGTTGGAACATCACTGAAAAGCCTGAACCCAAAATGGAAATCATTACTGCACTTACTTCAAGCAATAGGCAAAGGTCCAGTCACACCATGTTGTGACGTAAAACTCAGGTGTGACAAAATCAAAAACCACTGTCCATTCTAATCATATCACAGCATCTCTTTAATGAATACATGATGTTTAATCAAATGAACAAAAGAGCTCTGTAAAAGCAGACTGACAGGCACACACACACATTGATCTTTGCATATTTAACTTGGCATCCAGGACCAGAGTTTATTAATTAACTAGAAGCAGGGGTCTGCATTTATAGTCTGTGCTCTGGTGTAAACTTACCTCAGCAAGTCAAGAATGTCACAATACATTAGGATTAACATTAATCTTCAACAAGACAAGAGTCTCGCAATACTCAGGTTCATTTGTCATCTTTTCTTAATAAACATTTTGATTGCATTACTTACATTTAATAGGAGCCCTAATAAAAACATCAATGGATATTCATATTCTTTCAGTGTTTTTACTACCCACTCACATTTTCAAACAACTGGGTTGAATTCCCAGCCCTGTCACTGTTTCTGTGGACTTTGCACCTGGGGTTTCTCTGTATAGTCTAATTTCCTTCCACATTCCAACGTTATGTTGGTTAAGTTGATTAGGTGTGAGGGAGAGTGAGAGTGTGTGTGCATGAGTGTGAATTGAGATGGGCTGATGGCCTGTTCATTTTTGTTTCATGCCTGCACTCTCCACTGTTAGGATACACTTTGATCTCCTGATTTTAGAAAATGGAGTAAAAATTAAAAGTTGAAAAGAATCACATTCACATAAAATTGAGTTGTTATTGTGGCTATGATAATTGTCCAGTGGTCTTGTATAAAATGTTACTTGAGTAAATGTAGAGATACCATTCTGGAAAGTGACTTAAAGGAATACCGTACCCAACAATTATATTATTTTTTAACTAGGGGCTCTTCCCCCTGCTCGCTTCGCTCGGAAACCCCTGGGCGGGCGCTATGGGCTAGCTACTTCGCAGCTCTGCCGCTCACGTATGGGGAAGCAGATGTACAATTTAAACAGATTGTTATTTTCATGGGAATTGTTACATATGCATAATAGACCTAACTATTTTTTACATTACAGAGAGTAATTAACCATAGTAAAAAATAGTAAAACGTAATAAATTGAAAAAAATTATGTTTCATGTTGCGTTACAGGTATTCGTTGCATTATACGTTTCATTCTGTTTGTCTTTAAAATGAACACGCAAATATTTTTTAAACTTACACTTTTACTGTAAAACTTCAGTAAAACAATATTTGGAATTAACTTTTCGGCAATATCACATTGAATTTTGATTCCGCGTTTGGAGGTACATCATGACAACACAACGTATAACTGCCCGTGAGTGAATATCGTTTCTTTCTCTCTAATAAATAAACTGACTTTTTCGAATGTTTGTCCCTGTGATGTGTTAATTGTCATAGCAAAAGCTATTCTAATGGGAAACTGTAAACATTTTAATATGAATGGCATATCAAGATCTCCTTTGGTGTCTAATGTTATCCACGGAAGATGTACTACATTACCTTTCTTCTCGCCTGTTAAAATTTTACATATCATAATTGTTTGACCAATTTTTAATACAACTAATCTTGTCCCATTGCATAGCCCATCACTCATACATAAATTATGCAATAACATTACGATAGGTCTTTCTTTCAACAGTAATTCGGCCAGTGGATGGTGTTAATGGTTGTAGATACTCTACGGGATATTGTAACTTGATGTTTCCATCTTCCGCACCATCACAACCAGCTGTTTCAGCATAGTCTATTGACACGCATTTAACCAATTAACCATGTAACCGATGAACAATTTTCATGTTAATTCGTTTGTCTTCATCATTTCTTGGTGCTAGGATTGCCCGTGTACTCATTTCTTCTGTTGATAACCCTTCAGGATAAAATTCTTCAAGAAGATTTGGACATAATAAGACTTCTTTTATTGGGAACTTAAAGTGAGGAAAACATAAAAATTTATAAGAGCGCATGAACTGTGTCTGACAAAAGCATTCACACGAATGAGAGGTGAGAGGACCATGGGCCTCTAACCTGAAATGGTTGAAAATATCTCTTGGCAATAGTCTTGTTTCAAGATTTTCCATTATAATAGAGAGATATGTTACTTACCCCATGTAGCTTGCAGTAATGGCTGAGAAAAATTTTAATCTCATGTTTTCATGCAGAATGAGGGGAAAAAAGTGCACCATATAATGTCCCCCAATGGTGACTAGCGCTGTACAATGGGAAAGTATGTGAAAAACATCACATAATCTGCATGTTCGTTATGCAGTATTATGCTCAAAAATGTGCAAAAACGCAAGCAGTTTTTGATAAAATACAGTATATTTAACATTTACCTCCAGAGAAAACAACATACATCATGAACAGGAAAGCACATTCCCCATAAATCACAGTCTTCCACAAGTCTTTGTTTAAAGAAGTGCTTCCTTTCTTCAGTCCTAAATGCACTACCACTTCATTTCCACTAGTGTTCTCAAGTATGTAATGTAGGACAAAGTGTGCATTGCAAAAATGTTGCGTATGCCCATTTCCACGCTCAAATCGCAATGTATAAAACCTAAACTTAGCGTAAAGCCACACACAAGTTCTCAGCTCGGTTTTGCAAACTGGCGGCACCCAGCGTCAAAGCAGTGTTTTTGTTCCAGTGTGTTTTCCCTTTCTTTTTTAGATCCCTCATCCCTGACGCGGCTTTATCATATACACTGAAATTAACCGCATATTGTTTATTGGTTTAAGGCATCTGATTGTAATTAATCTGTAACAATATAATGGTCCACGGAATGGCCAAACTATTCCAAATACCATAGCTGCTTTAGCGTTGCTACTCTCACTGCACCTTCTTCTTCTTTCTGCTGCTCCTGTTAGGGGTTGCCACAGCAGATCATCTTTTTCCATATTACTCTCACTGCACCACTCAGAGTATTTATATCACTGTATCTAAGTGTGGAATCACAGCTCTACAGCAGCTGATTGGAAAGAGAATTATCGGTATACAGCATCTAACACATGCTGCCTCAGCCATGCTGCCTATTTGAACTGATCCTATATGGCAAACTAAGAGACTTAACTCTGGCTTGTAACAGAATCTTCCTGTACTGCATCTGATAACAAAGGTGTAAATCAGATATTAAGCTGACATCTTTCCTGAGGCCCCTATGCAGACTTCTTGAGCCAGAAGGTGCAAAATGGGCCCATAACCAAGAACAAAGAGGTATAAATTAATGAATGAGAACTCTGATAGACAGATGAACTCACATATGAAGAGACACTGATTTCGAAACTGGAAGTGATTTCAATGCAATCATGAGAGTTTCCACCCTTCTTTATAAACTAGTTACAGTGCATCCGGAAAGTATTCATAGCGCATCACTTTTTCCACATTTTATGATGTTACAGCTTTATTCCAAAATGGATTAAATTCATTTTTTTCCTCAGAATTCTACACACAACACCCCATAATGACAAAGTGAAACAAAGTTTACTTGAGGTTTTTGCAAATTTATTAAAAATAAAAAAACTGAGAAATCACATGTACATAAGTATTCACAGCCTTTGCCATGAAGCTCAAAATTGAGCTCCGGTGCATCCTGTTTCCCCTGATCATCCTTCAGATGTTTCTGCAGCTTAATTGGAGTCCACCTGTGGTAAATTCAGTTAATCGGACATGATTTGGAAAGGCACACACCTGTCTATATAAGGTCCTACAGTTGACAGTTCATGTCATGTTTAATCCATTTTGGAATAAGGCTGTAACAAAATGTGGAAAAAGTGATGCACTGTGAATACTTTCCAGATGCACTATACACTCATCCCATCTTGGGAATTCTGGTCACACTCTGGCTCTCTTAACTGCCACGAGAGCTCTGCTTTCACTCTCCAAAATGACTGTAAAGCTCTAAATCCTACTCTCAGAAACTAAAAGCTGATGAGCAGTTCTCGGTTTGGGGAGCTCTCTTTGTGGATCAGAAATTGACAATCTCTCTGCCAAGCCAAACTGTGGGCAGGTTTGCTGAAAAGGCTGAGAAACAGACATTACTTCAAGAAGGGAACTTAAATTCTTGTGCCAGAAATAGTTATACTCTTTCCTATGATGATATAGCAAAGGGCCTAAAAGCAAGCTGAGAAAGCAGCATCAGAGAAAAGTAAAGATAAAGAGTGCACTCCAATGCAAGGAGAATACTCCACTTGAACCCAGAGCAGCAACAAAGCAACAACTCCACACAACATCAGACATCACTTTCAAAGACTTGGTATCGTAAAACTATTTATCTGTGCCAACTCTAAATATCAAGTAAACAGCCAGCCTCTCAATGTTACATGTTTGTCGGTCTAGTCTGTCTGCATACTGTCTTATATGTCAACATATATATGCAGTTATATAATCCTTCTGTTTATCAATAAATTGTATTATTCTGTTTCTTAAACTTGCCTCCTACAACAGAGAAAGGTAAGGTAAATACAGTATAGATTATTTAAATAATAACCAGTATTGTTGAGGGCAAAACTGATAATTAATTTAAAAATTCTTGGTAGGCACAATAAATCACACTCTCTCCTATAGTGAGTCACAGTTAAGTTGAGAGAATGCTGATGGTTCTGCTTTGTCGATGCCTTTGAGGATTTTGAAGATCTGGATTAGGTCCCCACACAGTCTCCTCTGCTTTAGACTAAACAGGTTTAATTCTCACAGTCTGTCACAGTATGACGTGTCCTTAAGTCCTGGGATGCATTTGGTTGCTCTCCTCTGCACAGATCCAGGTACTGATCTGTCTTTCTTGTAGCGTGGTTACCAGAACTGCTCACAATACTCCAGATGTGGTCTCACTAGTGCATTATATAGTCTAAGCATAACTCCCCACCACTTATATTCAACATTTTTTTTGATATAACCTAAGCTTTTATTTAACTTTTTAATAGCTTCTGCGCATTGCTTAGATGATAAAAATGTTGTTCCAACATAAACACTGTGAAAAGATTGGACAGACATAGGAAGAGGTTGGGAGCAGCCACCTGTATACTTGAATTAGGCTGCCAAAATTTAAAGGTTGGTTCCATAGAAAATGTCTCAACAGACTTCAGTCCAACAACAGAACAAACATAACAGGCAGAAATGACAGTTTTAAAGCAGAGCAGGGGAAGTGATGTCATCAAGTCCAGGCAAAACTGAAAAAGAGGGAGGACTAGTACACCCTGCCACGCCCTGGTCTGGCATGGAATTATCCCTTTGTGAGCCCTTCAGCTCGTGTGCGACAACCCCTAAATCCTTTTCAACAGCTCCTTCCTGCAGGACAGTGTCCCCCATCTTGGATTTATAATTCCTTTTGCCCACATTTAGCACTTTGCACTTTTCTGCATTAAATTGTATATTCCAGGTGTTTTCCCACTTCTAAAGATTGTCCAAGTCTTCTTGAATTGTTTTCAATGCCAGTCATTGCCCCAATTTTAATATTACTTGCAAAATTCATAAATTTATTAACAATACAGAAGTCTACACTCACCTAAATGATTATTAGGAACACCTGTTCAATTTCTCATTAATGCAATTATCTAATCAACCAATCACATGGCAGTTGCTTCAATGCATTTAGGGGTGTGGTCCTGGTCAAGACAATCTCCTGAACTCCAAACTGAATGTCAGAATGGGAAAGAAAGGTGATTTAAGCAATTTTGAGCGTGGCATGGTTGTTGGTGCCAGACGGGCCGGTCTGAGTATTTCACAATCTGCTCAGTTACTGGGATTTTCACGCACAACCATTTCTAGGGTTTACAAAGAATGGTGTGAAAAGGGAAAAACATCCAGTATGCGGCAGTCCTGTGGGCGAAAATGCCTTGTTGATGCTAGAGGTCAGAGGAGAATGGGCCGACTGATTCAAGCTGATAGAAGAGCAACTTTGACTGAAATAACCACTCGTTACAACCGAGGTATGCAGCAAAGCATTTGTGAAGCCACAACACGCACAACCTTGAGGCGGATGGGCTACAACAGCAGAAGACCCCACCGGGTACCACTCATCTCCACTACAAATAGGAAAAAGAGGCTACAATTTGCACGAGCTCACCAAAATTGGACAGTTGAAGACTGGAAAAATGTTGCCTGGTCTGATGAGTCTCGATTTCTGTTGAGACATTCAAATGGTAGAGTCAGAATTTAGCGTAAAACAGAATGAGAACATGGATCCATCATGCCTTGTTACCACTGTGCAGGATGGTGGTGGTGGTGCAATGGTGTGGGGGATGTTTTCTTGGCATACTTTAGGCCCCTTAGTGCCAATTGGGCATTGTTTAAATGCCACGGGCTACCTGAGCATTGTTTCTGACCATGTCCATCCCTTCATGACCACCATGTACCCATCCTCTGATGGCTACTTCCAGCAGGATAATGCACCATGTCACAAAGCTCGAATCATATCAAATTGGTTTCTTGAACATGACAATGCATTCACTGTACTAAAATGGCCCCCACAGTCACCAGATCTCAACCCAATAGAGCATCTTTGGGATGTGGTGGAACAGGAGCTTCGTGCCCTGGATGTGCATCCCACAAATCTCCATCAACTGCAAGATGCTATCCTATCAATATGGGCCAACATTTCTAAAGAATGCTTTCAGCACCTTGTTGAATCAATGCCACGTAGAATTAAGGCAGTTCTGAAGGCGAAAGGGGGTCAAACACCGTATTAGTATGGTGTTCCTAATAATCCTTTAGGTGAGTGTATATTTGTAATATAAATTAGAAAACATAATGGATAAATGTAATGATAAACTCACTCGAAATGAAGAATTTCCCTCCAACTTCCAAGATCCATTTGATCATCTCCCTCTGTGTCACTCACACACACTCACACACTGCATGGTTTCTCAAGATGGTTTTTCATCTCCCCTGATAATGCCTCTCTCCCAGGTGTGTGAGACCCCACTAGAATTTTCAGACCAATAAGACCACTGCATAAGTTTTATCACTGAATTAATATTGCAGTTTTAAACTCCAGTAAATGACATACAAATAATCTCTCAAATTTCTCAACAATTCTTTTTATTTAATTTGATTTCTGCTTAAAGACAATCAGATCCTTTTTGCTACCATTGTTCTTTTTACTAAACAAAAGTAAATTTAAATAATTATAGAATACTAGCTGTGTAAGCCCATGCTGTAAAAAGCCCGGGCTCCTAGAAACCATGGATTCTGGCACTTCAATCAATCAATTGCATCAGTGGCTAAGCGAGTTTCTCTTTTCTTGGCGGTTTCACTTTGGCGACAGAGTCGCTTTCTTTGAGCTTCATGGTGTAGCCTCCCACTTCCAGGCTGGACAGACAGACAGACACACTTCCACGCGTAGATGTTTATATATAAGATAATTGTATAATCTTTATAAATAACATTTTCATATTGCTGCTACATTTTTTAAAGACACATTTAGAGGTAGTTGAAAAGTAAAAAAAAAAAAGATTGCTCTCCGTCTATTCTTTAACTGCTAATTTATGGTGGTGATAAGCCAGATATTATCCTTACAGTTTTGATAACCAACAATACACCAGCCCATCACACACACACACAGCCCCCCCATAGCAGGCCAGTTTACGTCATCTATCAACCTGGTATGTGGTGGCAAATGAGAGAATCAGGGAGAATGCAAAGTGTAAAAAGACACTGACTAGGACTTGAAGTCAGGGTGGGAAGGCACCAGTGTGCCATCTAAAAGAGTTTATGAATACAGTAATTGTTTACAACTCTAAATTGAATTGAAAAAGTTTGAGAATGTTGTGTTATGAAAAAAAGAATTCATAGATTAAGTATTCAAAGCAGCATATGTTCATTTGCCTTACTATTACTTTCAAAAATGATAAGCAGGTACAGTGCAGTAGAACAAATCCCCACTAATTATCCAACTGCTGCTCAAACTGGTAGGCCCAATCTTCGCTCATTTTCATTTTCTTCATTAATTACCTCATAACAGACACCATGGGGGTGTCAGATTTTAACATTTTCTCCATTTTGGACTGTTTCCATAATGTCATTTGCTTAATCAAGAGCTACATAAGTACATACAAAATCTGACAAACGAGAGGAGACCCTTCAGTCCATCAAGTCTGTTTGTTTAGCTAATAGCTAAGATGTCCCAGTATCTCATTCAGATTCTTCTTAAAGGTTGTCAAGATTTCTGCTTCAATTACTGTATATGGCTCAGTAGTTTGTTCCAGATTCCCAATCCTCTTTTGATTCCCAGTGCTTTCTAGCTTCAGTCGTCCTAAATGCACTTCCTCTTAATTTACACTGGTGTCCTCATGTATATGAATCCCTGTTTAGATAAAGGAATTCTGTTGGATCTATTTTATCGATGCCTTTGAGGATTTTGAAGATCTGGATTAGGTCCCCACGCAGTCTCCTCTGCTTTAGACTAAACAGATTTAATTCTCACAGTCTGTCACAGTATGACGTGTCCTTAAGTCCTGGAATGCATTTGGTTGCTCTCCTTTGCACAGATCCGGTTACTGATCTGTCTTTCTTGTAGCGTGGTTACCAGAACTGCTCACAATACTCCAGATGTGGTCTCACTAGTGCATTGTATAGTCTAAGCATAACTCCCCACCACTTACTGTATATTCAATATCTTTTATGATATAACCTAAGACTTAATTTGACATTGTAATAGCTTTGTGCATTGCTTAGATGATGAAAATGTTGTTACAACATAAACCCCAAAATCCTTTTCAACAGTTGTTTCCTGTAGGACAGTGTCCCCCATCTTGGATTTATAATTGACGTTCCTTTTGCCCACATTTAGCACTTTGCACTTTTCTACATTAAACTGCATTTTCCAGGTGTTTGCCCAGTTCTGTAGAGTGTCCAGGTCTTCTTGAATTGTTTTCAGTGCCAGTAATTCCCACAATTTTAGAATCATTTTCACAAATGTATTAACAATACAGAAGTCTATATCTTTAATATAAATTTGAAAACATAATGGATAAATGTAATGATTATCTCACTCCAAGTGGAGAATTTTCCTCCAACTTGAGATCCATTTGATCATCTCCCTCTGTGTCACTCACACACTACATGGTTTCTCAAGATGGTTTTTCATCCCCCCTGATAGCGCCTCTCTCTCAGGTGTGTGAGACCCCACTAGAATTTTCATACCACAAAGACCACTGTATACGTTTTATCACTGACTTAACATTGTTGTTTTAAACTCCAGTAAATGACATACAAATCTTCTTCTTCTTCTTTCGGCTGCTCCTGTTAGGGGTTGCCACAGTGGATCATCTTCTTCTATATCTTTCTGTCCTCTGCATCTTGTTCTGTCACACCCATCACCTGCATGTCCACTTCTCACCACATCCATAAACCTTCACTTAGGCCTTCCTCTTTTCCTTTTCCCTGGCAGCTCTATCCTTAGCATCCTTCTCCCAATATACCAAGCATCTCTCCTCCTCTGCACATGTCCAAACCAATGCAATCTCGCCTCTCTGATTTTGCCTCCCAACCATCCAACCTGAGCTGACCCTCTAATGTACTCATTTCTAATCCTGTTCATCCTTGTCACGCCCAATGCAAATCTTAGCATCTTTAACTCTGCCACCTCTAGCTCTGTCTCCTGCTTTCTGGTCAGTGCCACCGTCTCCAACCCATATAACATAGCTGGTCTCACTACCGTCCTGTAGACCTTTCTTTTTCACACTGGCTGATACCCATCTGTCACAAATCACTCCTGACACTCTTCTCCACCCATTCCACCCTGCCTGCACTCTCTTTTTCACCTCTCTTCCACAATCCCCATTACTCTGTACTGTTGATCCCAAGTATTTAAACTCATCCACGTTTGCCAACTCTACTTCCTGTATCCTCACCATTCCAATGACCTCCCTCTCATTTACATACGTGTATTCTGTCTTGTTCCTACTGACTTTCATTCCTCTCCTCTCTAGAGCATATCTCCACCTCTCCAGGGTCTCCTCAATCTGCTCCCTACTATCGCTACAGATCACAATGTCATCAGCAAACATCATAGTCCACGGGGACTCCTGTCTAATCTCATCTGTCAACCTGTCCATCACCATTGCAAATAAGAAAGGGCTCAGTGCCAATCCCTGATGTAATCCCACCTCCAACTTGAATGCATCCGTCACTCCTACTGCAGACCCCTACACTGTCACACTTCTCTCTTACATATCCTGTATGTAATGTTCGAATGCTTCAGTGACGCTGCTGGACAGCCGAGTATAGTAAGTCGGTGTTGGTTCGAGCAGATAACAGTAAGTTCGGTTGGTTTTTGGAATGTTGGTTTGGTGGGGCGTACTTTCCAGGACTAACATCATCGAATGACTTAAACCCTTCGACATATATTATATACTAGCAAAATACCCGCGCTTTGCAGCGGCGAAGTACTGCATTAAAATTTTTATTAAGAAGAAAATTTAACCTTTTTAAAGTGAGGGAAAATATGGCAATAATTATTTGTTAAGGATCTCTTTGTATACCACGTTGTCAGTTCGGCCCTCCGGTTGTAACATGACCAAGCTGTGCGCTGAGCTTACTCTTGAGCATGCAACTTACAGTTGGCCATGTGAACAGTAATCTTGTTTCAAATCTCACAGCATGGATTGCTGCTGTCATAATCGATTTCAGTTTCATGGTTTGTTTCAATTACGACAGTATTTGCAGGACTTGTGTTGAAGTGACATTCGGCATCTGTCAAGCGTTGTAAGCTTACAACCGGTTTCATCGATAACTTCACAACCAGCTTTTGAGAGTTTAAACATTCATAAACATCAAAGTGTCCACTACTGAAATTGTCACCTATGAATTTAAGATGTTTAAGAGGCATTGGCGGTTGTCGAAAGGTGTAAAATATTTGGCCATTTCGGTGCACTTGAAAGCACCAACCGAACAATTCAGCGGCAGCCATCAACTCTTACGTACTTCTCTGCCACTCCCGACTTCCTCATACAATACCACAGCTCCTCTCGAGGCACCCTATCATATGCTTTCTCTAGGTCCACAAAGATGCAATGCAACTCCTTCTGGCCTTCTCTAAACTTCTCCATCAACATCCTCAGAGCAAACATTGCATCTGTAGTGCTCTTTCTTGGCATGAAACCATACTGCTGCTCACTAATCATCACCTTACTTCTTAACTTAGCTTCCACTACTCTTTCCCATAACTTCATGCTGTTGCTCATCAATTTTATTCCCCTGTAGTTACTGCAGTCCTGCACATCCCACTTATTCTTAAATATCGACACCAGTACACGTCTTCTCCACTCCTCAGGCATCCTCTCACTTTCCAAGATTCCATTAAACAATCTGATTAAAAACTCCACTGCCATCTCTCCTAAACACCTCCATGCTTCCATAGGTATATAATCGGGATCAACGGCCTTTCCATTTTTCATCCTCTTCATAGCTGACCTTACTTCCACCTTGCTAATCCGTTGAACTTCCTGATTCACTATCTCCACATCATCCAACCTCTTCTCTCTCTCGTTCTCTTCATTCATCAGCCTCTCAAAGTACTCTTTCCATCTGCTCAAACACTCTCCTTGCTTGTGAGTACGTTTTCATCTTTATCCTTTATCACCCTAACCTGCTGCACATCTTTCCCAGCTCGGTCTCTCTGTCTAGCCAATTGGTACAGGTCCTTTTCTCCCTCCTTAGTGTCCAACCTGTCATGCAACTCATTATACGCCTTTTCTTTAGTGTTCGCCACCTCTCTCTTCACCTTGCGCCTTTTCTCCTTGTACTCTTGTCTACTTTCTGCATCTGACTGACTATCCAACTTCTTCTATGCCATCCTCTTCCTCTGTATACTCTCCTGTATTTCCTCATTCCACTACCAGGTTTCCTTTTCCTCCTTCCTCTTTCCAGATGTCACATCAAGCACCCTTCTTGCTGTCACCCTTACTACATCTGCTGTGGTTTCCCAGCTGTCTGGTAACTCTTCACTGCCACCCAGTGCCTGTCTCATCTCCTCCCTAAATGCAACCTTCCAGTCTTCCTTTTTCAACTTCCACCATTTGATCCTTGGCTCTGCCTTCCTCTTCTTGATCTCCAACGTCATCCTACAGACCACCATCCTATGCTGCTTAACTACACTTTCCCCTGCCACCACTTTGCAGTCTTCAATCTCCTTCAGATCAACTCTTCTGCATAGGATGTAATCTACCTGTGTGCATCTTCTTCCACTCTTGTACGTCACTCTATGTTCCTTCCTCTTCTTAAAATACATATTCACCACAGCCATGTCTATCCTTTTGGCAAAATCCACTATCCTCTGACCTTCTTTATTCCTCTCCTTTACACCATACCTACCCATCACCTCCTCGTCTCCTCTGTTCCCTTCACCAACATGTCCATTGAAATCCGCTCCAATCACCACTTTCTGTCCCTTGGGTACACTGTTCATCACTTCATCCAACTCACTCCAAAAATCTTCTTTCCCACCCATTGCACACCCAACTTGCGGTGCATATGCACTAACAACACTCATCATCACACCTCCAATTTCCAGCTTCATAATCATCACTCTGTCTAACACTCTTTTCACCTCCAAAACACTCTTGACATACTGTTCCTTATAGAATAACCCCTACTCCATTTCTCCTCCCATCCACACCACGATAGAACAATTTGAATCCACCTCCAATCTACCTGGCCTTACTCCCCTTCCATTTAGACTCTTGCATGCACAATATATCAACCTCCCTCTCACCATCATATCTGCTAACTCTCTTCCCTTACCAGTCATACTGCCAACATTCAAAGTTCCTACACTCAGTTCCACTCTCTTTACTTTCCTCCTCTCCTCCTGCCTCCGGACATGTCTCCACCCTCTTCTTCTCTTTCTTCTTCTTCAGCCAACAGTAGCCCAATTTCTGCCAACACTCTGTTGGCTAACAGTACTGGTGGCGGTCGTTGTTAACCAGGGGCTTGACCGATTCGGTATGGAAATTTGTATTTTTGTCCGCATATTGATTTGGCAAAATTTTACACCGGATGCCCTTCCTGACGTTACCCTCCCCATTTATCCGGGCTTGGGACTGGCACAAAGAAACACATTGGTTTGTGCATCCCCTGTGGCTGGGTTAGTAAATGACATACAAATATTTCTCAAATTTGTAAACAGTTCTTTTTATTTAATTTGATTCTGCTTAAAAAGTCGGAGTGGTGGTTCTGAGCTTAGGGTTTTACAATTGCCGATTCAAACCCTGTAAAACGCCACAAGTGACTCTACTCCATTGGGCCCTTGAGCAAAGCCCTTATCCTGCTATTGCTTCATCCTGGGTATGACATTAATCTGCATCTGACCCTGCCAGCAGGTCCTCCAACTTGCAGGGAAAACCTGGGGGTTGGTGGCAGAATTGGCATTCCAAACACTGCAAAAAACCTCCCACTCTTCAGTGTGGTGCTGAGGTGTCACCCGTTGCACGGCTGCACTCGTATCTCAATCCAGGTGGTTCATCATGTGGTGGGTGCAGCAACGCGCAGTAATCAGCACAATGCTCTTAACCTGCCTAAAGACAAGCAAATCCTTTTTATTACCATTGTTCTTCTTTTCATTATACAAAAGCAAATTTAAACAATTATAGAATATAATTTTATAATCTTTAAAAATAACATTATTTTCATATTGCTGCTCCCATTTTTTTTTATTTAAGGACATAGTTAGAGGGAGTTGAAAAGTGAAAAACAAGGATTGCTCTCCGTCTGTTACTTTAACTGCTAATTCCAGTTTATGGTGGTGATAAGCCAGACACTATCTTTACAGTTTTGATAACCAACAATACACCAGTCCATCACACACACTGATCCCCATAGTAGGCCAGTTTACATCATCTCTCAGCCTGATATGTGGTGGGAAATGAGAGAATCAGGGAGAATGCAAAGTGTACAAAGACACTGACTAGGATTTGAAATCAGGGTGGGAAGGCACCAGTGTGCCATTCAAAAGAGTTTATGTACTGTATAAGCCACAATTGTTTACAACTCTAAATTGAATTGAAAAAGTTTGAGAATGTTGTGTTATGAAAAAAAGAATTCATAGATTAAGTATTCAAAGCAGCATATGTTCATTTGCCTTACTATTACTTTCAAAGATGATAAGCAGGTACCGTGCAGTAGAACAAATCCCCACTAATTATCCAACTGCTGCTCAAATCGGTAGGCCCAATCATCACTCATTTTCATTTTCTCCATTAATTCCATCATAACAAATACCAAAGGGGGGGTGGGGGTGGTGTAATCATAAGACATTCAAAAAATGAACAGGCACATTAGGACCTCATACAGAATGTATTCTTAACACCTTGTAATTATATTGTTCTTTCTACATGTAGCACTTTGCAGTTATCTACATGAAGGTACAGTATATGACAGAATTTGACTACCAACAGAAGTCTAACTCTTATACACTCCATGGTTTTTGGAGTACGTGCTATCACAGCAGCCATACCACATGCACTTCAGAACAGGTCATACAACTGAATCTAAGCAGGTTTGGGCCCAACCAGTACTTGGATGGCAGACCAACCAGGAAAAGGTTGAGATGTTGCTAGAAGAGTTGTTGGTAAGGCCAGCAGGGAGTGCTTACCCTGTGGTGTGTGTGGATGCCAATGTACCAGAGCAGTGACAGTAACACTGTGCTGTAAAAATGGTGCTGTTCTTTGAATGAGGACTAAAACTGAGGTCCTCTCTGGTCATAAAAGACCCCTAGGCATCCTTCGTAAAGAATTCTGGGATTCCTGGCTAAATTGCCCTTCACAGCCCTCTCCATTCTGGCCACTAATCATCTCCTGTCTCTAACTGGCTGTCTTTCTCACCACTTCACTACCTAACAGCTAATGTGTGGTGAGCATACTGGGGCAAAAAAGTCTGCCGTCGCATCATCCAGGTGATGCTACACATTAATGGTGATTGAATTGGCTTCCCACTCCCTATGTAAAGCACTCTGAATACTGGGAAAAGAGCTATATACAGTAGAACCTCGGTTCACGACCATAATTCATTCCAAAACTCTGGTTGTAAACCGATTTGGTCGTGAACCGAAGCAATTTCCCCCATAGGATTGTATGTAAATACAATTAATCCGTTCCAGACCATACGAACTGTATGTAAATATATATATTTTTTTAAGTTTTTAAGCAAAAATATAGTTAATTAAACCATAGAATGCACAGTGTAATAGTAAACTAAATGTAAAAACATTGAATAACACTGAGAAAACCTTGAACAACAGAGAAAACTAACACTGCAATAGTTTGCGCTATAGTGCTACCAACCACTGGCTAAAAGCACTTTTGTAATGAGTTTTAAGCACAGGGAAAAAAATGAACATTTGAAAAAATCCGTAATTTAATAAACCACCAAGAAAAATAACATTGCAACAATGCACGCTACGAACCGCTCGCTGGAAACAGAAGTGAAAACAAAATCAAGCCCAGTTCATTCTTTAACTGCCTTCCTACCTTAATGCGTCCAGCTCTCTCTCGCGCTGCCTGTGTGTCTGCATCTCGGGCTGCCTCTGTGTGTGTGTGTGTGTGTGTGTCACGATCTCTCTCACGCTGCCTCTATGTGTGTGTGTGTGTGTGTGTCCTGCTCTCTCTGGCGCTGCCTCTGTGTGTGTGTGTGTGTGTGTCACGATCTCTCTGGCGCTGCCTCTGTGTGTGTGTGTGTTTGCACGCGTCTCTCTCGCTGTCTGTGTGTGTGCGTGCGCACACCTCTCTCGCTGCCTGTGTGTGTGTGTGTGTGTGTGTGTGTCGCGCTCTCTCGCTCTCTCTCTTGCTCGCTGCACAGGAAATGCACAGGGAGAGACTGACCATGTACAAACCAAAAGGGAAACTGGCTTGTTCGTATACCGAGTGTGTGGTCGTGAACCGAGGCAAAAGTTTGGTGAATATTTTGGTCGTAAATCGAGTTGTACGTGTACTGAGATGTTCGTGAACCGAGGTTCCACTGTACATGTAATTATTATTATTATTATTATTACACTGCTTTACTCAAAATGAACAGGTCTCAGTTTTACATATTCATTTCTTGTCCAACTGATTTAAACTGCTTGGGTACTGCTTTGAGAAGGATAATTTAGATAGGAACAATGTGAATGGATTTCATTCCTTTAATTAACAGCACAGAAAAAAATATTAAGTATACTGTACACCATTGTATGATGACATTATTCAAAAAGAATGTTTTAAAACTTAAAAAAAATTGGGAAAGTTTGCCATCACACAGCCTTGAATCAACTAAAAGTATTTAAATTTCTGTTTCTATTACAACTGTATTCTAGTGCAAATTCATCCACATTGATCCAATCACACGTATAAAATACAAATAGTGCATGGTTTTTTTTGGAACAGTTTAGCTATATGACTCAGCTTTTTATAGTCAGTTTATTGAACTGTTAAATGAAACCTGGGTTGTGCTGAACAATTTGCAAACTCATTTAAAAAGAATGTATTGTTAATGGTGGAGCTCATTTGAAAAAACTTAATAAAAAATGACATTTAAGACAAGGTAAATAAACGGCATTGGTTAAGTATTTTTTGACTACTTTATTCCTTATCTGGCTCAATGAGTCAAGTGACTAGGTTAAGCAACCATTTATATCATCCCTTCAAAAATCAGATCCATGCGCTGTACCCATTATAAAGGAAAATTGATTACTATGAGTTTAACTAAGCCTTACATTGGCTGCTGTATACCTCAGATGTCTATTACCTGTTTTGAATGATAATTATTGTTTTATTAACAACTAGCTGTCCCCCGCGGCTCTGCCTGCGTAGTACTGAAACAGGACAAACTTTAAAAACCAATAAACAAACAGGTATCGCTAGCTAAGCAGAGGTAAGGGATGCTCCAACATGTAACGAGAGGTAGACCAACTCGAACGGAGGCTGGCGCATGACTGAGGAGGGCCTGCCCAGCTTCCCACTCCTGAAGTCACGCTTCCCCCTCCCTTCGGCCCGCAGCCTCTCTCTCTCGGATTAGCGTGAATAAATTGCTGCTTCAAGCAATCTATGATATTTAGCGTGATAAGAGAAGTCGCAAAATCAACCAGAAAGTTCAAGCAAATTATAGACAAAAACCCAATCTATATCCATTAAGTAGTTCTCTTATGAAAAGCGGATAGGCATACAGACAGACAGATGTTGGATTTTATATATACAGGGTGACACAGAAAAACGGGAAATTTTCAAATGCGTAGTGGCAGCCATGTACAGTTGGCAGCACTGCGGAACAGGGACCTTGAGCTGTAAACAATCTCGCCATTTAGTAATTTAGTAATCAATTGCAAGGCAATGAATGGCAGCTGTGCAAGAATTGTTCGGTAACCGTTGCATCTCAAGATTCGGTGACATTCCCTGGCCCTCAAGATCACCGGATTTGTCCGTTTGTGATTTTTTCTTGTGGGGCTACCTTAACAGTCGGATCTACACGACTCGGCCAAGGACACTGAATGAATTGAAACAAAGAATTCAAGACGAAATTCGTGGTATCCCAGCTGAGATGTTGCAGCGATCAATGGGGAACCTCTCAACAGCAGACTGGAAGAATGCATACGTACAGGAGGACGCCATCTACAGGACGTAATTTTCAGACATTGATAATTTGGATTACTGTCCCTTAAAAGGCAAGTTGTAGTGGTTCAATTGCTGTCAATAAAATTTTTTTGTTGGATTTCTTCTGTTTTTATTAGGTTTTTCAAAAGTTCACGTTTTTCTGTGTCATCCTGTATATATAGAGATGTGGGTGCGTTACACTTTCCTTTTATAGTAATATTCAAGTGAGAAATATACTTGAATGGAAACAAATAATTTACTGTTTTTTATTATATGTCCATTGTTATTGGACTGTGTATAGCTCTGCTGTTATTATGATAATAGTCCTCTTCTTGGTTCCCACCGAAATGCTTATTTGGGTCCTAAGATTAAAAGCCCAGCTCTAAAGTGAATGATTAATACTAATGGAATACTAAGATCTAATAAATTCAGAAATATAAAATTACACAAAATCCACTTCAGGCCATTAAAACCTTAAATTGGAGGTTTCCTTATTTTTATTTCCTTTACTCAAATGGTGTAAAATATTAAATAACCAAGAACAGAACAAAAAGCACACTGTATATTCCAGTGAGAGAAAATGTGAGGTAGGTCTGCAGTTAAACATCTGATTGTGATCAGGAGAAATGCTTTTAGAGTAAGCTCAACTACAGTGTGTTTCAGTAGTGCACAAACCATTCCCACATAATGTTATATATACAAGATTTATGTAAAAAACTGGGCAAGAGCCAGGAGACATGGTTGTAGCATTAATATAGCAATAGTTCTGCTTACCTCCTTAAAGTAAAAAATGTCAGTAAGTGAAACATATTATTTGTGGCAAATCTCTTGTCTATTATAAAATTTGTTGGCCTGGAAAAACAATAAGAGTGCTAGCAATCGGCCCAATTTTTATATATCTGTATTTCTCCTGGCCTGCAGAGGACACCAGTTCATTGTGCCTCTTGCTCACATTAACAGTCACTCGCTCGCACAGTGGCAATTTCAAACAAAAATCAAACCTGAAAACGTGCCTGTTGTGTCAGAAAGCTAACATCACCAATGTCCTTGTATTCTTGTTTAAGAGCTTGTTTTAAACAACAGTTTCATTGAATCGATCATACAAATTTCTTTCATATTTTTGTACAGTTCAATCATGTAATCTCTTAGTATCTGTCTGCAAAGTTCAGCTTCTCCAGTCTCTCCTCATAGCTCATGACACTTAACCATGGAATGAGTCTAGTCGCTCTCCTCTGGACTGTCTATTGACCAGAACAGAAAGCTAACATCTGTAATGTACATGAGGAGAACTTTAAACATAATACACCAGTCCTGAGTAAGAAGTTTTCAACAGCAATCTTTAGAAATAGGCTTTTATTTAGGTTAGAATAAGAATTTGTTTACCACAATCTGTGAATTTGTGAATCTGCATACTTACAAAAGAACTGGTAGTGCTGGTGTCTGCTGCAGCCACTACCATGGGTTCCAAGTTGAGGGAAGGCAAAGGTAAGGATAATGAAATCAACTGATCCAATGATAAAAGAAACCAAAAAAATATTATGTGATCATATGGGAGCAACTTAGAAGCTAAAGTGCAGTTAGTCAGTTCTGTTTTGAATAGTCCACACAATATAGCAAAAAAAGGATGATAGGCTTCCTAAAAGACAAAGAGATGACTCCAGGAACATCACTAATTTGACTAAAGATAGGCTAGGCCTTACCCCAGGCAGCCAGACCCCAAACTCTACATACATTATGATAGGCATCATTTTTTTATTTTTTTTTACGGTTTTCCCTGAAGTGTTTTTGGCTAGTTACCGTATGTGCCATTTGTAGGGTTTCTTGATCCAAGAAATGCACTAATGATGCAATTTTTAAAATTTAGAGCTTCCTTCAAAAGTTTTAATTATTTTTGCGTGATTAGGCATTTTGTTTTCGGCATGGCTACCACCATTTTCTAGTATCTGCATTGGTGGTTGCCATGGCGATGATTATCAGACTTCTACGGAATGGATCAGCACATAACATCGTGAATGGATTGTCAGCACAAACCATTCTGGCAGCATACCAGATTGGACATGCCATGTCTCAGCCAGGTTCCTCCTTTGGCTGGGGTTCAAAGGTATGCTTTACATCTTTTTTGTTCATTTTTGATGTTAATGTTACTTTTTTTGATTATGTGTATTATTCTTTGTTTTTGGTTTTGTTTATGTATGTAGGCTGTCTGTATTGCATTCCATGTGTTTTGTGGGTATATTGGCAGAGTTTCTTTGCAGCCTTTGTCGATTTTCGCAAAGCGTTCAACTCAGTTGATCTAGCTGCCATATGGGACGTCCTGAGGTTCATTTCCAGAGGGTGGGACTGGACCGCGTGTCTGCCTGGGGTGTTGCAAACCGGGATCCCAAGTTGTTTCGTCGTGTAGTGGGTGCGGCAACACACTGTACCAGTGCATGCTCCCCAACTTGACTTGACTTATTCTGTTGGTGGTTTCCCGTGAGGTGGGAAATGCCTTATTCCTATAGATTCATAGAGTCTCCCACAGTTCCTGGCGGTTCATTTGAAATGTGCCTGGGAGTGATGAGTTTAATTGTGTTTATTGTGAATTCTGTTAATTATTGAATCTCTGACCTTGCCCTTATAATCTGTTTTGGGACTTGTTTGATTTGGATCACTTTGTGTTTCAGGCAATTCCATTTTGCCTTTGTGTTCCACAGAGCTTCATTGTGATTGGAATACTTTTTGTGAAAAATGCATGCTTTATTTTATAAAGACCCGGTGCTTGCCTTTATTACTAGCCAGTGGGCACTATTGGAAGTGCTTGGCACTCCTAATTCACAACACGATAAAAACTATGTACTTTCTTTTTTTCTGTTACAAGACTCAAATTTATCTGGCTTTGTGATTTTGACCAGCTCTTTGGCATGAAGCAAGATAAGTTTAATTCCTGGTTAACAAACTTTAGCATGGCTTTGTTTATGTCCATTCTCCTGGTCCTTTACAAATAATACCTTATTGCCTCTTCAAGACAGTATAACAGGCAGATTTTAGCCTACCCAGGCCCAAAATTGCTCTAACAATAAATTGTTTTGTCTGCATTTTTTTAAGTGGTATGTAATTCCTCAATTTTTTGAGCCTCTACATTGATGACTTGATGCTGTTGGCCTTTGGTGCTATGAGCTGCAAGATCTAAACTCACACACTTGAATCTGTGCTTAACTCGAGAGAAGAAACCCTCAAGGACTGCTGAATGGTTTACAGTTCATTACTTTGTGTATGTGGTCTTTTATGCTGTACTGTAGCTGTGAAGTGAATGTTGCACAGGCTGTTTATATGTTGTCACACAAGTATGTTTGGGAGACGACTTCAGGGCTTGTCGACCAGTAATACAACTCTGTGCTGAAGGTTGGTGCTGTTACCTAATGCATCTGCCCTCATTTTACCTGCTGATCCAGCGCTTGGTGACGGGCTGCTGGGTGACATCACTTCCATTTCACATACACCTGGACCCGCCTATCCAACTCTCACATGTCATAAATACAACTTTATTTAGAACTTTATTTGTCCCCAGGGGGAAATTTGGCTAAAATAAATAAATAAATAAATATACACACTTTGGTCTGAGCACACACTAGAATGACTATAAAGTAAGAAAATTAAAAAAGAAAGAAAAGTTCTGACTTGTCACAAGTGAGGCACACATGGAGTCAGCCTAGCTTAGGATTTGCATTTAGAAGGACATTATTGTGTCATTTTGTTGTTTTGTGTTCAGCTATACAGAGATCTTCAGAAGGCGCCCCAAACCTTTATGATCTTTTCTGTTGTTTTGTTACAATGTTATTCAAGCTGCTTAATTTTTTTAACGAGGGTAAGTGCAAATAACAATTCAAATTTCCAAGTGACATATGGCAAATAAAGCAATTAATTTTATCCTTTTTTTGCCGCAGTACGTCTTAGTTGTTTGTTCTCTTGGAGGACAATACATTGAAATAACTGCCATGTTTGCTGAACTGTCTGTGATGCCAGCCTTGACCCACTCAACAGCCTCAGAGAACTATCACACAGTACTTGGATGGATATGTCACAAGGTAACCTGGTAAACATACCACAGTGTTTAATTACTTATGTTTTATATGCAATAACAATGACCTAAATGTATAGCTCTATTCTGGCTATCACAGTTTACAGACTCTATTATTATACCAGTAATGGCGTACTGCACGATAACGTGCAGTGAATACACTTGACTTGACCATACTCTACGCAACCGCCGCATGGCCGCCCTGCTGCCCGCTGACGAGAGTTGATTCTACAATAAAATAAAATAAAAATAAAAACAGTAATAATTCCAAAACTCTTTGCTCTTAAAATAAAGCTGTAGTGCAGAGTTTCAGAGTAGTATATGTGTGCCAGATTTCAAGCTACAGGTTATTTAATTTTTGACCTTGACCTTCCTGGGTTGATCTTTGACCTTGGAGGTCAATCACCACCCCGAAAGTGGACAGTAGAGGTCACGTAATATATGTGTACCAAATTTCACATCAATAGGTCAAACAATTTGCAAGCGACAGGTGATTTAAAATCCTAGATAGAAAAACGGACAGCCACGGTACCCTATTATATAAGAAGATCATTGAAAATCTTTATGCTTGCAAGATGATAGATGAATAATTTTGATCTAGAAGAGTTCTGCAAGGAGGAATGGAGAAAAAATCCTAAAAGTCTGAGCAGAAAGGCTGCTAGCTGGCTACAAGAAACATCTGCTGACTATGATGTCTAACCAGTTAGAGTATTGCTAAGCAGTGACTGATTGGGTGCCCAAACCTTTGCACATGCCGCATTTTAATCCTGTATTTTTTTTTACAATCTGTTAAATCATAGATGTGCTGTAAAATTTGCCAAAATATGTTATGTTTAAGCTTGTTCCCTGCAGAGCTTGTGTTAACTTATTTTCTGTTAGAAAACAAACAAAACATGAAATCTGACCTTGGATTTCCAAATATTTGTACATGTACATGTGTGCATTATGTAGAAGAAAACAGAAGAGTTATGAACAATTAAATATAGGGACTGGAAGAATTTCGGAAGAGAAACAGCCAGAGTGCGTAAAGATTATAAAGAGAAAAGAGAGCAGCAGGAGAATAATTCTGGAAGAGAAAGAAGCGTAACAAAGTGAAGGGCACAGAGGTGAAGCAGTTTTGTTATTGTGAGAGTCTCCCTTGAGACCTTAGGAATCAGGCAGGCAGAATAGATTATTTTTCTTGAAAAAGATTCAGGAGAGTGTGGGCTGGATATTCCATTTACATTCCAAATGTGATTTGTTTTACTATATTATTGTTAAATGGGGTCTCATTGAGAGAATTCTAAAAAGGCTGGGAACGATCCAGTATTAAACACAATCTAAAACGAGAAACACAAATGAGATGGATATTTTGATTATAATTAAAGAAGAGTTTCTAACATTTGTGACACATAATGAATTCTTCCAATTTGCACAAGCACAGATAAAGATATATTTATGTTTTTTTTTCCAATCAACTCAAAATAAAACCTTCTAACTCATCTATCCAGTGTACAGTGGGATTGGGTGCCAGTCTGCGATGGCACACACTCACAAACCCACCCACACCAATTCAGAAATCTCAGTTAAACTAATGAGTATCTCTTTGGGGAATCACAAGAGAACCTGGAGAAGGAATTCATGCAGACATGGAGAAAAGCAGCAAACTCCACACAGAGAGTATCTGTGGTCTGTTCTCAATGAGACAGAAAATGATTTCACGAAAAGGACAGGGAGATGGAGAAAATAACATAGAAAGGTTGGGAGCCAAAAGTCCAGCGGATCTGTCATAAATCCTAATTGCTAATCAAAAGTTATTAGTACCAAAACAGAATTTTAGAAACCAGAAAATACCAAACAAAAAGAAAAGCATATAATGCTGTTAGAAATCCACTCTCTGTTGAAGCCGGGACTTTACGCCATGACCCAAATACTGTTGTGGCTATGACATCAGTGACTGTGCAGCCCAGTGAGTCGTTGGCATGCTAAAATACTCAAAATGCCAGCAAATATAACCAAACAAAAACAAATTTGTAAAAAATATATATTGATGTTAAATTTGAAATCCTTGATGTAGAAACATCCCTGAAAGATGTAAATGATGCTAAAAAACACTGCATAAGGCTGAAGAAGAATTAAAGTAGGATGCCAATTATAACAGACTCTTCCAGGATCTTTTTCTAGGACCCCCCAGTTGCAAAGAAACACTTCTAACCACTACGTCCCATTTAAAAACAAATATCATATTAACTGATCAACTTTGATACTTCACATTTAATTACAGACAGTAGTCAGTACTGTCACTCATGCACAATTAGGGGACAAGTACAGAGCTGCAATAAACAGGGCAATGCCACTCCTGAGCTTGAGAGGGCATTGTCAGTAACATCTTCTTCTCTTTTGCCTCCATGACAGACCAGACTCCAGAATAACAGACATCACATCTGCAGTCATCATACCAGAAGTCCTTCCCCTTCCTCCCTGGATGGGATATAAGGAAAAGACATGCCGGAAGTCAATGTTCAGTTTGAAACCCGCCACTGAGTGGGGCAGATCTCCACACCAGCCATTCCTTTTATAAGGAAGTAACATGTTTCTGAGATGACTTGTACGGTCAAATGACTTTGTATTTGCACGCTTTACTTATTTTTTCTTTTCCTTGTTGCACCCTTTGTTTGTGCTTTTTCTTACAGTTCCTAAATATAGCTGCAAATATTCATACCTTGTGTCACATATGTGCGCTTAGGAGAAGGTTGATGGGCTCAAATGATGTTGATTCTCAGCCGGACCAAGGGTTGGCTCGGTCATCTTACCATCTCTCCTTTTGTCCCTCTGCAGACCAGCAGAAGAATCGACCAAATAGTGATGTCACTTCCAGCCCGCCCTCTGATGATGTCACTTCCGGTCTTTCCTGATGACACGTTCCCTCTCAGAACCCATCTATCAAGACATCACCCTGGACCATCTCCTTCCTGTCTCCATCATATAAATGCCTCTGTTTTCCCCACTGTATTCACTTCTGTTTTGTGCTCAATTGTAACTACGTGTTTTTTACCTCTGCATTTTTCAGTATACAGGGTGGGCATCTCCAAACCTTTTTGAGTCTCCTGCTCCCCTTATTTACACTTGTTAACATTATAAATAACAACCTGGTTAAGTCTGTAAATGATACCAAGCTAGATGGAAGGGCAGATCATTTAGAATCAGCTAAATCAGCTGATAAACAGAATTCATATTTGGGCAAATCTGTAGCAAAACATGTACTGTAAGTAAATCCATTTGAAATAGGAAGTGAAAATGTTTTTTTTGAATACACAATGAGAGGTTTGAAACTTGAAACTACATATTATGAAAATGACCTTGGAGTTATAGTGGACTCTTCACTTTCTACTTCCAGACAGTGTGATTTAAGAAGCTAAATGTTAGGTGATAATATGCATTATATGGATTACATGTTAAGGGAAATTCTACCTAAGATATACAGTCCGGTCCATAAGTATTTGGACTGTGACACGATTTTCACAATTTTGGCTCTGTACATAGTGGATATGAAATAAAGCAATCATTATCTAACTGAAGTGTAAATTTTCAGCTTTAATTTAAGGGGTTTAACAAAAATATCATGTGAGACGTTTAGGAATTCAGTCATTTTCTCTGTTTCAAAGAGTTCAAAAGTATTTGGACATTTGACTAACAAGCTGTTCCAATTCTAGATGGGAGCAGGTCCCTCATTATTTCATTAACTACTGAGCAGGTAGAAGGTCTGGAGTTGATTCCAAGTGTGGAATTTGCATTCGGAAGCTGTCACTGTGAACTCTCAATATGAGGTCCAAAGAGCTGTACATGCAAGTAAAAACAGTCCATCATTAGGCTGAGAAAACAAAACAAACCCATTCGAGAGATAGCAGAAACATGAGGAATGGTCAAATTAACCATTTGGTACCCTGGTGAACTCAGCAACACCAGAGGGTCTAGAAAACCACAGAAGACAACTGTGCTGAATGATTACAGAATTCTGTCCTTGGTAAGGAAGAATCCTTTCACAACATTTAGCCAAATGATTTGAACAGCCAGTGAATAACACATTGCAGTAGTCAATCCTACTAGAAATAAATGCATGAATTAATTTTTCAATATCTTGCATGTTTAGAGAATGTCTTAATCTTCCAACATGTTTAAGATGGAAAAGACATGCTTTGGATAGTTTTATAACCTGCATGATTATATTCTGCAATGAGTCATGATTCATATTTTCTGAACACATAAGTAATGGGTAATATTTGTTTATTTCTTCTACTCTTATGTAAAGTTTTAAGATTAATTTGTTGTATTTTTTAAATATCATTACATCTCTATTTTGCTTATTTTGTTTTTTGATCCCTCGCTGCCATTTTGGAAATGTTCTGATGACCGTGGCCAGGTTAGAACTCTTGCCAGTCACATGATTGGAGTGTTACTGTCTGTTTCATCATCACACCACTGGTATTAATGATTCCAGAACTGTAACTTAGTTGTTTCGAGTTTACGGGTTAAATAGTTAGAATGTTTAGTTTTATTTCTTTTGACCTTGATTCATGATTTAAACATCTTGGGTTAGATAATTGGCTTCTGGTATTTTGACCTCTAGGCTGTCTCCTGGTAATGATTTCAGCTTACTTCTTAACTTTCCCTTTATCTCCTGCTTAATTATTTACAACCTGAATTTTGTTTTCTGTTGCTGTTTCTAATTGGAGCATTGAGCCTTATAGCCTGTATTGTGAGGATCGGTTATAAGCCATGATGTTTAAAACATCAATGAATGGATGGGCAGATATTTTTGTGTGAATTTATACTTCTTTAAACTTTAACGATAAGTAAATGTGAGGCAGAAATAGAAATTGGATCATAAATATTTCAAAGCAAATGTGTGGGAAAGTAACTTAAATCTTTAAAGTTCTGTATTTATCATATGTACCCAGAACCTCATGCACTAGATGGCATAAAAACATTTATCTTAGAATTTATTTAAGTGTATTTGTTTAAGCTTATTTCTTAGTCTATGCATTCAGTTTTATCTGCTGTCATATTATACTAGTTAGCATTCTATGCTTAACTCTTAGTTGTAACAATATTTTTTTATAATGTGTCTTCCAACCTTTAAGACAAAAAGCTGCACATAAATATTTCAAGCTACAGAATAAGAACACGTTGCAGTGCTATTGACGATTGTTGGGCTCCAAGGAGGTAGAAGCAGTTATGATATTTGTATGTGCACTTTGTGGTAGACATTGAGTGCGATGACTGAGGTTTAATTTCAGATGGGAGAATAAACCAAAATGACCACTAAGGGCAAATTCAATCTTTGATTTTTGGCTTTCCAAGATATGGCATATAGATATAAGCAAAAGCACCCAAAGGATAAACAGAGGTTAAGAATCACATACGTAACTTGAAAGGTATCAAGTATTGCACCTCTTATATAAAGTGGATCACTTTCATACAGCCGGGTGCCCTTACTGTGAGTAGCTTCCACTCCAGACCAAGATAGGATCTCAGCTCCTGTCCTTTTGTGGATAGTGAAAAACAACTGTCTTAGTCCACAGGCTCAAGGGGAACTTGTCATTATCAAGTGAATATTCAGACTTTTAACTGCATAAATTCATTATGTAAAAGTGTACGTTTAATTGAATGCTTTGCAAAAGTCAGTGTATTAAACAACAGTTGTCGAGTTCCTGCAGCCAAAATCACGCTAGGCCATTTAGGCAAAAAGAGTTGTTCTTTGGTTCGATTGATCATGACAGCTTATTTTTACTCTCTAAGCAGAGGAAACGTCCCAGGTTCTCATCCCAATCACAGATGTCTAACTGGGGGACACTGACCATACAAAACACATGTGGTTATACTGGTGCCAGCTTGTAGTCTGTCCCATAAAGTTTATAAATGGACCCAATAATAATGATAAAGTGAACTGAGTTTGTTACAATATGACTGCTTGAATTCAAAAGTCTAAATGGTCACTTGGCTAAAAGAAGTCCTTGAACAGCTAACACAACAGACAATTCTTAGCCACCATGTTGCCGTTATGTTTTAGCCAGGGTTACCTCACATTAGGATTTCTTTTTTTATGTCTTTTTTGTTCATTTTGATTCTTTTGTTTACCGTAAATCCCGGAATATAAGCCAAGAATTTCGTCCTAGATTTTTGGCTTGGAGTTTGGGGTTCGGTTTATACAACGAGCATCGTTTCAGATTCAAGATTTCCAACGCAATGCCGGCTTTGCCGATCAATACAGAAGTAAATAGCCTTAGCATAACGCCGGATCTGTGGCCCCGCTTCTGTTTTCTTTCCCTCCTCCATCGTCTCCTAGACCCGACAACAATCCACAGAGAGCCCGCTGGTCTCGCTATGTTGTCTGGGATGTTGTGCGTGTGATGAAAAACACTTGAAACAGATATCTGGCTCTGGACACCGATGTCTATAAGGTTCTGACGGGTGTAGCGGATGTTCACCGAACCGATCGTGCACAAACAAGGAAAAAAAAAAAAAAAGTACAAAAACAACAAAAAAGTGCACTGAAAAGGAGAGCCCTGAACCGCTGCGCGCCGCCATGCTCCTAGCTTAATCTAGCCTACTTCTGGTAGGCTAGGCACTTTTTATAACTTTTTGATTAGTACATTAGAAAAATTATTGGTGTTTTGGTAAATTATGCACATTATACAACCCTTTTTATTATGAAAAGGTTAAGTAAGTGTTGCAGTGGGAGGTTCAGAACGAATTATGGGTTAGCCTTCGCGAACGAATTAAGTTCTTAAGTCTAGGGTCCACTGTATTGCGTATTTAAGTTAATCAAATTTATAACAAGTTCCTAGAAATCCACCCGCCGATGTACCGTATTTGCGTATATAGTTTCAACACAAAGGCTTCATTTTACCAAACTTCTCCGCAATCACTTCCTGGTTTCCATCAAAAATGCCGGCAGTCTCAAATTCTCGCCGATAAACATGATAAATATAGCTGAAGATAAACTTTTAAGGAAATTTAGAAAATTTTGCTTGGAGAAGGGGGTCGGCTTAAATACCGGTCATCGGCAAATACATGTAATTTAGTAGGTAGAGAAGGGGGTCGGCTAATATACCGATTAGGCTTGTATTCCGGGATCTACCGTATGCCAATATTGTTTCTTATGTTTAAAATTTTTGTGTAACTATACATTTATTGCATAACCTGGTCAGTAAAATTTGCTAAACAGTCCCCCAGACCAATGTTTTCCTGATTATGCTGACCTCTTTTGCAAATTGCTTTGGATAAAACCATCTGCTAAGCAAATAAATGTTAATATAAATGGTTTGGGACCCAGAAATCATACTCAAGTGTGCTTAGTCATTAAATAGAAAAATATCTTTATCATATTTGTTGAGAGGACTTATTTCTAAAAATATAGAACAGACAATATTTATTGACACTCTTTGGTCTTTTAAAATATTACAACATTCAAACAAAGCTTGCCTATCCTACCTGCCTAACATCCAGTCGAGTTTTGGAGGTCCCTAAAGTCCTACTCTCATCCACAGTACTTGACAATTTATTTCATGTGTCTATGGTTCTCTATGTGAAGAAAAAATGTAATAACGTTAACATCTGTGCAATTTTTACCAGATATCTCCACATACTTGTTAATCTCATTTTAAAATAGCAGCTCAGATCCACTGTACTAATTCCTTTTAGAAATTTGAAGACTTCAGTCATGATACTTCTCAATCTTCATTTTCCTAAACTGAAAAGGTTCAAGTCCTTATAACTAACACCATGCAGCCCATGAATCAGCCTACACTCTTAAAGATAAACATGTCAAAGTGATTCTCCATAGCAACACCATTGGAGAGCCATTTTTGATTCCCAATAGAACCGCTATCACGAAGGTCTAAAAAAGAACCGTTATTTACTAAGATCTGTAATTGATAAATAAATAAATAGACATTAATAGATGATAACAGATTTGTGAAATACCAAGTGGTTCATGACCTTAAAAGGCCTCTTGCTACTACACTATTGGCACACAGACTTATCTTGCTAAACTGGAAGAATCCTAACTCTCCTCTTTTAAGTCAGTGGGTAACGGATGATTTATACTATTAGAAATTGGAAAAAATCAAATTCTCACTTAGAGGATCTGTGCAGAACTTTTTCAAAACCTGGCAGGATCTAATCAATAATATTTTAGAAGAAGCTCTTAAAGCACTGAGGAAGCAGATTCTCGTCCCATTTCTTTTTCTTCTCCATTTATCTATTTTTACTAGCTTTACGTTTTACTCCGTTGGCCATGCTCTCTTTCTCAGGGGTGGGGGTTGATTTGTTTTCAATCCTATTTTTTGTAAAAAATTGATCTGTTTGTATGGACTGATTACAATAAAATCATTGGCATCTTGCTGCATACAATAACACAAACTAAGTTCAGTTTTCCTTTATCAGTTAATATTCTGCTAGGAAGCTTAATATACATTAGATTTCAGTTTCATTACACGTTAGGAACATTTTCAAAGCAAAAAGAACAAATTTCATATTAAAGTAACCCCTCCCACATTGCACTGGCTCTTTGTGAAGACATAATTCTAGAAGGAACTACACAGACCAGTAAAATGCAATTACAGAACCATTATTTCTAAGAGTTTAGTTGCCCTTCTCTAAACATTTTCTGGTATTGCTACATATTTTTTATAATATGGACACCAAAACTGTACACAGTACTCAAGGTGAGTACTCCCCAGTGCATTATATAAGTTAAGGTTAACCTCCTTGATTTGTAGTCTGCACATGATGTTATATATCCTACAATCCTACTAGCCTTCTTATTTAAAAATAAAAAAAACTATGTGGTACACCAGAGGCAGTACTGCTCAAGTAGTCCATTCTTCCTTGGTGCTGTCAAAAGCAGCCATTTGTCCTACGCCTCCATGCTGTCTTCAAGATGTGATGAAGGGCATTGAAAACATTGATAATTCACTCAATTCAAAGTGGAGAAACTCTGGTTGTTTTGAACATTTGACGTGTGGCAGGTTATTTTCATCCCATCCTCGTCACCAGTTCTGTGGTATTTTTACACTTACACAAACAGCAAATAAATGCATTAATAAGGATGCAGTAATTATCAAACTTACTGAAGATGCATATAAAAAGTTCAAGCAAAAACGTGCAAAGGCATATCACATATTTTTTTGCGATTGTTTCCTAACATAAAATAGTCCTTATATTTAGCATTAAATTCTCATATATATGTAACAAGGGGCCTAATGTATAAAACCTTGCTTAGATTCCATACTAAAATTTTACTTATGTTCAAAAGGCAAAAAAGGCATATGCACACAATAAATGTTGTTTATAAAACTGCACATATGTGTGATTCCATGCCAAGTACCTTTATAAATCTCAAATCAACTTAAAATTAAGTGCACATGCATGCACTTTTATTCACTCCCTGTCACCACCTGTCAATAACCACATATCCAGTAAAAACTGCTTTTCGAGGATTCATGGACCTAATCATCATATACATTTGGTCATGTTCCTGAATGACCTGTTTATTAAAAATCACAGAAGAACAGAGTAAACAAAGGCAGAAAACTTAACTTAAGTGAATATGAACTGGAGGTATTACAGACTGAAGTGGAGAATTGCAAGGACATTCTGTCACACACATGTGCATAGTTTACAGGCTCAAATAGTAGTATCTGTCAGCCAGACTAGGGGTTTGTGCTCTTACCTGACCCTCTCTCCTTTTATTTCCATGCAACCCAGCCGGGGACCCTGACTCATAGTGACATCACCATTCATCAACCCCCTGCTGACATCACTTCATGCCAACCCTGATGACATAATTTCCGGTACCCAGAATTCCTTTTCCTGCCACATCAGTTCCGGTTGTCCTGACTCCACCTCTTCCTTCTACCCACAATATTTATAGAGCAGTCTCAGTTTGATAGCCAGTTCAATTGTGAATTCCACTTTGCAAAATGTGTTTTCTTTGCTCTGCTGATTTTTCAGTATACGGGGTGGCAATCCCCAAACCTTTTTCGGTCTGCTGCCTGATATTTTATCACAATTCTTCTTACTGGTTTCTCTGCAGGAGTCACAAAAAAAGGAAAATAAAAAACAAGAATGCGAGCAGCAGTATGGAGAAAACGATAGTATTGTGGCATCATGCAGTGCCAAGACCGCCACTAGTGCACAGTGTGATTTGATGCAGGCTGTTTGCACAGAACTGTGAGATAGTAAAAAGATTCTTATTGAACTTGTAAAAAATAAAACCATGTTGTCAAGTAAATGTCAATATTGCAATACTAGTCTCTTTACATTCAACATACAATATCCAAATGTCTTTGAATTGCCATTGTGTTGATGTCCAGAGGTTGCCCATGTTTTTTCACTCTGCTGTGCAGTACTACACAAGCCATCACAATCTGGTAAACCTCTGTGGGGCTGTACAGCAGTGTGTAGTCCAAGTCCAAACACCACCATCTATTTTTTTTTTGAACCAATGGTCCGTTCTGTAACTGATCATGTGTGGGAGTGCCTTTCATTATACCTCCTCTCTTATGTTGTGCACGCTGTCTCTTTAAAGAAAGACTATACAAGTTATCTGTAGTGTAGTGAATTTAATTACTATCCTATCAGTTAGGCTTACTAACCAAGAAGTCAGCCATCACATACAGTGTGACTCTGAAGTCTGCTTCTTGCACTACTATTTGATAAACTAAAGGAATTGTGGGTTCAGCTGCACAATAATGTTAGTTAGACAACTTGAACATCACATATTAGTTGAATATTAATTGAATAAAAGAGTTTTCAGTTTACAAATGCAAATTTATTCCATGATGGCACCATTATTGCAACATGTGTGAAGTCAGTTGCACCAATTACATTTAGAAAATCAGGAATCACTGCAAATTGGCTTTTGATCTTGGCTTGCTACTCCCTGACAGTAAGAATATTGAATATATCTATGCAGCATCTTAAGTATACCATTCAATATAAATTCCTGACTGGTTAGGAAATTCACGCTGAACATATCTGACGTCAAATTCCTACAGCTTTTAAAACATGTAGCGGAACAGGGATTGCATGATTTTGGCGTGATGGTCTATGTGATGTTGGCTCCAGTTCACTATACAACTTAAAGAACCTTTATAAATAGCTCAAGGAAATCTAAATAGGCTTACAAGCCAGTTAACATCATGACCTAAAAAATCATCTTGAATGTTATTGGCGGTATCTTCCAAAAGAGTAAACGATGCCTTTTTCAGTTATGTTGTAGAGCACACATCACTCCCTTTTATAGACAAAAGTAATTTCCATTACAAATGTGTATTAGTCATTATTACCAACACTGAAGACAGAATCACTGAGATAACGTTATATACTTTAAGAATATTGGAATTTGTCTGATGCGTCATTGAAATGCACAATGAAATGAGATTTCCTGCTCACTTTATTGTCCTGCTGCCTGGAGTCACTAAAATACCAATGCCAAAAAAGTCTGAGTAGAACTTCTAATTGGTTGAAATTTCACATAACATTCAGCCAATTTCCACACCAAATTTTTTATAAACCGTGACTTTTGCGTAAGAAATGGCTTACGCACGTTTCTGAGCATGAAGAAGTTTTATACATGAAGCCACTTGTGAGGCCTTAACAATGTGTTGTATACAATGGCATCTGAAATGTCTTCATTTGAACACATGCTGTGACACAAGACAAGACAATGTCAGTTTTTGGGGCACCAAATCGCATTAAATTGAAAAATCGAAATAGAAAAAAAAAACACATTTTATGTGCAAACGAGTCTTCCTCAGACTTGCATCCTTTCAGGGTGATTACTCAAGATGGCAGCTCTTCAGGTTAAGAGGTGTTCTGTCAGGAAGAGTCATGTACAGGTGGGCTTAAGGATGCCAGTCTACCTTTCTGCAGAGGGAGGAAAAGAGAGACTGTTATCACGCTGTGCCAACCCCTGGATCAACAGAGAATTACCATCACCCAAGCCTTTAAACATTCTTCCATGTTCATGCACGTGGGTGACAATGAACAAATACTTTATTGTCATTCTATGTAAACATACAATGGAATATACTGTCTCTCTTAAAAGAAAAACTACACATCATAAACACCAGTTTCACCCACATACTCCCACATTAAAAAAATAAATACGTTAGTTAAGTAATAAGGTGTTTATGCAGTTATTACACAATAGTAAATGAATGATATTGCACATAAAATAGAATTATTGTAAAGACATGAAGTGTAAATTTAGTTCTTTTATGGCTGCTGGATAAAAACTATTCCTTAATCTGGAAGTGCGCTTCTTCAAAGCTCTGTAGTGTCTCCTAGATGGCAGTAATAAAAACAAGTGATGGAAATGGTGAGAATTACCCTTGATGATACTCAGGTCTTTGCACAGGCAGCGAGACCTATACAAGGGAGGACCAAAAAAAAAGAGGAATTATCTTCTGGAGGGCACTTTTAGAACATGCTTTCTCCACTAGGTGAATATTCTAAAAACCATTTTGCATCAGTGTGTCAACTGGCGTTGTTGTGAGGTGCTGAGTTCGGCTTCAGTAAATTTTATTTGAAGATTCTTTCAACATGTTTGCCTATTTTGTGATGGTTGATTAATGAAGTTGAATGTGAAAACAATCATCGGTTCCTTTGACGTGAGGGGAATTGCGCACTCAAAATTTGGGTGAAACTGCCAACCAAAGCTTTTATCTGGGAGTTTTGAAAATTGTTGCGTCAAGATTTGCAGAAGAAACGTCCCCAATTGTGGCAAACAGGTGATTGGTTCTTACATCATGATAATGCAGCTGTCCACTCCATGAGTTTTCAGCAGTTTTTCACCAAAAATGGTATGAGCCCCATTTGTCACCCTCCCTATTCACTTGATTTTGTCCCATGTGACTTTTTTTGTTTCCCCGGATGAAAAAAAGTCCTCATGGGGAAACGTTTTACTGATGTAGAAGAGGTTTAACAAAAAGTGGCAGAAGCCCTTAAAGGGATCAAAATCGAGGAATTTCAAAACTGTTTTGAGCAGTGGAAAAGAAGTCTCAATAAGTGTATTGCATCAAATGGAGAGTACTTTCAAGATGACTGAAATCTGAAATTGCAAAAATAAATGCATGATTTTCTATAAAGAAATTCATTTTTTTTAGGTCCCCCATGTAGACATCCTCCAAAGTGGCAGAGGGAGTCCAATAATCTTCTGAGCTGTGTTAATAACTCTCTGTAAAGCTGCTCTATCTGTTGCTGTACAATTTCCATACCGGACTGTTATACAGTATATCAGAATTCTTTCTACTGAGCAGTGGTAAAAGGACTCCAGTAACTTTGTCGAAAAGTTTATCTTCCGTAAAATTCTGTGGAAGTAAAATCTCTGGTGAGCCTTATTGACCAGAGCTGTGGTATTTACAACAGCCCACTTAAGATCATCACTAATGTGAATGAAAGCTAGTGACCCCCTCCCCTTATTTTCAATGGCAGGAGCTCAGTCTGATACCGTCTGAAAGCTATAATAAGGTCCTTTGTCTTTTTGATGTTCAAAGACAAATTGTTATCCACACACCATTCACTCAACTTGTAGACCTCATTATTGTAGGCTGTCATTTCTGTCCGGGATAAGTCCCACCACTGTTGTATCACCTGCAAACTTTATAAGCATATTTGTGGAGTGAACAGGTGTGCAGTCATAGGTATAAAGTGAATAGAGGAGAGGACTGAGCACACAGCCTTGTGGTGCTCCAATACTAAGAGTCAGACTCTGAGAGATATAGGTTCCCAATCTCGCTGCCTGCAGGTGGTTACAAAGAAGATCGTTAATCCATACACGTCTCTGATTGTTGAAACCCATGTCCAGAATCTTCCTCACCTACTGCTGGGGACGATAGTATTGAATGCATTGCTGTAGTCAACAATAAGCATCCTCACATACGTCCCCTTCTGCTCCAAGTGGGTCAATGCTGTGCAAAGATCTGCGGTTATGGTGTCCTCTGTGGATCTATTTGCATTGTAAGCACACTGGTTCTGATCTATGGTTAGAAAAAGAGTGGATTTGATGGGTTTCAAAACTAGCCTATGTACTAACAATGCACAGTGACATACTGCTGCACTTAAAAAGTGTCCTATGTGTACCAAGAACAATATGAAACAGAATGGTGACATCAATAGGGCAAATGAATAGAACAAATACAATAAATGAAACATTTTTTAAAGAAACAAAATATGGAAAAATTATGCAGAATAAACTAAAATAAATAACTGGCAGAAGATCCTGACACTCTGAAGTTGGCACTCTAACACGTCTGTAAGTGTAATTGAGCACCATCTTAAGTCCTTCTGTGTCCCTTTGTGAAGAGCAAATACAGAAAATTAACTTTTTATAACAGGTTGGTTCCCCAACCCTTCCGAGCACATAAATAAAAAGTGACATGCTCTTCTGTCACATTAATCTTGTATTCAGCTGTAATATCCTAGCTCAAATATTGACTCTTTATTGACATTCTGAATGCAAGCTATTAAATCAAAGGGCTGTTCATTTAAGACAGGTATATTTTCTACAAGAGATAATCTAAAAGTCAGGTTTTGCCTGAAGTATTATTAAAAAATAATTAACAGTAAAAAAGGCCTGCCAAAAACATTTAAATATCTGTCTTGTGATTAAATGGTGTTGGAGGTTTCACTGAGAATTATAAATTCAAATGAGAACTCCAGGTAATTGTTCAGGGAGCAAATTATATGGATTAGCATAACACTGCCAGGCAAATATCACTGGAAAAAGCTTGCTTGCTTGTGGCTAAGGCAAAATGTCTTACTACCCACAAGGCTGGAAACATATACTGGATGCACAAACAACAACACCAAAGAAATAAGAAAAAAACAAGTAATCTCATTAAATTCCACTCACTGACTTTCTGCCAAGTTTAGTTTACCGTGCCAGCTAGAGTATATAGGCAGGGGTGGCCAATTAAACTTAATCAGTCCTAGATTCTCAGTTTTATTCTCACCTAGAGTAAACGGATTAAAAATCCCTTAGAAATAATTGGTATTTTTTTTTAGTTACTTAGTAGATGAATTCTAAAGAACTCATTATAAATCCTGTTCAATACTACTATATCCCCTCCAAAAAAACACAGCAAACCATTCTAGTACCTTATCTAAAAGTGTAACAGAAAAAAAACCCATAAAGCATGTTAAGGGGATTTGGTAGTCCAACAACGTTCTTATAATTCACTCATGTTGAGCACTGATCTACAATCCCAAATGGAAAAAAGTTGGAAAAACTCTCAAAAAAAAACAAAGCAGTGATCAGTAAATTTACTTTTCAGACAAAAACAAATATGAAGACAAGGTATTACGTGGTTTACCTAACCAACTGCACTGTTTTTTGAAGGTTAGTGATGTACGAACCCTGTGGAGTTTGCTTCTCTGTGAAATAAAGGAAACGTTTGCAAACTTTGCAGAACAAAAACATTTATTTCTACAGCCCGTTTTCATACACATGATGCAGCTCACAGTACTTTACAAGATGAAGAAAGAAAAAAGAAAAAAATAAAAAATAAGATTAGGCAATATTAAGTAACAAGGAATAAAATAAGGTCTGATGGCAGAGACGACAGAAAGAAACAAAACTCCAGAGGGATGGAGAAAAAACAAAATCTGCAGGGGTTCCAAGGCCACAAGACCACCCAGCCCACACTGGGCATTCTACCTAACATAGATGATCTCAATCAGTCCTCAGGGTTTTTTAGGCTTCACGTGGAAAAATTAGATGATGACAGTCATGTGGACCTCTGGCCTTCAATCCATCAATGTAGGGACTGCACGGTGCTCTGATCAGCTGGTGGTGGTACAGGAAACTGGAAAAAAAAAACAGCAAAGAAAGTAGGGGTTAGTATGGATTGCAGAGCCGTGATAAAAATGATAATGAAATGCATCTACAGAACATCAGGTTTAGAGTTGCAGAACACTGTGAAATGCATTGAAATCAACAGAAATGAGGAACTGATCTAGTTTTGAGTGGCTTATAATGGTTGTCACACATGTGCGATTCGGAGGCAGTCCGGGTTCCAAAATAGCTGCGGTGATGTCACTTCCGGCCAACCACGATAATGACACTTCCAGCTCCAGCAGATCACTTCACTTCTGTCGCATCCTGATGACATTGGTTCCAGTTCCTGTCTCCAATGTCACTTCCTGCCAACCATTTCCTGTCCCATAATCCTTTTGTTATAAAATCCACCATTTTCCATCAGTAAAACGTTCATTGTGCAAATAAGACTTTGAATGACTTCATTTCTTTATTGTCTGGACGACAATATACGGGGACGGTCCCCAAAACTTTGTTTGTTTTTGTGAGGTGTTTTTTTCTTTGAGAAATATCACCACATGGTGCGATTGTGTTTTAAATGACCCAGAGGGCTAAGGAAGTGTCAGCAAGCAATGCTGGATTATTGTGAGGCAGCAGTGCTAATCACTGTGCCACCGCGTTTCAAACAACAGAACGATAAACATAAACAAAATACAACAAAAGATCACAAACTAGCAGTAAGGAAATAAAAAATACTAGATTTTTTTTTTTGATTTGATATACTTTATTAATCCCTGAGGACTTTTGGAGGTCAAAGCACAGGGTTACCCATTGTACAGCACCCCTGGAGCAATTTCAGGTGAAAGTCCAACAGAGTAGGAATCCTTCTGACAGTAATGGAATTTGAACCGGCAATGTTCCAGATACCAGGGCAGATCTTTAGGCTCAGAGTCACCCCCCCCCCTCTCTCTCTGTATATATTGTGGTGGATGGCTGGGGCCCTTACCCAGCCGGGACGCCTTGATAGTGGAAGGACCGGGGGAGAGAGCTTATTCAGGACATAATCTATTCCAAAACGCTAGAGGGAAACCCCCCTGGCCTGTAGCGGGGCCATGGATTTGAAGCATGGAAGCTCAACCCTACTGGGGCCCGTGGTCACTGCCAGGAGGCGTCTGGACGTTTGCTGAGCACTGTTTGGCAGCACCCGGAAGTGCTACCAGAAGAAGGTCGTTGGACACCTGCAGGAACAACTGGGGTCAATTGTGGCATGCTAGATCTGTGTCAGTTTACCCCATTATTTTGTCATCCATTCCATCCCTACCTGGAAAGGGGTCTCTCTCTCTGAATCACCCTTCCCAAAATGTCTTCCATTTTTATTCCCACAAGGTATTTTTAGGTGTTTTTTTCTTGTCTTCTTCAAGAGTTAAGGTTGGGGGACTGTCAAAAAACAGGGCCTGTTAATGCCAATTGAGGCTATTACATTGTGCAATAGAAAAAATAAATTGTTACTGTTGTATATACTATATGTGGCCTCAGGATTTCTATTTCATACCTCAGATCACCAATGTAATTTTCAGGGAAAACTAGACATTGTTCATTGTTGGGGATTTCGAAGACAGTTCCGGCCTCGGAGTTGAGTCGGTAGATCAGGGTTTATTGGTGGGAGGAAGGAAGGAAGGTTTGTAAAGGGTGTGTCCAACAGACAAAGGTAAACACTGGGGCATTATTTGAGATGTTGTAGCTAAGTGGACCATCCACTCTACATTATAGTTAGGTGTACGTGTTGTGTAGGTAGGTCATGTGGAGGTATTAGGTTTTTCATTATTTTTCATTTTTAATTTTCATTTCAGTTTCCAGGAAAACACTTCTACATTCAAAATCAAAGTTATGATTATTTTTGGGGTTACTGAATTGATACCCAAAGTGACCTTTTTGATTCAAGCTTGTTTAAAATTTTTTTGGGCTTTTTTCAACACCATCTTGGTTTGCAGGGCTCCACCATATCTTTGTGCAATTTCCACCAAGTTATTAGAGAATTTGTATGCTGATGTGCGCCTTCGAATATCATTGTTACAATGGCATAAAAGAACTTTTATGTGTGCATTTGCTAATCCTGATATTTCTTGCTAAGGATAATTTTAACTTGAACTTTGACTATAATTTAGGGTTTTGTTCTTGATTCGGCAAAAAAAACAGTTAGAACTTTTGATTTTGAACGTGGCTAGTTTTTTCACACACATTTCTTCTTCTCATCTCTTCACCTTCCTTCTGCTTTGCAGTGTTGATGTGGAATTCATGTAAAAATTTACTCTTTCCTCTCAGAAAATTGTTATGATGCTCAAGAGCTCCCAAGTGCAAAGTCCCAAACAGTTATAAAAATGCCCACTAGAGGGGGAAACACTGTCAAAAAACACAGCTAGCAATACAGAGAGCCACATGAAATCTTTATAAATGAAAAGATTTATTAATACAAAAATGGTCTGTAACAAAAGAAAGCTCCATAGAGTACATTAGGCAAAAGGAGTTGCCTGTAACAAAGGAGATCGTTTGCAATTGAAGTCCCAAAACAGTAAACCAATGGGGAAGTCAAAAAAAAAAGAAAACAGAGAACAATAAGCACATGCAAAAAATACAATAAACACTCACTGACTCCCAGTGCATTCCAATGAGCCACCAGGAAATCTGGGAAACCCTCCTTCTTTTTAAGGATGAGGACAGTCCCTGGTGGTGATGGGAAGATGGTCCCACCTCTTGGGGAACCACCCACAAAACACAAGGCATATAACAAAGGCTTAGAACAAAAACTTAAAACAAGAATTTGAACTCCAGCCGGAGGGGAATCCTGGCTGAAACAGTGTTTTTAGCATTAGCAGACACTGTGGCAATAAACAATCATTCCTTTAGCATAGATGGTTAAGTTACTTACTTTCCATCCACTACTAACATGCTGCAGCTTTGAGGTAAATCTCATAAGAGAATATTTTGATCAACTACAGTGTTGATCTGGCATAGCTCCTCACTGCGAACGGTGGCATGCAATACATGGGAGCAAAAAAGCAGAAATTTTTTTCTCTGAGACAAAAGCCATGAACGTCAAAATATTTGAACATTAGAAAAGTTTTGATGAAAACAAGTCATTCAACTCAACAAAGCATGTGTTCAGGGCACAGCGACTTTATTGCCATTTCATCCATACACCTTATTTCAGCATACAGTGGCATAAAACGTTTCCCAGGATGGCAGTGCAAAATATACATAAACACAGGACAAGTGCAAAACAGGTAAAGAACTATATAATACTATAATCGATAAATAACCGCTAAGTGAATAGATGGTAATAATTTTAAATAGATTGTAATAAAGAACAATGAATAAACAATAACAGTAAAACTAATTATAAAAAACAACAGTAGTGACAAGTGTAACAAGTGCATAAAAAATCACTACCGGGGTACATACAATACAATACATTTTATTTTTGTATAGCTCAAAATCACACAGGAAGTGCCGCAATGGGCTTTAACAGGCCCTGCCTCTTGACAGCCCCCCAGCCTTGACTCTCTGAGAAGACAAGGAAAAACTCCCAAAAAAACCTTGTAGGGAAAAATGGAAGAAACCTTGGGAAAGGCAGTTCAAAGAGAGACCCCTTTCCAGGTAGGTTGGGC
>JANRMT010062835.1:26329147-26359142 GCA_026402145.1 Polypterus bichir lapradei | reverse complement strand
GATCGATGGTGATCACCTCGATAGACATGTTAATGGGGGTACGGTTGGAATGATAAAGGAAATGGGTACCTGAACAATGTAAAGTAAGTCTAAAATACCTACACAATAACTATAATCGTAATAAATGAACAATAAAACAGCGGAGAAGCCGTGGATTAAATAAAAAGGCTGTAGTTATCAGCAGGGAGACGTGAATACCATGGCGAAGCAAGGAAGGGAATGTAGAGACTGGAGCGACAGACAGCCTTATATAGGCAGGCAGCCAACAACATGGGAGGCGTTGGGATGGGGGACCCAACGCCGCCTCACACGGTGACCGAGCTGCAGGCTATGGACGTATATATGTACGTAAGTAGGATTCAGTTAGCGTTGGGAACCCGCGTACCAAATTTCTTGAAGATGGGCCCGTAAGTAACAAAGACCGTTGAAAAGTTGAATATGACGGCCGACAGTGGCATCATATCACCGAAATAAGTACCAAATTTCAGCGTTCTACCTACACGGGAAGTTGGAGAATTAGTGACATTGGAAAGTTCAATATGGCGGCTGACAGTGGCGTCACACCACCAAAATAAGTACGTACATTGGTTTCAGTTAGTGCAGGGAAGCCGCCTACCAAATTTCGTGAAGATGGGGCCATGAATAAGAAAGTTCAACATGGCGGACGTTGTTGACCGTTATGACCGTTACGCGTAGACTTTCGAAATGAAACCTGCTTAACTTTTGTAAGTAATCTGTAAGGAATGAGCCTGCCAAATTTCAGCCTTTTACCTACACGGGAAGTTGGAGAATTAGTGATGTTTGGAAAATTCAATATGGCGGCCGACAGTGGCGTCATACCACCAAAATAAGTATGTACATTGGTTTCGGTTAGCGCAGGGAAGCCGCCTACCAAATTTCGTGAAGATGGGGCCATGAATAAGAAAGTTCAACATGGTGGACATTGTTGACCGTTATGACCGTTACGCGTAGACTTTCGAAATGAAACCTGCTTAACTTTTGTAAGTAATCTGTAAGGAATGAGCCTGCCAAATTTCAGCCTTTTACCTACACGGGAAGTTGGAAAATTAGTGACGTTGGAAAGTTCAATATGGCGGCTGACAGTGGCGTCATACCATCGAAATAAGTACATACATCGGTTTCGGTTAGCGCAGGGAATCCGTCTACCAAATTTCGTGAAGATGGGGCCATAAATAAGAAAGTTCAACATGGCGGACGTTGTCGACCGTTATCGACTGTTATGACCGTAACGTGTAGAATTTCGAAATGAAACCTGCTTAAATTTTGTAAGTGAGCTGTAAGGAATAAGCCTGCCAAATTTCAGCCTTCTACCTACACGGGAAGTTGGAGAATTAGTGATGAGTGAGTGAGTGAGTGAGTGAGTGAGTCAGTCAGGGCTTTGCCTTTTATTAGTATAGATTAAACCCTAGGCAAAAATAAAGAAGATTACAAATCATAAAATCTATGCTGTGGAATTTTATAAAAATGTGTCTGTTAAATTTGGACTGCTAATACTAGCTATGTTTGAGGAAGATAAAGAAGATGACATTTTAGCAAAAACTATAGATCAGGCATGAATTGCTGTCTTTCCTTGAGAATACAAAAGATCATCCTTAATGTGTGGATCGTAAAGGCCAAACCTGCTACTGAATAATGATGCTAAGATCCCAGTGAAAGTTTTAGATAAAAGGATAGAAAGATACTGCTTCCATTACATCACAAGATTAAACTGAATTTGTTAAAGGTACCCTTCAAGGACTATGTGATATAGAAGATACCACTACAGTACCCTGTCATTGTTATTAGTCTTCTTCCACCTCTTCATCTTTTTGCACTTCTTTGTGGGTTCAATGTGCTTGATCAACCTTCAACCACTCAGACTCTTTTCTTTCAGATATTCTTTTACTTTATCCATCCACCTCCACCTTAGCTTGCCCTGTTCTTCCATCTCCATCACTCTTTTATCCACATATTCATTTTCTCTCCTCAAGACATGTCCATACCACATCAGCCTATTTTGTTGTACTTTATTATATATCTCTTCCACGTTTGTTGTACCTCTGATTGTCTCATTTCCTATTCTGTCCTTTTTTGTAACTTCAAACATCCATCTAAACCTTCTCATTTCTGCCACATTTAACTTCTTCTGAAGTGCTCCCTTTACTGATGGTGTCTCTGCTCCACACATCATTGCTGGTCTCACCATTGCCTAAAAACCCTTATTTTTAATCTTTGTTATAATTCTTTGATCTCACAATACTCCTTATACCTTCTTCTAATTGTTCCATCCACACTGCTCTCTATTGGTTATCTCTGCATCTAAGTTTCCATCTTGCACTACCACTGATCCTAGATATTTAAATGTATCTACTCTTTTCAGTTGCTCTCCCTGTAGGCTAAGTTCTGAATCCTAAACATCATTAAACCTCAAATATTCTGTCTTCTTCCTTCAGTATCTTCCAAAGTCTTTCTCCATTCTTCCAACTTCCTCTCTACTTCCACTTTTCTGGTGGAACACAACACAGTGTCATTAGCAAAAATTTTCTCATTGTTATTATTTTTTTCATTTGCTTTGTGATGTCATTCAGGTGCATTTTTGGGCTCATTGTGAGTGGTAATGATGCGTATTGCCTGCCGTGTGCTTAGTCAACATTGCTGTATACAGTATGATGTTGTTATGCTGAATCCAGGATTGTTTCCCGCCTTTTGATTATTCTCCTTTTTATTGTTGTTTTTATGTTGTTTCAATTATATTTGTCCATTATTTGTTATTTGTATACTGTCATATAAAATGTACTGCCCTTCCCTGTGCTTTGTAGGTGAAACCAAAGGTGGTGGGCCCACTCTGACATCAATGATACAGAGTCCTTCTTATGGTTTTATATTTTCAGTGAGGAAAATTGCAAAATCTGAAAAAATCCCTAAATTCCTGTTTTTGATTTGTCATTCTAGGGGTATTGAGTTATGCTGGATGGAAAAAAATGAATTTAAACAAATTTACCGTAAGGCTTCAACATAATAAAATGTGAACAACATTTCATATAAATGAAAATATATATAAATAAAAATTATGCACCAATTACCTACAACACAAATTCAAGCAATGAATTTTATTTCTTTTTGATGCTTTTCACAGGTAGCAGCATTACTAGATACTTTACCAAGGAATGAGGAATACAGTACATACAGTAGTAACCCAATATAACAAGGTAGATTACAAGATAGGTAAAACAAAAAAGAAACACTGAGATGATTGTGAGAGCCTGCAAATGTCCTGGCATCAAAAACAATGAGCTGAACGATCGACAGCAAGAATCAAGAGTAGCTATCTATAAAGCTCTGAAATCAAACACCCCAGAGTCTCCGTCTATACAGCTTTTATCATACAAACCTGTGCATTGGCTCAGATCCTGTGAAGTCAACCTTACAGTTAATAAGAATGTTTAATGCAGTTCAGCGTTGTGATGCCCCCCTCACAGGACTTTCGCTGTATACTAATTTGCAAAGTTTTATTAGCCTGTCCATTCCACCTCAAGCATAGTAACCTTTCTCAAAATATTGAAGAACTCTCAACTGTATTTCTTCATTTTCCATTTTTCTCTGATGTCCTTCAAAACAATATCTGCCATTTATCTATCATAGTAGAAGGCTTTTAACACACTGTCAGTATTAAGGCTGGCTTTTTTTCTGTAACACTAACAATGTTTCTACACCTTTTGTTTTGCAACATACTCATTTTTTTATGAGGTTTTCTGACAAACAAAGAAAGGTCCAAAAGATAAATGATGATTGACTGACGTGTTAAAAGGCATCTAAAATCATTGCACAGACCAGAGATGTTTTTGTTTTGTTCATTTGAAAAGCAAAAGTATTCCTCCGTTGAAGAATAGTAGCCGTGTGTACAAAGAAAATTATATAATTGACTTGTTAAAAATGATATTTTATTGACATTCTACTTCTGAGATACAACGCATTGAAATTATTATATGACCTACAAGTAAAGAAGACCAGATACAACTATTTAAAAAAAAATGCTGGAAATGCTGATTGAAATTTCTTAAAGCTCTTCAGCAATTCTTTTGGCAGTAAAAAAACATGTCTAATCTCAAGTAGAAAAGCTACAGCCGTTTTGCTGCTTTAATCAGGTTTCCATGGAAACACATCCAAAAGAAGTCATTAAACCTTCCAGGAGCTTAGAGCAGGCAGTGTCAATGACTTTCATAGTCGCCCTGGTTTTTCTCTATGAAGTGTGTTTACTAATAAATAGCTCATTGATCGGCTATCGGGGGACCATGCCTGACCCCAGTTTCAGAAAGGTCTCCCAGCATTATTGCAAGATGCACTCAATCAATATCTAGCCACTGCTTAAACATTTAATTTTGGATGACTGTGGAGATGAGAGAATTGAAGGTTACTGAAGCAATCTTTTGTGACTGCAGTTCTTTACGTTCCATCTTTATAAATCAAGTTATTCTTTTCTCTTTGGTCTTCAGACATTAAGGGTCATATCATAATGCCCATTTAATGCCTCCCACTTCAGTTTATTATAGAGCCATTTTATCGTATATACAAGTCCCACGTATCCCTTTGCTTCAGTCATTTTTTTTCTTCCAGACGCACTCCAAAACTCACTTGTTCTAATCCTGGCTATGATCACTGATTCTGAAATCCTTTTGGGGGCTGCTGCTCTGACTGGACAGCATTTATTATTTATCTTTACCTTGAGTCTGTGGACTGGATAAGCCACATGCTTAAATAGATCCACTGTTTGTTCATATTTAGAATTACGACAAACATTATCTAATTGCCTCCCAATGCTAACTGCGTCATTGTTGAAGACACACAAATATCACCGTTTTACCTTCTCCCCCAAAATGCACAAATTGGACAAATCTGGATACCCAAATGTTTCTGCATGCAACTGTTCCACTACTTATATTTCAGCTTTCCTCGACAGTCTTATAAGACCAATGGTTGAAGTTCCCCCTTCATACTTAAACGAAACTAACCATGCTCTGCAGTTATTTGAAAGCTTTCGGTTTCACAGTCCTGACAGGTGTATCTTTACCATGGGCATTACTTCTCTGTACTCAGTCATTCCTTATAAAGAAGATTTTGTCATTCTCAGACAGGCATTCAACAGACTTCCAGTCCTGGACAGGCGCATCATACTCACAGAACAGGGGCTGGGGGGCAATGGTACTGGGCATCCATATGTGGTGGGGCATCCAATCCAACGAGTGTTGCTCTCCAGGAGGGCCCTGTTTCGAAAATAATTTTAATTTAATATGAACAAATTTAAATTATTATAGCTCATTCTCAGTGAAACACTATGACTTCTAAGTGTTAGAAGTGCTCACACAGGGCCTGACTGGGCCCTGCGCAGCGAAAAGAGGCCTTCCCTTGAAAACATTATGAAAACTATGTTTATTTCACATGGGACAGGAAATTGAACCCATGAGTCAAATGACCTTGAAAAGGGCTTCAGCACGACTCGAGAGATGCTCCGCTCCCTCTCCCTCCCTCAGTCCCGCATGCTCAATGAACGTGTTAAGGGACATTTGTCCAACCTTGGTGCAGTGAAGTGTTTTTACCTCACTTGTTTCATTTCTCGTGTTCTCTTTCTAGCTAGTCCAGTAAGGTAAGTCGGAGAAATATGTAGTCTGTGTAGCCAGAGTAAATCTGGGTTATGTTATAATTCTTGCATGTACAGGAGTTTGGTCAGGGTTCTTGACCTTTCAGATCTTCCGTGTCACAAAAGCGTCTGACCAACAAGTAGTACAATTGTTTTCATAGGTGAGAGTTAATTTGGGGAAACAAACTTAAATGAATATTTAATTTGAATAAAGTGTTTATTTCTTATTTAATATGCCTTTCTTTATCATTTTCATATACCTTCTTTGCCATTCACATTGATAGCACCTCACCTTAGGGGGCATACAATCCAGGAGTTTGCCCCAGGCATCTACTAGCCTCTGCAAGCCACTGTGTTGCCCTCAGTGCTTTATCTTTTGATCACTACTTTTTTTCACAATGTCATTGGCATTGCAATGGGTATCAAAATGGGGACGTAGCTATGCCAACATCTTCAAAATCACACAAGGAATGCCTTAATGGGGTTTAACAGGCCATGTTTTTTGGCAGCCCCCTCAGTCTTGACTTGTAGGGAAAATAAAATGGAAGAGATCAATTCAGAGAGAGATCCCCTTCCAGGTAGTTTGGGCGTACAATGGGTGTCAATAATGGGTTAAATAGAACACACAAAACCGAACACAAGTAATCCTCTTCATGGAGCAAGATAGATAATCTATCATGGCCTCCTCAGAAATACACTCCAACAGTACAGACCACTTTGTTTTTGCACGGCTCTCCTCACCAACTTCAGGTGCAGTACGTTGCAGCTACTCTCAAGGTAAAATGCAGGAATAGATTACAGCAATCACTAAATACATAACTTAAGGTCAAATCCTTGATGCTTGCCTGCAGAGTAGTCAATTGGTCAGCACCTGAGTATATGGAGACACCGGTGAAGTGCTCTGCTCCTTCTCGCCCACTCAGGTGTGCCAGGGAACAATGTCTGGTTATGTCGCCCTCTATGTGGCATCAAGTCTCATTCCAGAGTCTATTCCTGTGTTGTTACACTCCACATCGTAACCTTAGATCTTCAAATGAGTGTCTGCTTATTATTCAGAGAGCTAAACTTAAAAGAAGTGGTGAGGCAGCCTTCTGCTGTTATGCACCTAAAATCTGGAATAGCTTGCCAATAGGAATTTGCCAGGCTAATACGGTGGATCACTTTAAAAAAATTCTAAAAACTCATTATTTTAACATGGCTCTCTCATAGCTTCATTTTAGTTTATTCCTGATAAATTGTATATGCATTTAATTTTCAATTTCATTCCTGGTGGCTCTGTAATCCGTACTAACCCCTACTTTCTGTTCTGTTCTTTTTCTGGTTTTCTGTGGTGACGCACCTGATCAAAGCACCGTGATGTCCCTACATTGATGGATTAAAGGCCAGAAGTCCACATGACCGTCATCATAAAGTTCTTCCATGTGAACCCTGAATACAATGAGGACTGATTGAGGTCATTGATGTTAGGTAGAATGCCTAGAGGGGACTGGGTGGTCTCGTGACCTCGGAACCCCTGCAGATTTTATTTTTTTTCTTCAGCCGTCTGGAGTTTTTTTTTGTATTTTCTATCCTCCCTGGCCATCGGACCTTACTTTTATTCTATGTTAATTAGTGTTCCCTAATTCCTTCCATCCATTATCCAACCCGCTATATCCTAACTACAGGGTCACGGGGGTCTGCTGGAGCCAATCCCAGCCATCACAGGGTGCATGGCAGGAAATAAGCCCTGGGCAGGGCACCAGTCCACAGCAGGGCGTGCACACACATACACACCGAGCACACACTAGGGACAAATTAGGATTGCCAATGGACTGCGGGAGGAAACCTACGCAGACACGGGGAGAACATGCAAACTCCATGCAGGGAGGACCCAGGAAGTCTCCTAACTGTGAGGCAGCAGCGCTACCCACTGCTCCACCATGCCGCCCTGTCCCCTAATTCAATTTTCTTATTTATTTTGCCTTTTTTCTCTTTTTTATCATGTAAAGCACTTTGAGCCACATCATTTGTATGAAAATGTGCTATATAAATAAATGTTGTTGTTCTGGTGGAAAGGGCTGCTCACCTCCATCCGTACTGCTGATTCCCTCCATGTATTTAAGATTGAAGACCCATCTGTTCTGTGAATATCTGTCTAATTGAAAAGAAGAAGAAAAAAAAAACTCTGCGATGCAATACTCTTGGTTTTTTAAAAATGTTTAATTGATTGAGTGATAGTAATATAATATTGTAAATGTATGAGTTGTTACATCTTTGCACTTGTGGCAATCAGCATTTATTACCTGTCCTTTTACACTTGCAAAACAAACAGGCTCTAGCCTAATGTTGATTGATTGTTTACCTCTTTTGTAAGTCATTTTGGATAAAAATGTCTATAAATGTAAATGTAAACTGTCACACAGGATACAGATTTGTTAAGACACATCAAAAAACAGAATAGAAATTACTTAATATAAATAAAAAACAACAATATTTGTCCATTAACTAATTGCAGAAAAATGCCCAGATTGTAGAAAAGGAGTTAGACAGGTCGGACATAGTCAGAGTCCTGAAGACCTCGGCCCCACTATCCTACCTAAGCTTTGTACTGGACCTGCTCAAAAGATAAATTGAAAATTGTATTGGTGCCTCCTCTTGCTCCAGAAGCCAGCTACAGGAATTCATTAATGATTTTACTAGTTTTCATTCATCTCTCAGGTTTATAATCGACATTTTCACCTTAACTGTACCATTTTTAGATATCAGGTTTTTTGTCAGTTCTCCGGGACTGTCTGTCTACTGCAAGCCAACTGAGTCACACAGTTACTGTCTGTACAGATCTTCCCGTCCATGGGATACTGAGAACTCCACCACTTTCATAATTCCTTAGACTCCACTGCCTCTGCAGTGATGAAGTTGACATCTGCATTGAAGCACTGAGAATGAGGACTTTCTTCGTTGATTGTGGATACCCTTCTCATATTGTGGAGTCAAGGCAGGAGAAGACCTTGTCACATCCACTCTAAGAGGAACCCCAATAATGAAACCTGCATCTTGTTGGTCCTCCCATTTCATCCTAAACCTCTCAGATCATTAAACACTCTTTCACATTGTTGCCTTCCACAGGAGCCTTTTTTCCTAAACCTCCATTGATCTCATTCCGTTGGCCATCTAACCTAAGTAAATGTCTTGTCCGCAGCTCACTTCACAGGGAAGAACCACATGCCTCACCAGGCACCTGGAGCTGTAACAGGAGCCACTGTGTCACATGATAAGATGCCCCAACAATATTCTTGAATCTGGTCCCTTTGGTTAGGGGTGGGCTATGTTATCATATGCTTTCATTTTAAATTGTTTCTGGGCTTTTGTTTACTTTTTTTATGAGTTTTGCTTCCTTTTTGGTTTTTTCATATTGTAGAATCTGTTTTTATCACTTATTTTTTACTTTGGTTTATCTGAGTCCAATGTGTCTTAAAAATGCTCATCAGTGCTCTATATAACCTCTAGGGTCTTTCTGAATATAAGTCTTCCCAGAGGAGTGTTATCCTCTCAGACAACATTAAACAACACCCCAATGCAACAGCAGTTATAGCAGAATCCCAAAATGTCAGAGTTAAGTCCCTTTTACCATAGAAACACCAAACACTATGTGGAGCTCCTTCTATGGGGAACAAAGGAATTAATCTGCCAGATGTACGAGGTGCGATCCAAAAGTTCCCGGAATGCATTTATTCTGCAGCCAGAAGGGTTTGGTTATATCAATAGCCGCTAGATAGCAGTTCAAGTTGTCCTTGAGAGCTGTTATCACGCGTTATAATGTCAGCACAGTTGTTTTTTCAAGTCGCAGTTCTCGTTTAAACTTCGGTTGTGTCTGTGAAGGGTAGTTCGTGAAAATGAGTGATTTGAAAGACCCAAAAAAGCTCGACAAGTTCACAGCAACACCAAGTCAATGCTCGTTTGCTTCTTTGATGTGAAGGGTGTCATCCACAAGGAATTTGTGCCACAAGGACAGACGGTGAATGGAGCATTCTACAGGGATGTTCTAAGGCGTTTGCGAAATCGAATTCGCCGAACACGTCCTCAGATGTGGCCTGACAAGTCATTTCGTTTGCATCACGACAATGCACCAGCTCACACATCTCTGATTGTGCGCGAATGTTTGGCTTCTACAAAGTTTACTGCCGTTCCCTACCCTCCGTATTCCCCTGATTTAGCACCGTCTGATTTTTTTTTATTTCCTAAGATGAAGATGAGGCTCAAGGGACACAGATTTGAGACGGTGGAGGAGATCCAAGCGGTAACAACCGAACCGTCTTGAACACACTGACAAAAATCGACTTCCAGAGGTGCTTCGAAAGGTTGAAATCTCGCTGGGATTGGTGTATCAACTCAGCGGGTGACTATTTTGAAGGAACTGTTCACCATTAATTGTTATTTGGTGTGTATGCTTTTAAATAAATGCAATCTGGGAACTTTTGGATCGCACCTCATATTTCCATCTTCACCATTTATCAGGGACCTTGAGGACATGTGAGCAAAAGGTGGTAGGGCTGTTGCAGCCATTCCTGACGTCTGGTTCCAGAGGCTTCCTCTGTCTCACGGGGTGTGCCGTTTTTCAGTTAAACCAGAGGAAAAAGAAGAACATGCCATGAGGTAACTGGAAATCATTTCCTGTTCTCCAGAGTCACTGTGCACAGTGACTTTTGTCGGATCTGTGGTGCTTAAAAAAACTTCAGACTGGCTTCCATAGAATGCTTGGACTCTTATATTTTATTCCAAGCCTGAAAAGAATCAGGAAAGATAGAGAAATGTCAGGATCAGGAAGCAGGTGTAACACAGAAACAGAGAGAAACTTATTTGTTGCTTTCCATAGAAGAAGAGCACTCCCTCAGTAGAATTTAGTCAAGAAATCTTCAAAATTAGTCTCAACATTCTTCTTTGACTGGCCTCCCATCCAACACAATGAGACATGAAAGAGACCCTCCAGAAACTAGAGGTCCAAAATGTTCTTGTGTTTTGCAGTTTTATTCCCAATCATAATGTTTAGAAGAGTTTCTAGTGCCTTCCGTCCTATGTGAAGACTAGAATTGCTAGACTCTTTAACAGAAATTTCATTAGCTAAAATGCTATTCTGTCAGGCAAGAAAGAGTCTGTGACAAATAAAACTAATGGTCTAAAACCTAAGATAATCTCGGTATAGAAATAAAGACCTGCATCTATTTTACATTTCTCGATCTTGCAGATTTGCTTCATACAATATCAGCAAGATCAGACCGTATCTGACAATGTGCAGCACCACGCCTGTCCAGACTCTGGCCTTATTATGTCTGCAGTACTGCAACTCTCTGCTATGAGGAGAACCGGCATGTGTCACCAAGCCGGTGCTTTATTTTGAGTTAAATCAACTCCTTGCAACATTGCATAGGGGAAAATGGGCATACCATGTTTTGAGTGGTAATAAAGTATCAGTTTTGAGTAAGGTTAACATAAAATAGGTGAATAATGACAACAGTCCCTGAGGCTGATTCTGTTAAAAGAAAAGAAAATTATGGTTTTGTTTCAACGTGATTTAATTGCATTAATACAACATGAAAAAGAATTCTGTCAATGTAACTAGAGAGGTGTCACCTGCTGCACTTGGGTCCCAATCCGGGTGGCTTGTTGTGTGGTGGTGCGGCAACGCATTTTAATCAGTGCATGCTCCCAACGTAACTAGGAAAAAATAAGTTATATTCACAATCGGGATCATTTTAAGCTAAATTAACTTAAATGAGATCCATAAAGTAAACATTTCCCAGAGTTCATTCTGTTCATTGCCAATAATTCAAAATATGTGCATAAAATGTGAGGGGGGGCACATGTTACTCCTCTTTAAAGATCAGTACAGTAGCTCTCTGTAATGCCACAAACTGAGTTCAGGTCCTTGATGCTTGTCTAAAGAGTAGTCAACACCTATATATATGGAGAAATTTGTGACATCCTATGATCCTTCTTGATCCATCACCTCTGCTGATAACTAACATCTGGTGATGCCCTCTCTTTTATGGAATCAAATCTCAATCCCTCAGGTGGGCTGGCGCCCTGCCCAGGGTTTGTTTCCTGCCTTGCACCCTGTGTTGGCTGGGATTGGCTCCAGCAGACCCCCGTGACCCTGTAGTTATGATATAGTGGGTTGGATAATGGATGGATGGAAATCTCAATCCAGACTCTTTTCATGTGTAGCACCTAGCTGGTGGAATAAGCTGTCCTCCTCCATTCGAACTTCTGCCTTCCTCAATGTGTTTCAGAAGCATTTCTTGTTCTCTCATTTGGTGAACAATGTTGATTTCAGTTTTTTTTAACTGCAAAATATAGCATAGAATAGAAAATGCAGAAAGCTAGCATTCAAAAAGATTAATGAGTGAATGAAGGTCTAATCAGGCACCATAACATCTAAACATTTCACTTGTATATGGACTGAAGCAAGTACACTTTCATTGGTTTAGGGTTAGTACTACAGTCTACATGGAGTAGTAGAGATGGATCAGTATGCCCAAGTTATTCTGAAGTACTTCATTTAGGTGACCTGGGTAGTGCTTAAACACCAAACTGTGTAATGAACGGCTGGATGTAGTTCCTTTTTACAACATAGTAAAATTTTCCTCAAGGATCTTAGTGCAATATGTATGTTGGTTTTCTCCATCTTGTTGAAATATCAGACTTTTTACAAAGTGTTTAAGCTCAATGTGTCTCACTTCAATGACTTAAGTTTGGAAACCTTCATCTGCTGTTTCTTGGTCAGCACCTGATTCTTCAGCTTCTTTGACTGGGTTATGATTAAGTTTTACTAAAGTTGGACCCCAGCTATTCTGCAGCCTAGACATTCTGAGCTGTGTAAAAACATTTTTTTCTCTCTTTGCAACAATTTCCATCTGCATGTCCTGATGAGTGTTGCAAAGGCAACAAGACAAGTTGAACAGACCAGGCCGCTTGATCCTAAGTAACATCCTTCTGGGCCAGCTCACCATCTGGTAGAGATCAGTGAACAGTGCCTAGAAATCCCTCAAATCACATGATACCACTACAAAGTTGATTATTGACCTTCAGCCCAAAAGCAGTAAATGCCTTTTATTTGTACATGGTGTTTGTTGAACTGCAAATATTAACTTGAATTGCAATACTAATTCATCCCATTTTTCGGATTGATATTAAGCAAGCTATTTCTCCCAGACCACACAAGTACCTCTGACATATTCCACAATGTATGAGCATTGAATTGTTCATGTTAGACTTAAAGAGTCAGTAAGTAACACCCATTGGAGCACCAGATTAGCTGTTTTAAAAAAGGTAAAAATCCTAAATAGCTGTTAAGTGCCTATGTGCAAAAAACAATCAAAGTTTTCCTCTGTATAATTCAAATTCTCAAGTAGGTGGCCCTTTCAATCACCTTTGCTACCTCTAAGTCTACTCCACTCAGCTTAGAGGCTTTGTAAATATCCCTACACCTGCCCAGGTCCTCCCCTGTAAGGAGCACTAGAACAGGAAAGAGAACACCCTTAATCAAGTGTGAGAGGAGACCATTCAGTTCAACAAGCTCGTCTGTTTAGCTAATAGCCAAGCTGTCCCACTAACTCATCCAGATTCTTCTTAAAGGTTCTCAAGGTTTCTGCTTCAACCACTCTACACGGCTCAGTAGTTTGTTCCTATTTGAGTAAAGAGGTGCTTCCTGGCTTCAGTCCTAAATGCACTTCCTCTTAATTTCCACTGTTGTCCTCGTGTATGTGGTTGCCTGTTTAGCTGAAAGAATTCTGCTGGATCTGCTTTATCGATACACTTGAGGATTTTGGTCCCCATGTAGTCTCCTCTGCTCAAGACTAAAAAGATTTAATTCTAAGTCTGTCAGAGTAGGACATGTCCTTAAGTCCTGAAATGCACTTTGTTGCTCTCCTCCACACAACTGCAAGTTCTGCTGTTTTTTTTTGAACTGCACACCATAATTCAGTTCCATTCTCATGAGTGCATTATATAGTTTGAGCATAATGTCCCTTGACTTATATTCAATAGTTTTTTATGACATAACCCAACATTTTATTTGCCTTTGTAATTACTTCTGTATATTGTTTAGTCGATGAAAATGTTGTGTCAACATAAACCCCTAAATCCTTTTCATAGGTTGCGTCTTGCAGGACAGTGTCTCCCATCTTGTGCTCCCATGTGTAGCACTTTGTACTTTTTTACATTAAACTGTATTTTCCAAGTCTTTGCCCTAATCTGAAGGTTGTCCAGGTATTTTTAAATTGTTTTTGATACATGTTTAGTGCCATCCTTACAATTTTAGTGTCATCTGCGAATTTTACAAGTTTACTAATTATACACGAATCAGTGTCATTAATATAAATCAGAAAAAGAAATGGTCGAAGGATAGATGTCTGAGGAACTTCACTGATGATCTCACTCCACAAGGAGCATTCTCCTCTTATCTGTACTCTTTGGATCTCTAGTTGGATAACCAGCAGGAGACAGTTTTCTAGGTTACCTCTGATGCCTGAGCTTTGCATCCATAGACTACATTGTAACGAAAGGTTAGTCTTATGATAGCTGCTCGGTACTGCTTGATCTGTTGCTTTTTCCTACCATGAACATTACACTCCAAGTCACAAAAGCTACTTTCCATTGCTGATTTCAAGTACATTTTGGATGTATTGTTCTCATGTTTATCTCTCAACTCTCTTACATTGCACCCAACCCACAGACTTTGTCTGGTAGGCTGTGCAAGCACATCACAACTCCATGTTGCTTCTTCTGGTTGAGCATGACAAGGCTGTGTGGATCATTAGGACATTATAACAATTTTAATGACAACAGGCCATTCAGTCCAACAATGCTTACCAATTCTATCTAACCAGTTCATCCAAAATAACATCAAGTTGAGTTTTGAAAGTCTGTTATATATTACTGTCTATTACACTATTTGGTAACTTATTCCATGTGTCTGTGGTACTCTGTGTGAAGATTAACCAATTAACGTTTATACAAAATTTACCCTTAACAAGTTCCTAGGTATGCACCCATGTTATTGTTGAAGTAATTTTAAAGTAGAAGTGTGGCTCCACTGTACTGATTTGTTTAATGATTTTAAACACTTCAATCATGTCTCCTCTTAATCTACTGAGAAGGCTCATCTTTTTTAATCTCTCCTCATAATTCATCCCCTGTACTCCTGGAATCAGCCTAGTTGTTCTTTTCTGGACTTTTCCTAGTGCTGCTATGTCTTTATTGTACCCTGGAGACCAAACCTGCACACAGTACTCCAGATGAGGTCTCACCAGTGTGTTATAAAGTGTCGGCAGAAACTCTTTGGACTTGTACTCCACACATCAGGGTGCTATATAACCTTATATTCTGTTAGCCTTCTTAATGGCGTCTGAACACTGTCTGGCAGTTTATACTGACGACTCCACTACAACTACTAAATTTTTCTCATAAGGGGTACTTTTCAGACCTCCCATTGTGTATTCAAACCTAACATTTTTACTTCCTATGTGTTATTCTTTACAATTACTGACATTAAATCTCATCTGCCACAAATCTGCCCAAGCCTGTATGCTGTCCAAGTCCCTCTGTGATGATTCAACAGATTCAATATTATCTGCCAATCCACCTAGCTTGGTATTATCTGCAAACTTAACCAGCTTATTGTTTATATTAATACTAGACATTAAGCCCGTTACAATAATGGGTGCTAGAACAGTAGTGCATAAACATTAGTAGGAACAGTCTATATTACAGTAAATAGCACGGGACCTTGTATGTGGCTGTAATATGCGTCCCTGTATTGTGTGCCTTTAATTTTCTCTCGCAGTAATACTGGTTTGTATTTCCGTAAAATGGCTGTAATTTTCTCTGACAGTAGTACAGTGGAACCTCGGTTCACGACCATAATTCGTTCCAAAACCCTGGTCGAAACCCGATTTGGTCGTGAACCGAAGTAATTTCCCCCATAGGATTGTATGTAAATACAATTAATCCGTTCTAGACCGTACGAACTGTATGTAAATATATATTTTTTTAAGTTTTTAAGCACAAATATAGTTAATTACACCATAGAATGCACAGCGTAATAGTAAACTAAATGTAAAAACAATGAATAACACTGAGAAAACCTTGAACAACAGAGAAAAGTAACACTGCAAGAGTTTGCGCTATAGTGCTACAAACCGCTCGCTAAAAAACACTTTTTTTTAATTAGTTTTAAGCACAGGTAAAAAAATTTACATTTGAAAAATCCATAATTTAATAAACAACCAAGAAAAGTAACATTGCAACAATGCACGCACGCGCCTGTGTGTGTGTCTCGCCCACCTGTGTGTGTGTGTGTGTGTCTTGCGCGCCTGTGTGTGTGTGTCTCTCTCTCGCGTGCGCCTGTGTGTGTGTCTCTCTCTCTCTCTCACGCGCCTGTGTATGTGTGTGTGTGTCTCTCTCTCTCCCTCTGCACAAGGAATGCACAGGGAGAGACTGAACACGTGCGGCCCCGCGCATGCGCACTTCACCAGAAGACACATACACACAGACAGCTGGACGCACACAGGGGTTTTATTAAAGAGGATGCAAATCATATAAATATATTAAAAATAGTAAATTTAAGAGATATTTATCCAGTGTTGTATTTGTGACTGACTCCATAATAACACTACAAAAATTAACCTAATTGTACAAAAATAATAATCTCTATATACACGATATGATGACATGAAGCTTTAAAATGCACATGCTCTACTTCGAGGCTCTAAAGCTCACTATAATGACTGAAAAAAAACCCGATGAGGCAGTTGTTTAGTGAGTAGCATCAGGAGAAGAGATTTAATCATAAAACACAGAAAGGTTGTAAAGAAAAAATGAATCATACTTTTACCAAACCCCAAAACGAAATACAAAAACCTTAGTCAGAAGGAAGTTCAAAAGGTTGATAGCCAGAGAATCAAAAATCACAAAACAACACACAGTATTTAGATTTAGCCATCAAAACTCAGATACTGCAGAAGTCAAAACGACCATTCATTATACTGTCTTGTCCATGACTTCAAAACTGATGCATCTAGAGAGCTCCTATTAAAAAGGAACATGGCATTACAAGAAGGCAGAAATAAAATAGTATACAAGTACTCAGACACTTCACTTTCTGCAAACATGTTAGCATTCAAGATGACAAAATAATGACTCAAAAATTAAAATGCAAGAAGCTCTATGCAGACTAATGCTGGTGAACACTGTATTCTTATCTAACTTGTTAAGAGCAGCTTTGCAGGACACATCAAGTAATAGAACAGTACAGTTACAGTTTCATTTACAGTTATAATACAGTTTTAAAGTATGTACAGTATATAAATTCTTTACAATGCATAACCAACTATCCATACCCTTAATCACTTTTGAAAACTTTTGAAAAAGTTTTCAGACCCCTTCACTTTCTTCACACTTTATTGTTTTGTAGATTTCATTTTATATGGATAAATTTACCATTATAGTGCATCAATCTAAACTCAGTAACCCATAATGACAAAGTGGAAACATGTTCCCAGACAGATTTATTAAAAAATCAAAAAGTGAAATCTCTGTGGAGAGACCTGAAGATGGCAGTTTACATATGCTTCCCATCCAATCTCATGGAGACTGAGAGAATTTTCCTGGAAGAAAGCAGCAGGGAGTGCAGGGAAAACACCTGGGAGTGCTGGGTGAGCACTCAGGAGAGTCACAGGAAGACAGTGGCTGTTGATGCTGCATCAAAGGGCACTGATGTCAAGTTGAGTGCTGCTACGGGGTGAGGAGACATATGCAACCTAGCGTAAAAGTAGAATTGACATTGGTTGGAGGGGTAGAGGATTATCTGGGAAGAGTGGATATCATTGTTGGCCTTGCAGTAGACAAATGGACGGAAAGTTTACTGAGGTCTTGGCTGGGAGATTGAACTACGGATAAGGGCTCCATGTGGGGAACACTGTAATTGTGCATGGTAAGGAATTACTGATGTGTTTCCTGGGAAACCCTGTACTGGCACCGATGTTCATGGGAAACTGACTGTTCTTGGGAAATTAATGCACATCTTGCACCAAAATAAGTTTGTACTTTTGGAATTATTTGCTTAAAAACTGTTATTGTCTCTTCACTTGCCTAATTCTGTGTTCACAGTACTCTTGGAATGACTGTAAATCAGAGTTGGCGAAACGGAAATACTATGTGAATGCTCGATGAATGTGGAATTTCTACAAAACAAAGCTACCTGAATTGTCAGAGTTGTGATATAATGCTGACCTTTCACCTTAGTCAATTGTGTAAAATGAAACATCAGCCCGAATTGATATTTTTTGGTCGAAATGATACATCCTCGATGTTTTATTATGATTTTTATTTCCACAAAAAAAATGTTACTTACCCTTAATTCCCTTTTATGGCAGACATTATAATAAATCAACAGCATTCTTTTGCATTTTGGGTGGTCTCATGGTCTCGGAACCCCTGTAAGATTTTTTTTTTTTTTTTTTCTCTAGCCGTCTGGAGTTTTTTTTTTTGTTTGTTTTTTCTGTCCTCCCTGGCCATTGGACCTTTTTTTTTTATTTTATTAATTTTATTGCAATCCATACAAATCAATCAAGTTTTTACAAAAAGAAAAATTGAGCTAAGGACAAATCGATCCCCACCCCTGAGAGAGCAAGCCAAACGGTGTGAACTTTAAGGCTTGTAAACATACCTAAATTAATAAATTCTTTGTGCTTTATGAGCTTATTTTAAAATATTACTGATTAGATCCTGCCATGTTTTGAAAAAAGTCTGTACGGATCCTCTAACTGAGTATTTGATTTTTTCCAATTTCAAATAGTATAACACATCAGTTTCCCACTGACTTAAAAGAGGAGAGTTTGGGTTCTTCCAGTTTATCAGGATAAGTCTGCGTGCCAAAAGTGTAGTGAATGTAATCACAATTTGTTTGTCTTTCTCCACTTTATACCCATCTGGAAGAACCCCAAACACAGCTGTTAATGGGTTAGGAGGGATTGTGAGACCAAGGCTGTCTGAAAGGTAATTAAAAATTTTCGTCCAGAATAATGTTAATTTGGTGCAAGCCCAGAATATGTGACCCAGTGAGGCTGGGACTTGGTTGCAGCGTTCACAGGTTGGATCATGCCCTAGAAACATTTTGGAGAGTTTTAGTCGAGACAGATGTGCTCGATATATAATTTTGAGTTGTATAATTGTATGCTTTGCGCATATGGAGCTCGAGTGAATTCTCTGCATTACTACTTTCCACTCCTTTTCTGATATATAAATTGAGAGATCTTTTTCCCAGTGTCCTCTTGGATCTTTGAAAGGGAGGGATTGTAAAATGATTTTATATATTGTAGAGATGGTGTCTAAGTCCTTGAGATTGAGCAATATTTTTTCCAGCATGGCTGAGGGTGCAAGATGAGGAAAATTTGGAAGGTTCTGTTTAACAAAGTTCCTGATTTGAAGATAGTGAAAGAAATGTGTAGCTGGAATGTTAAATTTGGAATGTAATTGTTCATAGGATGCAAAGACGTTGTCTATATAAAGATCTCTAAGCAAGTTAATTCCAGATTTTTTCCAGATATTAAAAACTGCATATGTTTGCAAAGGTTGAAAGAGGTGGTTCTCTTGCAGAGGAGCCACAGACAGAAGCTTCTCCGTCTTAAAATGCTTTCTACATTGGTTCCAGATTCTAAGTGAGTGGAGCACAATTGGGTTATTAGTATATTGCCGATAACGTATGTTTATTGGAGCACAGAGCAAGGAATACAAAGAAGTACTGCAGGATTTTACTTTTACTGCGGACTAAGCCTGTGTATGTTCTTCTATTTGTGTCCAGGTTCTTATCGCCTATATATTTGCTGCCCAGTAATAAAACTGGAAGTTAGGTAGAGCCATGCCGCCTTCTGCCTTTTGTCTTTGTAGGGTTGCTCTTTGGATGCGTGGATGTTTTGAATTCCAAATAAATGAGGTTATTGTTGAATCTAATTGCTTAAAGAATGATTTATTAATGTATATTGGAATGTTTTGAAATAAAAAAGGAGCTTAGGAAGAATATTCATCTTAACAGTGTTAATTCTTCCTGCTAGAGATGAAGGGTTGACCATCTATGCAAGTCTTGCTTAATTTTTTCCATGCAGATGGCGAAATGTTGCTGATAAAGAGCTTTATGTTCACTTGTGATGTTTACCCCGAGGTATTTAAACTGTTCTGCAATGATAAAAGGTAGGGTATCTAATCTAATATATGCTTGAGAATTCACTGGAAAGAGTACACTTTTATTCAGATTAATTCTGAGACCAGAGATCTTTTGAAATTCTGTGAGTGCTTTTAAGACTGCAGGCACAGAATTTTCTGGGTCCGATATATACAATACCATATCATCTGCATATAATGAGATTTTCAGTTCCAGTCCTTCTCTGCTAATCCCCTTTATCTGATCAGTATTTCGACAATGTATTGCCAGTGGTTCAATGGCAATTGCAAACAGCAGCGGTGACAAGGGGCATCCTTGTCTAGTACCACGTTCTAGTTTAAAGTAGTCTGAGCAAATGTTGTTGATGCAAACTGAAGCTTCTGGGTTAGTATACAGTAATTTAATCCATGCACAAATGTTCGGGCCAAACCCAAACTTCTCCAATGTAGTAAAAAGGTATTTCCATTCAATCATGTCAAATGCTTTTTCTGCATCCAATGATAATAATATTTCTGGGGTGTTTGATATAGTTGGTGGGTATGTTACATTAAAAAGACGTCGAAGATTTGAAGATAAGTGTCGGCCCCTAATAAATCCAGTTTGGTCTTGTGATATTACCGAGGGGAGCACTTTCTCCATCCTTCTAGCTATGATTTTAGAGAGTATTTTAACGTCGTTATTCAGAAGTGAAATTGGTCTGTATGATGCACATTGTAATAAGTGCTTATTTTGTTTTGGAAAAACGGTGATTAGTGCTTGGCGAAAGGTTTGAGGAAGAGATTGGTTATCTCTGACTTCTGTAAATGTTGCTAATAGGAGAGGAGCTAGCTGAGCGGAGAATTTCTTGTAAAATTCTGCAGGGTAGCTATCAGGGCCTGCTGCTTTCCCGCCTTGGAGTGACTTTATAGCATCTAGTAATTCTGATAACGCCAGAGGTTTCTCAAGTTCCTCTGCACAAAAAGTGTCTATTTGTGGTATTTGTAATGTATCCAGAAATGCATTAGATTGTGTATTGTCTTCTTTAAACTCAGTAGTATATAGGGATTTATAGTAGTCTCTGAAAGTGTGCATTACATTTTTGTGGTCGATGATTTTATCTCCGTTCGCATTGGTGATTACTGAGATTGCGTTGCGCACTTCTTGCTTGTGAATTTGTTGAGCTAAAAGCTTATTAGCTTTCTCTCCATGTTCATAGTAATGATGTCTGGATTTATAAATTGTTGTTCAGTTTCTTTAGTTGTCAAGAGGTTTAGTTCTGAATGTAGAGCCTGCCTTTTCCTATGTAGAGTCTCGCTTGGTAGTCTGGCATGTTCTTCATCTATTCTAGTAATTTAACTTTTTATCTCTGGTATTTTCTTGGCTTCGAATTTATTTCTGTGGGAAAGATATGAGATAATCTGTCCTCTTAAGAAGGCCTTAAGAGTTTCCCAGAGTATTCCTGCAGAGATCTCGGAGGATCTTTCTTTCTAGGATCTTTCTCTAGAAAGAATTTGATTTGTTTAGATATAAATTCCGTACAATTCTCGTCTGCTAATAGAAGTGGGTTCAGATGCTATCTGTGGGGTGAGTGTATGGGGCTTAGTAATTTTAGCTCCAAGATCATAGGTGCATGGTCAGAAATAACAATAGCATCGTATTTGCAAGATTTAATCATAGGCAAGAAGTTATTGTCTATAAAGAAGTAATCAATCCTTGAGTAGCAATGATGTACTGGTGAGTAGAAAGAATATGTTCTTGAATTTGGTTTTAAAAACCCCCAGGGGACTGATAAGTTGTGATCAGTTATAAACTTTGTAATTATCTTTGCGGTGTTAGATGCCGTTCCCCCTGTGGAAGAAGTCATATCTAAAAATGGATTTAGAACACAATTAAAGTCCCCAACCATTATAACTTTATGAGTGTTCAGATTGGGAATGGATGCAAATAAGTTTTGTATAAATTCCTTATCATCAACATTAGGTGCATAAACATTTATCAAGATCATTTTACAGTTAGATAAGTCTCCCATGACCATTACATATCTCCCTTCAGGATCCAATACTACATCTGATGCTACAAATGGTACAGTTCTATGTATGAGAATCCCCACACCTCTAGTTTTCTTTGTAAAGCTAGAATGGAACATTTGGCCAGTCCAGTCTTTTTGCAGCCGGAACTGATCCTTGCTTAGTAAGTGGGTCTCCTGTAAAAATACTATTTTAGCATTTAGACCTGTTAGGTAAGAGAGTACTTTCTTTCTCTTTAATTTGTGATTCAGGCCTTTAACATTCCAGCTCACAAAGTTAACTGTCCCATCATGGAGACATTGATTCTGAGTTTTTGATGTCATTTTATAGTCTTAACTGGAAGTGAAATAGCTTCAGCCTTAATTTCCTATTTCCCATAGAGTTGTTGCCATGCAGCTTATTATTACGTTGTTAGTTATAATTATAAAGATTAAGAGGATAGATTAGGTATAGATCAAGCCTGCTCTCTTTCTCTCCCCCCTTAACCCCCCACCCACCCTTTTTGCCTCCCCAAGTGAGGCTAGAACCCACTTCACACAGTCCCAGTCCTCTGACATACCCAGAGACAGAGCACGTCCAAAGCAATTGGACCTTATGTTTATTCTTTGTCAATTAGTATTGCCCAATTTTATTTTTTATATTGTCTTTTATCTCTTTCTTCGTCCTATAAAGCACTTTGAGCTACATCATTTGTATGAAAATGTGCTATATAAATAAATATTGTTGTTGTTGTTCTGAATAATTTGTCCAGGAACACACTGCAATGTGGAGGTGAAATGACACAGCTTGGAGCTCCAAATTGTCTGAGAACACGTGAAGGCAGCATCACTCCATCCTTGGTACAAGAACTACAAGACATCCAATTGGAATTGTAGGCAGAGCTATGGATACCAGGCATTACAACAGAGTCCCGTGAAATTCTAACTTAAATGACCAACCAGCATGCCTCACATTGCTACTCTTCTACATCAAGATAAGCAAGAATGTAATCATTAATGATCACGTATTATCATCATATTTTACACATTATGTAAATAAAATATAGTTTGCACACAATAGCACTGATTGATTAATCAAGTCTGCAAGCATAAAATACCACATGAACAAGCCACCAGGATCAGATTGGTCACTTTGCATTTAAAACATTTTTAGCATATTGTCTGCTTTACACAGTAATACTACATTGAAAAGATTAGTCTATCATGGCCAAAAAAAAAACGTGAAAAGAAAGTACCAGTGTATGAGAGGGAGAGGGAGACTGCTGAATATCGGCAGAGCTGCATAATTGCAAAAGTAGCTTGCTATTAAAAGACCAATTAACACCTTGTGCAAAATCACAGATAATCTGCAGCCATGGGCCAGCTATCTGATTATGACAGGTATGGTAAGATCTCCAAAGTCGTGCTGCTTTCACTGTGTGCTGCTCTGCTGAGTGGGCTCATAAGTACTTTCATGTAATTAATTAAAACAAAACGTGAAGGTTAATAGGGAACTGGTGCAGCCAGTGAAAGAAAGCTTTTTCCATTATAGCTGTGCTAATTAAACCCTAAATAACAAAGCAGTGTTTGCTGAACTGCAGACGTACAAAGCATAAAATGCAATATGAATAATCAATAAGGTTGACACAAGATGTGTTGGTGCCAGTGATTAGAAAATGAAACATTTTCTCACTTATATTGTTTTGCCTGACAGCTGTGACCCTTCTTCTTAAATCAATATGCAAAGTCTCATATATTTTACTGCCGTGTTGTTGACCGTCACACACTCTTGTGTATGTATTTAGCAACAGGTGAAGGTGGGAGGCCATAAAAGCCACATACTGTGGGCAAAGATGGACAAGTATTAAACACTGGCACTGGACTTCTACCCAGACTGACCCATCACAATCAACCAGGTACCAGCCATTATTATAATCCCCCCCCCCCCCCCCCAACCAAGCCCTCCACACCCTTTCCAGTCACATACATTTCCTACTGATCTGCAAATTCAATAGTACAGTACTGCGGTTCTCAGTTGCAGTTCTGACATGTCACTTTGGCAGCAGGTTTTTGTCCCATCCAATTTCTACCTTTAACTAACCCCTTACATTAATTAAAGAAGCTGTTACTGGCCACTTGTTTTTTGTATCAGTCGCAAAAATCACAAACTGCTATGTTAATAAATTTTAACTCAGCAAGGCAAAAACATGTTTTGTGTTAGACAGGTAAGAATTCATTCTTAGTCTTTTTGTCTTGTTTTTCATATTTTGGCCTCGATGTGGGCAGCATCACATCCTTCAACACATTCCCTCAACACAGTCACTCCATGGTTTAATGCGGTGAGCCCCCTTCTCTACTCCTTATTCACCTCTAACATTATGGCCACACATAGCTTCAGCTCCACAATTAAATTTGCTGATGACACCACCATCATAGGTCTGAGCAGGCAGCTTAAGCGTGCAGTATATAGGCCACACTGACATCTACTATACATCGGAGAGGATGTTGTTGAAAGAGTGAGCCGCTTTGAACTTCTTGGAGTGAGCACAACACATTTCAGCTATGGTCAATAATGCTTACCAGGATCTCCATTTCCTCAGACCTCTGAGGAAAGCTACGATTTCTCCTTATGTTCTCACTCATTTTTACAGGTACACAGGAAAGCCCATCCACAGTGGGTGCATCACATCCCGGAACAGCACCTGCTTGGCTCAAGAATCTTAAGCACTGCAGAGGGTGGTGAAGGCAGCACAGAATATTCCCAGCACCCATACTCCTAAAAATGAAGGTGCCAGAGTGTCTCTTCACAGTGATGCCATGAAGGAACCCTTTATGGTTACCAAAAACCACAGACAGTCCAATGGTTAATGCGCTGAGTCCCCTTCTTTACTCCTTGTTTACCTCTGACTTTGTGGCCACACACAGCTTCAACTCTATCATTAAATCTGCCGATGACACCACCATCATAGGTCTGATCAACAACAATGAGGAGACGGCTTACAGAGAAGAGGTCTACCTGCTGGCTCAGTAGTGCCAGGACAATGATCTCTCCCTTATTGTTAGCACAACCAAGGAGCTGGTGACAGACTTTAGGAAGTAGTACGTAAACCACACTTTACTTTACATCGGAGGGGATGTTGTTGAAAGAGTCAGCAGCTTTGAACTTGAAGTGAGCACAACACATAAGTATTGAGCACATCAATAAGGCTTACCAACATCTCTGCTTCTTCAGACATCTGAAGGAAGTTCAGATTACTCTTTATGTGCGTGCTCCTCATCTTCAGGTCCACAGTAAAGTCCATCCACACTCACTGCATCACATCCTGGAACAGCACCTGCTCGGCTCAAGAATGTAAAGCACTGCAGAGGGTGGTGAAGGCAGCACAGAATATTCCCAGCAGCTACACTCTTAAAAATCGGGAGTGGTCTCCCCTATACTTTCTCAGGTATACTCAGATATGGGAATGGATATTTGATGAGTAAACCACATGAGGATGATTATATTTTTATATTATGTACATTAAAGAACAACAAATCAAATTAATAATATATTGAAAAATTAAGTAATCAAGTAAAGTTGAATAAATCACACTCTATAGCTGCATGAATAAAAGGTAAAGTACCACTTCTGGTTAGCAGAAATAGCCCAAAAGTTGGCAGAAATCTACATTTCGTACCTAATGCTTGAATGCAAAATTTGGTTGACCTAAGTGAAAGCATACTCAAGTTATCATGTTTACATATACACAAATTAAAATTGTATTATGTGATACCTATTATATTGTATTGAGGATTACTTGTGTTCTGTTCTGTGTATTGTATTGACCCCTTTTTTTGACAGCCACTGCATGCCCAACCTAACTGGAAATATATATATATATATATACACAGTATATACAGTACATACACACTACCGATCAAAAGTTTTACATTTCATTTTTTCTAGTTCTTCTTCCAATTTAATCAGCTGAAATGCAATGAATAACCTAAAACGGTGAAAAGGTAAGCAGTCTTTTCTTTGTCTTGTCTTTGCACAATGTCTTGTCTTGTTTGTGTTTTAATTTAACATTTTTATTTTAATTTTAATTCTGTTTTTAATTGATTATTTGCACTTCATGTTATTACACTGTGAACCCTGAGCTTTGCAATTTCGTCTATCTGTATACATGTATATGGTTGAGATGACAATTAAGTTCGCTTTGGCTTTGACTAAACTGCCAGAGGCTTAAATTTAAAGTTTAGGTTAGCAAAAACTGAAAAAAAGGAAATATTACAAATGGGCCTTCTTCTTCAGGGAACAACTAATAGGTAACAACCTACAGATGTTCTGCAGCAATTAAAGTAAATTAAGCCTTGCAAGTTAAAGCAAACAATTTGCATGGGTGTCCCAACTTCTGTCGATTACTTAAAAACCCACTGTGTCTTAAAGCGAAGTTGATAAAGACTGTGTTACTGCACCATCTGAAGTACTATTTGGAAAATATTATGCAGTACTAAGTTATAAATTCCAGTGGTAATAGGAAGAAAACGGCAATTAACAAATTAAATGAGACAGAACAGCATTACCCTTCAAAAGTGTAGGCCTTTTACTTAGAGAAATTGCAAAACAAAATCAAAGTGTCAGTGAGTGCAGTGGTGTCCTACACAATCCAAAGGCAATTGGAAACTGGAAGAAACTCTGATGGGAAGAGACCTGGCAGACCCAAGGCCTCATGCCAAGTTTCTGAGGGTCACCAGCTTACATGATAGGCGCCCCACAGCACAAAAACTTCAAGCACAGCTTAATAGTGCAGGTCAAGAAAATCAAATCTCAGTTTCTACTGAGGAGAGGAGATTTTGTCCAGTCTGCAGTAGTCCACATCCAGTATTTCAAATCCCTATTTTGTCCTTTAAGGATTGGCTTCCTTACTGCCACTTGCCCTGTCAAACCTGCAGCACGAAGAAGATATTTAAGTCAGATTTTCACTGTAGTATGTATACAGTACATAGAAATGAATTTGAACTTAAATTTAAATTTACTGCTGCTGTTTATCATTCAGTGTCATTTGTCCTGGTATCTACTCTGCTTATCATTAATTATTAGAATGCAATTAAAACAGCAAACTCCAAAAGTGAATCATAAAAAAGAGTATTTCAATATATTACAAAAAATAAAAGTACTTCTCAAATTCTTATAAATGTAAATCTCACATTACTGCATCATTTTTAATGCAGAATAATAAAAGGAAAATAGGTCAACTAACTTAACAATGAGATCAACCGAAAGTAAAAAATGACTCACTGATTGTGACACTGGCTGAAACAAAAATTTGTTACCATGGTTGAGTTGATGACTGAACTACTGGTACAGTATACTGACCGATGTAAATGCACACGCTGTACAAATGCTGCAATGTCCTGCTAAGTGCTGATATTCCTACAGCTGCTTTGTCCTCCTTCCTTGCACCAACTATTCTGTGCTGCTCCACAGATGCTTCAGTAGGCTGATATTTAACATCATAAGTGGTCTGCTGAGATAATCACTTCAACAATCTAACCCTGCTGATGTTCCTTGCTCTGAGGATGTTCAATTAAATTGCCAATTTTCATACATTGCTGAATCTATTTGATTTTTTTCCCCATTTTTTCAGCGTCTTTTTTATCTCTCCTGTCATCTGTGTCTCACCTGGGGGGGTTAGTGGGATCATGTGACTGGACATGTGCATTGCGGTGCAGTGTGGGCCTCACACCATGTCACTCTCTCTCTTGATCTGTTGTCCAGCTTGAAGTAGCAGAAAGGCAACATCATCTCCCACACAGAGAGTGACCTACTGGAAATAGTGGCGGTAGTGCTGATGGCCAGCTCATCCCTGACTATGAGTATCATTCAGCACACTCCCTTCTTCCTTTCAACTTCTTCACTTTCTCTTGCCAACAGAAGTTACAGGGTATAAGGTGGGTGTAGTGCACCATCATCATCAAGTTCTTCCATGTGAACCCTTAAAACCATTAGGACTGATTGAGGTCATTTATGTTAGGTAGAGTGCCTGGAGGGGTCTGGGCGGTCTCGTGGCCTTGGAACCCCTGCAGATTTTGTTTTTATTTCTCCAACCGTCTGGAGTTTTTTTTTTCTGTCCTCCCTGGCCATTGGACCTTACTTTTATTCTATGTTAATTAGTATTGCCTAATTTTATTTTTACATTTTTTCTTTTTTTTTTCTTTCTTCATCCTGTAAAGCACTTTGAGTTGCATAATTTGTATGAAATGTGCTATATAAATAAATATTGTTGTTGTTGCAGTAGTTGAACTGTCAGAAGATGGAATATGACAGGCTATTCAGGCACAAGTGAAGGAGATAAACAACATCTAAATAACAAGCAAAGGTTTATGCTGTTGTCATTGATTTCATACTTAATTTTTCTAGCACCTTCTTGAAATGATTGGGTCGATTTACACATCATTTATGGGGTTTTAATACTCAAGAAATGTATGTCTGACATTTATTTTGTGATCCAAATCTTCCTGAAAAAGTTGCTTATTTTTACCGTTATACTGAACAGGCATTATTTTCTTGTGAATGTTGCCATTTTCTTGCAATCATGTTGAAGCATTGTCATGCCAATGGTTTCCCATAATTCCCCAGGGTTGCGCCATGTGTCACGTCGTTGACATCCGAGATTGGATAAACCTTGTTAAAATACTTATTTAGTGCTTTTCTGGTTTAAGACTTAATAACTCTCAACTATGATTCTTGTTTCATGCTTGTTCTGACGAAAGATAGGTTTGATTCTTGGTTTTTGATCCTTTGAGCGGGTCTGGTTTAGGACTTTTCCCCTGGTACTTTACCAAAACAAAAATGTCTTATCTGTCATTTAGGCAGAACAAAGTCGAAACAAACTGTAACCAGAAATCAAAAACGTAAAGAGGCTTTTAGAAAGTACCACACATCACAAATGGGTTTTTAGGTTTACCCACAATCTTGGACAAACTGTCATCCACAGCACTGACCATTTATTTGGTTGTACGATGATATGGTGGCACATCTCCTAGCAATCCGACGTTGCTACATGGCAATGGTTCACCAAAATGGTGCACCGGCAGAAAAAGAAAAAGGCATCAGAGTAATTATAAAGATTACCATTATCAAAAGTGGGCTTTGCAGAGAAGGAATATGTCATGAAAATAACCATATACCCTGAATCCTTAATATTCATGCATTGGGGAAAGAAAAAAATTATTTCAATAATAAACAATGTTTAAACTGTCCAAATTTAAAGTGGTAGCAGAGTGTTGCATGAGTATCATTACCACTTCATTATATGAAGTGAATCTGTGAATATAGCGGAATAAACACTGTAACCCCATGGCAGCCAATCAGGCTTTATTTGATATGGCATGATATATGTATTTTGATAATTAATTATTAATCTATACTAATAAACGGCAAAGCCCTCACTCACTCACTCACTCACTCACTCACTCACTCACTCACTCACTGACTCATCACTAATTCTCCAACTTCCCGTGTAGGTAGAAGGCTGAAATTTGGCAGGCTTATTCCTTACAGCTTCCTTACAAAAGTTGGGCAGGTTTCATTTCGAAATTCTACGCGTAATGGTCATAACTGGAAGGTATTTTTCTCCATTTACTGTAATGGAGTTGAGCTTGACCGCCGTGGGGGCGGAGTTTCGTGTGACATCATTACGCCGCCCACGTAATCACGTGAACTGACTGTCAACGCACTATGTAGAAAACCAAGAAGAGCTCCAAAATACGCTGAACAAAACATGCATTATATAATTGAGAAGGCAGCGAAACATTAAGAAGCGAGCGAGTGACATACTACCATATTCATCAGTACAGCTACTTCGGAAACAAAGCGAGGTATAAACCTAAACTTTAAATTAACTTAATAGACAGGCTGCCGCTGGTGCTTTTCGTGCCCACGAGTAATGCGGGATACAAGTTTAATGAGAGGACGCAGGATATAAACAAGAGTTTTGATCACTTTGTAACTAAGTTAAAATTGCAGGTGAAGGGGTGTGCTTATGCAAATTCCGAGAGACTGTGTTTGTGGGGGATTGACAGTTAAGGCGGGTGGGGGAGTCACGTCATCATCTCCCCTCCCATTTACCTCATTTCGCTCTGAGCTGAGCTCCGCGGCTAACGCCGTCTTCCGAAGCAACTTCGTCACACTGCCACC
>JANRMT010062835.1:26295725-26328747 GCA_026402145.1 Polypterus bichir lapradei | reverse complement strand
ATATATATAGATAGATATAGATATAGATATATATAGATAGATATAGATATAGATATATATAGATATATAGATATATATATAGATATATAGATATATATATATATAGATATAGATATGGGAACAACACTCATATCAATGACAAAACAATTACATTAACAATCATGTTACGTTATTTTTTAAATTTTTCCTTTTCTTTTTCATACCTTCTTTAACACACTATTTCTCCGCTGCGAAGCGCGGGTATTCTGCTAGTAAAAAATATAAAAGGAAAAAATTCCTGTAATACAAGAAATGCAACACTAGCAGATACCAGGAGAATATAGAAAGTATTCTTGATAAAAAATAAAAAAAAAGGATCTGCACAAATGCAGCAGCACAGCTTCAGCTTAAAGCTACAAATAAGTGACTTCTCAATACCTAATAAGGAGATCATGACTCACCTTAAACAATTCTTCAAAAGGAAGGGAATGAGTCAGCAGTTCAGTCAGTCAAAAACCACTGTTGTTGTTGGTCGTGTGGGAGAGACACTACTGCTCGGGTCTGAGTGTGACGAAGAGTGTTTGCGGCTTGACATCACTCATATTTAAACTTGGCCTTGACAACCAAAGCAGAGAACAGTAAAATGACGGAGTTAAGTATAAAATTTTAATATCATCTCCAGTGAATTGCAGCACTGACCTTTACTCCTTTATATCATTTTTGTGGGAAGACCATTGATGTGGGCAATGCAGTGGCTCAGAAGATAGTGCTGCTCATTCACCGTTCAAAGGTCTCGGGTTTCGATCTAAGGACTGTCACTGTCTGCGGGGAGTTATCAGTTCTCCATTCTGGTTTTTCTTTATCCCAAAGATATGTGATCAGCTAATTGGTGACTCCAAACTGGCTCCGTATGAGTGCATTCAGGGGACTGTGACACTTAGATTCTGCGTAGTGCCTGCTGCAACCAGGATATATGTTGACCTACACAGACCTACACAGACTCAAAAATAGGACTGAAGCCACATTGTAACTTCCAAACTTTATCTCCAAGGCTGGAAGTAACATTTGATTCAAGAATAAGCACTCACATTTTTTAAGATTATTTTATGTTCGAAAAGCTGGTATTATTGAAGCAAGCAAGCAAACACATGAAGGGGTGAAACGTAACACTGCATTGTTTCCATGAGTAATGGTTATCTGAAATTCTGTTAACATGTATAAGTTGCAGTGCTGGGGTCAAGCGATGTTATTGGAGGAGCACCACAGAAAACAGGATGAAATAAAGAAAACGCCCTTGCATAAAAATAAATTGTAAATTAGGCTCTGTAAGAGCCAGCCTTGACACAGACGGGTGTATGACACGGGTTCAAAGTGTTTTATTTTCTTTTTCTTCATGCCTTCCTCGTTCCCACACACACAACACAGTCTTAAGCACAAACACACCTTAAACAAATCCTTTTTCCTTTTCCTTCTCCTTCTTTCTCCTCCATCTCTCCATCCGACAAGCGTCGTCGTCGTCGTCGTTGTCGTCGTCATCCTCCTTCCATCTCTGGCTCGACTACTGGCTCCTTTTATAACGCACCCAGAAGTGCTGTAGGTGCTCGTTGACCTACTTCCGGCAGCACTTCTTGGTGTGGCAGAAGAACCGCCCAAGAGGGTTCAGCAGCTGTTGCAGCACGCCCTAGCGGCATCCCGGATCCCAGCAGGGCTGTAACCAACTCCAACTCCCATGAAGCCCTGCAGGAGTCTGAGGCACAGCTGCAACCCAGGGGGTCTGCCAACTAGCGGTCCGGGGAAGGTAATATTCTGGATAGGCTCCCTCCCCCGGTCCTTCTAGCGTGGAGGTATCCTGGTCGGGTAAGGGTCCCGGCCATCCGTCACAGGACTTAAAGATAATGATACTAGGGTGGTTCATCAGAGTGATTCCATAGTGAAACCATTATCGGTTCCCAATAGACCCATCCACAAGAAACTATTTATTTATTTAGATCTGTAAACAACAACATTTATTTCTATAGCATGTTTTCATATAAATGATGTAGCTCAAACTGCCTTACAAGATGAAGAAAGAAAAATATAAAAATAAGATTAGGCAATACTATGTAACAAAGAATAAAGTAAGGTCCAATGGCCAGGAGGACAGAAAAAAAAAACCCCGGGGGCTGTAGAAAAAAAAAACAAAATCTGCAGGGGTTCCGAAGCCACGAGACCGCTCAGCTCCGACTGGGCATACAAAAGGCTTCATACAGTAAATAACAATGAACAGAAGGTAACAGATTAGTGAAATACCAGTTGCTTATGATTTTAAAAAGACTCTCGCCACATTCAATAACACAGGCTAAGTCCAGGTTTTCTTATCATTCAGAGTGCAGAGGAGCATGACAACTGATGAGTGACATCTCTAAATTTCGTGAAAAATATTCAGGATTGTCCAAATCTATGCTTTACAATATAATAAAAAAAAAAACAAAACAGTTGTCTTAACCAACACAATTTAATCTATTGATTACAGGAGAAATGGAACAAGTAATTGATAAGTTAAGCCATTTTATTATTAACATAAATGTTTAGCTCAACAAATAGACAAAAACAAGTCTCAGAATGCAATTACAGAGATTAACAGTTGGAAATAAAATTTGTGAACTCAAAAATAACGAACATGTTAAAATATACGAATACTAATACAGAGTGCAACAAAGCTGAGGCTCTTATGAATGATTTAGTCAATAAAACAAATACCAAAGCACAGTCCATTGAGAATAGGCAGACAAAAATCAAGTGTAATTCCCTACAAATCGGTAAAGCCACAAGTCCAGATGGTCATCTAGAGGAACTGCATATCTGATTCTCTGTTAAATTGGCTCTGTTTAAGGAAGCCAAGGAAGATCAAACTTTATTAACAACACTATACAAGATACCATTGACTTTCTTTTTAAACAAGAATAAAGATCTCTTTAAGTGCGTTTCCTATTCACTACTAAACAACAATATTGTGATATGGTAAAAGTTTCATCTAAAACATTAAATAAAGTGCTCCACTCTGTAATATCAAAAGATCAAACTGAATTTACTAAATGCAGACATGTATTTTCAGACCTTTGAAGATTACTCCTGCCTTCAGAGGTCCTACTATTACTGGCTTAAAAAAAAGTTTGATAAGTCTAAGTGGAGATATGCTTACTATACTACACAAATTTGGCTTAGGGCTCAATATATATATATTTAGATCAATTAAAGTGGTGGCTTTGAGGCTAGGGCTCTGCACCAGCAATCGAAAGGTTGCCAGTTTGAATCCTGTAAACAGCAAAAGTGACTGTACTCCATCTGGGTCTTGAGCAAGGCCCTTAACCTACATTTGCTTCGTCCTGAGTATGACGTTAATTTGCATCCAAACCTGCAAGCAGGTCCTCCAACTTGCAGGGAAAACAAAACTTGGGGGTTGGTGGCAGGATTGGCACTCCAGCCACTTCAAATAAAAACCTCACACTGTTCCAGCGTGGTGCTGAGGTGTCACCTGTTGCAACACCTGCACTCAGGTCCCAATCCAGGTGGGTCGTCGTGTGGTGGGTGTGGCAATGTGTTGTAATCAGCACATGCTCCCAAACTCTACCTCCTATTACATTCCAGCCATAAAACCTCTGGTCTCCTCAACAAATTCTGACATTTTCACATTATTATGTGGGACCAGACTCAGATGTCCATTATCACCAATGCTTTTTGTAATTGCCATTGAACACCTACTATCTATATCTGTTGTGTGTACAGTACATACATCTGTTGTGTATACTGTAGCTAAAGAAGCCCAAACTGACAAGTGAGAGAGGCAGCCAAGCCAAGTAGTCCCCACAGCCCTAGAAGTACTTTTCAAATCAGCAGTGTTCTGGTTCTGAATGACTCCCCAATGCTGCCACCTCCTAATGTTAACCTCGAACGCCCCATTAGTCCTTGCTGCTGATAACTCTAATAGGAATAAATTAAGAAAAGAGGCTTGAAAGCTGAGAATAATAGAAAGTATGTGGATTTCCAAAAGATTATTAAAGTAGATTTAGCAGCAAGAGAACCAAAGAAGAATGATCTCTGTTGGAGAAGATTCAGTGAGAGGGAGGAAAAGTCAAGCACAAGAAAATGATGAAGCAAGAGAGGTATAATAACAGCTGGAATAAAGGACAGAGAAGAACCAATATTGGACTAAAAAGTAACTATGATGTGAAATTCTCAAAACAGTGCCTACTGCCCCAGATTGATGCAAATGGCATGAAGGGTTTAGCCCACAATAAATTCTTTATGTGTAGTAGAATATAATCTATGCAGAAACTTAAATTAAATATTTTAGAGATTCAGGTTGCTAGCTGAACTACTAATTTTTTTTAAAATAATAGACCATTGGAGGGGAGGGGCCATGGATAGAACGTATTACTAAATTAGGATAATAAGAGAAGGAATTGAAGATCTGCCTCTCCTGTTCATTTATTGGTCAAGAAAAGTACAGTATAATGAAAGGGCACCTTTCCTGTTTATATTGTATTCTGAGTTTTCCGAAAGTAAGTATCTTCCACCTTAATAAAGGGATAAGTTTCTGTTTGTGTGTCCATCCAGTTGTTATATCTATGTTATTTCAAAAGACAGTGCATCACAAACATTTTTATTAAAAAAATGCACTGCATTTGTCATTTCAACAGAAGGCGCATCGCAAACATTAACACTTCTTTTACACATCCCACATCAAATGGCATATAACAGGGACATGCACATTGCATGGTGCACTGCAAATATTACCATTAAAGTCTGCTTTGATTACTTATATTTCAACATGTCTTAAAGGAGTAGCACAGCTAGTTAATAATGTTTTAACAACAAAATGCATACATTTTGCTTATTTTGAACATACAAATGGATAACAGACATGTGGATTATGTGACACAAGTAACATGAGAATTGTTTGTTTTTTTCCATAGTGGTTTTTCACAGAGTTTGTGATTGTTCAGCATTGGTCACTGTTTGGTCCTGTTCTATTCAAATCTTTGTTATGTACTTTCTCCACAAAAACAGATGTTATCAGCCACCACTACAAGCTGCATGAGGTAACTAACATATGAAAATTTTTCATTTTTGGGTGGATTGTTCCTTTATCATGTAAATTATTATATGGAAGCAAAAGGCCATTTAAAGAATCATCTTATTATATTTCCTAGTGACTGCTGGGACTGAAAATGGTAGCACCGCATGACAGGTACAGATATTTGTGGATGAGTGCTGACCTATTGTAAGTAATATGCTGCTTAATATGGGACTCAACAAATTAAAAAAGGTCTTTTTCTTCTCTAAACAGGATGAATTGTGGGCAGATCTGGAATAGAAACAGGGGAGATTTATTTCTGAAGTATGAGGGAAATCGTAAAAGTGTTTTTGGTATAAGTCATTTGTTGTAGGAGACAGAGGAATAACTTATGTAGTAGGGGTTAAAGGGTCAGCCAGAAGTAATGTTATTTTTTTATGATTTTTTTGGCTGCATTTAGTGTTTGATGAGGACTGTGATCTGCTAGATTGCTAGTTTGGGTTTCTGAATATCACAAAGGTGATCCATCACACGGCAGAACATGTCAAGATGATCTGGTAAACCTGGCCAAACAGCCAAAGAAAATATGATTTATAAGGTCAGAAATGAGTAATTTCTTGATTTAGATCCACATATCCATTACAAGGATTTAGAATAATGTTGTTCTGGTTGCCTTAACATTTTACAAAGTATTGGTTAATTTATTAAATGGTTTTACTTTACTTAGCAGGACCTGTTATTGCATATGTCCTTGAGCATACATTAGGATTTCAAGATGCTGATCTTCTAAAAATTCTGTGGCTCATAATTGTAATAACTATAATACATTTATTGATATAGTAAGTCATACACTGAAAGCAGCTCAAAGTGCTTTACAAACATTGTCAAAAGTTCATTAAGAAAAAATATATCTGTAAAGGTAAATGTAGATATTAGTAAACTATGTTATTGAAAGTTCTGTGTTAGTCAGTTTATCCAGGGTCCGCAGCACAGGTAATGCCCACCTGTGGCTGATAGCACCTCCTGAAGGGTGTGGTAGCCAAACCTGGCAGGTGTCTGGAAATCTATAGGGAGGAAAGTCAGAAAAACTAGTGTCAAAACCAAGGTGCTAATATGTGGATACAAATCAGAAAAAACATCCAGGACTCAGCTACAAAAGATGTACTGTCACTAAACCCGAATGCGAAACTGAGAACAAAGTCAAAAGGGGAACCAACATGAGTCACCAAAACCTACATAGACATAAAACAGAGTCAAGAGCGGAACTGCTGTGAGTCGAAAATCAAATGCCTGTCAATACTATGAGCACACACACTTACGTAACTGAAAGGTCATATCAGTAATGGGGCTACAGCCAAAACTAAAGTGGAAAATTCTGATTATTGCCAAAATGAGAACTGTCAGAAGTTGATAGCCAGAAGGTGTACTGCCACCAAAATTCCAGATTTGAACCCATACAATACTTAACAGTCGTGCTGCCACCAAATTCGATACCTGAAAGTCAGAAAGTGTAAAGCCACCGAAATCTAGACAAAAAGACTATTACAGAGGTCAAAGCAAGAATTTCTACTGCAACCTCCAACTTGGGGATCCCTTTGCATTGTGATTTAGGGAAGACAGAGGCCACAAAAGATTTTTCCCAACACGTCTCTTTATTTTGCTGTAAAAGAAAACTTGTACAGGGTCTCATCATCTGCATGGTCTCACAGCGGCCATTACACAACTTTTATTTAAAAACCATTTAAAACATTAAATATAAAATATAGATGTAACACAAAACCTGTACGGGGACACATCACCTGTGTGGTCTCACAGAATACCCCCTGCTGGACACACCACTTTCTCTCCTGGGATGTGTTTCTTGATGCAGAACTGACTAGAACCAATACCATCCATTTTGTACCCACGGCAGAAAATAATTACAAGAGAGAAATATGGTACAAAAAGAGATTTATGTATTAGACTTGCTTTAAAAGATAACAATCATTCCTGCAATACAATGCATAATCCTGTAGACATACATATTCAGGCCGGAGAGAAGTAAAGGGACATCACAGCCAAGTGGGAGAATGCTGACAATCAGATGTCCAATCCAGCAGCAAGGCATGTTGACGGCATAGTGAGAGACTTCTGATGTCTGCTGGATCTTAGTCATTAGAAACACTCACACAATTATATATTCATAGAAAGCATGTCAGATATGGGCCACTACCAGAAGAACTGGCTGCTGATTAATACCTTCACCTGTTCTCATATTTTATCACAGACTCTGAGTTTTTTAACCATATTGGTCAAGCAGACATCAGCATTTTTTTAAATTACCCACTTGTGTGTCCTTCCTCATGTTTTCTGCTCATCTCTTTTACCTGACTTACAACTGTCATCTGTCCATCTCTCTGGCAGTCTGTCGCTCAGCTGAATTGCATGGCTTTTTGAAATAAATTTCACAAATTATATTGGCATAAGTTGGTACAAGTGGCCATTACAGAACTTTTTTAAAAACACTTTAAAACATTAAATATAACATATAGCTGTAACACAAAACCTGTACAAGGTCTTAACATCTGCATGGTCTTACAGTGGCCATTATAGAACTTTTTTCTATAAAAATATGTAGATGTAACACAACATATGTACAGGGTCTCATGAACTGTATGCTGTCACAGAGGCCATTACAGGACATTTAAAAAAATCTTTTAAAACATTAAATATAACATATACCTATAACGCAGAACCTCTACAGCCCTGTAAATACAAAATCTGTTAATATTTAAAAATTAAATTAACAAATGAAAACTAAAAGAAAAACCCTCACCTCAGAGCAGCCATTGTAGAACTGAGAGCTGAGAGCATCACCAGAGAAGATACTAAGCACTCATGTCTATTAATCACAGCCTTCAAGCAGTCATTGCATGCAAGGGATATGTGACAAAGTCCTAAATAGACCTGCCATTGCTGTCCCAAACAAATGATATTAATTCTTATAAAAAGTGAAAGAGTTGGGGCACCACCTTGGTGACCCCTGCCACACATGCATGTCCAAGGATTTCTTTGCTGGCTCACTCAAGATAGGTGGTAACCCATCAGGGCGAGAGGGGGCATTGTCACTAACAATTTTGTCTCCTTTTCTCCCCGCAGCTCAGAGAAACCACTCAGTGAGGGAAATTAGCTCTGCCCCTTCTGGTCTTCCCCTTATAAGAAGCCTGACTGCCTCCATTGAGCTGCCTTTTGGGACCGATACCTGACAAGTTTAGATGCAAGTTCAAAACAGAACTGTGGGTTATATAGTTATTCGGCAGGAAGGATGGCTGTCAGTCTCCAATTCTGCTGAGTGAGGAAGAGAGAAGGCATTAGAGCACAGCGCCAGCCCCCTGGTTTGGTGTATAATTACGATCACCAGAGCCCTTAAGCTGTCCCCAGTGCACATGCGTGTGACACTCCCAACCAGCCAGTCTGTTCAACTCCCCATCTCTGTATAGCTTGGCTCACTGTTGCTAACACCTGCCATGTCAGTATGTGATCTTGGGATGGTGATTGATGAGCAGCTATCTCTTCTGACCATACTTCAACTGTTTTTCATTCATGTACATTCACGCTGTACAACATCTGCAAAATCAGACCTTATCTGACAGAGTACGCAGCACAACTTCTGGTCCAGGCTTTGGTCTTGTCATGTCTGGACTATTGCAACTCACTTCTGGCAGGAGTACTCGCATGTCCTATAAAGCCACTGAAGATGATCTAGAATGAAGCTGCTAGTCTTGTACTTAACCAGTTGAGACTGGCACATGTCACTCCTCTCTTCAGGTAGCTACATTGGCTCCCAGTAGCAGCATGCATTAAGTTCAGATCCCTGATGGTTGCCTACAGAGTGGTCAGTGGGTCAGCACCTGAATATATGGAGACACTAGTGAAGTGCTATGCTCCTGCTTGCCCACTCAAGTCTGCCGGGGAACAGCATCTGGTCATGCCACCTCTACGTGGCATCAAGTCTCAATCCAGACTCTTTTACTGTGTAATTCCTAATTGGTGGAATGGGCTGCCCACCTCCATCCATACTGCTGACTCCCTCAATGAATTTAAGAATCGATTGAAGACCCATCTGTTCTGTGAATATTTGTCAAATTGAAAAATATAAAAACTATGCTCTGCAATACTTTATATTCTTAGTTAATTTGTATAAGTTTAATTGCTTTATTGATTGTAATCTGTGATTGTAAATGTATGAGTTATTAAATCTTTTCACTTGTAGAAATCAACTTTTTTTACCCGTCTTATTAGACTTGTTGAAAAAACAGGCCCTAGCCTAATGTTAATTGATTGTTTACCTCTTTTGTAAGTCACTTTGGATAAAAGTGTCTGCTAAGCAAATAAATGGAAATCTCTCTATTATAAAAGGAAATCCTGGGATGAGATTTTTTTAAAGAGATAATTTCAAGTCCCGTGAAATGAGATGTTTGCTAGATTTTTTCAAGTCCCACACTCCTCTCAACCATATTCAACTATGCACATGGTCCAATCACCTCTCATTCATGTGAATGCTTTTGTCAGACACACCTCCTGCGCTTTCAGCTCTTATAAATTTTTATGTCCTTTATGAAAATTTTCCGTTTTATCCTTTAAAGAAGCTTTTCTGGACAGTATTGTTATACATATAATCTATTCATAATAATTATATACGTTTTAGATGACACGTCAACGAGTAAGCAAAGAAGAAAAGGCAGCGCATCAAAAAGAGGCCCAAAAGCGTTGGAGAGAAAAGAACAATAATAATCCATCCATCCATTTTCCAACCCGCTGAATCCGAACATAGGGTCACGGGGGTCTGCTGGAGCCAATCCCAGCCAACACAGGGCACAAGGCAGGAATCCAATCCCGGGCAGGGTGCCAACCCACCGCAGACAATAATAATCTAAGTGCAAATTCGGAAAATAAGGAAAGTAATAATCAGCCCTGATCAAGTGGAATTGAAACAATAGCAGGCCCAAGCGGGGATTTAAATAAAAGACAAAGAGTAGAACACAAAGTAGAATGTCGTAAAGAGGTTCAAAAACATTGGCACGATACACATGCAGAGCAGGTTAAAGATTATGAAAGCAGTAAAATTCAAAAAGCACAAAAAACTGATAGTAAAGATCGCATTAGTGCTAACAAACAGAAGAGATCGAATATATGGACATAGGTGAAGTATGTAGATATTATTCGGCTTTAAAGTTTAAGTTAGAAACTTGTAGATCGTCTAATTCGTGTTGTCATCAGGGAAAAGTAGTGTTTCTTCCCAATGAAGAGGTGTATCCGCGAGAATTAAAGATTTGTTGTTTGGTGTATGATTTTCATAAAGTGTTACAGTAAAAGTATCTTTAAAAAGTATTTGTGTGTTAATTTAATGAAACAATTTTCTTTCAATTTATTAGTTTTTACTAATTTTTTACTATGGTTAATTACTCGCTGTAATGTAAAATAGTTCTATTATGCATATGTAACAGTTCCCATGAAAATAACAATTGCTTTAAATTGTACATCCGGTTACCCATATTCGAGGGCTGGCAAGCGAAGTGAGCAGGGGGCAGCGCCTCGTAGTGTAAGTAAATTTTTGACAGCTTTTGGGCGAAAATGACCTGAAATGGGAGTGGCTCTGTACTTGTGTGTGTTTTGGAGGCCTGCTCCTCTCTTTTTGTGCTTTGTTGGAGCAGGAATCTTAATACCTTGTACCTGGCACTGCTGGGACCACCTGTGGCCCTGTTTATGCTTAGACAGTTGCATACTTCATTTAATTTGGCGTATTATTTAAATAGGGCAATTCCATTTACAATCTCAGAGTACTACTCACATTACAAGAAAATAAAACATAGCAACATTCAATAATTTTGAACTAGCTGTTTAGGACTGAGTGAACACTTGAAAATTGCCGCAGTGCTGCAAAGTTCATTTAAAGGCTGCAAAATTTGCTTACCACTTCAAAGTTGCTACACTTTGGCAATCAGGAATGGGTTTCATTTCATTTAGTAATTTATAGCCTTACTAATGTATTTTCTCAAATAAATAGGAAAGCAAGCTTTTTTAAAATTTCTGCTTGAAACATTATCTTTAAAGGCAACCTGCAATCCCAAAAGCATTTGATACATTACAAACTCTGACCAGGATACTGTAGTTGTGTAGAGTAAAGGACACTTGTGAGTTTTGTATTTTCTTTCTCTTTTACTATTAGACACAATTAAATATCAGTGTCTGCCAAAGGCAGAAACAAAATTACATGTCTGGATGGGTGTTCATTAAATGTCTTTTTAGAAACGTTCTCACTTGATTCAAAGACACTATCAGATTCTTATCATCTTGGAATCACAATTTCCTTTTGCATCTACTAATATTCAAGTCATTTTCCATAAATGAAAGAACTTTGTTTTGCCTTCTGCAGTGCTGTGTATTGGCACTTTCACCACACTAAGCATAAAAATGTTTCTTCATTTCTAATCATTTCACACAGTGCACTGTCACTCAGATTGATATCTTATCACCCCACTGCCCAACATGTGACAATGCAGCTAGGTTTGATGGGGGCTGATGCTTCACATTTGCTTCCTCCCCTTACTCAGATGTTCTGAAACAGGAACATACTCAAGAAAACAAAGTCAAAGGTAGTAATAGGTCAGGAGGTAGGAATGCAGATTAAAGATTAACTTCTGTATTTTTCAAGTTGAAATTATTTATTCACAAACATGGTATATATGCATTTGCCACACAAGTTCCAAAGTTAAGCGTTTTCTATACATTTTAAAAAATTCATAGTCAGTCCTATTTTTTTTAGATAGATAAATTGACAGATAGATAGAAAAGGAACAGTATACTAGATAGATAGTTGACTAGTTGAAGCAAGAAAATTAAAAAGAAAGAAAACGTCTGTCTTGGGAGTCTTGGTTACTATGAGGTATTAAGTAGAAATGTTGCCATTGATAAGAAGGAGCCCCAGTCTCGTTTCTCAACATGCTTCTGCTGAATGATTTGTTGGCTGAAAGTCCTTCATGTTAGTGTGTCAGAGAGAGGATGTGTAGCATTGTTCATAATGGCACTCAGTTTTGTTTTAATTCTCTCCTTCACTACTACCTACAGGGGGTATAGAGCGTATCCTATAACTGAACCTGCCCTTTTAATTAGCTTGTTGATTTGGTGGGCCTCTCTTGAAGTGACGTTGCCAGCCCAGCACATCACAGCATAGAAAACTGCACTGGCCATCGCAATTCCCACATTAAAGAAACACAGTCTGTTAAGGAAAAACAGCCTGTTCTGACCTTTATTATATAGTTCCCCTCTTTTTTTCCCCCGAGTCCAGTCCAACCTGTCATTAATATGCACCCCCAAGTACTTGTAGGAGTGGACCACCACTTCACTTTTTGAATAGTTATCAGACATTGAGATTCTTTGGTGTCGTGAAAGTCAATAACCAGTTCTTTGGTTTTGCTGATGGTAAGATGGAGACAATTCTTTTTGCACCAAGAAACAAACTTCTCCCCTGACTCTTCTCCTCTCTCTCACCCCTTTGTCGATACATCCCACCCCATAAGTGCAGAATCATCTGAGAATTTCTGCAAGTGACATAAACTGGTGTTATATTTATAGTCTGACGTGTACAGAGTGAAGAGAGAAGGACACAGGCCAGTTCCTTGTGGTGCTCCAGTGTTGGTCACACAGTCCTTGAGTCTCATGTACTGCCGTCTGCCCCACAGATAGTCCATTATCCAGGTGATCATTGGCTCAACCACCTGCATATCTCTGAGATTACCCCTTAACAGGGATGGCTGGATGGTACTAAAGGCACTGGAGAAATCAAAAAACATAATCCTCACAGCGCTGCCAGCTTTGTCCAGGTGAGAATAAGCCTTGATAGCAGACAGATAACTGCATCCTTCACTCTAGTCTGTCTGTCTACTAGACAAACTGCAGTGGGTCCTGATGGTCTAGCACAAGAGGACTGATACAGTCCAGGACCAGTCTCTCAAAGATCTTCATGATGAGAGATGTAAGTACCACTGATGTAACTTCTGGGGCACAGAGCCTAAAACTTGTGAATACATCCATTTTTAAGCCAAGACGTCAAGCATTGTTCTGTGTCTTCAGATTACACAAACATTGTAAAATAGCTTATACATGTAATATTTGACAACAAAAATATTATGAGATGCAGCCATTTTAAGTGCAACTGCACTTATCTTCTTCTGCCTCAATCTTTCTCCCTCAGGGTTGTAGTTTCTTCTAGAAAGAAGAAAATCACAGTAAACTCTTCCTGCCATGTACTTGGTATCATGTTGATTTATTTCCAAAATTTTTGTGATGACTCTTCCCATGAAATCCATTTCTATTCCACAAGCAAACAGAAAATGTATCCTTACCTCAAGAAACAGACTACCAGAACTATGCGATAAAATGATTACTTTCACATCCTGTTTGCTGTCACAGACGTGTCAGAAACATAGAAGGCATGATTTCTTATATCAAAAGTTTTGCTGCTTTAAAGAGGACGTAATTGGTAAATTTTAGAATTTTATTTTACAGGACACTCTGTGCCCATAGGTTACTTCAACAAAAAACCCAGGACTGACTATATATTTTTAAAAATGTATAGAAAAGGTATTATCTTTAGAACACAGTTTATTTGGTAAATGCATATATTTTGGTAAATTCATATATATTACATTTGTGAAAAAATAACAGACTTGAAATATACCAAACTTATTCTTTAAGGTCATTCTTCTAGGTGATCAGTCAAACCACCTGCACCTCTGAAAAGGTAACCCACCTGAAGCTGAGTATGTGTAGGCCTGGCCTGTACTTGGATGGGAACCCATCTTGAAAAAGTTTGGGTTCCTGCTTGAAGAGGTGTTGGTAAGGCCATCAAAAGGGCTTACCCTGTGGTTTGTGTGTGGATCCCAATGCCCCAGTGCAGTGACAGGGACATATTTACATTATCCTTAGGATGAAACTTAAAATGGAGGTCCTGACTCTCTGTGGTCATAAAAGATCCTTAGCATCTTTCAAAAAGAGTAGTGTGTACTCTAATATCCTGGCTAAATTGCCAACCGCTGCCTGGTCATTCTGCCTCTAATTGGGTAACCATCTCTAACCCCCTCATCTTCTAATAACTAATATGTGGTGAGCATAATGGCACAAAAATGACTGACATTGCAACATCCAGGTAAATGATACAAATTTATAATTATTGAATGGGTACCCCACTGTCTATGTAAAGTAATTTCAGTAAGTTAAAAAAGTGCTGTACAGTATAAAAATAATAAATCATTATTAATCAATTATTAAGCAAAATCAAATCCTTAATTCATTGCCAGAAATTTGTAACCCTAAAAACTTTTATGTAGGAGATATAAATCCAAACATTTTGGTAGAGTTCCACAATTTTGGACAACGTGTTCTCTACAATGCCAACTTTTAATGGTCGCTCTGATGATGTCGTCATGTGCAAATTATTTTCCTTTGCTCATCATCTTTTTTGGATTGCAGAATTCTTGGCACTACTTATTTCTAAAAAGTTGCGGTCATAAAGGTTTTGTGTCTTATTTCAATGCTATCCTGATTTTCATGCATGTTGCCAATCTATGCATTTTGTTGTTTTCTTCTTTTTTCAAGTTTAACTGTGAAGTCATTTGATGTATAAGTTCAATATCATTGTATACAATGTTATTTTCTTTAAAAAAAAAAAAATTATAAAAGGAAGTATTCCTAAATGTCCAAGGAATGGCCTTGGAGGTTATGACACCTGACATCTTTAATGTGACATGCAGTGGCATAGATAGCTTGCTGCAGGCCCCTGTGCAGTGCCCTGAGGTGGCCCCTCCTGTCTAGCATAACTGTTAGCAATTTATTCACAACTCGTTCCTATGGGCCGGCTGGGCACTGGTGTCACGTTGGAGACAAACAAACCAGCTCTCTAAATGAAATTTGTAATAACTTTTTAAATCGCTTTATTACAGCCGCTGTACTAAAAAAAATAAACTGTGAGAACAGAATGTGGGAGGTGTGGGTAGTAGTAGTACATTTGTAACAAATTAAAATGACAACACCAGCTAACAGGATACTACTTCACAATCAACCTGTTTTACACAAGTTCTGAGAAAACGGACATCATGAAGTGGTGACGCTCACTAATCCTCACAGTGGTGACACTAATGCACTTAAGCCATACTAAGGTACACAATAAAACAGATTCCAGATATATTAAACTGTTAAAGCTTATAAAAATGGAACTGACTGAAAAGTCACAAATCATATTACTTATAATATCACTTCTTCTTCTTTTGGCTGCTCCCATTAGGGGTTGCCCCAGCGGGAACCTTAAAATACTTGCTTGTTGCACAAAAGTCTCAATGATGTTTAACGCATCAAGTTGTCTGACACGCTCGTTTTCCATTGAGAGTACAGCCGAGCCACTAAGTCTGTCTTGCAACTTGGTGCTTCTGAGGTCATTTTTGATTAATGTTAACTCTGGTAACGATCGTTCACATGCTGCAACAGTCACTGGCACAGTCAGCAGTAACACGTAAGCCGTGCAAACGTCACTGGAAGTAGACAACAGTGCGCAGAGATCTGTCAGAAACAGTTCAGCTACGATTTCGAAAACAGTCGACTTGGTAGACAGGATCGATTTAAAACATGCACGAAATTACAACAATTCATCGGAAAACACTGGTGAAATGTTGGTGCTATAGCATTCAACGAGAAGATCGACAGGAGCATACAATTTGTCGTCAGCCATCAAATTAATGGTAACAAGACATTGAACATTGAAGCCACTGCACTGAGACTGTGAAACCGCTGTTGTAGTTAAGTTAGTAAAAAATAAAAAATATATGGCCCCGAGTACGCCCCCAAGCTCGTAGGCCCCTGTGCTTATACAGACATATCTAGACATCTGTGATTTTGGTGGTCTTTGATACATGAGTAACTAAAGCTTCCAATTAATGTATATTGGTAAAAGTTTCATACTTTTGCAAATTATCTGATGTCTAATGAACAATACTGGAATTGAATTGGCAACATATTGCTTTTTTGCTTGGCGAGAAATTAGCTTTACTGTGTACTCTTGATGACAGCACCCCACATCCCTTTTTGCACCTGAAGGTATAAGCAATATTTGTCTCTTTTTCAGATTGAAACTGGGCACAATGCCGTTGTTATTATTGTGCATTACTAGGGACCGAGATCTTGGTTTCACCTTTTAAAAACAATACCATCTTATTGCACTTACCATTTTCTAATTCCTTTGCTTACTCCCCTCACACTTTCCACTCTGTATTTCAGCACTAGCTTGTCAGTGCCTTTTGTACTTTCCCTCAGCCACAGCTGCTGTGTTAAGTCCTTCAACACCAATTATTCAGAGTGCCATTTGGTTAAACAATAACCCAGATGCCATGAAAAGTTGTCAGTTTTAGTGGCTTTGGAATGCCTATCTGGCAAATTTGTAAACCAGAAAAAAACAACTATCTATCCTAGCAAGAATGAAAGCAATGTACATTTACGTTAAGAAAATGTTTATACGGCTCTTGGAATTTGGGCATCCACTTTTTAATTCTCTGATTAACCCAAGCTTGACTTTAAAATACTGCTTATGATTTACAAAGCCTTAAATAATCTCACTCCATCCTATATTTCAGAATGCCTGTCACCTTACACTCCAAATCGTAACCTTAAATCTTCAAATGAGTGCCTACTTAGAATACCAAGAGCTAAACTTACAAGAAGTGGTGAGGCAGCCTTCTGCTGTTATGCACCTAAAATCTGGAATAGCTTGCACAGAGAAATTCGCCAGGCTGATACAGTGGAGCACTTAAAAAAAATGCTAAAAACTCATTATTTTAATATGGCTTTCTCATAGCTTTATTTTTGTGTAACTCTGATATTCTGTATATGCATTTAATTATCATTTTCTTTCATTGCTCCACAATCCATACTAACCCCTACTTTGTCTGCTGTTCTCTTTCCAGTTTTCTGTGGTGGCGATCTGCGCCACCACCACCTGGTCAAAGCACTGTGGAGTCCCTGCACTGATGGATTGAAGGCCAGAGGTCCACATGACCATCATCATCAAGTACTTCCATGTGAAGCCTGAAAACCATGAGGACAGACTGGGATCATTCATGTTAGCTAGAATGCCTAGTAGGAGCTGGGAGGTCTAGAGGCATCGGAACCCCTGTAGATTTTGTTTTAATTTTCCAGCCCTCTGGAGTTTTTTTTTGTTTGTTTGTTTTTTCTGTCCTTCCTGGCCATCGGACCTTACTTTATTCTTTGTTAATTAGTATCACTTAATTTTATTTTTATATTTTTTTCTTTTTTTCATCTTGTAAAGCACTTTGAGCTAAACCATTTGTATGAAAATGTGCTATAGAAATAAATGTTGTTGTTGTATCTTGTTGTTTGTGAGCATACTAGGTCCTAGCTTCACTTTAGATTGTGTACAGTTTTTTAAAAAGGGGCCTTTCTTTTGTCTTGTATAATTATTCCACCTCATCCATGTACTGAACCAGGTAAATGCAATGTTAGGGCTTCTAGAGCCCATCTTATCAGCATCAAGCAACAGTGAGATATGCAGTTCCTCTAGATGACCATCTGGACTTGTGGCTTTACCGATTTGTAGGGAATTACACTTGATTTTTGTCTGCCCTGCTTGCCTATTCTCAGTGGACTGCACTTTGGTATTTGGTTTATTGACTAAATCATTCATAAGAATCTCAGCTTTGTTACACTCTGTATTAGTATTCATATATTTTAACATGTCAGTTATTTTTGAGTTCACAAATTTTATTTCCAACTGTTAATCTCTGTAATTGCATTCTCAGATTTCTTTTTGTCCATTTGTTGAGCTAAACATTTATGTTAATAATAAAATGGTTTGACTTATCAATTACTTGCTCCATTTCTCCTGTAGTCAATAGATTAAATTGTGTTGGTTAAGACAACTGTTTTTTTTTATTATTATATTGTAAAGCATAGATTTGGACAATCCCAAATATTTTTCCACAAATTTTAGAGATGTCACTCATCAGTTATCATGCTCCTCTGCACTCTTAAAAACAATGATAAGAAAACCTGGACTTAGCTTGTGTTATTGAATGTGGCGAGAGTCTTTTTAAAATTATAAGCCACTGGTATTTCACTAATCTGTTACCTTCTGTTCATTGTTATTTACTGTATGGAGCCTTTTGTATGCCCAGTCGGAGCTGAGCGGTCTCGTGGCCTCAGACCCCCTGCAGATTGTTTTTTTTTTCCCCACAGCCTCTGGAATTTTTTTTTTTCCTGTCCTCCTGGCCATCGGACCTTACTTTATTCTTTGTTACTTAGTATTGCCTAATCTAATTTTTATATATTTTTCTTTTTTCTTTCTTCATCTTGTAAACCACTTTGAGCTACATAATTTATATGAAAATGTGCTATAGAAATAAATGTTGTTGTATCTTGTTGTTTGTGAGCATACAAGGTCCTAGCTTCACTTTAGATTGTGTATATTTTTTTTAAAAAAGTGTCTTTCTTTTGTCTTGTATAATCCTTCCACCTCATCCATGTACTGAACCAGGTAAATACAATGTTAGGGTTCCTAGAGCCCATCCTATCAGCATCAAGCAACAGGCAGGAACCAATGCTGGGTAGGGCACCTGTCCATCAAAAGGTGCCCTCACACACACATCCATGTTTGGTCAGTGCCAGAGTACCAATCAACCTAACCTGGACATCTCTGGGATATGCAGGAAAGGTTGTTGTATCCTTGAAAAAATTCACCCAGACATCTGCAGATCATGCAAACAACACACCAGCGGTGAACATGGATCATAGAGCTACAAGACAGCACTACTTATTTTAAGACACCCAAATATCATTCACAAAATACTAGTTAATGCAGAAGTGAAGAAGTATTTAAAGTATTAAATTGGATGCATAAATAGAGTACATACACTATATATCAAACTTGACTATTTATTCATACATTTCAAATTTACAATCAGTACATATAGATATGTACTGTATTAAAATTAATTATACAATTATTGAGCAAACTATTAGGCACGCTGTACTAACTGAGTAGGGCCTCCTGTGCTCTCTGGCATGGGTTCCACAATTTGCTGAAAACATTCCTTTGAGATTCTGGTCCAAGTTGACCACATCCGTGCTGTGAATCTTCAGTTCCACCACATCCCAAAAGTGTTTTGTTGGGTTCAGATCTGGTGACTGGGAAGGCCACTGAAGAACACTGAACTTTATGTTCATAAAACTAGTTTGAGACAACTTTTGCTTTGTGACAAGGCACAGTATCATTTTGGAAGTAACTATTAGAAGATGGGTAAATTATGGCTACGAAAGGATGCACATGATTAGCAACAATACTCAGACAGGCCGTGGTATTCAAGAGATGATTAACTGGTATTGACAGGCCCAAAGTGTGCCAAGAAAACATTCTCTGCACCATTACACCACCACCACCAACCTAGACTGTTGACACAATGCAGGTTGGGTGTATAGATTCATGTCGTTTTCACCAAATTCTGACCCTACCATCTATGTGCGTCAGCAAAAATCAAGATTCATCAGACCAGGCTGTGTTTTTTCAGCCTTCAGTTGTCCAGTTTTGGTGACCCTGCGCCCAATGCAGTCTCATCTTTCTGTTCTTGCCGTACAGAATTGGAACCTTATGTGGCCTTCTGTTGTTGAAGCCCATCTGCCTCAAGGTTTGACATATTGTGCATTCTGAGATGCTTTTCTGCTCAGAAGAGTTGTACAGTCTACCCATTCTTCTCTGGCCTCTGTCATCAACAAGCTGTTTCCGTCTGCAGTACTGCCTCTCACTGGGTGTTTTTTGCTTTTGGTACCATTCTGAGTACATTTTAGAGATAATTGTGTGTGAAAATCCAGGAAATCAACTGGTATAGAAACACTCAAACCAGCCTGTCTGACTCCAAATATCATGCCCCAGTCAAAATCACTGAGGTCACATTTTTTCCCCCCATTCTAGCATCTCTAAAACAGAGAAGCACACAGACTGACATGGCTACAGTAACTAGAGAAGCGTATTAATGAATGTAGAGGCCACTACCTAATATATAAGCTGGCTGCCCCAAAAGAGCAACAGTCCAAAGAATGAAAGGAAATGATGTATATGCTAGTGATGTTTTTTCTTTACTGCACTAACCACTATATGTAATATTTGTAATTCTCATTTTTTTCCTTGTTTTTTGTATCTGTCATAATCAGCACCTCACCTAAACACAGCAAACAGCCTATAGCTACTTGCAGGTTTAAGCTAAAACAAGCAAAACAACTATTAATATCCTCAAAATCTAACACTCAAAATCTAATAAAACCCCATAAACGAAAGATGACCGTAAAACCTTGGCTGTCAGTAAAAGGGCAAATGAAGAATCTTTATAAATGAAAGATTAGAAACAAAAGCTCAATGGAGCAAAAAGAGGAGTTACCTAAATGGCAGTCAACATCAAACACGTCCAATACGATATCCAAAAATCGAGATATAATCAAAAATCCACAAAATCCAACACAGAAAACAAAACTCCTTGAAACTCATATAAAGGAATGAACCCAACTACTGAGCCTTCTCATCCAATTTAAATGGCCTGGAAGGGATCAGAAAAGGTGATGTCAGGGTGGCTCCACCTCCTGTGGCTCCACACACAAAAAACAAGAAATGTAACAACATTTGAAGTGATAGAACACAATTGTAAAATCAAATATTAAATCAACAAAAATAACATTCAGACATAAATAATAACTTAAAAGTAACAAAAACAACAATATACATAACCCAGTTACAAAACTGCATCTATATTCTCAGTTTTGACATTGTGTTTATTATAAGAGCGTGTATTCTATCAAGTTTGTTTGTTTCTTTGTCATTATTTATTTGATTACACCATGCTGCCATTTTGTGTATGAATTATTGTGATTGCCATCTTTTTGTAGTCCAGATGCTGCTTGGCCAATGATATTCATGGAAAGAATCCTTACTGCTAGTCACATGGCTTATAACCTGTTTTGTCACCATCAAAAATTGTGACACAATAGTCCTGCCATCCAAGTTTTTGTATTTGTTCTAAAAGTATAGAATAGTTGCATAGTAACAAATTAGAAATGTGTTTGTGATTGTATTTGAGTATGTTTTGAGCATTATTCTGCATTACTTGAGTATACATTTTTCTATCTACTTTCACTTTTATTCCACTACATTTTTAAAGGCAAATGGTTACTTTTACTCTGATATACAGTATTCTGCACATCTGTTACTGCAATAATAAACTAGAAAACAAACAGGCTATGCTAATACACATTGCTTTATTTAAAATTCAGGCTTCCCAACTTTCAAAATATGCGACATAGCTCTAACATCCAGTCTACTATGCAGTCATTCCAAGTACAAACGTGGTGAAGCTGGATGTTTGCGGCAAAGCTGAATGTTCAGGATGTGCAATCCCAGTCTTTGTAATTTCCACAGCTGATGCCTGTTAAAAGGGACAGGCTTGACCAACAGACTGCAACAAGGTGGACTTCAGATTGTGAACTAGATGTAAAGGTCATTCCTTTAAATGTAAAAGTAGAAGTGATAAAGTCTAGGTAAAGCACTTGATTAAATATTTAATAAGAATAATGCCTTAATAGATTTTTTTAGATAACTAATATTATTAAACTACCTCTGCCAATTTTCATCTGATTCAGTGTTATTTGAACAAAAATAAAGGTAATTTATGGGACCAGGGAACATTTAAAATGTTTTCCATTTAAATTAATTGTAATTAGATGCTCAGGTCACAAAAAAATCACTTTGCAATGGGGTTTTCTGGAACAGATTAGCTGCTTCTTAAAGCAGAGGAAGCCTGCACAGCTCTTCTGTTAGTGCCTACCCCACTGAAATAGGATACTATCATTAAAATGTCTGCCTGTGGTGAATGTCACTGCTTAAAGTTGTACTTAGTTGGTTCATACTTTAGTGATTGTAATACAACTTACATGCAAAACAAGGTAGCCTCAATTTTTTTTTGACTATACCAGATATACAAATTATAGAGAGATCCTGTATTTATTTGTACTTTTGATACTTAAGTAGCTTAATATCTGACGCTTTAAAACTTCTGTTTCAATAGTTTTCTCGTAAGCAAAATTTACTTTTTTGAGTCACTTTGTAGAAAGGTATCTCTGCTTTTACTCACGAATGGCTAATGGGTACTTTATACAACTGTAAAATACTTTGGATGTGTGTTCAGTTATTTCACAAATCTTCTTCAGGAGTTAGATCTTTTCTACAAAGTCTGACCATTTTTTTTTTGGTATTTTCTTCTCCTATGTCTCTAGATTTAGGACTTTGATCTTTGTTCTCATTTTCTGGGAACTTTTCCACCCAAAACTTTGGTAGAATCTTGAATTTATGTTTGCATCAATTGTGTTGGTTTTCCATGTGGGGCATTTTCCTATTGTCTTTTCCTGTACTTTGTGTGGCCCACTAAGACCAAATAAGTTAGGTCAAGTAACTAGTTTGCTTGTCTTTGAGACCCATAACCACCATTCATCAAACTGTTTCTCTGATGTTTGGCTAAAAAAATGTTGCCCCTTGTCATCCTTCCCCCTGTAGAATCACGTGTGGAGTCCCTCTTGGAGAAATGACAACACATATCATCACTGGGAGTTTCTTTCAGCCACACCTGCAGTGACCCACTGCAGGAGTTTCCACAGTGAGTTTGTGACCTATGTCAGAATGGCATTTCCACTGACACCATTACTTTGTTTATAGAAACAGCAGCCATTACTGCTCATGTGGTATATGACTTGTGACATTATCATCATCCTGACCATATCAAAGATGGCAGCAGACTTAACCTGGCATTTTAGTATTAGGACTCAACCTTTGAAAGAAAATCCATTTTTTGCTTATATTGTGGCAACAATTGTAGCTCAAAAACTGCTTGGCTAGACTGCAGCCTAACATGTCTCACTGGCTTAGGATCTTTAACCATCCGCTTTGTTTCATATACTGCCCCTTTGCAGTTTGAAATACTATTTGGTGAACGAAATTGGCTTTGGTGAAGGATAGTATACTAAGGACAAAGTCTGATCGCTGTCTTTCTTTAAAAAACTTGCTTAGTAAATCTGATGCTATCCCTTTAGTTGAGGTAGCACCAAAAGTTTACATAAAACAAGGAATATTGTCCAAGGAGGTGGTTTTGAATTATTTTATATGTAGAACTACATATTACCCCCAAAAACATGTAGTTTATTTTATGTCTTTTGAGGTGTTCATATCGGATATGAAAACTAAATTCATCATGAATTAATCGGATAACTTTTTATCTGACCTAGTTATAAGGGATGATTAAGTAGAATAGATGTAACACTACCAAATATTCTACATGCCTGCTAAATTCATCAGAATTCTGCCAGTTCATTAACACTAGAATCCCTGAAGCCTACAAAAAAATTAATCCTGGCCACCTTAAATTCCTTTGCACCACTCCATCAGCGTATTTTTGTTTTGTAAACGTGTTGATCAGCACAAGCAGCAAGCACCTTGCTATCCCATCACCCCAACCGCCACAGCTCAACTCGGGAAAAAAGCTCTCCCAGCTCAAGTCTTGTCTATCTGGTTGTGAGGTGCTTGGAGTTGTATAGGGTAAATAATACATTGTTATTTGGAACACGTGCATGTCATGTGTGTTCCATGTCTACAACCATTTATGTAAATGTAGGATGACAGGAAATGGGATAAATGCAAGAAATGTTGAACACAAATCTAAAACAAACTTTTTTCATGTTATAGTACTAACAAGAAAATTTTGACATGAAGTTTATAATGTTTGAAGACTGAAGTCCAAATATCAAATAAACACTTTCACAAAAGGTACAAGTATAATAAAACAAGTGCGCTTTTATAAAAAAATACAAGTGAAGAAAAAGAAATCGGGTTAGGGTAAGATGCTGACACAACCGCTTGGGTGGTACAGCGGTAAGAACTGTTGATTCATAATCAAGAGATTGCAGGTTTGAGTCCGGCCACTTCCCAAAATTACTGTTTTGAGTAGTGAGGTGCTGTTATTGTTACTATTATACAATAAAAACATACATTTGATTTGAGTCTGTAACAGCCGGTGTAAATTTATGGTACTTGTAAAGGTTTTCGTTTTTTTTTAGTTTTATTCTGTCAGTCACGTTTAAGCTCCCCTGATCTGACACTACTGTTTTCATATAAAGACGTGCTATAATAGAGGTGAACTCAGATGAGGATGAGGATTCTACATCGGAGAAAGAGAACAGAAGACCTCACCGCAAGAAACGTTCGCTCACACATAAGAACAATGCAGCTGCACCAAGCGGAAAGGCGAAGGATGGCACTGTTTGGATGTAGCAAGAGGCTGGGTGTCGTCCTGCCAATGGATATTATTGGTCAATCTGCCACACATGTCCTTCAATGAAATAGCAGGGCATGCTGAGCTCACCAAGGTATCATGCAAAGTTCTGTTTGTGATTATGTTTTGTGATGGTCTTTATATGAAAAACATTTATATTTTACTTAAATAAAAAACACATTGAATGTTATTTACCTAGATTTATTTACTTATCTTCCTACAGCGTAAAGTCACAAATAGACTGTAGAGCTTCCTGTGTTTGATCGACATAGGCATTTGGACACTGTTTTTGGTTTTGTTTTAAAAAAAAAACACTTTTGCACTTTGTACTTTCCCCTTCCTCTAAGAATGTTTTGTTCCCATTTGCACAGCTCATCTGGTTGCATTACCGACAGTGTCAGGTTCAAGAGGCTCCCAAATGGGAAGAGGGAGCTTGGAGCAGGACCTGCACCGTCACACTGTGGCATGTGACATCATATGGACATGGCTTAAAGTCATTACACTGTTTCATTAAGATGGCACCAAAAAGCCTGTGGCATCCACCCATCCAATTAAGAACGCCCAATTACTACCAGTTCTCAGCAAGCACTGCCAATGCCTCTACCACTACACTGCTCTCCACACTCTGCCCTCTTCTTCCTGCCCGTTGACCTGTCACTGAAACACTCACCTCTACACTCCATACTCAAAAGTATACCTGACAGAGAAGGCTTTTTCATGAAACACTGATAGCTAAATACCTAGAATCACTTCTGGAGTACTAGACACTGCATGTAAAGTCTGGGTTTGCACTGTCAGAGCTTCTTCTAGTGGCTCTACCATGCCATAGATAGGCAAGAAGGAGTCCAGACAGAATATCCTCCTCTGTTACTGATAGGAGTGTGAACAGTGGGATTCTACTCTGCCTCTAGCATTTTAGAAAACTTCTAAAACACTAACGAGTGCTCCCTATGTTAGTATCTAGTTAGATTTAGGACTTGTTCAATACAACTGTGTATTGGTCTTTAGCGCTCAATGTTAGCTATACACAGGATCATTCAGGCTGGCTATCAAAAGTCTAAGGGTGAATTGCCATGTAGAAACTGATATTTTTTTTAAACTAACTTTGCTCTTTTTCCTTAAAGTGAATATTCTACAGTAGATCACCTGGGGAGACCATTAAATTAAGCACTGAGAATTCTGAATGCATTCACTACAATCCTCTTTCTGTTATCCTTTCTGGTTGAGTATTTTTCTGGAAGTATAAAAATGGAAGCGGGGAAGCTAAGAGCAGGTTTGCCTGTCTTCATTACAGAATAAAGAAATCAGCTTGAGAGACTGATCCAGGAACACCAGACGTGACACTACCAAACCCAGGAGAACAGAACTTATTATACGACCGAAAGACCAATATTCAGTTACTGCGCTAGAATGAATAGACTGAGAACTAAAAAGATGTGTCTTGTGATTTTCAGTGTGTAATCCAACAGTCATTGGCTGCTTAACAGCAGTTGCTCAATATGGATAAAGAGGTAGCTTTTAATTCTTTTAAAAAACAACTCAAAACTCATCTGTTCAGGAAGGCTTTTAGCTATACTTGACTTTATTACCCTCCTCTCAGTTTATCTCTCTGTCAAGATGCTCATGTAACCTGTATGTGTGTATGCTAGACCGCCAATTATGTTGTCTGTTAGGCTTTTTTTCTTATGAATTCACTGTTGTAATCTACTTTATTTATTTATCTGGTTTGTACAATGCTATATACTGTATACCCTGCCGTTCCTTCTTATATTCTGTAAGTGCCTTAAGCTTCGGAAAGGCGCTATATAAATAAAATGTATTATTATTATTACAGTGAACTAAATCTGTAATCTGCAAGTAATAAGAAGGCAGATGTCAACCCTAAACAGGGCATCTGTCCAGTGCAGGACACACTTGTGCACTCAACCACACTCATTCATACCAGTAGTTGAAAATGAATTATAAGCCTCTAAGGCTCTTGATAGTCTCCTTATGTCAGGAGTTAAATGTCAGCTGTGACAATAAAGGGCAAAAAAACATGATTTGCTATTAAGTGCACATCTGACAATATCAACAAGTCAAAGAGACATCTGTTTTAGTTCCAGACTCCTAATAAATCACTGGAGGTTTTGCCTACCTATGACAGTTGGTACATCATGGATCTCACAGGAGAGCATGGACAAGGAAAAAAAATGCATCTGTCATAGTGAGAGGAAACTTTGAATTTAGACTGGAAACAATAATACTAAGTTCATCTTGAACCCTGAACTCCCCCTTACATTTGTTCATTACTGGTATCACATATGTAAGTGAAGAGTCTGGTTTAGAGACATGAGGTAGCATATCATTTACATGCCAGGAAATCTTTTTTTTTTGGAGTTTCCCTTCTGAAAAATCAGAACCTCTAACAAAGACTGGTTTAGTAACAGTGAAAAAAATGAGAGGTGAAAGAGCACATCCCTATCTTAGACCATGACTTAAGGAATATATCTTTCTATATTATTTAAACAAATGAAGGCTTTGTGATTTTATTACAAACATTTCATCCGGGCTATGATTTTTGAGCCAAATCTGAGTGGAGTGAATGAGTACTCCCATTCAAATCTACAAATAACCTTTTCCTTATCGATTGATTGAGAGTTTGGATGTTGGCTATTAAAGAAAGAGCCTGAATTAAATCCTGCCTGCTCCTGTGAAATGATATCATAGAGGGATGCACTCTTTACTAACCAAACAGCAAGTGCTATTGACAGTCCTTGGTGTTGTGTTAAAAAAGACAGTGAATCTGCAACATTCACATTTTAAGACTTTACACTTGAGAAAAGCATGATGTTTCTGGTAGTAGGTCACTTCATTTTGAATGCTTTATTCATTCATTAAATAATGTACTGTGACATGTGAGTCACTGTCTTCCACCCCAAAACACGAGGCTGAGACTCAGTACTGTAGCAAAACCAGCTTTATTCAGCTTGAAACAGCAACAGTACGGTTATTTATTGTAGCGTGATCTGCCACTCTCCTATACACAGACACAGTAGTCAGACAGGGTTGTGGCCAGGTAACTGGCCAAGTAATACTGTTCCCTGCATTTATAATGTTCCTTGCATCACCCTTCGACGACAGGCACTTATAGCGCGAATGCGGTCAGCTCAGATTTGCTTTCGCTGTGAGCCACTGCAGTGCTGGGAGCCTGTGGTTGCCCCGGCAACTGATAGGCTGTCTTCCACAGGCGCAACAATCGCACTTTGGGACGCTCTTCGGTGTGTCGTCTTATTGGAGGGAGTCCAAAAAGAGTTTAAAAACCTTACAGTGCGTTGTTTCTATACAAATTTATTATAATACTGATCCTATTATCTATCTTGACTTGAAGTTTTTCTAGCCCCAGCAATAGCATAACACACAGTGTTCTCAAAACCACTTAATTCAATTAAAAACAAGATGTGCAATACAGGGAGTGCCAGTGGGTCAGAGACCCCCTAATAAACCCTTTGGACCTCAAGAAGGCCTGGAATTCAAATTTGTTATGGTGTTATAAATCACAGTTCCTATTAGTACATTTTTCGAGAAGGTATTGTGATGTGCACGCAGTCAATTGTTGACCTGTGTGTGAGGTAATAAGAGGGCTGGGAGGAGATGTTTCTAATTTTAAAGGGTGGACACATGAGTGACAGGGGTAAGGCATAAGATTTGGTAGAAGCCTCGGTGGCGTGAGGGTGATTATTAGTGAAGTTGACAGATACTTTGCAGTAGCAGACATAGGCGAGTTAGCAGGGTTATCATACGTAGCTGTGGTTTTTGAGGTATGCTCCATAACCCAAATAGCAGAGCTAATTATAGCTCTCCATTTGTATAGAACCTAAAAAAAAAAAAACAGAGTCCCTGACAGCTGTGAGCCCTCTTTTTCTTATTTACACTGGTCACTGCAATATTATGGCTTTTAACGGGGTTATCTCATAGTTTGATGATGACACAGCTTTGGTAGGCCTGATCTCTAGCAATAATGAGCAGGCTTACCTAGATGAGGTGAAGAGTTGGTAACCCTGGTGTAAAGACAACAGTCTACTTCTGAAGTTAGCAAGACAAAGGAGATGATTGTTGATTTTGGGAGAAAACAGCCGAGGCACTACCACCTCCTCAATAATAATAGCACAAGGTAGAAAGAGGAAACAACAGAGTTTAATTGCAAACCACAGAACCTATAAGGTTAGTCATGTAATGTCCCAACATCACGAAACACCCTCAGTGTCAGTCACGTGCATTGCATGCTCTGTAACACTATGGATACGATTAGGGTTGTTTAACAATATGAATGGAAATATTACAGGGTTTTTTTCCTCTTACTCTTCCAGAATACCCAAGATAGATGCAGTATGTTTTGTCATCTGGAATACTTTTCCAAATCAGCTATTTGCTCCTGCAGTTTATTTGGGTAGAAAAATTAGTACATAATGCTTCAAGCATGGCTTTCCTGTCATCACCATACAAAACTGCATGTTCAGGTTATAGCATCTAAAGTGAAGTGTAGACCCTCTTTTACTTTTTCTTGCAAAAAAAGTAATTATTTCCTTGTTCGGTTTGTATCGCTAAACACATAGCTCCAGTTTTTTTACATTGGAGGATATGGGACCTATAGCCATCTCATCATTTTCTTCTGCTAGACTCATTTCTTATTTACCTTGGATATTCTAGCTTTTTCATATTTATTTTGTGGTAACCTTGAAGTTTTGAAGCAATAGATTAAAAAGAGGCATAAAGGTTAATCATTAAATATTTGTTCACAGAGACAAGCACACTTATGCGTACTTCACATAGCAGTGTTTTGTCATGGAATCACACCACAATCCAATCCCAGTCTTGACATTCGCACTGAGGTAACTGCCGACATGCAGCCGGAAACCTGTGATGAAGGCCCTGAGAAGCAGCCCCTTTTACACTGCAATAATTATGAATACAATAAGAGAACTCCTAGAAACAGAAAGTTGACTTTTTTTTTAATAAATATCAGTAACGAAAAGTATCATACTCTTGCCTCCTAAACAATTCTGAATTTGATTAATGAATTAGAAAATGTAATGTTAAGATATAAAGTATAATCTACCTATCTGTCTATTGTAACAAGAATAACCCAGAGACATTAGGAAGGTTTGAAGCAGCCACCTGTATAATATTTCCCGGCTGCAAAATCTGTCCAAAAACAAAGACATGTTCACACAATGGAGTCCAAAACAGAACTGAGTATTATCTCAAGATGGTGGCTTTTAAATCGTCACAGGGGAAGTGATGTCATTGGCTGCCCGAACAGAGCGGGATTTCCCATGGATGGTCTGCAAGGAATTGGTTCAGCGTGGAACTACATTTATTCAGGCCCTTTGGTTGTCCCCTGTGACACTATCTATCTATCTATCTATCTATCTATCTATCTATCTATCTATCTATCTATCTATCTATCTATCTATCGTCACACACGTGTGATTGGGAGACAGCTAAAGGGCCTGAATGATAGTAATTCCATGCCAGACCACAGGGTGGTGAGATGCACTGACTTTCTTTCTCCATACTTTGCAGACCATCCACGGGAAATCCTTCAGGGTTCCATCGCCACTGATGACGTCACTTCCATTCTTGGCATATAAAGCCACTATCTTCAACAACCTAATTCAGTTTTGTTTTGGACTCTGACCTGTGAACAACTCCATTGCACCGTGCAGTTTATCTAGGTGCAGATCTACAGTAAATTAAACTTGTGTAACTTTCTCGATGTGAATACACCCTGCTGTGGACTAGCATGGTGTAATGCGGGTGTTAAAAAAAGTACAAAACAAGATTGTAGTTTGAGTATGGGCCTGTGTGTGTGTATGTATGAGACTGCAGAATTGCCACTTCAAAGAAACAATATATAATCAAGCAAGAATTGATAAGCCTTGAGAGCAATTTGTACAGGCATGCGTCTAAGATAGACAGACACATGCCTGGGGCAAGCAAGGCTACACCTGTCAGGCTACTAGACTGAAACAATAGTCAATCTGGAAAACAACTATCAGCCATGTAGAAAATTTTGAAAACAACTTGTCATCTAATCAAATTAACCAACTTTAGCTAATGAAACTATAATCGTACTTAAGTAGAGGAGCTGTAGGCAACTTTTCCCATTGGCACTCGCCCAAAGACAGAATTCCTTCAGTTGTGCATGCATGTTCAATCGTGCTAAATGAAAAAGTTTGTTTCACTTCTGTAAGTTGGTGCAAGTCTGATGTTTATTGGTTTATTGGGTCATTATTACTGTTAATATGGGGTTTATTATTTTGAATATGGGGCTTTTGTGATTAGGGAAAATAAAAATGTTGTGTCGAAACTTAATATCTCAGAATATATTTGACATTAATGACACATAGACCAAGGAAATTTACAGTATTTTATATATTTTAGGACATACTTGGAGACTCTATGGGGTGCCATTCAAGTGAGCATGGAAAGTATCTCATTAAGGGAAATAAGGGTGGAAAAATAGGGGTGGGATACAATCGCTAAACTCTAATCAGTTACTGTATATCCCCAGAATGGAGGAGAAGTCCCCATCAAAAGCCCTGCCTCTTTCAGTCCCAGCCACATATACACCGCCTTTCAAATCTGTACTGTCAATGAACTGAACAATGAGCAAAGTAGGGAACACATGGTACTGGAAAATTAATTATAGTCAGAGGGTAGAAAAAGGTTTGAATCCGAGGGTCAGTACTACCAAGATGCCAAAACCAGAACATTTCCCAAATATCATAGTGAAAAAAACAGAAAGGATTTGTGACTAAAAAATAATTGAAAGACACGCATGAAAAGAATTCACAGAAACTGAGTAGAGCATTATGCCAGTATTTAAACTCACATAAATGATGTAAGGAGCAGTGTGGCCATCGGGAACACTGGGAGGTTTTCTGTTGGGCCGGTTCAGCTGTCGTGTATACCCTTTTAAAGTCTCATAAATAAATAAACACAAAACTATAAAAAGTCTACACCACCCCAAGTGGTATAACCCTATTTCGTGTTAAGGTACCCATTCTAGGCAAAAGGTGGCAACCTCTCCCCAAATGGTACAGCCCTACAGGTGTGAAATCGAAACTATCCATTGTCACACACGCGTGTTGGAGGACTCCTCTGCAGGCTCAAGTCAGATATGCAATATCCCGCCAAGACTAGGTGACAAGGTGGGGCTACCACTAACTTCCCTTACAACACCGAGAAACCGCCCAGTAAGGCAGCTAGTCTGACCACCATAAAGCCGAGAAGTCCCAGAAGAAGGTGTCTTTGTGAAGACCACAGCTGCCCTCAAAACAAAGCACTGTCTTAACGTTACCGAGAAAAAATTACCTTTTGTTGTAGATGAGAAGTCCCAATTAGGGGAGTAGCTCTAAGCATTTTTCTTTTCATTCTTTCATACTTTTAGTTTCGTCTGGAGACAAATAAAAGGGGCAAACCACTTGCAGTCCCAAAAACGGTTTTTATTTTGAGACAGTTCTTATACCGCCCAACCACACCGTCTATCCATTCATTCATCAGTTCTTTTCTGCATTCATCCATTTTGCAATAGACTCCCAAGGTAAAAGAAACAAGTAAGGTGGTACTGAGAAAGCAATGATTAAGTGAGAAAACAAAGCTGGAAGAGGATGTACCGTAATGCACAAAATATTTAGAACAAATGGGAAAAGTTGTCATTCATTAACTTTATAACACTACATTGGTTCACAACTTCAGGAGCACTAGGTGACAGCAAAGAGGCTAGCTAGCTAACAAATGTGATTGACCTTCCCGTCTGTCATATCATTATTAATATGTCATTTCTAGCTGACATTGATGTTTGGTGCTTCAAATGACAACACTATTAATGTCAGCTCACTAAATAACTTAGCAACCAAGTGTGTTTGTAACTTAATGCCATTACCTAGCTTTCATAGATAGCTTTAGGCTTGAGAATTTAGCCCATGTGAAGCCTATTAAAAAAGAGAAAATATTTAGTGAGTGTACAATGCAAGCATTAAGCAACTGAAGCAATACCTGCTATGAATGAGCATGGGAGAACAAAACACTGCCTGTGTTTCACAATTCTGTTCCAACCCGCAGCCACAGAAAGTCAGTCCAGTGGCAATGATGAGGCCGGGCAGGAGGTCGCAAGAAAAGGACAGCAACAGGTTTGTGTGACATTGTGGTGCTGTAGTGTGATGATAGGATGTAAGTTTGTGGGTATTTTTCAATATTATAAAAAATGATGTGTTCAGTGTGAAAAATATTATGCATGCAGGATATGAATGAATTATCTATGGAGGGATTCAAAATAATATAATATAGCTATACAGGCATTATTTATTATGTATTGCAAAGTTATATTTATCCACGGCACAAAGTAGTATACACTACATACAGTACAGGCCAAAAGTTTGGACACACCTCCTCATTCAATGTGTTTTCTTTATTTTCATGACCATTTACAGCACTCCATCACTCTCCTTCTTGGTCAAATAGCCCTTACACAGCCTGGAGGTGTGTTTCGGGTTATTGTCCTGTTGAAAAATAAATGATCGTCCAACTAACCTGACTTCTG
>JANRMT010062835.1:26182762-26280381 GCA_026402145.1 Polypterus bichir lapradei | reverse complement strand
TATCTATCTATCTATCTATCTATCTATCTATCTATCTATCTATCTATCTATCTAATTGGGAGCATATCCCTTTATAATCTGGGGTGGGCACCATTGTGGGCTCAACTAATACTCCTTATCAACAGAAGTGGTGAGATATTGGTGTAAGTTTCCACTTATACCAAGCTGACTTATGTCCTGTGCCCATTCATGCCACGGTAAGCTCCTTGCAAATCTGACCAGTAGAAAAACAGATAAATAGATACAGTAGCATTTGAAATGAAGATTCTCTTGCAGAGTCACAGAGTAGACATTAAACACAGTAGTTATAAAAGACTCATTTACCATGCCCTCCATAATGTTTGGGACAAAGACAATTTGCTTTGATTTACTGCTCTGCCCCACAGTTTAAAAATTACAGATCAAACAATTCAGATGTGGTTAAAGTGCACATTGCAGATTTTTATTTAAGGGGATTTGCATACATTTCGGTCGCAAAAATGTACAAATGACAACACTTTTTCTAGATGGCCCCTCCATTTTGGGGCATCATAATATTTGGGACACAGCAATAGTATGTCTATTAAAGATGTTGTCATATTTATGACTTTACATGCAATGACTGCTTGAAGGCTGTGATTCACAGACATCAGCAGGTGCTGAGGTTTTTCTCTGGTGATGCTCTGCCAAGCCTCTAATGCAACCATCTTCAGCTCCAGCTTGTTTTGGGGGCTTTTCCCATTAAGTTTTCTCTTACAGTTTGCTCAATTGGATTAAAAATGGGTGACTGGATTGACAATTCAAGAATTTTCCATTTTCTAGCTTTGAAAAATTCCTGTGTTGGCTCAGCAGTATGTTTGGGTCATCATCGTGTTGTAGGATGATGCACCGTTCAATGAGTTTGGAGGCCTTTACTGTAAATTGAGCAGATCAGATATTTCTGAACACCTCAGAATTTATTGTGCTACGGCTGTCAGCAGTTCCATCATCAATGAAGAGAAGTGTGCCAGGACCTGAGGCAGCCATACATGCCCATGTCATAACACCCCCACCGCCATGTTTAACAGATGAAGTGGTCTGCTTTGGATCTTGGGCAGTTCCTTTTCATCTCCACACTTTTGTTTGTCTTTGTATCATCTGTTCACAAGACCTTTTCCTAGAATTCTGCAGGCTCTTTTAAGTCCTTTTTCTCAAACTGTAATCTGGCTGTCCTGTTTGTGGTTTGTTCCATTCATGAAGTCTTCTGCTGATAGTCGTCTCTGACACACACATTGGGGACTTTTTCTTTACCATTGTAAGCATTCTTCTGTCATCAGCAGTGGAGATCTTCTTTGGCCTACCAGTCCCTTTGTGATTACTGAGCTCACCGGTGCATTTTTTTCTTAATGATATTCAGAAAGTTGATTTTGGTCATATCAAGCTTTCACCAATGTTTCTATTGGTTTTATTCTTGCCTCATAATGGCTTCTTTGACTTTCATTAGCACAGCTCTTGTCCTCATGTTGAACAATGGCAACTTCAGACTCCAATGGGTAGAAGCAAGCTGAGGTATCTTATGAAGCAATGAAACCCACCAGAGGCATTAGAAACACCTATGATGCCCATTATCCCTAACATTATGGTGCCCTAAAAAATATGGGAACTGTGTAGAAAAAGTGTTGTCATTTCTACATGGTGGGACCAAAATGTGTGCAAATCCCCTTAAATGAAAGTCTGTAATGTGCACTTTAATTACATCAGGATTGTTTCATTTGTGATTTTAAACTGTGGAGCAGAGGGGTAAATTAATGAAAGATGTGTTTTTATTCCAAATATTATGGAGGGCACTTTAGCTACTACTGCATGTAAAACATGAGTGTTGAAGAATTGTTTTATTTTTGTAATTTAAAAAGCATATATTATTTAAACACAATTTATAGATTATACGGAAAATGTATATTTCACACTTTTATTAAAATGTTTTATCACTATTATGAATTGTTCAAAACAAGGAGGAAAAAATAACCACGTTATGTTCAGTTTCCCAGCATTCCTAAAATATCCCATCAAAACTGCATAAACACTAATAGACAAAATCACTAGCAAATGTTCTGTCAAGTGGAGTAAATAAACACAGTTTCTAGAGCAAGGTTCCCCCCCCCCAATTTCAAGGTATTCCAAGAACAATTGCATAATTGAAGCATGCTAATCATTGACGTCAAAACCAAAAATAGAACTGTTTGTTCTGTAAACATTTTTTTTTTATAGATATTTTAACCAGAATTTCTAAGTTGCAGTTTACAAGTATTATAGAGCATTACCATTATGGGGATAAGCATGGTTAAAGAAGTTATTATATGCTGCTGTAAGACACGTAGCAGATGGCAGCTGTAGTGCTGGGCAGGGTCCAACAAAAACAATGAGAAGAAACCACAAAACCACACACAGCAATATACAAAGCAGGATGGAAATTTTGGAGACCTGCGGTTAAGGTATATGTGGAATGCTGAAAACAGAAATTCCTTTTTGAGAATGACTGGACTACATGGGTTTAAAAAAAAAAAAAAAATGAATAATTCTGGTTTGTTGTTGTTGTTTTCCAGGGATGCCAAAGCAAGCCTTTGTTACCATAGAAACAGAAACGCAGTATGCCTCCACAATAAGGCACCCAGCAAACCGTGTAGGTAATGTGGTTGTCTGTTCAAAGACTCGAGTCTTTTGTTCTTTTCAAGTTTGGCCATTTTTATCAAAACAAGTCACATAAAATGTGGTAATGAGGTGACTCTTTGCCTGGTGCTACACCAGTTTACATTCCTCCTGTTTCTCATTAAGCATGAATAGCAACGCCTTTTTCATCTATTTTTTCTTTTAAGTTCAGCACTCTGCTCAGGATGTGGTCCTTGCCCTAAAAATCATTTATCTAACCCACAGGTGCAGGACCCTGCCCTGTTGTTGTTTTTTTTTTATTTTCACTTGATCTTTTTCTTAAACCTAAAATGATGGGTGGGGTGGTCGTGGTTTTTAATTTTAAAGACTCATCAATGTTATCAAAACATTACAGTTGTTCTCATAGATAATTCCTTTAGTTGAAATTGTATTTGTAAAACTAAAATATTTTCTAATTCCTTTGTCATTTAGTCCCAAGAGTATGATGACAGTCAGATTAAGTGTGCGTCACCTCTGTACTCATTCGTGACAGAAATCTGGAGCACTGGTGGAGTAAAAGAAGCCCTCAGCCCCTCAAAACAGCTGGCAACAGAAATAAAGTTTTCAACACCTCTCTCTACCTGTCAAGTAACTTTCCGTGAGAGAGAGAGAGAGAGCATTATGATAATCATATTCTGTTGTACAGAACTTTGCCCATTTTAAAAGTAATAAGAGGAAATGAGCTCCGTCTGGATTTTGGAAACTCATGTTAGCTCCATCACTTTCATTTTTAATGTGTATACAAAAATGTCCTCTTTATTGCCAATGAAAAAGACCTGTGTGCATTAAATTGAGTCAATGTAAAAATGTAAAATTGAAATTATTCTTTGTTAGTGTAATCACTTATAGCTAATGAATGTTGTATTTGCATGATTTAACAGAAAATATGAGCTAGTTTGTGTTTTGATGCAAATAAATAGGAAATTAATATGAATATTGTGTTGTTTATAATGCAAATAAATATCACTTCAGTCTGTAGAGTTTATATATTTTTTCACTTCTTTTTTATGTTTTCTGTCTTAGGATTTTGCCAGTTCTACGTGAATTACATCCAAGCTAGTTAAACGCTTTTAATTCAGATCAGTATAAATCCAAACAGACTGCTAAGCAATTTCTAAATGTGTTTATAAGTAAATTCATTAAACTGAAACCCAGTTCAAAGTCAACAATGTTGGAAATGTTCCCCCAATACTGATCCATCTGAAATTCCCATATCACCATATTAGTAAAGTGTGCAGCTTTTGTTGAATTCTTTTTTCATGCACTGCAAGTTATTGTACTTTTTATGTTATCATTTTCATTAGAACAATCTGGACGAGAACAGGCCATTCGGACCACAAAACTCGCCAGTTCCATCTACTTTAAGTCGAGTTTTGAAGGTCCTTAAAGTTCTACTGTCTACCAGACCACTTGGTCACTTATTCCTTGTGTCTATGGTTATCTTTGTAAAGAAAAACTTCCTAATGTTTTTGTGAAATTTACCCTTAACAAGTTTTCAACTGCATCCCCGTGTTCTTGATGAACTCATTTCAAAATAACAGTCTCGATCCACTGTACAAACTCCCTTCATAATTTTAAACACTTCAGTCATGTCTCCTCCTAATCTTCTTTTGCTCAAACTGAAAAGGCTCAGCTATTACAAAAGACTAAATCCAGACAGGCATCCCCCCATGTTGGTGCCTTAGCATACTGTGTTTAAGAAACAGTCACTGATTACGTCTAAAAACTCCTGCTTGTTGTGCTCTGCTATTTGCAAGGTTATCCCTGCTACTATTCAGGTAGTTAAAGTCCCCCATGACTATAATATCCCCTTGTACACGTGCATTTTTAATATCACCAAAAAGATGTGCATTGAAATTATTGTCAGCATTGGGCATTCTATAACACACTCCTAAAATAAGGCCTCTTTCCATAATGCTTTCCAGACAAAGCCAGATGTCCTCACTACAATGGGGCTCATCGACCAATTGAAGAAAATTTGCATTTAAATTCTGTTTTACATAAAAAACAACCCCACCTCCTTTTCTGCTCTGTCTATCCTTCCTAAAATGTGTATTCCTCTATGTTATACTCATCCCCATCACTGTTATTTAGCCGTGATTACCATTAATGCTATAATACCATAATTATGCTCAGAGACATATAACTCCAAATCGTTTTATTTTTAATACATCTAGCATTAAGCCAGGCTATCTGTAATGTGTTACTCATTTTACTTTTGCATTTAAACTTTGGGTTATACATTTAAACTTTGGGTCATGTAAAAAGTCTGGTCATTTTGAGCTTGAAGCTTTCACTAGTTCAAAGACAAAGATGAAGTCACACTCAACAGCCGACTATTTCTGTACTTTACTTGGGGGAGACTTTTACTCCTGCTATGAACTGACATCAATGCCAGCTCTACCATTTACATGAACCAGGCAACCATCTAGGGCAGCAAAATTTGTTGGGGAGTTATTGTTTCAAGCAATACAGCCTCTAACTTATAATCATTCTGACTCAGTATGACTGTCCGATTTCCACTGATCCGGTTATTATTTTATATTATGATGTTTGGTCTTAACATCTGGCGACCTACACAAGACTATTATGGGTGGTCTCTCAAATCCCAGGATGCATCAAACTCCGCTTCTCAGAGGCTATCTATACATGGAACACTCTTGTTTTTTTATTTTCTTTACAAACAGGTTTGCAGTTTTAGTTTTGTTTTGATGGGTGCTGACTTATTATAAATATTGGAGGGGCAAAAATCATCAGCTTCAGCAGAGATAGTATTAAGTAATATTAATCCATAAACTGGCATACCATTGGACACACGGATAAGACAAAATAAAATAACCAAAATGACATTAGGACTGAGCTTTAGAATGCATTTCTAAAGACTGTTTTCTTCTTCTTCCATTTCATCTTTTCCCCATTATATTGTAAGTCAATGTGCTTGACCAACGTTCTCCAAAATATCCTTCAAATCTCAAGTTGTCTCCACACAGTGTACTCAGCCGGTGGAGAGAGATATGGGAGACCAAGAGGAGGATGGGGAACTTCCTGGACTGTCGCGGACCACTATGTCATCTGTCCGTGTCTCGCGAGAACGGGATGACTCTCCGCCCCTTGAGGTCAGACCAGACCCTCTCTCAGATCTGAGCTTCCAATTTAGACAAACACCGGCCTCATTTAAAAGGGAACAATGGAATGATGATTCCCTTAAATTTGTTAAAAATGCAGTTGTCCTAGTCAATGGCCAACGCACCAATCAGCCCATGCCACAAGGATCCCACTTTGTTATAGAAAATGATTTATTATATCGGGTTAGTGAGCATGAAGGGGGGTGCGGACAGTGGCATAGCTCGAGTTCATGCCGCTCAGGGCGGGGCGGTGCTTCAATTTGCCGCCCCCCAACATATCTGAATATGTTAAACTATTTAAACAGAAAATTAAAATGACGCATAGAGAAAAATTAAGACACGTTTTGCACAGATTTATTCATATATAAAGAAACAGCAATAATTTATATTATAATATATTTATAAGCATCAACTAGACAAGAATATAGTATAGACACACTGATAAGCCGTGTTCTAATTATTAGATTAATTACGCCACGAAAACCAGAACCAAAGTAGGGTACAAGTGATATGTGGGGATGTTTTCTGCACAGAGCAAGAACGCATTCGGATTAATAACGAAATGAAATTATAAATTGTAAATTAGTTGTTTATCTTCCTAGAAATTATTATCGGTGTAATGTTTATGTTTATTTTTGTCATTGCCTCATAAATTTCAACTGCTGTGTCTGATGCAGAAGGACAGTCTGAGCATTATTTTTCAAGCATTTGTGGTTAAAAATCAGAGAATTTGACTTTTTCATACGAGTGATATTTTTCCGAACCCTGCTGCTTACACATGAATTGTACTGAGCCTTTTGGCCAATAATGCCGCCCCCAAAAAAGTGCCGCCCGGGACGGACCACCCCCTCCGCCCACCCCTAGCTATGCCACTGGGTGCGGAAGCTGTTGCTAATCCCGCGAACTTTCCGGCAGCAAGTTTGTCAATTAGCGCACACCGACCTCCTAGGAGGCCACCTGGGCACCGAAAAAACACTAGAGTGTATTAAGCTCCATTTCTATTGGCCGGGAATTAATGAAGAGGTTCCCCGCTTCTGTATTTCATGTCTGGAATGTCAGCTGCGGCAAATTCCTAGGAGGGACTGTGCTCCTCTTGTTCCCCTTCCCTTAATTGATGTCCCATTTGAAAGGATAGGCGTCAACATAGTGGGACCCCTGGAACTCTCGGCCTGAGGACATAAATATATATTAGTCCTTGTGAATTATGCAACCTGATATCCAGAAACTGTTCCGTTGCACTCAGCTAATTCTAAAGCAATCGCACAGGAACTAATGGGAGTCTTTGCGCAAGTTGAGTTTCCTAAAGAAGTCCTTACGGACCAAGGAACGCCGTTTACCTCAGAAACGTTCAGGGAAACGGCTAAGTTACTTAAAATAAAGCATTTGAAAACTGCGGTATATCATCCTCAAACCGACGGTTTAGTAGAGAGATTTTAATCAGACTCTCAAACAGATGCTTCACAAGGTGGTCAGCGGGGATGGGAGGAATTGGGATCAACTCCTCCCCCTCGTACTCTTTGCCTAAAGGGAAGTCCCTCAAGCCTCAACGGGGTTCTCACCCTTTGAATTATTATATGGACGACAACCCATGGGGGGCGGCACGGTGGCGCAGTGGTACCGCCGCTGCCTCACAGTTAGGAGACCCGGGTTCACTTCCCGGCGTTCTCCCTGCTTGGAGTTTGCATGTTCTCCCTTTGTCTGCGTGGGTTTCCTCCGGGCGTTCCGGTTTCCTCCCACAGTCCAAATACATGCAGGTTAGGTGGATTGGCGATTCTAAATTGGCCCTAGTGTGTGCTTGGTGTGTGGGTGTGTTTGTGTGTGTCCTGCGGTGGGTTGGCACCCTGCCCAGGATTGGTTCCTGCCTTGTGCCCTGTGTTGGCTGGGATTGGCTCCAGCAGATCCCCGTGACCCTGTGTTCGGATTCAGCAGGTTGGATGGATGGATGGACGACAACAAATGGGCATATTGAACATTTTAAAAGAAGGTTGGGAAGGAGAGGCTCTTCCTTCGACTAATATTGTGGAGTATATCGCGCAATTACGCGATAGATTTGAAAAAATTCGGCTCATATTAAAACGTCACATGGAGGAGGTGCAAACAGCACAGGCCCACTATTATGACCGTGGCATGACACTTCGGGGGTTTCAACTGGGGGACTTGGCAGACTGACTTGTGAGGAGTGTAACTAGATCTCCCTAGCCCTAGTTACACCGCCCAACCATGTACTACAAGTACCAACTTAACAACAACAAAATTCTGGTTATTTTTGGGTCCCCCATCGTATATTGTGATGATTTCCAGGACATTTTCTCCCCCAGTCCAGCAGAGGGCAGCCCCCCCTTGGTTTCCAATGGGGCCAAGGGTCATGAGCTTGAAAAGTCAGTTCTGCCAGGGGGCTCCTGGACGCTTGCAGAGCCCTTTTTGGCAGCACTTCTGCCATGCCAGAAGAAGCTCGTTGGGCACCTGGACTCCTTCTGGGTGCCCTATAAAAGCAGCCAGTCACCACTACTCAATGGCCTGAATCAGGAGAAGGGAGACAAAGCTCTGGAGAAGGAGTGGAGGTGGAAGGACTGGTGGCAAAAGGAATGTGGCATGGGCTGGACTGTGTTTATATAAATAAACAGTGTTCTGTGTGGCAAAGTCGTGTCCTGCCTGTCTGTGTCAGGGATAGGGAGACTGTATGTGCCCTGGGCTTCACAATATATATATACATGAGCTTATAACAATGTTTATATATATGTATACTTATATATATTACTATTATAGAACAAAAGATTTCTCTTTGCCTCACCAAAAACGTGGCACACTTTGGATCATGTGATAAGTTGTGTACTTTAAGTTTCTAACCTTTCTCATAACTTTCTATTGTCTAAAGGATGATTTTACAGTTTTTAGCTATCGTCTTATGTATGTGTATATTTAAAGGCTTAGGAATGTTTTTGCTTAGCCAGAGAGGCTCTAGTAGAACGAAGAGTCTATTGTGGCTCTCCAATAGATGTATTGAATGAATTAAACACTCAACCCTTTGCAGAGTAATTTCACAACATTTGACAACAAGAAATCCATGACAATTGGCTACAGATTCTATGTGAACTGCTTACAAAGCCGTTTTGAGAGACAGAATGGAATTAGGAGATGGCATGGACAGATTAGAATTCAAGCAGACGCCTTAACTGCGAAGACTAATATTAAATAAATAAAGATCAGCATAATTTTAGTCAGAGTAGAGATCAGTAATTAGTAAGCCAAAAGAGTAACACGTAACCAGAGCCAAAAACAGAAAAAGAAAAAAAACAACATGTAATTCATAGTCAGTGTGCAAAAAAAGGTTGTAACCAGTAACTCAGAAACTGACAATAAGAAAGACATTAAACATTATTTGTTGGTGAATCCAAATCTTGCATGACCAGAAATTATATGACTCTGACTATTGTTCTATCACTCATGTTCTCGGTTGTCAGTCCTAACAAAACAACGGCATAGCAACCATCAACCAAATTGTCCCAGAATGGTGCCGCTCACAAGAAAACCTAAATAGCACAGTGGGAGAATGTGAATTATATTTAATACTGGTAAAAACACATGATAACAAAACAAAATATTACCAATAGATTCATTGACCTTCAAAACCCCAGGAAATATATTAAAATATTATTTTAAAGGCCAAAGAACAGGTGGTATAAAAAAATAAAAATCTTAAGCCTGATCATGATGCTGTAACTCTGAATTGGATTAAGTAGATTTGAGAATGTTACAGTATGTTCTACTATAAAGGTATTAGGCATCACTTGCTGAAAAGTGAGGATTCAAATGCTTTCATGTCAGTATTATAGCGACATGTAACTTTTTTTTGGGGGGGGGGGGGGTGTACTTGTAATGCAACCCTGACCCCAGGATAATTTCTGAGAGGCCAAAGTTAAATTAAGCAAGACATTGCATGTATCAAGACAGAAATATACAAGGGAGGTATAAAGAAAGGAGTAACAGAACATACACAAGTAATGAAATAATAAAACCAAAGGCCCATTTGTGTCTGACAAATACAAACAGACTTCCCTTTCTGTCTCTGCGGTGGCTGGTTCACTTTCCCACTCTGAGAACCAAACAATGTTTCTTCTCACTTCCCTTACCTTTTTCTTAACAATGACTCCCTTACTGCCACCAGATATGACCTTGCCTATTACTCCTCTTCCAGCTCATCTGGCCTGTGGTAGGGAGGTCCTTTTAAGCGTCATTCCTCCATTTCAACCCAGGGGGTTACTTCTGAAGAGGGGCTAGATCCTATGTACCTCCTGGAACCATACTACCAGTGCTGCTCCTGGCTATTCATCCACAATGAGAGAAAAGAGTTTTACGAAAAAAGATTGCAAGAAGAAATGACAAAAGTCACATAAAATAAAAAATGATCCACCCTCAAGTCTAAAAGTAGTTCTAAAAATCAAAGTCAAAAGCATCAGAGCACAGTTAAACAAAAATGCTCTCACTAAGTTAAAGATTTGATCTGCACACTTGGATGACCAGGAAGTCTCCATGCTAACCTTTATACCCAATTATCACTGATGTCATCTCCTGCCATCTGAGGTAACGCTGTAGTTACTGAAGCAAAATGCCCATAATACTAAAACAATTTGGTAGTGCACGAAAACATCGAAATATAAACCAAAATCAGTTATCAGAAATAGATTCTGCATAATTCAAAACCAGAAAGTAAAAAGAATTTAGAAAAAAAACTAAATTATAACAGTATTGGCTCCAGGCATCCCAGCAATCTCTTCAACTCTTTTGTTCCAACTTAAGAGGATCTTGGAGGACAAACAACACTCCATTCTGCACTGTTGAATTATTTCTCTGACCCATAAATGTCAGCCTCTTGGCTGGAACTCTTGCCAGAATATTATAATTGCTGCCCTGAACTTATCTAGATTCCCAGACTCTTTTATGCAAAGTTATTGAAAAACCAAAATAGAAAAACTGACATATATATGACAATAATTGAATTAGTGTATCATTCATTTACTATTAAATTTTCTCCACAAAAAAAGATACCCAGTGATCCTGAAACTGGCTCTGCTAATAAATAAAATAACAATAGAATATAAGTGAATGACTAGCTGGATCTATAGCTGAAAGGGGCTAAGGCCAAATAAACACAGGCTTTACTGGGTAGTAGGCCTTCAGCATTCCTTGGCTTGATTGCCTCTGTAGAAGCCATCTTCTTGGCCAAGAAGGCCCAAAGGGAAGAAGTTCTTAATTGTTCTAAAAAAATTAACAATAGCCTCCATAAGAAGGCAAACCATCGAAAATGTCCGGCTTGTAAAAGGCAGATGAAGTATCTTTAAAATTAAAAAATAATTTATTAGCAAAATAAAAAAACAAAAATGAGGCAAAAGGTAATGTTCAAAGACAAAACCTGAAGCAAAACAAATTTGAAAGCACAAGTCAAATGTATGAAATCTTTAAACAGAGCCAAAGTCAGCAAAACCAGAAAATTTAAGGAAAAGGGATACTTGCAAATACTCCTTATGACTACTGAATGTTGGGAGTAACGTTTGTTTGCAATTAAATAGCCAGAAGGAGAGCCCAGCAGCAGCGATGTCACGGTGGGCCGGCCTCTTGAGGCTCCACCCATAAAATACATGAAATATAAGAATATTTAAAGAGGTAGTACCTAATTAATAAAATAACAAAAATAAAATAAAATATAACCAATAGTCATTCAATATTAAAAAAAAAATAATAAAGAAATACACATTGATATATAACAGTGAGAAAATGAATTTGCTATGAATGTCATGTTCTTGATTCACAAAGAAAGGATGGCCATAAAGTATTTTCATATATTAATTCCACATGCATCTGCCTATCATTTAGTATTTAAATAAAAACCTCTGAGGAACAGAAAAATTACCAGAAGTGTGCATATCCTCATAAGCTGCTATCATTAAGAGAATAACCAGCAATGCGTGAAATGGAAATTTCATCGAAACTCAGTGCTTTGTTTTACAAAGAAAGAAAGGACTAGAAGTGTCTTCATACATTAATTCATCGTGCATCTTCCTATCTTTTAGTATTTAAATAAAAACCTCTAGTGTAAAAAAATAAAAAATACCAGAAGCATGCATATCCTCAACTAGGATAAGGTGGTTAGTATTATTAAATGAATGAATGAAGGGGCCTTAGCTGCCTCGAAAGCTTGCATTTGTAATCTATTTAGATAGCCAATAAAAGGTGTCATTTCACCCTACTTTCTCCTGTATAAATGAATGACTAGCAATCTGGGAAATTGAATTTGCAGTGAAACTCAGTGTTTTGTTTCTCAAAGAAAATTTCAAAATTTGTTTTTTTACACAAGAAGAAATGCATTTATTTCCCTTCTGGAAGTATTTTTATACTTATAATAGTAGCATAATTTCACGTGCCTATCATTTAGTATTTAAAGAAATGCTTGGTTGATAGGTGCCAGCCAGGTAGTGGGGATGGCAGTGACGACTTTCCGTGTAGTGAGTTTCCTGAGGAGAAAGCACAGTAATGAGTGGTGTATTATAGTGTTTCTTTCATGGGGAAAATATTCAGCATGTCATCCACGGTGATGTGAATGAGAGGCATAAATAGACGTGGTATGGCACTACATGCATTACGCAAACGCAGAAAAGAACACAAGTAAACACTAATGCGTGAATGAGCCTTTATGGAGCAATATTCTTTATGTAATAGTCCCCAAAAGACATTTAAAACATCCCAAAACTCTTTTTTGTGAGTTTAGCATTCCGCTATTGCACAACCGCAAACATTATGAATTTTGTGATGGTTTCGTGAAGCTGTATGCAAATCGATAGCTGCCAGTTTCATCAACCATTATGGATGACTTTATTTCTGAATGAAGTTTTGACCAGGAGCTGACTCCCTCTAACACTGCCGCCTCTTAATATACCTTCTTTGTTCTGCAAGGATGGAAAGAAGCTACTGTTTTAGTTATAAAGACAGAAGTTTTATTCCTTTTCTCTTGTTTTGCATATGCTGCCATCAGAGCTAAATGCTAATTCAGTGTTTCATAGGAAGCATTATCATTCTAAATGCAATACACTTTTTACAATTGAATTCTCAGAATTACTTTTGTCTTAAAAGAAAATTATTGGTGAGAAGGTTGTGCAGGGGTGATACCTCACAGTGCCAGAAGACAAGGTTTGAATCCTCTTTGGAGTTTAAATGTTCTCATGTTAGCGTACAAAGTGCATTAAATTTGGACTTTAAAATTGTCCCAGTTATGAATAAACATGGGTGTGAATGTGCCATACGATGGACCCTCATCCTGCCTTCTGACTAGTGCTATTAGGATAAGCCATAGCTAAATGTAATCCTATTAAGAAAAAAACAAGTTAAAAAACAACAAAATAAAGTCAAAATTCTCACAGCTGGTGATTTAAATTTTCATTTAAATAACAGCTATGAAGCTAAGCAAGGGAATTTAGGAGCTGTCTGCACATGCTCTGGTCACAGTCAACATGTTAGAAAGCACACAACTGTGGTCACACATTATATATTATAATTTTATACTGTAAATTATTTATTATACATTTTGCTAGGGATTTGATAGTATTAATTAGTTGATATGATTATACTTGATTATTAGTATGAGTCTTGGATTCTTGATGTGCTCCCTTTAACACAACTCTCTGCACGAATAGGAAAAAGGAGGAATGAATAATTAACTTTATTATGATGCAGTGTCTGCTTCTACTTTCTCAAGTCTTATTAGCAGTCTGTCAAATTATAATTCCTTATTTGATGCAACCAGAAATGTTCAAAACTCAGTAAACAATTTACATGTTATCCTGAAAGCTTTTGAGGTAGTGGCCTCAGAAAATTTTAAAATGAATTCTTCATGTACAAGTTTACCAGGGAAATATTAAGCCAGTGGTTCTCAAACTGTCGGGTGGACCCCCCTAGTGGGGCACGAAGTAACAAAAAGGGGGCGCGAAGATGTGAAAAAAAGAAAACAAGAATTGAAAATATGAAAAATACATCTTTTGAAACCAAAACAAATGAACTTAAACTACATTCTGATACTAGAAAAATAAATATAGAGTTAGATAAATGTCGACAAAAGTTAAGTAGGTTTAATAAAATATGCATCTATGATATATCATTAATTAAAAAAGAACAAATTAGTATTAGTGGGCTCCTTTCAAAAAAACGTTAGGGGGGCACGATTAAAACTGTTATGAAAACTCGGGTCGCAAATACTTAAATGTTGAGAAACGCTGGATTAAACTGCCTGTGGGCTCAAAAGGGGCTGCCACAACGCTGGGCAAAAACAAAAAAAAAACTATACACAATATGCAATATTACTACTGCATTTGAAAATTGTGAATTTTAACAGCTTTCTTTTAAAATCATGAAAAGGATTTGTGACTTTCGTGAACATCTGAATGGCATCTTGGCTGTTTTGGGTTTTAACATTTTTGAGCTGTATAAGTTTGTGTGACAGGTGTCTGGTCACACTTACAGGTATTCTAACTTGAACACCGTTAACATATCTGACTACGCCACTGGGAACTCTTGAGATTTACAGAAAACAGCACACAGGGTTCTTTAAATTGGGCAGTGAATAATGAACACAATGAAAGACACAACAGTAATTTCAGGAAAAGCAACATTAACTTCTATTACACAACACAATAATAAGTACATTAAAAAGATAAATGAAAATAAACAAAATCTAACAATATCAGGAACAAAATTCCTTTTTTAGAAAGGAAAGCACACAGTCCACACTCTAAAAGTCCATTAAAAACAAGGATTGGACGATACAACCTTTAGTGGTGCAGAGTCCAGTTTGCGCACTGTGTTACCCCAACAACTAATCTTCCAACTGTCCACAGATGCACTCTTGTTCACCGGACACTCATTTCCCAACAGAAGTTTTATCAAAATTGTGGAATCCCTGTCAGTGTCTCTTCGTCGTTCTTTTTTTTCCACTCTGGGCTCCTTCTGTTGCTGTGACCTAGGCACGCCTCATTTCTCGTCTGCCAGCTTTGCTCGGTCCTTTCATGCGGCTTCCCTCTCTCACTGGACCCACAACTGGCATCTCCTTGTGGAGCTGTCTCTTCCTCCCTGGAAGTAAGTGTTGCCGTCCTTGTGCCTCACGTTGTGCCTGCGAGCCCCTGTGCTCTGTCCGAGTGTCTTGGCAGCATTCTCAGTGGACTGTCCCTCTCCTTGCCTTCTCCTGCCCAGAAGTTTAAATCTCCTTCAGTCCCTGCCATTATCAGTACTGGACAATCGGATTAAACAATGGCACATCTACATTTCCTAGGTTTAACAATTAATGAAAACACAAGTTAACAAAATCTATTGTTACCAACCATTAATGAGTACAGATCTGCTGATTAGGAACCAATATTGTCAAACATGTTAATTTCCAAGTCAGGTAAATACAGACATCCTTCAAGGAAGGAGCAGTTCTGTTATCACAACTTGGTATTGTTTGTAATCTCAACCAGCCAAAAACTTCAAAGTGGTGACTCCTTTGCAATACAGCAAATACCTACATCCTGCAGACAGCCTTTACACAATCAGTAACTGGATTACCCAGGAAATCGACAAAAAGGTCCCCTTCTGACATTTGACACTGAGTAATTGGAATTCATCCAAAACCTAATCATCTCAAAGAAATACTCCATCCAAAAACAATATATATATGTATTTTTTATATACATTAGAACCCGAAAAATATGAGGTAATGTGGACTGATGCTACTTTGGAGAACTTAAAACTCATAAATCAGATGGCCGTGGCCATTATATAAAAGAATGTACCTAACTGTATTATACAGTATCACTTTTTGGCCTGTTTTCATAATTTAGTAGGTTTGGAGGAGTACTAAAGTTTTGACTTTGGTATCAGTGCCAGCTTTCGGATCTCAGTACCGATGTGGCGAAACCAACTTGACTAACTCCAGCATCCTTACTCTGCATGATGCACCACTTGTTGATAGTCGTGAAGCCCCAATCACGTTGAAGCAGTAAATTGTTCCTCGTGAATATTCAGATTATTGAACTATTAGGATGAAGTGATCATAATTCTTCTATTGTAATGCTGGGCAGTGCTTGCTGACACTGGCTCAATGGATATTGTCAATTTCTTGCTGTTTTACGTAGTTCACACCTTTAGAAGGCACACTAGAATGGAGATGATGTGACTGTGGCATTCTTGCCCTTTTTCTAGAAAATGTTTGACTTTGTGTTATTTTAGACACCATAAATGAAAAGATGTTGGCAAGGATAATGACGCAGCAGTTAACTATGCTACCCCTTGGGATCATGGGCTTGACTTTACAATCCAGTCTGGTAACAGTTTTTAAAAAGTGTGCATTGTCATCCATTATCCATGTGGATTTCCTCTGGCTGTCATTTCCTAACATGAATTTTCTTGTGTTCTTTTTTTTGCATACTTTAATAACACCATGAAACATTTACAAACCTGTTTAACCCAACTCAAGGTGTGTGAAACCAACTGCAAAGCCTTTGACCTTCTTTCTGTTTATCAGACCTTTGACCACAGCTCCTGGCATGGACTTCCGATCTCTGTGTTGGGACCTCTTTCTGCACTCAAAGTTGTTTATGATGTGCAGTTTCTTTAAATTGGTGAAAGAAGTTGATGAGTTCTGATTATAAAAATATATTTAAAATGCTGAACAAATAAATATTCATTGGTTTAAGATGAAGAAGAACAAGGGAATGAGAAAAGTAAAGAAATGATTTAGTTATCCTTCTGATGTTTCTTATAACAAGATACAGTTTCAACATACCAATCATTAGATTGAACTACAATAAAATACATTTAAATTACTGTTTTTACTCATGTACCACGCGCCCTCGTGTAAGACGCACCCTAATTTTTACAAAGAAAATCGCGAAAACCCGTTTTGCCCCGTGTATGACGCGCGTTGTGATTGTATAGGAAGTGGGCGAGGTTGGAGCAAGACACCGATGTGAATAACTGTAATGGAGAATTATTATGTCTCATTTAATTCTTTCCACACATGATACGGTATATTGTATTGGAGTACTAACTGTAAGCAGTACCCCTACTGCAGAACGTTCAGTGTTTGTCGCACCATGCTGCGAAAGGTGGGAATGACAAATAGCCCTGTGAAACGAGAAAAGAAAGAACCGTATAGAGACAATCAGTAAAGGACTATAACTGCAAGTGGAAAATTATTGTGCTCACTAGACTATTCCAGTTTTATCATCATCTTCCAATTCGCTGCTGGATTCGGATTCGCCACCGCTACTGACTGCACTTTTTGAAGCTTTTCACAACCAAATCCTCTGGAATAAGCTTCCAAGCAGCGATAATCCAGGCACAAAATCACTTTTAGTTTCTCTCCCGCCGTGAAGGAGCGTAAACGCTTGCTACTATCCATGCTGAATGACGATACCAAACTGATTCAAAAACAAAGAAAACCCCTAGCGAATTCCTCGTGTATGACGCACACCTGATTTTCTAATGCTAATTTTCTGGAAAAAATGTGCGCATGGTACACGTAAATACGGTAGTTCACAGAGAATAATTTCTTACTGGTAGAAATCACCATCAAGCAGTTTAAAGATATTGTAAAGGCTCCAGAGGATGGATGGGCATCCCTCTCATGATGGAGGTGAATTTTTTACCTGGCTAGGATGCCATAATGGAAGGATAGAAGAAATCGGGGCAATACCCGGCCGGGACATCTTATGATTCCTGTCCTGACTGGGATGCTCAAAGGCTACTGGAACCAGCAAGAAAGGACAAAAATCAGCAGTTCATCTCCCATTATACTCGGTGACAGTGTCCCTCATATAGAGTCCCAGTCTGGACACCCTCTGGGCTGCATGGGAGCTGGAGTTCTGAAGTGCAGCCCTGTAGGGATCCCTGTGGGACAACAGAGGACACTACCAGGAGAGGACCTCCCTGGCTTCTCTAAAAACCAGAAATACTTCCAACTGGCTACATCATGTCACCAGGAGTGCTCCCGGGTCCACCTTTAAAGGAGTCCGCAGCCACAGCTCAGGGAGTCATAGTCAGGAGGCAGCGGGCAAAACTCAATAGAGGTCAAAAGAGGGAAGATTTATTTTTTAATTGCATGTTTTCATTGTGTTTGTGCTTGTGCTTGGAATGGTGCTTGTGAGGAGAATAAAAATCCTTTATTTTATTGTACAAACATGTGCTATGTTCCTAAGTCTGTGGTTTGGGGCTCCAAGACTCTGTGGTTACAACATCTAAATATGTTTAAATATTATCTCCAGTTGTTTGACTTCTTTAAGTGTCATGGTCTGGAGTGATTGATCTTTACCATGGACATTGCCTCTCTGTACACAGTCATTCCTTATAAAGAAGGTCTCATCACCCTCAGGTGGGAATTCAAAAGATGTTCCATCCAGGATCCTCCTACAAACACCCTCACCCTTCTACCTTTCAATTCCTTGTCTTTTGATAACAACTTTTTTCACAGAATGGGACCCAGTTGTGCCACCATCTTCGTCAGCTGAGAGTATTTCATTTTTTCCTATCTAGGTTTTGTACTGGACCTGTATAAAATATATATTGAGGATTGTTTTGGTGCTGCCTCTTGCTCCGGAAGCCAGCTTGAGGAAATTAATTAATGTTTTCACTAATTTCCATCCAACTCTCAGGTTCATAGTTGACGTTTCCACCACAACCCTATTATTTTTAAACATCAGTCTTTCTATCAGCTTTCCAGGACTTAAACCTTCTGTCTGTTACAAGCCACCTGACTCACACAGTCACCATCTCTACAGCTTCTTCCATCCCTGAGATACAAAAAGCTCTCTACCTCTTTCACCATCCCTTAGACTCCATCGCCTCTGCAGTGATGAGGTTGACTTCTGTAATGAAGCACTCAGAATGGGGAGTGGCGAGTTTCTTCATTGACAGAGGATATTTTTCTGATATTTTGGACAGGGCCCTCAATCAAGTCAGGAGTAGACCTTTGTAACATCAATTCTAAGAGTAACCCCAATAATGAAACTTGTATCCCACTGGTAACTCCCATTCAACCCTACACTCAACACTCTGTTTCTCAAAAGGTCTTCAAACAAAATAAATTTTCCAATTTTGCAGACTGATACTTCCTAACCTTCTCCTGAACTCCTTCCATCAACCACCTAACCTACACAAACTTCTCATCTATAGCTTGCTTCACAGGGGAGAGCCACATTCCTCATTAGACACTTTGAGCTGTAACAGGTGCCACTGTGTCACTTGCAAATATGTCATGAACAATACCCTTATATGTGGTCGGTCCCTCTGCCAAATTCATTATTAAACAACAGGTCTCTTGCCAGTCTGAAAATATTATTTACTGCATATTTTTAGTTAGTGCCCAGTCTTCTACTTAGGTGAGACAAGCAGGCAGCTAGAAAACTGTATCAGTAAGTAGGTTTGTGCCATTAAAATTAAAGACCTTACAAAGTTGATTGTAAAACACATTACAGCCCTTGATTATAGCCACACTGATCTTTCAGTTTTTTTTTTTTTTCTTTCACTGGGCTTCAAAGATGCTTTTCAAAGTAAATCCAAAGAAGCTTAGCTCATTCTCAGCCTGGGATCACGTAGTTCTTCAGGTCTTAATGAACAACTAATGTTATAATCTCTCCCTTCGTCTTCTCTCATGGCAGCTTTTTCTCAACCATTCTCACATTTTTCTGTGTGGCTTTCGTAATGCCTTTCATTTAACAATTACTACGCTTGTTCAATACAAAAAATACAGACATGGACAAAATTGATGGTACCCCTCCATGAAAAAAGAAGAACCCACAGTTGTCTCTGAAATAACTTGAAACTGACAAATGCAATTAGCACCCATCATTGTGTATTCCGTATTCAACAACAATCAGACTTTGCTTTACAGTTTTGTTTCAACAGAATATTTGAATTAATAACAAAAATAACAATGGCATTCACAAAATTAATGGAACCCTTGATCTAATGTTTTATTTCACAACCTTTAGAGGCCATCACTGCAAACAAGTGATTCTTGGACCTCTCTGTAAGACTTCTGCACCTGTCCACTGGTCATTCAGCCCACTTGTCATGAGTAAACTGTTCCAGCTGTGTCAGGTTTGAAGGGGGTCTTCTCCAGACTGCATGTTTCAGTTCTTTCCATAGATGTTCAATTGGATTCAAATCAGAGCTCATAGAAGGTCACTTCAGAATAGTCCAATGTTTTGTTCCTAGCCATTCAAGGGTGCTTTTAGTTGTGTGTTTTGGCTTATTATCCTGTTGGAGGATTCTTACCCTGCGACTGACAGTTTTCTGACACTGGCCATTATGTTTTGGTCAAGAATGTCTGGATAGTCTTGAGATTTCATTGTTCCCTGTAAAGACTCAAATACCGTATACACTCATGTATTGTATAATTCGGGTCCTGAAACCCGAAAAATCGATCATAAAATCAGACCCCGGCTTATATGCCCATTCAAAAATGCGACACTTTATTATTATTTTTTTTTTACATCTTCTTGCCTCCTCCAATCTCACATCAGTTTCTCAGACACATCGAATTTTGTTTCAGCAGCACAGTTACCAATTTCTTTCGCCACTTCAACGTTTAATTTAAAACCAGCTTCATATTTTCTTCTGATCGAACGCTCCATCATAGATAAGGGATGCTCTTACAATAAAGGTGTATGAGGGTGTGAGATACAAAAAACACAAATCAGTGTAAATGTTGCTTCGGAATAGTTTGGGTATTACCGTGTGGTCACGTAGGTACAATTCAGAGACAGAGAGAGGTTAGGAGCACACACTGATACAGCGCATTGCCGCACCCACATAGGAAAAAAAGACAGTGAGCTACGTGGTGTCACGCATGCGCGAGTAGGAGGCCGCGGACGGACCTGAAACCGCTTCGAAAGATGTTCGCCGGCAGGGAATGGCGGGGTACTAACCTTTCTGCTCTCTCTTTCAGGAAAAAAGACACTCCGCCATCATAACCTGCCCGCAGTACGTCCACTTCCGCCCTTCCTACGCCATCTTCCCTGACGTCAGCAATCCCGTCATCCCTCATGCTTCCTTCCCAGCATTCCTCCACTTCCGGCTCCTCCTCTATAAAATGGCCGCCGACGCCTCTGAAGGCATCACGCATATGAACACTTATGTTTATATATTTTGACCTGTTTTGTGGAAAAAAGATTTGTTTTTTACAGTATACGGGGCCAGAAAACCCCAACCCTTTATGCTGTGTGTTCTCTTATTTTACAGTGGTTACTCTCTCAGGTGGGCATTGGCATATCATAATCTCTTGTACCAATAGTGTGAGTTTTCCGCATTTGACTTATACGATCGACAATATAAAATACCAGAAATTATACAGTAAAATCAAGTCCCGACTTATCCGCGGGAGAACTTATCCATGAGTATATACGGTAACTTTGTGGCGGATGCAGCAAAGCAAGCCCAAGACACAGCTTCCTCCTTGTTTTACAGTAGGTATAGTGTTCTTTTTATAAAGCTTAATTTTTTATGTCAGTCACACAGAACTGATGTAATGTGATTTACCAAAAAGCTCCAGTTTTGCCTCATCTGTCCAAAAGACATTCTCTCAGAAGCATTGTGACTTGTCAATATGCTTTTTAGAAAATTCCAGTCTGACTTTTTTATGTTTTTCTTTTAGCAGTGGAGTCCTCCTGGGTCTTCTTCCATTGAGCCCAATGACATTCAAAAAGCAACAGTTGGTGCAATCAGACACTGATGGACCCTGACCTTGGAGTTCAGCTTGTATCTCTTTAGAAGTTGTCCTTGGCTTTTTGTCTACCATTGTCACTGTCCTTCTGCCCATTCTGGGGTTAGTTTTGCTCTTGCAGCCGAGTCCAGAGAGATTTGCTACAGTCCCATGGACCTTAAACTTCTTAATAATATTTGCAACTGTTGTCACAGGAACATCAAGCTGCTTGGCGATGGTCTTCTAGTATTTGCCGTTAACATGCTTGTCTAGAATTTTCTTTCTGATCTCCTCAGACAACTCCTTCCTTTGACTTCTCTGGTCCATGTTCAGTGTAGGACACCAAACAGTAGAGTGATGACTTTTCTCCTGAATAACTGATTGCATGACTGTAGACATGTATGATACTGTGCAGGCCGTGTGGTGTTGTGGTTAAGACTTTGGACTTCAATCCCTGAGGCTGTGGATTCAGCTCTTGCTACTGACACTGTGTGACCATGAGCAAGTCACTTGAGCTGCCTGTTGGAAAAAGAAAGAAGAAAGAAATGTAACCAACTAGATCCATGGCTTCCAACAAACAAGGCCAGGTTTTAAATCCATGCCGTTCTCCGTGGGTGCAATTACACGACCGTAGGGAGTTCATGGAGTAGCGGGAGTGAATCGCACCTACACGTGTGAGTGCGGTCGTTCTTGATTGCCTCATTGGCTTCCTGCAGTGTGTGGTTAAGGTGCTGTGCCCATGGAGATGCGCAGAGATATGTATTGTCACACACATGTGAGTAGGAGGCAGTTAAAGGGCTCAAGTAATTGTAATAAAACATCCGACCAGGGGGCGGCGGAGTGCGTTTGCTGTCTTTCTCAGTTTCTTCAGACCTTTCCCGGGAAATCCTGCAAGGTTCCGGCGCCTCTGAAGACGTCACTTCCGAAGCCAGCCCCTTTGATGACGTCACTTCCGAAGCCGGCCCCTTTGATGACGTCACTTCTGGTTCCGGCCCCTTTAAAGTCTCCATCTTAGGCTACTATAGCCAGTTCTGTTTTGGACTCTGTAATATGCACATCGTGTATTTGATTCAAGAAAACCCTTTTGCAGCTGGGAAAAAACAATATACGGGTGGCTACCCCAAACCTTTATAATGTCTTGGACTCATTTTTATGACAGTATATATACGGGTCGACACCAGAAAAGGGGAGATGGAGATAGAAATAATGGAAGGATTGAGGAAAAGAGAAAGGAGGTTAAAGGATGGGAAAGAGCAGTCCTAGGACGATGATCTGGACACCTCTAGCAGGAGAAACCACGAGCTGGGGCCCCGAGGAGGAGCGTTTGTTTGTGGTGCTCTAGGGGCTAGTTCACCCCATTGAAAGTTCAAGTGAGTGGGGTGAGCAGAGCCGGTGTCCTCCTGAGGGATCCGAGGAGCAACTACAGGTGCATGAAGTATGAAGGGAGGAGAGCTGACGTCATCAGTCTGGCAGTGATGTCCGGAAGGAGGCGAAGACGTAGGTTAGCTGAAGGAGCTTGTGGCTGTTGGGTCTCCGTCGGCTGCAAGAGCAATGGGTGAGCCGGGGAGAAAGAGAGACAGAGGTTGGCCGGAGAGTAAAGGGAGAGAGAGAGACTGCATTTTAACTTCTGCATTTTTAACCTCGAGTTTTAAAGGATTTATTTATTGATGATTTTATCCTTTCTGGACACTCATTATATGAATTTATTGAAAACTGATGCACTGCACTATAGACTTTTGTTTGGACACTGTTTGATTGGTTTTAATAAAAGCACTTTAGCACTTTTGTAAATATCCCCTGGCTTCATGCGAGATTTGTCCTCACTTGTCAGCTCATCTCGGTGACATTATCAACGGTGTTGGGTTCAGGGTTCCTGTAAAGACGGATGGGAGCGTGGAGTGGACCCGCATCGTCACAGTCGCCTTGGATATAGGAGTAAAATATAAATGTAAATAATACTACATAAAGAAAACAGCTAGTTTGAAAAATCACTCAAATCCACTTATTTATGATCTTTTCTAGGAGTACCAACAAATGTGTCCAGGCCATTTTAGAATATCTTTGTAGAATAAGTAATATTTGATCACTTATCACACTTTTTTTGCTTTACTCGATGACATATCAATGGCATACAGTTATATGAGGGGACAGTTGCTTTTCATTGAATCATTTTTTCAACAAGATGTAAGGGTACCAACACATTTGTCCATGTCTGTACATATGCTTAAATTCAATACTATATATTTTTTCTCAATTAGAAAACCATACCAATTAATTAAACTATTCTTTTTCTAGTAAATTACACACATTTTCCATTTTCTTATTTTGGCTCTTACTGTGGAGAAAGGCCTATCCCAGCAGCACTGATCAGAGCTCTGAACACAGTGCCAGTCCATCCTAGTGAGTATTTGTATTCTGAAATCTCCAACATACTACTGCCAAGAATACATTTTTAATATATACACTTCTTCACTTTAGTGAAGTTTTTTTAACTCAGTAAAGTGAATTCTTCTTTGTCTGAGTGCAGCTTTGATGGAACTTTTTATACAAGAAATTCTTGAATCTGCCTAAGGTCGATTAACATCCTACTAAAACTAAACCACAACCACTGTTTTTAATTCATTTATTTTCAGTTAGGGTATTAAGGTCAGACACCGCCCTGCATACTAGGGAGGGGTAGCAGATGGAATTACCAACAACAAGATACAAATCAAATTATATGTGGCTGTCTTGTTATTAGGAGCAAGGTGCCCTTGGCTACCAGTTGATGTTACAAGACTGCCTGCCTGCCTGCCAACCACAATCTCAAGATATGAGTGAAGTGAACTCCCTCTTGCCTACATCCTACTAGTGAACTTTCCCCTCATGCACTTCCTGACTCAAAACTTGATGAACTATGACCAGAAATGACTGTTTTTACCTTATACTGTGTTTGGGGGGATTACATCCTAGGTTATGTGTGGGTTTATATCCATAGTCAGAGCACATTGCACCTCAGTTCCTAGCTCCACTTACATGTTAGACATCCATAAATGGCCACTGTTATGCCTGCCCCATTGTATTGGCATTTGTTCCACAGGAATTTCTCTCTGGGCAGTAATGAGGGAATTAAAAGGGCAACGACCCTATAAATATTAGCAGTTTGTGACATTACCTTTCCATAGGTGCCTCCTTCCAAGTGTTGGGCTGAGCACCCCATGCAAATAAAACCTGACCTGTCCTACTTATCTTATGGCCCTGGCTGAATTCGATGAAGTTAACACTCTGCAGTGGCTCCATCTTTCCCACAGTAAAAATCTTTTTTTTTTTTTTTTGTGTCACTCTGTTCATACAATGATGTCTTTAGCGTCCTCCCCTACATGACACCCTTCTATAAACTGCATCTGCTACTGTGACATCAGTTGAACAGTACCTTTCAAGGAAAATGTCAACTATAAAGACCATTTATTTTCTAAATGACTAAATACATACTTTAGGAAAAAAGGTGTAGAAAGATTTAAAGGCTTTAAATTTAAGGGCAATGAAATTATAGATTTTTTTAGAGATCTGAAGTAAAAAACAAACTGAAGTCAAAACCATCTTTGATCTATCAGCAAAAAGGGAATTGCTAACCAGAACTTAGGAACCTAAAACAGAAGCTAAGTTTCTTAACACCTGGAGCGCAAGCTTGTATCTCATTGAGTCTGTCAAGCTGCAGCCATACAAGAAAACTCGTACTTCAGTGAAGCGTCCCTATAGACAAAGCCAGCTTGCTGGTGGTGTTCGCTGCCACATCAATGTAACCTACTACAGTGCTGCCAGCTAATGGAGAGACATACAGTACATTTGTTTTTTTTGTGGTGTTAACAGCTTGTGGAAATCGTGTTATAAATATAGTCCATAGTTATGTCATTGTGAGAAAGGTGTAAAGATGCTGATGTTTTGAAACATGCTGATGTTTAGATTTGTTGCAAGATTAATATTTTGATGTAATAACAGTAGTTCAATCAGGAACATGTAGGCTCTGGCACTAATGTGGATAGCTGCCCCGAATGCTTTTCTTCTTCATCACAAGATGTCTGATTTGTCACCACTGTCAGGACAGCACTACATGGACATTCTGCCAATAAATGACTGCAAACAGTCATCAACTACCAAATATGTTGTATGCAGCAAGGGCAAAGAAAAGTGTTATATTTGTGTTGTAGTGTCACACGTGCTTGTAATGACTATTGTGTAAGTGTTATCCTGTTATACACATCAGAATCATGGACACTGCTCAAATCTTCCCTGGTCAAACTGGAAGTCTTCCAAATGCGATGACTACGTCAAATCCTGCAAGTCTCAATTTGTAACTGCGTCCAAAATGAAGTAATTCAGCAGAATTGTGGATGACAGCCAACCACTGAAGAGCAAATCCAACAACGTTGCTTATGATGGTTTGGTCACGTTTTTCAAATGAGTATCAGCTGTCTACCATACAAATTGCTCTGGAAAATCCAACATATGGCTCCGAAGAAAACATGGTCCAAAAAAATCAAGGAAGACCTGAAGAACTCAAGACTCAACATCGATGAAGCCAGAGATATTGCCAAGGACCACCTGGCATGGAAGCAACTTTTGTCCGAAATCCGAGATCCATTGGCACCCAGAGCAGCATACTGGCTCCAAGGACGCCCTGCGGCTGGATGCCAGCTAGAGACCAAAATGTGCTTCTAAGCCTGCCCTCTATGTGACACCATGTTTCTAGGACTCTCATTCAAATGGAGACTTTTAGATGTTGCTGGTCAAAATAAAGTAAGTAACATCATCTTAACATATTTGACAGAGTTACTGTTGATGATAAAAATCATTATTTTCTAATATAGTTCTTTACTTTTGTTACAAATTTTGATAGACTTCATTATTTATCATACATGTGTAGACCAGTACTGCAGCTTCCTGGTAATAAATGGTCCAGAAGTCAATGTATTAAACCAGGAGGACAACAATTATTATTTTAATTCGCACACTAATAGGCATCAATCTCTGATGCTGACTAGATCCCAGAGGCGACCTTTATCCCATCATCCTGACAGGCATCACACTTTCCAGGGAATTCTGGGACAGATTGTCTAGGAGACATCTGACGTCTGTGCTCTAAAATGGTATCTGTAGCAAAACAGAGGCAGTGTTGTGGAATAATGAAAAATACTAACAGCTTCTTAAATTAATAATGAATCCCAAAACTAATGTAATTTTCAGAATCCTGGGTTCTCAAAACTCCTAAATAGGCATATTTTTTGTAACAATTCACACAGGATAGCTCACATAAAATTAAGAAAAAACACTGTAATAGTGAAAAAATAGGATTGACTTTTGTCTTATTGTTTTAACTATGTGTTCTGACTGTGTTTCATCACGGGGTCCATGAGGGGTCTAGGACTCCTGAAATCCACCACCAGCTCTTTGGCTTTGCTGGTGTTCAGGTGTAGGTGGTTTGAGTCGCACCATTTAACATTTAAGTCCTTGATTAGGTTCCTATACTCCTCCTCCTGGCCATTCCTGATGCAGCCCAAGATAGCAGTGACGTCAGCGAACTTTTGCACGTGGCAGGACTCCGAGTTGTATTGGAAGTCCGATGTATATAGGCTGAACAGGACCGGAGAAAGCACAGTCCCCTGCAGCACTCCTATGCTGCTGACCACAATGACAGACAAGGATTTCCCGAGACTCACATTCGGAGGTCTGTCTGTGAGGTCTGTCTGAGGACTGTCTGTAAGATAGTTCACGATCCATGCCACCAGGTATGAATCTACTCCCATCTCTGTCAGCTTGTCCCTAAGGAGCAGAGGTTGGATGGTGTTGAAGGCGCTAGAGAAGTCCAGAAACATAATTCTTACTGCACCAATACCTCTGTCGAAGTGGGAGAGGGATCAGTGTAGCATGTAGATGATGGCATCCTCCGCTCCCACCTTCTCCTGGTATGCAAACTGCAGAGGGTCAAGGGCGTGGCGGACCTGTGGCCTCAGGTGGTGAAGCAGCAGCCGCTCCATGGTCTTCATCACATGTGACATCAGGGCGTCAGGCCGGAAGTCATTCAGCTCACTAGGACATGATACCTTTGGGACTGGGGTGATACAAGATGTTTTCCAAAGCCTCGGGACTCTCCCCTGTTCCAGGCTCAGGTTGAAGATGCACTGTAGAAGACTCCCCAGCTCCAACGCACAGGCCTTCAACAGTTGTGGGGATACTCCACCTGGACCTACTGCTTTACTGGCACAAGGTCTCCTCAGCTCTCTGCTTACCTGGGCTGCTGTAATTGTGGGTGGAGGGAAACTCTCTCTTATGCTGGTCTCAGCAGAAGGATGGGTGGAGGATACAGTACTCTGAGGTGAGAGTGGGTTAGGGTGGTCAAAACTGTTAAAGAAGTTGTTCATCAGGTTTGCTCTCTCCACATCTCTCTCGATGATGGCACCCCGCTTTGAGCTGCAGCCAGTGATGATCTTCATTCCATCCCACACTTCCTTCATGCTGTTATTCTGCAACTTCTGCTCCAGCTTTCTCCTGTACTGCTCCTATATTTTCTATCCAATATTCAACCTCCTTTTACTGAGGTATAATATGTAGCATTGTTAAATATTCTTTCTCAGATTTCTAATTCTTGTATTTATTTGCTTTAGGTTTGCATTCCTGCGTTGTATTTTGTGCTTTTTTTTCTTTTTGCTTTGTAAAATAAAACCTTTTGATAATTAAAAAAAAAAACTTTGTTAGTTTTAAGTTAGTTTCACAAACTTATAATACAAACATCCGAAGACAACCATGAGTGAATTTTGCATAAGGGTGGGTGGGAACAAATAGTTAGCTTACTGAGTGTCACCTTTCTAAACCAAACCAATGGCTATGAAGGTGCAACTCAAAGTAGGAACAGAGATTTTGAATTTTGAAGATCAAAAGTGCTCTCGTTCATCTGGTCTGACAGACTGATCATGATAAGAGGACTACAGCTGAAAAGTCTCCTAAAAGGCACTAAACATACAAATATAAAGGTGTGTCATGTGCAGAGCTGGGTAGAGGAGCCAAAAATTGTACTCAAGTAAGAGCAGCGTTACTTCAAAAAAGTAGTCATCCAAAAAATTACTCAAGTAAGAGTAAAAAAGTATTTAGTGAAAAGATTACTCAAGTGCTGAGTAACTGTTTGATCATAATAAATTATTTATTTTTTAGAAATGTTGTAATAAGACAGACAAAAATATAAAATAATGCACAAATTCTGCTATTTCCAAATAAAAAAATAAAAAATGAGTACAAATAAATAACATCTTTACAAAATAAAGATGCACATATAAAACAAAGTTCCAAATCTCAGTTTTTCAAAACAAAGCTTTTGAAGCGAATACCTATAGTAGATAACATGTATGTTTGAACAGTGCAAACTACTGACAGTGACAAGATATACAGTACACTGACAGTATAATACTGCATATTCACTTGCCCTCCAAATAGCACAGCTGATAGAAAATAACATTAGAACAAGGCAGCTTATGCACGTACAAGAAGTCTCACTTTACCTTGACTGTCTGTGTCTCTGCATGTTTGGTTAAAATGTGAAACAGTGAAGTGATGGTTAAGCTTCAGCAGGAGTTTCCTCTCATTTTTCATGTATTCTTTCTTTCCCTGTCCGCTGTCTGTGAGGAGTTTGTGCCGCTATGTTTGTGTGTGGTCACGTGACTGCATGTCTACGTCTGATTTGTGAAATGGAGCCATGTCATTATTGTTGCTACATCTGATTTGTGAAACTGTCATGCAGTAGTTCCATTGGCGGCTTCTTTCTGGCAAAAATATAGCGTATCTAATGAAAACAAGTAACGATTCAAGTGTTGCCCAATGTAGCGGAGTAAGAGTAGCGTTTCGTCTTCACAAATGTACTCAACTAAAAAGCCCAGGGTCCTAGAAACTATTGAAATCGGCAGAAAAAAATTGAAATGTAGAGATGTCAGGAAAATTGAAAGGAACTACTCTGGGCATCTCTCTCCTAGGAGGATTCGTTTTACTGATGTGCTCGCATTGCTTGTGTATTAGTGGTGGGAGGAAAACTAAAAAGTATACCGTTTTCACAATGTTAGCGGCTAAGTGACTTTGCCTTTCTTTTGAGGTTTTGTTTTGCCAACATGCTGGCCTCACTTGTTTTATTAGTGGCGAAGTGAGTTTTCTGTTTCCTTGGAGGTGGAGCCCTTACCCCAACTCCACCTCTCACTTCCGGGCCGGACAGGCACACACACTTCCACATGTAGATGTTTATATATAAGATAATTTTCAAAGACATTAATGAACTTGTAAAAGTGAAGGATAGGTTGTTGCAGCTGCTATGTATGCTCTCTGTTGTTCAGAGTTACAACACTGGAGCTGATCTAAGGTTGAAAGAACTGGCAGCAACATCTGTGAAAATATTTAGTGCAAAATATGCATTCAGAGTAAACTGTGTGCCACACCCTATCAAGTGAGGTTAAAAGGCTTACCATCAAAAGAGCTGATAACAAAAGAGCCACGGGAGATGCAGATTTTGGTAATTAAAACACCCAAATCATGAAATATGCCTAATGACACTTACAGGACACCAACAAAACCATGGACGAAGCTGCATAGCATAACCTTCTGATTGGATAGCTGAACGAATAACTAAAGTAAGTTAACATTATTGTCTAATTGGAAATGCAGACATGCCAAATATCAATATCAATGTATCTGTCTGTCATGCAGACTGCAGTTTGTGAGGCTCAGTCGAATTAACAGGGCAAACTCAGTTATAGGACGCACTCTGGACCCCCTGGAGGTCTTAGCAAAAGAGTGGATTAAAACAAAACTGAGTGCCATTATGACCGATGCTGCACATCCTTGCTCTGACACACTAACATGGAGTACTTTCAGCCAATGAATCCGGCGTTTGTCAGGAAACACTACTGGGGGTACATAATACCAACAGCAATACATCTACATGATGCCTCACTGGGACTGTGACTGCCAAGTCAGAACTTTTCTTTCTTTTGAATTTGTCTTGGTTTATAGTAATTCCAAGTTGTATCCTAAGACCAAAATGTGAGTGTTTATTTATTTATATTTATTTAAAGTAGTTATATAAAAAGTCAAATTTCCTCCTGGGGACAAATAACATTCTATCTAATATAGATCAGATTAGACCAGATTAGATTAGATTAATAGCATATATATAATTAGCATATAGTCACAGCGTTTTAACACATAGTATACAGTATACAGTATTCTGAGTGCTATAAAGAATGGGCAGGCATCCTGTCAGTGATTGAGGGTGATTTTTTGCCAGACCTGGAGGACTTTGTGGAAGACTACGGAGATGGAGGCACAACCCAGGCAGGACAATTTGAGATCTTCGTCCCTGTGGAAATAAAAGAATAATTGATATACTGGATGAAGCAAGGTACCAGGAGAAATTCATTCCCTGACACAGAAAGTCGCAGTGTTCCTCTCAGCTGATCCCTGTTAGGACTCCATCAGGGTTGTATGATATTTGGAATGTGGAAGTGCAACCTTATCAGGGTCCTTGGGTGCCACCAGATGGTGCTGCCGGGCAATGGTTTCCACACAAACTGGAAGTGCTCTGGATTGCCAACGCTGTGTCACCAAAAGCATTCCCAAGTCTGGCCTAAAAGAAGCCTGCCACAAAACTTCGGTGAGTCAGATTTGGGAGCTAGCGAGTAAAACTCATAAGAAGGAGCAGGAAAAGAGAAAAGAGCATTTACTGTGAATATTATTGTGTTATTGTTAACTGTGTTTCACTTGAGAAGGTGTTGGAGACAATAAAAATCATTTTATTTGAATCCAGAATTGTGGCTGGTGACGGGGCATTGAGGTGCCCCCTGGAGGTCACAATATATAGACTACAATGCTTATCTAAACTCTGTTTGCTGTTATTATGCCATATATAGTGATGCAGTATTCAAAATAACATAAAGATATCATAGAACACAAATGTACTTAAACATGTGTGGCCAAGTACCTGCAGTGGTCTATGTGTGTGTGTGTGTGTGTGTGTGTGTGTGCGTCTGGCTGGCCTGTTGCGCCACAGTAATCATTAAGTTTCAGTTACCTTGTGTTGAATTGATAAAAGCAATTGTGGCTTTCTACTTTCTGTCAGTGTCTTTTGTTTAGTTGTTTTTTCCCCTCTCTCTCTTTCCATGTTTATTTTACATATTTGTGTAACACAAAGATAAATGAGACACTGCAACCACAAATGTTTAAATTGACTGAAGAAAATCGTAGGGCAGGATTTTAATAAGACACTCTGTGGGTAAAGTTTTTTTAGTGGTGAATTTCATTGCAATTTCACTACAAACATTTTAACGAGTTGTCCCCAGACATCTGTTCTCATTCAAGAATCACATTCAGCCCCACAAGACTGCTTTTGAATTTGATATGGAGGTTTCATGGTTTTCCTATGCTCTATTTGTGTCATTTTTCTTGTTATTTGTGAGTATTTTTAACATTCTGGTTTCAGGTTGTCTGGGGAGAGGCCTAGTCTAGGTACTGGAGTTTAGGACAATTCAACATTTCAAATTGGGTTTTAAAGCCTGATCCTCATGGTGTGCTGTATCTACCATGATAACTGATACAGTGCTGGTCATCTGTTGGCTCCCTTTGCATCCCTTTATTGTTTAGCTGCTAGCTAAAGAAAAAATACTCACAATTAACAGTTTGAAATTTTAAAAAGTAAGACAAAAGAAGTGTGTTGCATTAAAAACAATAATTGGTTAATGGCTGAAATGAATACCTGCAGCTTCTGCACCCCTCCAGAATCTGAGTTTGACACCCCGATTTAGATGAAGAATATCACAAAGAATAATAGGCTCCATGTTGATCCCAGCCATAGAAATTGCTTCAATTAGACACTGTCATCCTATACCCCACTGTTTTCTATCCTTGAATCAGTTAATTATTTATCTATAAATGTCACACTCAATCTAACAGTTTTAACTTAGCTGACAATCTCTCATGGTCTTTAGTCTTCTCTTCGTCTTAGTACATCCAGGAAAAGTAGGTCATATGTCTTTTTAATCATCATTGCACCAGATGCTACACCTCTTTGAATAAAAAAAAAGATTATTGTATTGTGTACTTTATGACAGGAGTGGCCTTTCCTAATGCCATGATTGCTGGTATCCAGAGTGCCTCTTTCTTTTATGTAGCCACCTGTCTGTCATCTAATTCATTGTTGCTTACATATATAACAACAACAACATTTATTTATATACTACTCAAAAAATTAAGGGAACACTTTTTAATGAGAGTATAGCATCAAGCCAATGAAACTTGTGGGCTATTAATCTGTTCAGTTAAGTAGCAGAGGGGGTTGTTAATCAGTTTCAGCTGCTTTGGTGTTAATGAAATTAACAACAGGTGCACTAGAGGGGCCTCAATGGGACGACCCCCAAAACAGGAATGGTTTAAAAGGTGGAAGCCACTGACATTTTTCCCTCCTCATCTGTTTTTCCACTCATTTTGCATTTGGCTATGGTCATTGTCACTACTGGTAGCATAAGGCGATACCTGGACCCTACAGAGGTGGCACAGGTAGTCCAACTTCTCCAGGATGGCACATCAATACGTGCCATTGCCAGAAGGTTTGCTGTGTCTCCCAGCACAATCTCAAGGGCATGGAGGAGATTCCAGGAGACATTCAGTTACTCGAGGAGAGCTGGACAGTGGCATAGAAGGTCCTTAACCCATCAGCAGGACCGGGAAGGAGGAACAGGATGAGCACTGCCAGAGCCCTACAAAATTACCTCTAGTCGATCACTGGTGTGAATGTCTCTGACCAAACAATTAGAAATAGACTTCATGAGGGTGGCCTGAGGGCCCGACATCCTCTTGTGGACCCTGTGCTCACTGCCCGGCACCGTGGAGCTCGATTGGCATTTGCCATAGAATGCCAGAATTGGCAGGTCCACCACTGGCACCCTGTGCTTTTCACAGATGACAGCAGGTTCACCGTGGGCACATGTGACAGATGTGAAACGGCCTGGAGAAGCTGTGAAGAATGTTATGCTGCCTGTAACATCGTTCAGCGTGACCGGTTTGGTGGTGGCTCAGTGATGGTCTGGGGAGGCATATCCATGGAGGGACACACAGACCTCTAAAGGCTAGACAATGACACCTTGACTGATATTAGGTATCGGGATGAAATCCTTGGACCCATTGTCAGACCCTATGCTGGTGCAGTGGGTCCTGGGTTCCTCTTGGTGCACAACAATGCCTGGCCTCATGTGGCGAGAGTATGCAGGCAATTCCTGGAGGATGAAGGAATTGATACCATTGACTGGCCCCCCTGCTCGCCTGACCTCAATCCAATAGAACACCTCTGGGACATTATGTTTCGGTCCATCTGACGCCGCCAGGTTGCCGTTCAGACTGTCCAGGAGCTCAGTGATGCCCTGGTCCAGATCTGGGAGGAGATCCCCCAGGACACCATCCATCGTCTCATTAGGAGCCTTTATTCCTTTAATTTTTTGAGCAGTGTATATAGCACATTTTCATATAAATGATGTAGCTCAAAGTGCTTTACAGGATGAAGAAAGAAAAAATATAAAAATAAAATTAGGCAATACTAATTAACATATAATAAAAGTAAGGTCCAATGGCCAGGGAGGACAGAAAAAAAAATAATAACCTCCAGAAAGACGGACATTGCACTTACTTAGTGGAATATAAGCTAAGGGAAAAATGGGTTTCTTCTACTAATACACCACAGCACATTGATCTTGAATGAGACGAGTTTTTTCTTTTTTCATTGTGTGCTACTTGCTTGACATTAAAGGTCCGAGTCACAAAGAAAACTAACTTGAGTATCACTGGTCCTGTAATTGAATTGCTTGTCTAACAGAGTTTTGTATGAGTCTGCAACAAGCAGTACAATAACTTTAATGTCCTGCTATTAGCCATAATAGATAACTTCAAGATAACTTTATTAGCCTAGTAAGCTTGATTTTTAATCCAGTTCTCAATGCAGAAACTATAAGAAACAGTATCACTTGAAGTGATAGCTCACAGCACAAAATAATGCAGGTAGTTGTTGACTTACGACCAATACGTCTTACCGACCATTCAACTTATGACCACTACTGTGTCTCATAGGCAAAATGACAATTTTTGCTGCGCCAGCTCTGTATGCCATGACCCAGAAATGTACTACGATGGGGATAGTAATAAAGCAGAGAATTAAAAGAAACCTGAGTGCCATTATGAAGACTTCTGCACATCCTCTCTCTGACATACTAACACTGATGACTTTCATCCAATAATTTTTTCCTCAGAAGTGTATCAAGAAACTTCTTATCAACAGGAATACACCTGCATAATGCCTCATTGGGACTGGGACAGCCAAGTCTAAAGTTTTCTTTATTTTCTTTTACATCACTCTGGTGTGTGTTCAGACAACAGTATTTGTGTAAATGCATTTATATATCTATCTATTTATATATTTATTTATTTAAAGAGCTTTTGTAAAAAGGCAAATTTTCCAGTGGGGACTAATAAAGTTCTATCTATCTATCTATCTATCTAGACCCAAACTCAAGAGACATTATGTTATTACATGCGTTTATGTATTTCATTATTTTTTTGTTTCTGAGTTGTTATGTGTTTTATTTGTGCATGTTTTCTGTTATGTGGTGCTGTTTTAAATTTACTTATATTCCATGTTCTTTGTGGGTGGAGCCTGAAGAGGTGTGGCCACCCTGACATCACCACTTCTGAGCCCTCCCCCTGGCTATTTAGGTTAAAGCCACAAGAGAGCTCAGACATACAGTAGTGCATTAATGTCATTTACAGTATCTGTTTGTATTTCCATTTCTTTGTTTTCTTTTTGCTTTGTTTATTGAATTTTGTTACTAGATTTGCATATTGGGACTTGTTTGCCTTTGAATTGCCTTTTGGCAACTGCTTTGTGACTCTTTTTTGCTCTCGTGAGAGCCATTCTTTTAATTTTTGCAAATAAGATTCTTTGTTGCCCTTCTGTTGAGGAAAGGGGACTATTGGTATGTTTTTGGGATAGTTTAAGTATATTTTTGAGGTTTAAATCCCTGTTGGGCCTACAAGGCTTGAGGCAGGCCAGTACATCTGGGATTAGACTTTTTGGGGTGAGACCTTTCACAGGCAGGCCTAGGAGGTTTGAACTGGTCACTGAAGCCTTTTAGGGGCCTCATACCCCATTCTTCTTACGGCTGTGAAAATTCAAGTCACCCAGGTCTGCTTAGGTAAAAAAATGGGCCATAGTTTTCCTTTCCCTTGAGAGTCATTCGGATATATTTTGGGACATATAGAGTTATTTGAACCCTAAAAATTATATTCTCTGTTTCTGGGGCCTGTAAAGCCTTGAAGCCTGCCTGTGGAGTTGGTATGTCCAGCTGCCTTTGATAAAGCCTTTGTTTCTTTCCTGTTGGTGGGTGTTTTTCAGAGCCTCACAGCATTTTTATATTTTGTGTGCTGCTCCATCATAACATATATATTTTTAAGCATGTGAGCATCAAGAGTTTCTCATCAGGGAAAGCATAAGAGAAAGGTTAAGAGTGTGACAAAGGAGCTAATCATTCTTCCTTTTCCACCTTTAAAATGGAGGGACACCCACCAGAAGACATCTGATTTGACTTCTGGGAGAATGTACATAACTCTCATTTTTCCATGTGCAAGGCCATATAACTCAGAAGGTGGTGTTCAGTCTGAAACCAGCTATCCAGTGAGACCTTCTGTACCCAGTTGTGTGTTTTTCCTAATTATTTGCAGTCAACTGAATAGACCACAGATGGACTCAAAACAAAGTGTAGAAACATCTCAATGATGATCAATGTGCCTGAGCCAGATTTTAAGTGCCATAGCCAACAGTCTGAATAATTCTGTCAATGTGATATTTTGTTTATTTATAGTTAGTAAATTTGCATACATTTCAAAAATCCCATTTATTCTTTGTCATTCAGGAGTATTAAGTAAAGGAAAAAAAATAATTTAAATTACTTTAGCATAAGGCTGCAACATAACAAAATGTGAAAATGGTGATGGAGTCTGAATCCTATTTGATTCCATTATGATAGCAAGCCAATTTAGAGCTTCATGTTCAGCCAACCTGCAAATACAAAAGAGAGAGGACAGAATGAGCAAGCGCCACACAGGCAGTGCATTTGTTGGGATTCAGACCTAAAACTCTGGAGATGTAAGGCAGCAGAGCGAACCACTATGTCAGCTTCTCTATAAAAGTAATGCTGTATATAAATTATGTGCCATGGCTTACCTTCAAAATAGACATGAGGTGAAATAAAAACATTTGTTGAAGGCCCACACATTTCCAGCTGTTTTGTTTTCTGCTGACCACTTTCATGCACTGCTTCTACTGTTTCAAAATCCATTCTCACTCCCTGCCTTTCTTTCTCTGTTGTCTTCACACTTCCACCTAATCTCTTTAGCTGGCCTCACACCTCTTTTCTTTTATTTTCCCTCTAGCTATATTTCTCCTCTCACCGTTCTCTGTAAAGCTCCTATTCTACTTAGTCTTTTAAATGAATAACCTTCTGTCTTTCTTGAAAGTCATTCTGAAGAAGACCCACAAATGTCATTATTCACCACATATAAATGAAACTATTCATATTTTACTCATAAGGTGACATAGATGCACCTTGGTGGGTTACTTTCTGTCAAATCAAAATGTACCAGATTTTAGGAACACAAGCAACAAGTTTCCCCTTTCATCAATCCAGAGTCTTCAGGAGTGTGCTACTTCACCACTTGACTAATTATAATGATTATAAAAAGGTACATTTTAAAACTTGCTGATAAACCTTTATTTCACAGGCTGCAAAACTGATGATGGATGATTTTGCTTTATGGTTTAATAGGGCTTTTCTGCAGCTTCATGTTACAGAGACTACAGAAGTCCATCTATTTTCTTTACCCACTCTCTTCATCACAGATTCACTGGGGTTGAAGTCTTCTCCCAGACATCACCAGGCACAAGGCATCAAATAATTCTTGATGGGATTTGAACCACACTCACTCATTCACTCAGATGGATTCATTTTAGAGCTTCTGATTAGCCTAACATGTACATCCTCAAGACATGGGAAGAAAACCAGTGTGTACCATGAGAAAATCAATCAGACATGGGGAGAACATGAAAACTACACACAAACAGCGTCCAAATGTGCTATCTGAAAACTTGCCAATTGATTTCATCTGCAGCACCAGCCATTTTGCCACCATGGGGCCCAAAGCTTACAAATCAATTATTGAATTTTAATTTGATAAATAGGGTGAGGACTAATAAGGTTTTATCAGCAAATTCAGTTAGTAGCATGATGGCACAGTGCTCAGTGATGTTGCCTCACAGATCCAGTGTCCTGGGTTTGAGCTCTGCACCCTGTCATTGTTCATGTGCAAGTCTGAATAGTGTCCCCTTATATTCATGGGCTTTCCTACAGATACTCCAGTTTTCCTATCTCGCTTCCAAAGATAAGCAGGTTAAACTAATTCCCAAATTTTTCCTTTGTGAGTGTTGAGTCGGTTCTTGCATTGCACTGCACAAAATGCTGCATGGACAGCTTTCACCTCACTGTAACCTTGGACTGAATTTAGATGGGCCTGAGTATGTTGAAAGTAGTCAAATTAAACAGACTTTTTTAACAAGAAATTGTAAAAGCAGAAAGCATCTTATCAGATAGAACTCAATGGTTGTAGCCAGAGTTCTAGCTTTTGGCTAGAATGGTGTTGTTTTGGTTGGTGAAGATAAAACATCTTTGCACCATCTCAGCAAGGTTTATTTTATTAGACAGCCACCAGTTTAGCTTTAATTTCCTTTAGCTATTACTTTTTCGATAATGATCAGTGGCATGTCTGGCATGAAAATTCTGGTTGGACCACACGGCAAGCTGTGCAGAGTATGTGTATGTGTGTCTGTGTCTGCGCGTATAAGAGAGAGTGAGGGACAGAGATGATCAACCACTTACGGAGCATTACCTATAAGTCCCACTCCTTTGCTTAAATCCGTTGATCTAGGTACATTGCCACTGGTGATCTCAGGAAGCATCCTTGCTTGGATCTGAAATGAGTGCATATGATGACCTTAAGTGAATGGCGTAGATGGAGCCAGCAGTGTGAATGTACAGGCTGAGTCTCCGCAGTACATGAAAATAAAAATTGAAGCCACACAGAAAGAGCTTTAACAGAGCTGAGAGGTAGCAGCAGTGTTTGAGGGTGGCCGAGGAAGGAGACAGCCTCCATTAAATTTCAAGTGAGGGAGAGAGACTGCATTTAATGATGTATTAGGCTACTAGCACCAGTAACAAAAAATGTTATGCAAAAATCACTCGAAAGGAATATCAATCAGCATATTATTTTATCATTCAGAACAAACACTAAAGGACAATATTAGAAGATATCTCAATAACAAATGCTGAACACAGAAAGCTGTAGCATAAATGAATATTCATTAATTTTGATGTTTTGAAATCAAAATGATTTATAAAGATGAGGACTCTACTTTTTTGCACACACTACAGGACCATTGGCACTTGTACCAAATTTCTACCCACTAGTTATAAATATGAAGAACAAATATTGTATTATAACAAGCAATGTGTGGGTATGTATGTATATATATATATATATATATATATATATATATATATATATATATATATATTGTAATGGATGGTACACATCGGCTGGCATCCTGGCCAGGATTGAACAGGTACAACAGAAGGACAGGGGGCGATGAGCACTTGTGAATATCGTCTCTCTCAATACAATAGATGGCAGCATCCCTGGGATAGAATTCCCATGTGGAAACCTACAGAGCATGCTGGAACATGTATTCCCATTGAAAATCCATTTGAACATGGGAAGAACATAAAAACTCTGGTTTCTTTACTGCAAGATAAATCTGTCCATTAATTAATTGTGGACTGTGGCCAGTTCACAATATAGCAGAGAAAAGCAAAAAACTCCAGTCAGCAGCATCCCTAGTGAAAATAAACCTTTGGGAGGCATCCATGGTCAATTATAACAGACAAAGACCAGTTGGCCATTCACCTCCTCCTGGGCATTCTAAATTAGAGTCTGCACTGGTCTGTCTAAAAGGATTACAGACTCTTTACAGTTATTGATTCCAAGGTTTCCAATATCTCAGATGTCTTCCATTAGCAGGAAAATAGCTTTGAAGTAATGTAGTGGCACCAAGTGCCATAGCAGGATACCAAGAAGAGAGACATAGGTCATAGTTATTGTAACAATTATTATTGCATTATGTTGTAGAAGTGTTATTGGGGCTTGAAATATCAACTCTCAGCAGTCCCTGCAGTGACTCTGATTGGTCTTCTGCTGAGGGAGCAGGGGATGTTGGGTACAAGGAGGCCAGCGTGACGTTTAACAGAGGGCCAGTGATACCAAATAGGGAGAAGTATTTTGTGTTTCGTGTCTGAAGTTCTTGTCTGATACCTGTGGATTCTTGTTTTGTCCTGGATCATCTCTTGTTTTGGGCTATGGTCTGTCTGGTGTCTTCCTGCATATGAGGACTGTCAGAGGAATTGTGGTCAATCTGTGAAGAAAGGAGTGTTTCTGATCCCATTTATCTGTCTTCATTTCATCAGGAAATACTGGTAGGACTATGTGTACATTCCCATTCAACGTACTGGTCTCTGGACAATCTACCTCCATCATTGCATTTCATCCGTTGCCGTTTTCCATGGACTTTATAGTGAATGTTCATTGCTGGGGTTTGTTTTCATATTTATTGTACATCACCGTAAGGGGAACTGGGGTTGGATCGTTGTTTTCATTTATTATTGTTTAATACATTCTTTATTTGCTGTTTTATTACCGGTGGCTTTTTTGTCTCTGCGATGGTGTGAATCTTAGCGGCACCGGACTGCTACAATGTAATATTTATATTTTTGTTCAAATGACAAATAAACAGAGATGCAATATAAACAGCTAATCAGCAGCTCTAGTCAAGGTAGCTAGTCTAAAATAATTAATCTTATGTCTGTATTTAATGGCAGTGACTGAAGGGGCATTCCTTATATAACCAGGTAGATAGAAGTGAGTTTACTACTTACTTCATTTTAGTACAAAAGTGTGATCTGCTGGGAAATCAGAGAACAGTGCCCCACTTGCTCTTGATGCAGAGGCACCACTAATTAGTTATGCCTAAGAGCTGGATTAATTCTGCATTCCCTCAGTAGAATCCAATATAGTATCATACAGTATACATCCATCTTCAATGCTGTAAGCTATTTACTCATACGAACTTACAGGTATATTGGATTGTTGAGGTTTGCCTGCTGCCTTTAATGTGAAATCTTTGTTAGTGTTCTAAAGGACACTGTGCACAAAAGAAAGACAGAGTGTTCCCTGTGTTTGCCTGGAAGTTGGCAGAAGATGCCAGTCTGGAAGTTGGTATACTGGGTGGGACCAAGGAACTATACCCAGCCAGGAGGCCAATATGATGGAAGGGCAGGGGGAGACAGCCGTTAAAAGCTACATGCTTCCCTAATACATTAAGCGGCAGCATCCCTGGGCATTGTTACCAGTATGGACATCCATGAGATAAGCTGGGAAACATAGTCCCATGGGGCAACCTTCTTGGGTTGTGGTGGTTCCGCCAGAGGATGCAGTGGGGTTTTGTTATCCCCACTTTTGGGCACTTCCATTCAACCCAAAACTTCCACCAGGTTATGCCATAGTAACAAAAGTACTTCCAGGTCTAAGTTAAAAGAAGCTGCTCAGCCGCATCAGAGTCAGCTGAGGAGCTGGAAAACATTCGCCAGGGAGAAGGAGAAAAATAAACATGAGAACATTACAACAATCTAGGAGAGAACAGGTCATTCAGCCAAACAAAGCTTGCCAGTCCTATCTGCTTAATTCTTCAAAAATAACAGAAACAAATACCAGACCACGCTAACTGGTAGCTTATTCCATGTGTCTGTGGTTCTATTGTGTAAAGAAACATTTCCTAATGTTTGTGCAAAATGTACTCCTAACAAGTGTCTAACTCTATCCTTATGCTCTTGATGAACTCATTTTAAAGTCACAGTCTAGAATCCTGGACTAATTCCCTTCATAATTTTAAACAGTTCAATCATGTCTCATCTTAATTTTCTTTTGCTTAAACTGAAAAGGTTCAGCTCTTTTAATCTTTCCTCGTAAGTCACCCCTTTTAGTCCTGGAATCAGCCTAGTCACTCTTCTCTGGACCTTTTTCTAGTGCTGTTATGTCCTTTTTGTAGCTTGGAGACCAAAACTGCACACAGTACTCCAGATGAGGCCTAACCAGTGTGTTATAAAGCCTGAGCATAATCTTCTTGGACTTGTACTCTTCATATCAGGGCGCTATATAACCACACATTCTGTTAGCCTTTTTAAATGACTTCTGAACACTTCTGAACACTAACATTTTTACTTCCTATGTGTAATACTTTACCTTTACTTAAATTAAATTTGATCTGCCACAAATCTGCCCAAGCCTGTATGCTCTCTGTAATGATTCAACAGATTCTATATTATCTGCAACCCCACCTATCTTGGTATCATCTGCAAACATAAGCAGCATGTTGCTTATATTCCTATCCAAATCATTTATATATTAAAAATAGCAGCCGCCCTAGCACTGATCCCTGAGGGATCCCTCTCTTAACATCACCCAGTTCTGATAAGGTTCCTCACACCATCACCCTCTTCTTCCTGTGTTTGAGTTAATTCTGCACCTATCTTCACAAGACACCCTGAACTCCCATTTCTTTTAGTTTGATGCCCAGTCTCTCCTGTGGCATCTGATCAAATGAGAGAGCGAAGACTGAATTGTGCTTGAGTTTATGTTTGTGGATAACCAGTGGAGGTTTTTTTGTTAAAATAAACCTTGTGTTTGAACCTGTGACTTGAGTAGCTGTGGTTGTGTTTGGGGATTGAGATGCTACAACGTCCCCTACTGGTCATAGCATGTAAACCAGATTTTCTATTTGGAAACTTTAAAATGTTGAATTGTACAGAGGTGAACTGAATTTCAATCACTGATTTGCCATGATGACTGAAGTAAAAGTCCTAATGAAATGTTCTCTTGTCATTTGATTATGATGAGCCCCATAGTTTATAAGTGACACATTAATTGTGTGTTTTTCTGTATATATTGGTTTGCGTATGCATATTTTTGGCATCTGCCCAATCCCTTGAGCCATATTTACACTGCTGCTGGCTCTTCCCCATTCTGCACAACTACTGTTTTTTGCACACCTGGGAATCTACACTGCTGAGTCTCTTTGGCGTAAACGCTGCCTGTGGCACAGTGTGATACTCCTGTGTCATTTATTTGTTTTTGGTTTGGAATGTAGCAGGCATGCCAAGAACAAAAATATCTTTTGCAAACAGGGTGCAAGCTGTCACTTTGAAAATGTTTTATGATAATAACTTAATTTTTTTGCAAAAATATAATTGATATTTCTTTGGCAGGAAAAAAAATCTGCTAGATGTTATCTGCTCTCATGATAAAAACAGACCAAAAATGATTGCCAGTAACTCTTTGTTTAGTAGGCATGATGGGATAGTTTTTTTTCTTAAGCTTTGGCTTCTTTGTTATAACATAAAAAATGTTTCATAATTCAGTGAGCTTTATGTAGTCTGTTATGTATACTCCTCACATTTTCCTAACAGCCAGATTGGTGAGAACTATTTAACTGGAAAGTATTTCACAAAGAGGAGGGCAATCTCCCAAACAGAACATGTCCACTGGAGGGTACATCCCTCCTGAAGAGTGTGAGCGTGCCCCATTCAAGACAATGATAAAAACTCATTTGGGGGTCACCCTGATCCTGTTAGTTTTTATTTGTTGTTTTTCTTGTTACCTATTTTTATCTTTTCTTTCATGATATCATTGCATTGCCATTTTGTTGGCGACACCATTTTCCGCATTGTTTTTAAGGATGACACTGTTGTGTTGAAAAGATATAATTTTTGAGTGTTAAGCGAAATAATTCACACAAAACTGAATTTGCAACAAAACAGTGTTTGCCAAACAATTTGCGAAATAAATTACGTTTCACTTCCAGGGAAATTTGTGACATTTTACACAAGAAGAAAGGCATTTAGTTCTTGTTTGAGAGCATTTTCATGCATTAATTTTGCATGCATCTGTCTGTCGCTCATTTACTATTTAAATAAAGATCTCTAGGGGGCGGCAGAGTGGTGCAGTGATAGTGTTGCTGTCTCGCAGTAAGGAGTCCTGGGTCCTCACTGCGTGGAGTTTGCATGTTCTTCCTGTGTCTGGGTGAATTTCCTCTGGGTGCTCTAGTTTTCTCCCATTGTCCAAAGACATGCAGGTTAGGTGAACTGGCAACACTAAATGTGGGTCTGAGAATTTAGAAAGCAGTATTCCCTGTTTTCCACAAAAAAAAAATCTTTTACCAAACTGCACTTTTGCAATTGCAAATTGCCTACAAAATTACTTTTACTGTTAGCTTCGCAAAGGTGAATGCAAATTGAAATCTGCTGCTTCACTCATCACTGGGCCTGTCCAGTTTCTTTACTTGTTATTTTTCTTTTTACTTAATTTGATTTTTTCTTTCATGATGTTATCGTGTTTTTGACTTTTCAAACTGGAGTCTTCATTTTCTTCATTTTTTTTCATGGAAGCCACCTATATTGACAGCACTATGGGGTTTTTGAAAAAAAAAAATGAGTCTGAAGTGTCTCAAAAATCGTAAGATCTACAGCATAGTGCTAAAACCAAATTGAGAAGCAAAAATCAATGTCAAAAAACCGGAGGCAAGATCCAAAATGAAAAAGAAACTAAACAGAGAGAATACTTAATCAAAAAAAAATTAATGTCAAAAAGGTTTTTTGGAATCCGTAAACTCGGATGGGTAAATGACCTCATGGGTGATGTTTAAAACGTGTTGGGGTGGCTCCTAGCAACACAGGAGCTGTCTTAACGACAGGAAGACAAAATAGTGGCAATCATACATAACCAATAATCTAGGGCTAAAGAAACACGCAAGATGAGTACAAAACATCATAAATCAGGGCAGAAAAATGCATTAAAAATGAACAACTCATTAATAACACCATCATGTATTATGATCTCTGTTATTTAATAAATGTTTGTGCTCATTCTATTAATTTTTAGAACTATTATAATGGGGTTTTGTTTTTTGCATCCTGACAAAGTTGGTTTTTTTTTGTTTACGTTCTACTTCGACACCATTTTGATTTTGCTTCATTGTTGCTATTCTAAGAACATTGTGCCAGCCTTTGCTATGGAAACTTATTTTGGAATTCCCTGGAACACGCTAATTAGTGACATCAAGCAAGTGATTGTATGAAGTTCAGTTCCATTAATTCCAGGGAGTACAGCATATTTTCTGCATAAAACACTTTGAAAACTTTGCCAATCAACACTAATGGTAAGCAACACAAATAGACAGACTGATGGACTGATGTCCAATAAGCGTTTTATTATATTCTTGCTCAGATGCTTTTAATTTTTTTGAAAGTCATTGCATAAAATAAATATTGATTCATTGAACTGGATAGTTGTACTTCTACAATTTTTATTATTATGCTTTATTAAGGATTTGTTCTGTTCTGTGTATTGTATTGTATTGACCCCCTTCTTTTGACACCCACTGCACACCCAACCTACCTGGAAAGGGGTCTCTCTTTGAACTGCCTTTCCCGAGGTTTCTTCCATTTTTCCCTACAAGGTTTTTTTGGGAGTTTTTCCTTGTCTTCTTAGAGAGTCAAGGCTGGGGGGTTGTCAAGAGGCAGGGCCTGTTAAAGCCCATTGTGGCACTTCCTGTGTGATTTTGGGCTATACAAAAATAAACTGTATTGTATTGTATTGTATTGATAGAGAGTTGCAAGTGTCTCGATTTCTGTCTTTGGGCTGTATCATTTAATTTTCAGTTAACTTTTTCACCATTATAATTATTTTTCTTATTTTTGTGATGTCACAATGATGTAGTTTGGTTTCTAGTTTTTATTTTGGGCACTGCCATTTTCTTGGTTACTTTTATGGCAGCAGTCTTGCTAGTTACAACTCCAGTTGCCACCACATGATCCATGTCATCAATGCATGTGACATCATCATACTAACACTATTTAAGTTGGTGGCATAGTATCATTGGCGTCCAAGCTTTAGATATACAGCAAGTGAAAAACAAATTTTCAGAGAGTTCATATGATAAGAAAAGCATTATTAGGTAGGACTACTGTTTTGGCTTACAACTTTAGATTTTCTGAATTTCATTTTGAACTTCTACTTTTATTTTTGTGAGATTTATTGGTATTGGTATTGGTCTTGTTTTGCCCAAAAAACTGCTGTGATTTTTGAATTTTATTATTTATGATCTTTTTGTGTGCATTCCACATCATCAAGGAATTTGACACTCAAAGATTCTGAATATTTGGCCAAAAATTATGTATGTGGCATATATTAAAAGGTTATATTTTGTATACTTATACAGTGGAACCTCGATTCATGGCCATAATTCGTTCCAAAACTTTTGTCGTAACCCGATTTGGTCGTGAACTGAAGTAATTTCTCCCATAGGATTGTATGTAAATACAATTAATCCGTTCCAGAACGTTCAAACTGTATGTAATTATATTTTTTTAAAGATTTTTAAGCACAAATATAGTTAATTAGACCATAGAATGCACAGCGTAATAGTAAACTGAATGTAAAAACATTGAATAACACTGAGAAAACCTTGAATAACAGAGAAAACTAACACTGTAAAAGTTCGTGCTATAGCACTACGAACCGCTCGCTAAAAACACTTTTTTTAATGAGTTTTAAGCACAGGGAAAAAAATGAACATTTGAAAAGTAAGTAATTTAATAAACCACCAAGAAAAGTAACATTGCAACAATGCACGCTATGAACCGATCGCTGTAAACAGAAGTGAAAACAAAAATAAGCCCAGTGCATTCTTTAACTGCCTTCTCCACCTTATGTGTCCAGCCCTCTCTCTCTGGCGCACGCACGTGTGTGTGTTTGTGTGTCTCTCTCTCTCTCTCTCAGGTGCGTGTGTGTCTCTCTCTCTCTCTCTCGCATGCCTCTGTGTGTGTGTGGTACACCTGTGTGTGTGTGTGTCTGTCTGTCTGTCTGTCTCTCTTGCTCTCTCTCTCGCTCGCTCGGAAATCATCGGCGCGCACAAACCAAAAGGGAAACTGGGTTGTTCTTATACCGAGTGTGTGGTCGTGAACAGATGCAAAATTTTGGCAAACTTTTTGGTCATAAACCGATTTGTACATGTTCCAAGACGTTCGTGAATCGAGGTTCCACTGTACTGGGTTGCGATATTGCTTCCCTGAAGAGTGCTGCTATTTTAGAGATTTTATATTTGCTGTCTTTGTGGCAACGGTTGCCAGAATGCTCTGCTGCATGCTTGTTGCTTACATTATCAGAGCAATGGTTTAAGATTATTCTCAGCAGTTTCTGGGTATCTGGATTTGACTGAAGTCATACACGTGCACCTAGGGGACAGGGGACAGGTTGAAGGCTTGGTGGTGGTAATTCCTCTCTGATCCACAGGAAGGCCCTGTACACTAATACCTCTTCTCTTCCTCCCCCTACAGACTGGATGATTGAGAACTTTACCATCTCTGAAATCACTTTCGGTGCTCATCCACCTGGACCTGCCTCTTCCTGCCTGGCCTGTACTTAACCCAAAGTGTTGCCATTTGGTGTGGTCACTCTTGAGACTTGCATGTGTAGACACATTTCTTTTGGTGTTTTGTTTTCAGTTATATGGGGGTTGCCTGCAGGTGCTCCAACTCTTTATGATTGTTTGTGATTTTCTTACACTGATAAACCCAGTTCCACTATTCTAAAGAACTTCATAATTGCGCTTCTCAGTTATTGAATCTCTCCTCTTGTTTATTGACTTTATTTTTGGTTCTCGTTTTAGCACTGATGCTCAATCGTGTTTTCACATTTGCCAATTCTCCAACTACATATGATTCTCCTGGTCATTTTTTTATTTTTTCTGCTATTGTCTTTAGAAAGACAATGAAAACAATAATCTGCTTCTGACCAAATAACACTCATTTCTTTCCAGATGGACCACCTCTTCAATGAAAGGAGGCCAGGTAGGTAAGGTAGCGATATGGGAAGCAAGGGAGAATTTGGAGTTTGGGTAGATATGTGTAGTTCAAGATGTTTATTGTCTGCTGCGGCTTTCTACAGTGCCGTACCCCTTGTCTATCCTTCCTTGTATTGTTCATGTAACAAAACATTTGTCTTGTTACTCTTGCCTTCTTGCGACTGCTCTGTGTACACTATACGAGTGCACCCCATTGTTAACATAGCATACATATGCAAACATACTTAACTTGGACTGGAGAAATAAGAACCTTTTAACTTGAATTGAAGGCTATTTGAAAAAGAAACTCAAAGCTGGGAAAAGAGAGTGGTAAAGCATACAAACAATGAGAGAAAGTAGGGGAAAGTAAGAGGCAAGGCCATTGACAAGAGACATTTTTATATTGAATGTTCCATTTAGAAATACAATGAAATGGGAGAGGAGATGAATTGGATGAAGAAATGTATTATTTACCTGTCAGTAACTAATAGGAGTGTTCAGTGAAAGAAAGAGAATACTTTTATTTAAATGCAACTCTGAGAAACGTGTAAAAGAGTAACCACATCCTTAAAGGCTTTAACGTTGCTGCACTTGAAAGTTCATTCACTGTACATCGTCATCGTTGGACTCTAAACATGCAAGAGAGGCAGGTGACATCATTTTTCTTTTAGCTGTGAGAAGACAGATGGAACTACTAGTTATGATATTACACATTTTGATACTGTCAGGCATTTCTTGGCAATTCAAATAAACTCATTACCTTTGGTGTGACCTTTATTTTTTCTCGTTATTGGTAAAGGTTTCTAAGGTGCATTTATCATTGTCATCCACCTAAACGGAAATAAATGCTTGTATTTCACTTTTAGCCCACTGTACCTGTGACTCATTTGTGCACAAAATAAACTCAGTATTTCATTAAACAATACGAAAATATCTGTTTAAAAATGGCACAAAGAGGACAGTTTTATTGTTTGCATGGCAATATAGAATGAAACCAATTCCTGACAAAGAGTGAAAATGAAGAGAGGTTTATAGCCTGAGCCTCACTCAACTTTTTGTGGTATTCAGCCAAACACTCACCATACTAAAATGTTTCAAAATATTTACATTTACACTTTCTACATCAGCATTATTCACCCATTTTTACACGCTTTCTAGAAACAAAGGGCACAGTCATTCTGACTGCTCATGCATTGGGTTGACTTTCTCCTAGCCCATCTGCTATAAATGCTTCTTATTCCATGCTTTCTGCTTCTTCACCTTTATCACCTTGATCCCCCCTGCATTTTATCTCAATGCCTTTTATTTGCAAACTAACTTTCTGTTTCAGAATTTTCATTTTCAGTCTATGCTTCATCTTTGGCCATCAACATACCAGAGATCCCATTAGCAGTGCTTCATGCATTTCTTAGGCCACTACCTCCATCACTATCATAAAAAACAATGGACTCAGAACAGAACCCTGGTGCTGCCCCACCTTCACTTCAGAAATTTCACTAACATTATCTGCTGTCCTGACCACTGCTTTCGCTTCCTAATATTGTACATTTCAGAATGTAAACAATATGAAATATAATTTGATTTAAAATAGACTGACACTTGATTTACTTAGCAGCCACAGGAAGAGTCGAGTTTACTTACAGGGTATTTAAGTTGATTTTTTCATTGAACGGGGTGACATGAGGAGGGTAAACTTTCTTAAGCTTTTTAAAATATATTTTTCTATATGCAACAAAAATAATAAAAGGATTTGCATATTTTCACCAACTCAAATGAAGTTATGATGATCACATAAGTTAAAAAGATAAAACTTACCTTTTAAACCCATCCTGGGGTTAATTTTGGGCCCATCTCCGGAAATGCCTCTAAATGAGCTCAAACAATAAAAAGGCAAGAGTTTAAATATCGCTTAGTCAACCTCCATTTGCACTAGATGGTAGGATTACACCTGACTAAAGCGGAGCACTTCTACTGAAACCAGATTAGCTTGGAAAGTCATATTATTAGTTCCCTGAAGTTTTTGAGTTAGGTGCTGTGAACCACTAGGGGGCATTGCAGAACCCCAGATACAACCTCACTGACAGAAGTCCCGGGTACAAATAATGTCTGGGTCTGTGAAAAATTCAACACTTAAAACTGTAATGTTATCACTGTTAATGATCTCTGTCTGGCGACAATTTGTTTTTTGTTCTTTGACTTTGGCTACATTTTGGCTTAGGCAATGTGAAATATTCTGTTTTTTTTAAACTCTCTTCCTATGTCTCTTCATTTAAGATTTTTCTCTAATCTTGACCGTCGTTTATTTGAATTTCATCTTTCATGTTTCTCTGCTGTTCTTTTTCCAGTTTTCTGTGGTGGCAGTCCCTACATTTATGGATTGAAGGCTAGAAATCCACATGACCATCATCATCTAATTCTTCCACATTAAGCCTGAGGACTGATTGAGATCATTTATGTTAGGTAGAATGCCTAGTGGGGGCTGCAGATTTAGTTTTTTTCTCCAGGCCTCTGGAGTTTTTATTGTTTTTTGTTTTTTCTGACCTCCTTGGCCCTCTGACCTTACTTTATTCTTTGTTAATTAGTATTGCTTAATTTTATTTTTTATATTTTTTCTTTTTTCTTTCTTCATCTTGTAAAGCACTTTGAGCTACATAATTTCTATGAAACTGTGCTATAGACGTAAATGTTGTTGTTATTACATTCCATCTCTTGATTCCAACCTACTTAAAGCTACTGCTTCCCTGTGCAGTCATGTCATTATATTACCTTTGCATTATCTTGACATGGATGTGGGCATTTCCATCTTCACCTACAGTTTAGGGGATGACTGTGTCACAGGTGGCTGGGAGTGGTACCCAGCTGGGACGCCCCGAAGGACCGGAGGAGGGCTTACGCCTCCCCCAGACCACATGGGGCCAACCGCCCTGGTGGCTTTGGGGACCACGGGAACTGAGCTTGGAAACTCAACCCTATAGGGGCCCGTGGTCACCGCCAGGGGTCACCCCAATGCCTTTGGAGCCCTGACCCTCAGCACTTCTGCCACACCCGGAAGTGCTTGGGGGAAGAAGACCAGGGACACCCGGAGTGCTTCCGGGTGTGCAGCCGGTACTTCCACCATACTGGGGAGTGCCGGCAGAAGCTAATCAGGAGGCACCTGGAGCACATCCGGGTGATTATAAAAGGGGCCGCCTCCCTCCATTCAAGGGCTGGAGTCGGGAGGACGAGACAAGGTCTTGGAAGAGAGGAAAGGAGGCGGCCTGAAGAGAGAGGTAAAAGGCATTGTGAGGCCTGGACTTTGGCGGAGTTTGGGGTTGTGTTGCACTTTTTTGTAAATTTTATGTATATTAAACATGTGTTGGGTGAACCATCGCTGTCTGCCTGTCTGTGTCCGGGCCATATCCCACAACAGCTAAACTAAAACTAAACGAAAATATTAAAGTCAGCTCCTTTTCCATTAAACAGTCCCTTTAATTAATTTATTAAAACTAATGGTTTTACTTCATCAGTGGCGTAGCGTGGGTGTCAGCCGCCCGGGGCGGAGGAAAATTTCGCCGCCCCCTTATTTAGGTATTTCAATTTAAAAGACTAAAATATACAGTAATTCTTTGCCGCCCCCTAAAAGTGCCGCCCGGGGCGAGCCGCCCCTGCCGACCCCACTACGCTACGCCACTGTACTTCATAGCAGGTTAATTTTCACTTTACTATTTATATGATCATTACATTAAATTAGTAACAGACTGCAATAGTTTGGTGCTGATTTTAGGTGCATCGTCCATTATAAATGCAAATTAATAATAATAATAATAAAAATAATTCTTTTTATTTATAAAGTGCTTTTCTCACATCTCAAAGTGCTTTTACGTAGTGAGTGGTGAGCCACTTCAAGCTCCCCTAATTTGTAGTATCAAACTGGATGATGCGATGGCAGCCATTTTTGCATCAGTACGCTCACCACACATGAGCTATTAGGTGGTGAAGTAGTGAGAGGTAGTTAGCCAATTAGAGACAGGGGATAATTAGGGGCCAAGAATGACTAGGCTGTGGTGGGCAATTTAGCCTGCACATTGGGATACACTCTGCTCTTTACAAAGGATACCTAGGGATCTTTTATGACCACAGAGAGTCAGGACTTTGGTTTTATGTCTCATCCAAAGGACGGCACCATTTTTACAGCAGTATCACTGCACTGAGACATTGGCATCCAAATTCAGACCACATGGTAAGCCAACACCTCTTCCAGTAGCAACCCAACTTTTCTCTGGTTGGTTACCTATCCAAGTACTGGCCGGGCCCGAACATGGTTAACTTCAGATGGATGACATCTTCTGAAGTGCATATGGTACGATTTCTTTTTAAAGTTATTATCCTTGCCTTATTTGAATAAGGCCAGTACTGCAGTGACTGTTGATAACCATTTTTTTTGTTGTGGTATTCACAGTATGATGAGGCTTGGACACTCATGTGAGAACAGATAATTTTTATTTATTTTTTTTTTATTTTATTAATTTTATTGCAATCATTCCATAGAAATCAATCAATTTTTACAAAAAGTAGGATTAAGAACAAGTTGACTCCCACCCCTGAGAGAGAGAGCAAGGCCAACTGAGTAAAACTTAAGGCTTGTAAACATACCTAAATTGATGAGTTTGATAAGCCAATAGAGATGGATGGAGAAGAAAAAGAAATGAAGAAATAATTGCTTCCTCTGTGCTTTAAGAGCTTATTCTAAAATATTACTGATTAGATCCTGCCATGTTCTGAAAAAAATCTGTACAGATCCTCTAACTGAATATTTGATTTTTCCACTTTCAAATAGTATAAAACATCGGTTTCCCACTGACTTAAAAGAGGAGAGTTAGGATTCTTCCAGTTTAGCAGAATCAGTGTGCGTGCCAAAAGTGTAGTAAATGCAATCACAGTTTGTTTGTCCTTCTCCACTTTAAACCCATCTGGAAGCTGGGTTAATGGCACAGCTGTTAATGGGCTAGGAGGGATTGTGAGACCAAGGCTGTCTGAGAGGTAATTAAAAATTTTAGTCCAGAATGATGTTAATTTGGTGCAGGACCAAAACATGTGATCCAGTGAGGCTGGGACTTGATTGCAACGTTCGCAGGTTGGATCTTGCCCTGGAAACATTTTGGAGAGTTTTAGACGAGACAGATGTGCTCGATATATAATTTTGAGTTGAATAATTGTATGCTTTGCGCATATGGAGCTCGAGTGAATTCTCTGTATTGCTATTTTCCACTCCTTTTTGTGATATATTGATTGAGAGATCTTTTTCCCAGTGTCCTCTTGGATCTTTGAAAGGGAGGGACTGTAAAATAATTTTATATATTGCAGAGATGGTGTCTAAGTCCTTGAGATTGAGCAATACTTTTTCCAGCATGGACGAGGGTACAAGATGAGGAAAATCAGGCAGGTTCTGTTTAACAAAGTTCCTAATTTGAAGATAGTGAAAGAAATGTGCAGCTGGAATATTAAACTTGGAATGTAATTGTGCATAGGATGCAAAGACGTTGTCTATATAAAGATCTCTAAGCAAGTGAATCCCAAATTTTTTCCAGATATTAAAAACTGTGTATGTTTATGAAGGTTGAAAGAGGTGGTTCTCTTGCAGAGGTGCCACAGGTAAAAGCTTCTCCATCTTAAAATGCTTTCTACATTGGTTCCATATTCTGAGTGAGTGAAGCACAATCGGGTTATTAGTATATTGCCGATAACTTGCATTTATTGGGGCACAGAGCAGGGAATATAAAGAAGTACTGCAGGATTTTAGTTCTATTGCAGACCAGGCCTGTGTAAGTTCATCTATTTGTGTCCAGGTTTTTATAGCTTGTATGTTTGCTGCTCAGTAATAAAACTGGAAGTTAGGTAGATCCATGCCACCTTCTGCCTTTTCTCTTTGTAGGGTTGCTGTTTGGATACGTGGATGTTTTGATATCCAAATAAATGAGGTTATTGTTGAATCTAATTGCTTAAAAAATGATTTATTGATGTATATTGGAATGTTTTGAAATAAAAAAGGAGTTTAGGAAGACTATTCATATTAACAGTGTTAATTCTTCCAGCTAGAGAAAGATGAAGGGTTGACCATCTATGCAAGTCTTGCTTAATTTTTTCTATGCAGACGGCAAAATTCTGTTGATAAAGATCTTTATGTTTACTTGTGATGTTTACCCCAAGATATTTAAACTGTTCTGCAATGATAAAAAGCAGGGTGACTAATCTAATATTATATGCTTGAGAATTCACTGGAAAGAGTACACTTTTATTCAGATTAATTCTGAGACAAGAGATCTTTTGAAATTCTGTGAGTGCTGTTAAGACTGCAGGCACAGAATGTTGTGGGTCTGATATATACAGTACCATATCATCTGCATATAGAGAAATTCTCTGTTCCAGTCCTTCTCTGATAATCCCCTTTATCTGATCAGCATTTTGACAGTGTATTGCCAGTGGTTCAATGGCAATTGCAAACAGCAGCGGTGACAAGGCCTTGTCTGGTACCACGTTCTAGTTTAAAGTAGTCTGAACAGATGTTGTTGATACAAATTGAAGCTTCTGGATTGGTATACAGTAGTTTGAACCATGCACAAATGTTTGGGCCAAACCCAAATTTCTCCAGTGTAGTAAAAAGGTATTTCCATTCAATCATGTCAAATGCTTTTTCTGCATCCAATGATAATAATATTTCTGGGGTGTTTGACTTAGTTGGTGAGTATGTTACATTAAATAGGCATCAAAGATTTGAGAATAAGTGTCGACCCTTGATAAATCCAGTTTGATCTTGTGATATTACCGAGGGGAGCACTTTCTCCATCCTTCTAGCTATAATTTTTGAGAGTATCTTAACATCATTATTCAAAAGTGAAATTGGTCTGTATGATGCACATTGTAATAAGTCCTTATTTTGTTTAGGAAAAACTGTGATTAATGTTTGGTGAAAAGTTTGAGGAAGAGTTTGATTGTCTCTGGCTTCTGTAAATTTTGCTAATAGGAGGGGAGCTAGAATTTCTTATAAAATTCTACAGGGTAGCCATCAGGGCCTGCTGCTTTCCTGCCTTGAAGTGACTTTATAGCATCTAGTAATTCTGATAACGCCAGAGGTTTATCCAGTTCCTCCGCACTACGAGTATCTATTTGTGGTATCTGTAATTTATCCAGAAATGCATTAGATTGTGTGTTGTATTCTTTAAACTCAGTAGAATATAAGGATTTATAGTAGTCTCTAAATGTGTGAATTATATTTTTGTGGTCGATGATTTTGTCTCCATTCGTGTTGGTGATTACTGGGATTGCGTTGCGGACCTCTTGCTTGTGAATTTGTTATTAGCTTTCTCTCCGTGTTCATAGTAATGATGTCTGGATTTATATATTAGTTTTTCAGTTTCTTTAGTTGTCAAGTGGTTTAGTTCTGAATGCAGAGCCTGCCTTTTCCTATGTAGAGCCTCGCTTGGAAGCCTGGCATGTTCTTCATCTATTCTAGTAATTTCGCTTTTTCGCTCTGCTACTTTCTTGGTTTCTAATTTATTTCTGTGGGAAAGATACGAGATAATCTGTCCTCTTAAGAAGGTCTTAAGAGTTTCCCAGAGTATTCTTGCAGAAATCTCTGAGGATGTATTTGTCTCTAGGAAGAAACTGATTTGTTTGGATATAAATTCTGTACAATTCTTGTCTGCTAATAGAAGTGGGTTGAGACACCATCTGCGAGATGAGTGTGTGGGGCATAGTGACTTTAGCTCCAAGATCAGAGGTGCATGGTCAGAAATAACAATAGCATCGTATTTGCAAGATTTGATCGTAGGCAAGAAATTGTTATCTATAAAGAAATAATCAATTCTTGAGTAGCATTGATGTACTGGTGAGTAGAAAGAATACAGTATGTTCTTGAGTTTGGGTTTAAAAACCTCCAGGGGTCTGATAGGTTGTGATCACTTTTAAACTTTGTAATTATCTTTGCAGTGTTAGATGTCGTCCCCCCTGTGATAGAAGTCCTATCTAAGAGAGGATTTAAAACACAATTAAAGTCCCCAGCCATTGTAATTTTATGAGTGTTCACATTGGGAATGGATGCAAATAAATTTTGTATAAATTCCTTATCATCGACATTAGGTGCATAAGCATTTATCAGAATCATTTTACAGTTAGATAAGTTGCCCATGACCATCACATATCTCCCTTCAGGATCCAATACTACATCTGATGCTACAAATGAGACTGTTCTATGTATAAGAATTCCCACCCCTCTAGTTTTCTTTGTAAAGCTAGAATGGAACATTTGGCCAGTCCAGTCTTTTTGCAGCCGGAACTGATCCTTGCTTAGTAAGTGGGTCTCCTGTAAAAATACTATTTTAGCGTTTAAACCTGTTAGGTGAGAGAGTACTTTCTTTCTCTTTAATTCGTGATTCAGGCCTTTAACATTCCAGCTCACGAAGTTAACTGTCCAATCATGGAGACATTGATTCTGAATTTTTAATATCATTTTATAGTCTTAACTGGAAGTGAGACAGCTTTAACCTTAATTTCCTATTTCCCCAAGAGTTATTGCCAAGAGTACAGATAATTTAACAGATAATCAAATAAATTCTGGTGACAGACTTTTTGTATTAGTTCCCCTGAATGTCTTCCAGATAGGAGTCACAATTTTTAAAATATTTATGTACATTGTCCAGGGTAGGGCACCATATGACATTTCTACACCACAGGAATAATATGGCCAAGGATATTAAAAAAAATAAAAATGGTATAGTTATTCACCAAAACGCATACGGAGAGAACAATAATGGAAGACTACAAAGTACAGTATAAAGGAAATTAGACAAAGAAACAAAACCTCACAAAGCTTCCTCTGTATATCTTCATAAACAGAATGTTCCTTTTTATCAGGTAGGATGTCTCACCTACATCTCACAGGTGGCACTCCAAAGTGCGACCATCTTACCTTCTGTCAGAATTTCATCTCAGAACATTCCAATTTGTTTCATTTAATAATGACTTTGTTATCAGTTAAGAACATCTTGATTCATTTTAATTCCATCCATCCATCCATTATCCAACCTGCTATTTCCTAACTACAGTGTCACGGGGTTCTGCTGGAGCCAATCCCAGCCAACACAGGGCACAAGGCAGGAAACAAACCCCGGGCAGGGCGTCAGCCCACCGCAGGGCGCACACACACACACTCTCACCAACTCTTGGATGATGGATGGATATATATATATATTGTGTAAAGGCACTATATAGGTGCCCGACCTGACACAGACTGGACACGAAGGCACACGAAAAATAAACTATTTATTTTTTCTTTGCCTGTGGGCGCACATCAAAAAGCACAACACACCAAATAAAACACACAGCAAAGCACTCTTTTTTTCCTCCACCACTCCTCCCAGACAACCTCGTCCTCCTCCTCCCAATTCTGGCTCCTGGAGTGGTGGCTGCTGGCCCCTTTTATAGTTCACCCAGAAGTGCTCCAGGCGCTTGATTGCCGAGTTCCGGCAGCACTTCAAGGTGTGGTGAAAACACTACCCATATGGGTTCAGGAGTTCCAGCTGCAGCACCCCCTGGCGTCACCTGCTGGAGCCAACAGGGCTGCACCCAACTCCAATTCTCATAGAGCCCTGCGGGAAACCGAGGCACCGCTCCAAACCAGGAGGGTGGCCATCTAGCGTCCAGGGGGAGGTATTGCACTGTCCAGGGCTGCTCTCCCAAGCATATAATGAAGGGGCATCCCGGCTGGTCATGGACCCTGCATTTGTAATTATTATATATTCAAAACACAATATTTGATTTTTTTATAAATGACTGTTCAGTAACCTTAAGACTTATGGGTAGAAACCAGTCTTAACTCTAAACTTACTACTTTCTGGCTGTATGTATCTGTTATGACCCTGCCCTCTGTCTCACATGTGAGGCTTTAACATAATTTTTCTCCAGGCTTACAAACACATGCTGTATTTACATTTACTTAGTTAGCTGATGCATTTGTTATAAGACAGCTTATAACATTTAGGATACAATTGGTTATATTTCTGTTGGTTTTCTAATTGCAGCATAGGCAGGTCAAGTGACTTGCTTTGGTCCACACAATGTCAGTAGTGGGATCTGAACCCACAACCTCAAATTTAAAGTTCAAAGCCATAACCACTACACCACACTGCACTTTCCTCACATCAATTCCAGCCACACCCCACAATCATCTACAGAGTCAACAAGAAGAGGCACATTTGTGGGTATTCTAGGCTAGAACATCCATAAGAAGTTTTCTGGTGTCCCTTAACTCCTGAACTCTTAGCTGTTTTAATGGCCTCTCCTCTAACGTAGCTCTCCTGCTGAATGTCTTTTTAAAAAAAAACATGGCTCCCATTCTTTCTTGTTAAGAAGATCTGCTACCCTTTTTTGTAGACTACAGAATTGTGACTGTTGTGGAAGATAGGGGGTGATACTAAGCCCCAAACTCTGGACACAACTGACAAGAATAGTCACAGGTTCAAATATAATGATATTATTTCATCCAAGTACCTTTGCACAGCATTGCATATACAGGGACAGTTAATCCTTCCTCTTTCTTCTCTTCCTCCCAACTCCACTTCCTCCACACAAGTGTTGTCTGCTGCCTTCTGACTCCCCAAGGTGGGGTGGAAGGCTCCTTTTAAGTCACACCCTGGAAGTACTTCCGTTGTTAGGGCAAAGTCTGGAGGAGGTACTTTCAGGTCAGGCGGAAGTGTCATAAAGTAGAAATGGTCGATCCCTTCAGCTTCCCCGGTGGCATCCATGACACTCAGCACAGCTGTAACCATGGGACTATGATTTCCAGCCTGCCCCTTTGTCTGGAAAATAGTGTTCACCAACACATAGATGCTGCCCTCGAGTGTGCCCAGAGAGTATATACTTCAAACAGGCTAACTTTCCCGATCCTTCCATTATTCTGGCCTCCCTTCAAGGCAAGGGATCGGTTCCCAACTTGGTTGGTATGCCAGTGCAATGCTGTCCTTCCACTCTGGCCTTCCTTCCTGGCAAGGGGGTCACCTTTCTTCCTGGATGGGAACCCTGATGGCACACGGTCTTCTTTTAAGGGTTCTTACCCCTCACTCTTAAAATGATAGTATGATTCTGATTCTCGTTCTCTTAGTGATGCTCAGGGGTGTAGCACAGAACTCTGGGTCCTATCAAAAGCAGTCTGTTTGGGCCCCTTTGCCCTCAAAAACAAACTTTTTATCCCAGGCTTTGAGGTCACCCCAGTGGGCCCTGGGTAATCATCAGACTACGGCGCTCATGGTGATGCTCTTCTGTCTATAGTGACATATCATTTTGCAGCCACAATGCCTTTATGAATTTACCTCACTTTAATGTGATCTTGTTGTGCCCAGCTTATACCCTGTGCCACAAGGGCATCAAGCCTTTCAGCCCTTCTATATAAGTATATATAAAGAAACCCTCAGGACTCATGGTCAATGTATCCAAAGGAAAGGCAGGTCTTCAGTTCAAAAAGTCCGGCCCTGTGTGAAAGGTCTTTGAGTTGTGGGTTACTTTTGTTTTAACGAAAAAATCAATTTAACAGTATTTCAACAAAAAACAAACAAACATGCATTTTGCGCGTTTTGGATTTGGCCACAAGAGGAATTTGATTTTTTTCTATGGACGTTTTCATATTGTTTGCTGCTGTCCAGCGTTTATCACGTCTTGCTTCCATTAAAGCATAAACTCAATTTTGCATAAAAGAGTTTCTTGTTAAATTTTATTTCCATCACTACAGACCACATGGAATATGAAACTTTTTTTTTTTAAAATGTCGTTTTCTGGTGGAGTACTTTAACCACTACGTCAGTGTAAACTTTACTGCAGTCTTCATACATTTAGTTAAGTACAACAGATTCTGTCTTTTTTATGTTCCCCAAACTTTTTTGCAAGTTCAGCATTTGTAATAAACACATTTTGAGAAATGTTGGAATGTTTCACCCACTCGTAAGAAGATGTTTTGTTAACGTTATTCTTAAATCTTCTCAAAACTCCACTCTTACGTTTATTCGAAGATATTGAAGAGGCATTTCTTTCTCCTTTATCAAGAAAATGTCTTGCAACGTCCCCCACTGCTGTGAAGCTATAATCCTATTTTGTATTGTCTTTTTTTGTAATTATTAATTTAAAAAAAAGCAAAAGCAATCTGTCATTGTTTAGTTTTTATGCAGAATTAAATTAATTTAATTCAAATCATGAGCTGTAATGGTAATTGTTTTATAAAGACTTTGCGATAGTCATCGTTATGACAAGCACGGTGTAAAATCAAAATTTATTGAACGGTTTAGCAAGGTTGTTGCATATAGGCAAAGGAGTGCAATGACATTTAAATTAGGCTTGGCTTGCATTATAAAAACTATTAGAGGTTAATCTCAGTTATTATCCAGGTGCACAAAGATATGTAATTAATAAATAGATCATTATAGTTGCATTAGATCATCTTTTTTAAGCGCCGACTTGAAACTGCGAAGGTAGGAGGCAGATTGGTGCGACTCTCTTTACTGCCGGCAGGGGAGCCATTGAGCGCGCAGTCGGGTGTCTGCGTGTCTCTCTCTCTCTCTCTCTCTGTCTCTCTCTCTCACTCTCCCTCTCTCTCTCTCTGCGCGCGCGCGCGTGTATGTGTGTGCATGTGTGCGTGTGTGAGATCATTATCAGAAACTGCTGCAGGACTAGTCACAGAGACCGAGATGGAGTGAGGGATACAGTCACAACTCTGATTGAACACAGCCACGGGGGGAAAGAAATCACTGAAAAACACCTTCTTCTGATCTCCAGTAATCGCCGTCCACATCTCCGCAAACTAGCGACGCAGCCCTACCACTGGGATTCTGGATTTATTCGGGATATTTCGGCTTTTTTTTCCGATGCAGCAGAACAACCGAAGAAGATCGGCTTGATTTTTTTTTTCTGCCACTCCGGGTGTAGGATTTGGGAAGGAGAGCTATGGAGGATTCTGATTGACCAGCAAAATTAAGCAAAGCAAAGAGGGGAGGGGGATACATTGGGAAAAAAAAGGAGCTGGACGGCTTTAACCTTTGTGTTTTTAAAGGACAGCTGGGAAATGCATCCATTTTGAACCGGTGGATCTATCGAACAGAGTGATTTGACTACAAAATTCATTTTCATATCTGAATTTTTTATTAAGTAAAGGCTTCAGCAGACGCCATTTTCCTGTTGATTTTTGGAGCCTCGCTGTATTTGACAGATCACGGGGAAGATGGCATTGCAGTTGGGGCATGTTTAAATTGTGATTTCCCTGGATTTAATTTAAAAAGGCGAAAACAAAAATAGTCTAGATAGGAAAAAACACAGAAAACATCAGTATCGCTATTGAGGACTATTGCGTTGGATATGATTCGGTGAGTATATCTTTCACGTTTCTGTTTTCTTTTTTTAATTCAGTGATTCGCAGTGATCGACCGTGGTGCTTGGATTTTTAAAGCATGGAGTGTACTCATAGGGAGCATGCAATCGGTGTATCCGCCTGTCTTGAGGAGCCTTTTGCGCAGAAATATTGCAACTTGTTTGTTACTTTGTTGCCAACTGCGTTACAAACTTAAAAACCGCGTTCGTGTGATTCATTTTGTTTTTCTGGCTACTATTTGCACGTAGGCAGTAAAGTTGAGATCGTTACACAAGCGCCTATGTTTTGCGAGGGAATGTGACATATTTGCTTGACACCGGACCTCGGATCTGGACTAGAGAAAGCGCTGCAGCTCTAATCGGTTTCCCGACCGCATTGTCAATTTTTTTAGCCCAACTGTCCGCGTCGTATTTCTCTCGCCCACATCGAGAAAAAGTTATGATTACAAATCATGCAGTGATCTTTTTAAAATCGCCAAGCCTGATCTGTTTGATAGAAGGATCGGCATTTTTTAAGGACGAGTTAGCAGACTTTATTATAGTTTAATACGCAGTCTCGAGCTTTTTAACGTTCATTTTTGTGAAGTGTCTGTTCAAGCTGGATCTGGAATTATGCTTGCACGTGCTGAAGAACGCGCCGTTTCGTATTAAACGTAGATCTGCTTGCCTGGAAGTTCGCCGAAAAGGCGTGCGAGGTATTTTTTTTCCCGCGAAGATAAAGAGAAGGAGGTGGCAATAAAAGACGGCAGTAATATGCCGGGTGTTACACAGATCGAGAGGCGCCGGTGTCGGCGTGCGAGGTGTGCTGCACTAAATGCATATGATCGGACAGGCGTACCATGCATTCGGATCACGGAACGAACGTTTACCAATAAATAAAATGTTATTTATGAGCTGCTATGAATGCTACTTGTAATGTCGATTCATATATTTTTTCCTTGACCTTTTTTGTGACTTTCGGACATGGTCTGAGGTGCATCTCGTTTCGCTTAGCTGATAAAATGCTTTAAAATTGACTCAGATCCTATGCGCAGGGAATCCCCTTTGATTGCTCACAAGCTGCTCGCTGTTTCTGCTGTTACCTTGCTCTTTGGTGAGAAAGGACATGCTTATTGATCTTAGCTTTTCAACAGCCTTCTTCAGCCCTTGGCAACAAGGGCTTAAATTGACCTTGTATAATACAGGCGGTCCCAGCAGGCCACTTGCACTCCGCTGAAGACCCGTGCTTGCGTTTAGTTTAATAGATGGGATTTATATTTCAATAAAAGTATAATTTACTATAAGGTGCCTGCCACCATGCCACAGCAGAGCATTTTTGCAGTGATACGTGCAAAAGGATGCATGTATCCTTGACAGCCCATGGTGTAGACCTAATGGGCCATTTCTGATTTTCTTGTTGACCAGTAATCTTGATCGCGCCTGACAGTTTGACATCCAGTTGACATCTAGTCAAAAAGGCAGAGTGGTATGTTTACATCTCTAGCGTGTCCTTTCTGGAGAGAGACCTGTTTTGTTTGTATGCTAGATGCTTACCAATCATCCTGAAGTGCTCTTTGGGGTATTTTGCTGGTGGCCTATAACTGATGGAATCTGTCTACAGTCCAAACGTTCAAACCCAAACAATTTTTCCCTTGTTTTCAATCAAAATGTGTGGTAATCTTGTGCCTAAAGTATCAGGAATTTTTGCATTCACAAAAATAAGGTTTAAAGCCTTGATTACCAGGATGGTCAATGTCTGTGTCAGCTTTAGGTTTTTCCTTTTTTTTTTTTTTCTATCATATCCCAAAAATATTGAGTAAGAATAATTGACAGCTCTATGGTGGTGAATGAGAGTGTCCCACACTGGACTTGGGTAAGGTCTCACCTTGTACTCATACTGCTGGGATAAGCTCTGCATTGCTGTGACCTTATGCTGGAAAAGGCAGATTGTATGACTAGCATCCATACCACGGGCCCTTCAGAACAGGTTATCCACCTGAAGTTCATCATGTTCAGGCCCAGCCAGGAGAAACTTGGGTTGCTAATGGAACAAGTGTTGGTGAGGCCAGCAGGGGGTGCTTACCGTGTGATCTGTGTGTCGATCTCAATGCCCCAATGCAGTGACTGGTACACTGTGTTGCAAAAATGGCATTGTCCTTCAGATGAGATGTAAAACTGACGTCCTGACTCTGTGTGGTCTTAATAGATTCTTGGGCATCTTTAGTAAAGAGTATGGTGTTTCCTGATGTCCTGGCTAAATTGTTTACCATGACCAGGTCCTTCTGGTCCTCTAATCATCCCCTATTACTAATTAACTATCTCAATCACTAGTTCAGAACCAACGAACTAATGTGTAGTGAGCATACTGGCTGCCAAGTGGATGCCTCTCATTGGTGGTGGATGAAGTGGCTCCCCACTGACTATGTCAAGCATGTTGAGTAGTGCTATATAAATGAAAAGTCTTCTTCTATCAAAATGTTTGTTTTAGTAGTAACAATACACACTAGTGTTGAAATACTGTAAAGGACTGTCTGATGGACGAACAACTTGCTTGTCATGTTTCAACAAAGCAACATCTAACCAAACAGAAATATCAGTTTGTATGACGACTGATGTATCCTGGTCTATATCTGGCTGAAAAGCAACATGGGATGTTTCCATTTCTAATCAGTTATCGGTATTCATTCTGGAGAGAGACCTGTCTTGTTTCTATGCCAGATCCTTACCGAAGATGGCCATCATAGGGGAAACTCTTCCTGAATTGGCTCACTGTTATAACACTCTTTTGGGGTGTTTTGTTTGTGTCAGATATCTGATGGAACCCATCAACAATCCAAGCTTTCAAATCCAGGCAGTTATTTTGAGTTGTTTTTGATCCAAATATGTGGTCATGTTGTACCTAAAATAGCAGGAAATTTGTAATCGCATACTGTGTACAGAGGTATTTTCTCCCACAATCCAAAGACATGCAAGTGTGATGGATTGACAATTCTGAACTGACCATAGTGAGTGTGTGTGTGTGTTCACCCTGTGATGGATTGGTACCTTGTCCAGGTGTTGTTTCTACTCCGTGCCCTTTGTTTGCTAGTAGTAGTAGTTTGATTAGTTCTTGCCTTGTGATCATTGCTGCTGGAATAAGCTCCAGGTTTCTGTGACCTTGCACTGGAAAAAGCAGATTCTGAAAATGGATGACTATTAAAATATCTTAATAGTAACAACACCCTAGTGTTGAAATAATGGACAGTATGATATGAATGTTGGACATACAACCTGTTTGTCATGTGAGAACGAGTTAAGATCTGATCAAAAAAGTGTCAATGTATCATGTATGATTTCTCATGTATCCAAGTCTGGCCAAAACGCAGCATGCGATGTTCCCATGTCTAATATGTTCTTAATGCCCATTCTGCGGAGCGCTCTCTATTGCTCCTATGACCATCATTGGGAAGTGCTTCCCGAGTTAGCTCACTATTAAATGCTCTTTGGGCTATTTTGCTGGTGTCCTTTTAACTGATGGAACCTGTCAACAGTCCAAACGTTCAAATCCAGGCAATTCTTTGCCATGTTTTCAGTCAGAATTCGTGGTTATGTTTCACGTAAGTAGCAGGAAATTTTGCAATCACATATGCAGAGATGGGTGGCTTAGTGGTTAATGGTTTGATTACCAACTTGGTCAATGTCTGTGTCAGTTTGAGGTTTTTCATTTTTCTTACCACATCCCAAAAAATATTGGATAAGGTAAATTGACAGCTCTACACTGCCCCATTATGAGTGTGTGCATGAAAGTGCCCTGTGCCTGACTGGTTTGTTCTTGGTTTGTACTCATTGCTGCTGGGATAAGCTCTTTGAGTCTGTAACTCTAGATTCAGAAAATGCATTATTATTAAGATGTCTTAATAGTAACAACACCTAGTATTGAAATAATGAGCAGTTGGGCAACACCCTGCTTGTAATGTGACAACAGGGAGACATCTAATGAAAAAGAAATGTCAATTTGCCATGGATGATATCTGATATGCAGGTCTGACCAAAAAGCAGCGTGGGATGTTCCCATCATTAATGTCTGTTGTTTGTGTACACTGTGTGACGATGCGGGTCCGCTCCACGCTCCCGTCTGTCTTTATGGGAGCCTTAAACCCAGCACCGTCGGTAATGTCACCAAGATGAGCTGACAAATGAGGACAAATCTCACATGAAGCCAGGGGATATATCCAAAAAGGTGCTAAAGTGCTTTTATTAAAACAATAATTGAAACAAAGTGCAGTGCATCAGTTCCAATAAATATTCCATAAAACCAGTGTCCAGCGGGGGAAAAAAAACCTCAATAAATAAAATCCGACGTCAAAACGTGCATAAGTTAAAAAGCAGTCTCTCTCTCTCTCGTTATTCTCAGACCCACCTCCGTCACTCTTTCTCCCCGGCTCTCGCATTGCTCCATCAGCCGGCAGAGACCCTAACAGCCACGAGCACCTTCAGCCAACCTCCGTCTTAGCCTCCTTGCGGACGTCACTGCCAGACCGTCGAGATCGACTCTCCTCCCTTCCTCCTTCGCGCATCCGTAGTCACTCCTCGGATCCTTCGGGAAGACACCTACCCTGCTCACCCCACTCACTCGAACAATCAGTGGGACGAATTAGCCCCCAGAGCACATCAGCCTAATGCTCCTTTGCAGGGCCCCAGCTCGTGGTGTCTCTACTTTCCAGGTGGCCAGATCATAACTTCATGTCTGCTGTTTGTCGTCCTTTAACCTCAAGCTTTCTCTTTTCCTCAATCCTTCCATTTCTCTCCCCCCTTGGTGTCGACCCGTATATATACACATACCCTCATGCGTCTCCGTGGGCGCAGCGCCTTAATCACACACCGCAGGAAGCCAATGAGGCATTCGAGAACGACCACACCCACACGTGCTGGTGCAACTCACTCCAACTACCCCATTAACTCCCGGCGGTCATGCAATCGCGCCCACGGAGAACGGCACGGCTATATGGAATTAAAACCCAGCCTTTTTTATTGGAAGCCGCGGACCCGCTATACCACACACTGTAGAGAGCTACCCATGCCTGATGCAAGATCTTACTGAGCTGTTTCAATATTACAAAGTTCTTTGGGATTTTTGCTTATGAAAAAACCCACTAATGGTTCAAGAACTGCAATGAAATAAGTTATGACACGTGTCATGCTTTAAATTGGCAGCCTTGTATGTCAAAAATGTCCTGTGCTCTTACACTAATGCGGAAAGGAATGGTATAGTCATATATGCAAAGGTGGGTGGCCTGGTTCATGGCAGTGTTCTGCCTCATAGCTTTAGGGTCCTGGGTTCAACTACTAGCCTAGGAGCTGTTTTCGTGGAGTTTCTACATTTCACTGTGTGTCCATGTCAGTTTTCCCCCATAACTCAATGATGAGACTGGCTAAAGCCTGATAATAATTCAAGGATGCCAGTCCGGAACACTGTTTTGGCATTTTCTATGTTTTAAAACAGCATTGTTGTCAGAATGTGTGCAGATTGTGCACCCAAGCAGCAGTTATTTTTGCAGTTGCAGACTGATAAGTTATTGTCATGGGAGTTGGTGCTGCCATCTTGGAATATTTGATTATCACCTTAATCAATTTTTGTGTGAAAATTCAAAGTCTGCACAGTTGTTTTTCTCCTTTGTACTCTAGTTTCTGTCTGCCTGGCAAAAACCAACAGTGGTATCTGTCCTGGTTTATTGAGTCAGCCCCGTCAAGGCTGTTTCCTGCTTTGCTTTGGATGCTCTTAGGAGTAGATTCCGGCTGTTCACATCCCTGTAGTAGAAAAAAGCAAAGTCAGAAATGTCAAGATGAATGAAGAAAGGTGTATAAATCCTGGCAGCACCCCGTCAATGAACTAATAGACAATCTGGCCTGTTTTTTGGCTGCAAAACCTTAATTGCCTAACAGTTCAACATAAGGACACCATTTGGCCAAAAAAGAAATCTGTCACACTAGCATCTGTAGCATCTGCCATCTGTGTCCATACTAGAAAAAACAGACATGTGACATACAGTAACATAGCACAACTTTCTGTAAGCCCACCTAATCTCAAATCAGGGTCACAGGAGAATGCCGGCAGCATTAGGTACAAGGCAGGACTCGTCCCCGGCCGGCTCCAGTCCATCACAAGTTCTTCTCATGCACGGCAAGCACTTTACAATAAACAAACTCAAATTTCTTTGGCATGTAGCAGGAAAACTGGGATACCCGGAGAAAACCCACATAGACCTGGAAGAACGTATTAACTCCAGAAACACAGAGACTGGTAACAGGGTTGTAACCAAGGACAGGAGATTAGTGAGGCAGTGATATCTTTGGGTCTGTTTGACATGACAGATGCTTAGTGCATTGCCATTCTTGGAATATTTTTCAAGACTAGATCACTATTAATGTGCCTTTGTGGTATTGCAACCAAACAGTCATGGTTAATGGATGCAGTATTCAGGTGCAGTTGATTTGTAAAGTTTGACACGCTTTAAATGATGTATTAATCATATTTTGGCAAGTAGGACATAAAAGCTGAGTACTCTTTAAAAGGAGAAAACCTAGCAGATAGGCAAACTAGAATTCAAGGTGTGCACCAAGGGTTTAGGGGACACTGAATTCTGAAAGCAAAAGTGGAGACTAAATAGTCAGATGTGGGGAAATTCTTTATTTGTGCTTCATTAATTAGAGTTTAGTTTTATTCTGGCAGAAGGTATCGGTAAACTGGGTGTTAGGCACTATTGCATTGAGTTGTGAAGCACAGAGTTCAGTCTTCATTACCGATTTATTAAGTGGCCCTGAGTAAGTAAATTAATCTGACTATGCTCACTGTGTAGCCATTTATAATGTTCCAAGAAAAAAAAGTCTTCAGTTTGTTGCAATTTGAAATATTGAACATTGTTTTCAATATCATATTTTAAAGATGTAGGAATAATAAAATAACATTGCAAGGTTGGATATCAGGTATCCAGTGGTGGCCCAAAGTGTGGATAACATGGAGAGCAATCAGTAAGTACCAACATCAGCTTTTCTTCTGAGGTCCTCGTGCGTTTACTCTATGGGATGTATAAGCTGTGGGTTATGCGGAGGTGATGGCACATATCTCAAGAAATTAGTCAATTTCAAATTCCCCGTGTGTTGATAGATATCTTTTATCACGTTACTGACTAATTCCTAAGCTCCTTCAGTGGTTACAATTTCTCATTTAACAGCACTTGGTCACTTTATTCTACTGCTGTATTCTAACTTATTTTTACTACTCCAGGCTGTTTGTTGTTAGCCATTGCACTGTATTTTGTACTGTGTAGTTTAGTATTTATTTTTCTCTATTGTTGTATTACTGAACTGTTAATTATACCATTTATAGTTGTATTCTGCAAGGTAGACACTTAAATAAATAAGAATTTCATTATACTTGTATACTGTACTGTGTCCCTTTTGAGTTTTGCTTCTGCTATTTATGCTATGTTTTTCGCTTGACCATCCTCTTTCTTTTGGTGTTTTATGTTTTTTTTTTTTCTTCATTACAGACAAGGTCTACTGATTAATTATAATTTAGGCTGAACTAGTATATTGAAATGCATCCAGAAACTACATCCCAGGCACATGCACAAAGTTTCTGCAAATTAAAGAGTATTAAAAATACACCGGAACATGTAGTTTTAAATTTATCTGTGTTTTTTAGCTGCCTGTATGTACCTCTTTTTTCCAAGCAATATCCAGTATTCCGGTTGTACCTTAATGATCTTCCTGCTAACTTCAATTGTGATCGACTCTATGGCTATGCTCACATTATTAGCCTCATTGCTCAATTCTGATCTTTTTGCCCAGATCGGATTTGCCTGTCTTGATGGTTCTGTTTCATAAGTACAAATGACCTGTATCTAACTGTAATGTGAATGCATCTGTCCTTCGAAATAGCATGCATCCGCACATTGATATGTTTGTGTACAAGTCATCTGCGTCATCAACAACAGAAAACGTCATATTTTTGAGACGACTCATGGTAATAAAACTGACAAAACAGACACGCTAGTAGCTAGTGTGTGCAATGCAGTTTGCAACCGATGTCGGCAACCAGTTCGTCAGCTGTCCATAATTGGGTCAAGAAGGCGAAAAAAACGCTGGATGGCTAGCTTTTGCAGTTTTCTCAGCTATTGCTGGCGCTGCTTCACCAAGAGGTTTGTGGGTACCAGAAAGGAGCTAGCAGTTGTAAGGACAGTGACAGTTGTCACAGCTGTAGCTCTCTTCCACTATTGTTTTGCCATGCTAGCTGCTGATGACTGCACATGGGCAGAAAACCACATGAATTCTGATCTGACCGTTCTCATTCATGTTGCATGGCCACAAATCGGTTAAGTATCAGATCTCGAACCACTTATGAAAGTGACTCAAATCTGATTTGAAAAGATCAGATTTTGGTGACCTCATATCCCTGAAAGCATCAGGTTTGTGTCACATTAAAGCAAAATATCAGATTTGAGTCAATTCAGCCTGGTAATGTGAATGAGGCCTATTGGTCTTCTAACACAATAGCTGAAAGAGTTGAAGTTCAGATTTTTTTTTGGCTCATATTCATTTTTTTTTTTTAACTGTTCAGATTAATTTTTAATTTTCATTCAGATCTGAAAGTGTATAGATATCTATCATGAATGTGCCCCACGTATGCAAAACTAATAAAAACTAATTTGCCAAACAGATGCAACCTAATAGACCACCATGAACACCAACAGCATCCCAGCTGCTGCACTGCCTAACATTCTTTTCACTCGGGACGTCTGTGAATTTTTGTTAGCTCACGATGGCCAGGAAGAGACATGCAAAACATACATCTGTGGAAAAAAGCTGCTGGAAAAAAACGTAATGAGCACGAGCCAAGCATGGAAGGGCTGCACCATAAGCACAAACCAATTTTCAAAAGTCAGGGGTTAAAAATGCCAGGATAGTGAAGACGAAAGTGGAAAGTTGAGACTAAACAAAATGTTGTAAAACTTAATTAATTTGGGTGGTCACTGACCTGAAACTGGCAGCTGAAGTAAATGGACTAATAAATGAATGCTTTGTAATGTCCATACCACAGAAATAAGACTTCCTTGGGGGTCTGTACTTATTACTTCTATGAGAAAGACATATTGCAGGAAATAACTTGTGGATTACTGATAGCGCTTCTAAATAATGATCTAAACCAAGGGCAACATTTGTAGAGTGTATAAGAAAGAGACCATCTAACCAAGGTTCTGGTAAATACCAACATTTAAAGCACATATAATTACTGCATGCATTGCACAAGCTCCATAATTGTAAAGTTTACTTTCAATGAGTGTGAAATACACTTGATAGCATTGATGTGTGGACAGATGCCCGGCGGTCAGTCTGGAAGCTTTGACCTCTTGATTGAAATCCCATGCCCTGGTCAAACTGCTTGTTTCTATTCAGGGAAGACAGCTGCTGTTTTAGAGCGCCTGAGTTGCATTTGGGTAGCCATGGAAGAACCTGTTCTTGAAGACACAATATTACTTATATCTGTAAATTTTTCAGTCCATTTGACTAAAGTAAGATGAACCTGCAGAATTAAAGGATGGATTGACAAATTACACAAGCACATACAATCCAGCAATTAAAATGCTTTTGGGAAACTGAGGAACAACCAAACTTCATATTTGCTTCCATTAACGCATCAATACTTGCAGCAATTTGCAGTTATGCTTGTCAACTTCACAATCTTTTTGTAGCTAAATAAATTAAAAAAATCTGTATGAAAATTAATTAAAAAAAAAAATTAATGACGTTACCAAGGTAATAAAAAATAAGTATCTGTTTCAAATTCCAGAAGTACAAGACATTCAATATATTCTGCATTGTGTTATTCATTCATTTTTTTTGAATAAATGTCTAGCAAACCTTTCTAAACGTCTAGTAAACCTTTCTGTTAATAAAATGTCTCTGTTGCTAAACTAAGGATTTTTATGGCTGAGGAGCAAGAACGTTTGTGTGTTGTCATGCACTATATTTTAGAAACAAAATGATCATGTACTGTATATACTTGAAGTAATTTTATGGAAGGTGTTGATGGTGCTGCTGCCTCACAGCTACACAGTCCTGGATTCAAATCCTAGACCGTGCAGAGTGTGTATGGAGTGTGCATGTTTTCTCTCTGGTAATCTGGTTTTCCTCCCATGTTCCAGAGAGGTACAGGTTAGGTTAGCTGGTTTACATGGTTGTGCCTAGCAGGGGTCTTTTCCATGGACCATTTCCATCATGATACCCAAACCTGTTATAAAATGTCCTGCATTTCTAAACCAAATTAAAGAGGCTTGAAAATAGATTGGTGGAAATAGAGAAAAAATAAATAATTTTGGATACATTTTGAGTCCTAGATTTTTACTGTTTTTTTAGATAGCGGGATTTAGCATTTAAGATTAAATCAAACATTTTAGATGATTTTATAAATTTAATGTGCAATATATTTTTCATTATAAGTAGGTATAGAAAATGAATGGATGGATAGTTTTTATATAAAATTCTTTAATGTTATAATAACATGTTTGAGTTATCAGTCTTTTTAATAGTCTTTCAGTAAATGTGTATTTTATTGGAATGGTTGTGTTTTTAGCTGTTATAAATACATTATTTCCCAGAATTTCAAATAATACTCAATTTCTCATTAGTGTAACCATTTCTCCAACTGTCAATGCTAGTTTGCATTATAGTAAGCTTACTTTAATTTTACCTTGTTTTATAACTCTTATCATTTGGTCTGTGTTCTCTACTAAGTAATTACTCTCCATTTCAGTGGCTTTTTACTCATTGGTATTTGTTTATTTTCTTTGTGAGTTGTACCTTACTTTATCTTGCTTAACTCTATCTTAATGCACCACTAAAGTTATTTTTGAATTATTGATAAAGTGCTATTTGATCAACAGCATTACTTTGAATTCTAAATTCCTAATCAACCATCTTTTGAAACACATACCTTTTATGGTTTATGCTGGGTAGATGATGGCTCTTTAATAGAAACATTCTCTAATATGTCCCTTCTTTCAGCTCCTTGTGTCAAAGAGGTGGCAGTGCCGATTTGTTAAATGTGTGTGCACATTGTGTCTTCAATGATTCCATTATATAATCCTTAAAAAAAAAAAAAAAAAAAAAAAGTGGCATCTAATTCCCAGAACTCTCTTTTCCATGTGAGCTACCCAAGTAAAGAGAAGAACAACTAGGCTGATTCCAGGACTACAAATTATGAGCTATGAGGAAAAACTGAAGAAGCTAAACCTTACACATTGAGCAGATGGCGATTAAGAGTTGACTTTATTGAAATGTTTGACATAATGTAGGGAATGAGTACAGTGGATCCAAGCTGTTCATTTAAAATGATTCCTTCAATAAGAATACATAGATGAAAGTTATGGGCAAATTTTGCACAAATATTGCAAGTTTTTTCTTCACGTAGAACCATAGACACATGGAATAAATTACCAAGTAGTATGTTAGGCAGTAGGGCATTAAATACCTTTAAAATCTGACTTTATGTTATTTTAGAAAATTTAGATAAATAGCAGTGGCAAGCTGTGCTGGGCTAAATGCCTTGTTTGTCTAAATTGTTCTAATTATCTGATCAAACACGGCCTAAACTGTGCTAACACGTTTCTATTTTTCACAGGAGTTTTATAAGGTGCTCACTGCTTGGAGTTTTTTTTTTTTTTTTGTTGCAAATCATAATTTTATTTTATAGGAAGAACTGACACGAATGGTGTTCCACAGAGGTCATTTCTGGGGCTGCTGCTATTTTTAATATAAATAAATTATTTGGACAGGAATACTGTATAAGTAACAAGCTGGTTAAATTTGCTGATGACGCCAAGCTAGGTGGATTGGCAGATAATCGAGAATCGTTTGAATCATTACAGAAGTGCTTGGGCAGATTTGTGGTAGATGAAATTTAATGTAAGGAAATATAAAGTATTCCAGTAAGGAAGTAAAATATTAGGTTTAAATTCACAGTGGGAGGTCTGAAAATCGAAAGTACAGCTTGTGAGAAGGATTTAGGAGTCGTAGTGGACTCAATAATATCAAGTGCTTGACAGTGTTTAGAAACCATTAAGAAGGGCCAACAAAATGTTGAGTTAGGTTATATAGAATGATGTGTGCAGTACAAGTCCAAGGAGGTTCTGCTCAACCTTTATAACACACTGGTCAGACCTCATCTGGAGTACTGTGTGCAGTTTTGACCTCTAGGCTACAAAAAGGACATAGCAGCTGATTCTAGGGCTACAGAGGATGAATTATGAGGAAAGGTTCAAAGAGCTGAGCCTTTTCAGTTTAAGCAAAAGAAGAGGAGACATGATTGAAGTGTTTAGAATTATGAAAGGAATTAGCCCAGTAGATTGAGACTGTTACTTTAAAATGAGTTTAACAAAAAGATGGGAACGCAGTTTGAGTAGCCAAGTAGTTTGGCTGACAGGAGTACTTCAGGGACCTTCAAAATTTGAGTTGATGTTATTTTTGGAGGAATTAAGTGGATAGGACTGGTGAGCTTTTTTGGGCTGAATGGCCTGTTCTCATCCATATTGTTCTAATGTTTTCATGAAATTTCTCAATTTACTGCCTGTAAACACTGTCTGTGAGTTTCTTAAAACTTGTGTTGAACATTATTATACAGCAGCGGTGGGCTGGCGCCCTGCCTGGGGTTTGTTTCCTGCCTTGTGCCCTGTGTTGGCAGGGATTGGCTCCAGCAGACCCCCGTGACCCTGTAGTTAGGATATAGCGGGTTGGATAATGGATAGATGGATAATTATACAGTAGATGATGCCATATCACCTTCAGGAGTCCATTGAACTGTTCTTAACATATTGCTAGACTTACTGTAAGTGACATAATTGTATGCTCTTTGTTTACTTTTATTGGATGCATTTTAGAGGGATAGCAACAGTGATCAGATTTCATACCACAACATGCAATTGGATAACAACCACAGCACTTATTTTCAGCAATGTTTATTGTATTAAATATTCCAGTACTACCAGTTACTGTATATCATCATTTATAAACAAAAGATGTAAATGCACTTGTGATTGCATCACTCAGGCTAGATTCAGGGGTGGTCAGAAATAGATAGTGACCACATTTAACAAAAGCGTAAGTAAAGGAGTGTTTTCTTTGTGGATACAACAACCATTAAGCAGACACTGGATCTCTTTCTGGGCATAAAACAGATGCAAAAGACCAGGTGAAAAATGTATTTGGCGTAATTATATTCAGATGCAATCCAGATACAGTTAATTCCAGATGTAAAGATACCTTCTACAAGGTGCTTGATGGGGTGACAGCTTAAATGGGGGCTGAATAATTCAGTTCAATTTAATCTTTACGGAGTTTCAGCTGAAAGTGCTTAACATTTTTTTCAAATGAACTGTGTTAAGTTGGTTTAAGATGTAAAGTAAGATCAAGTTACAATGTTAGTAGTTAAATGATCAAAACTTATTAACAGTTACAAACATAAGTAAATATATTTACCTAAGCATAAAGTAAAACAGAAATGAATCTCCATAATTGTCACAGCCTTGTATAATTTCATTAATGCAGGAACTGAGATATGGCATAGGTGACCACAGAGTAAAAGAAAACAAGAAACCCTGGAGTAAATAAACCTCTGGGGGTCCGTGGTCTATTATAATGGGCAAAGTCACAGTTCTGATGATGATGGTGAGGTGGCTGCCGTACCTTGCCTAGGCATTGTTTAATAAGTTATACATGTTGATCTTGATGGTGGTTTGAAAGCTTTTTTGTTGGTGCTGGATTTTTTTTAAATAGTTTCAAACCCTTTGTGAAATGATGAGAAGATTTTATATATATAGTTCTATTTTATTTCCTGCTCCAGACTGTTAATTGTTTTCACCACTGGGTTAGCGATTCTGCCCTTTAATCACCATTTTTATGTACTGCTTGAACCAATACAAACAGCTCCTTTGCAGTGTATATGGATTATCTGAAACAATGAAGAAATTAAAATTACTTCTGGTTGCTTTAACCCATAACCTACCTCCAAACGATTTTTCATATTTGTAGCACATTTGTTTTTTTTTTTTGTTTTTTTTTTTTTCTTCCAAGCAACCATCTGATACCAACTGCAGTGAGGTAATCCAGGATGAACTTTTTTTTTGTTTCTGCCACCACCAAGTTTAACCATCACCACCCAAACTAAGTGGAGTTGGTTTGACAGTAGAATCCAACCACTTTATATACATATTTCATTTTAAATGAGGTATTGGTGATCCACCACTGTTTCCTCCTTTTCTCTGTGGTTTTATGAAATGATTTTTTTTTTTGGCTAAATTCATCAATGTTTATAGGATAAGAGCCAAAATCAACTACAGCTTGACTGTTTGTAATTTTGGGAAGGGAGTGTAGCTTGCTTGTCAACAGTTTCATGCTTTACCTGCCTAGGAAAAAAGAAGAATGTTTTGGCCCTTGGGCGTTTCTTTCATTTGGTTTGTTTTTTCTAATACCTTTTTTTCCATAAAAGAAATTTAGGATGGTCCCATTTGTTATAGCTTTATTAAAAAAATAAACCCTTGATAACACATTGACAAAAACCATTCACATCAGTGGAAGACTAGTGTGCTAAAATGCATATAAATCTACAATTAGAGCTGCACTATGAACAGTCATCACACACACACACACTAGAAAGCCCACTGTCCAAATAGCCCTTTTGTTAGTAATGCAATCATACTTTAACATGAATCCATCTCATCAAATGTTCTTTGTATTACTAACCTAGTAGCCAATGAGAATCACGCAGAGATCCAAAATAACAAGGACCCCGAACGAAAATCTTCATGCCCCAGTGAGGTTATCTCTCTGGCAGATTGTTCTCCTGCTCACCTCACTTTTTTGATCTCTCGTTCTCAAGCTTTTCCTTCCTGTAATCCTTTTATAGAATCTCCTCTCTTGGACCAGTTGGGGCTATGTCAGGAAGTGGCATTTAAACCATCTTGAGAAATACTTCTTGTGTCCAGGAAGCCCTTCAGAATTTTTGGGATTCCAAGACAGAATAGTAGTGCCTGGAACTGCTTCGAGCCCACGTGACCTCTTAAAGATGTGTGGGTGCATCAACACTTCTGGGTCACCTTCCCTTTATAATAAGCAACTGGTGCTAACTTGCCCCATGTGAGGATCCTTGGATAGCTGTCTGTTGGATTCAGTGAACCTAACTGGCTTCTTTTCCGACTCTCACCTTGATGCCTCTTCCAATGCTTCCTTTGTAACTTCTATGCATTACACTTTTTCAAACGGGGATAATGTAGGTATCCCACAATTCAAACCCTGGCTTTCTGTTTCTTTGACATGGTGACATTGATCACTAGTTAGAGTGTGTTTTATGAGGCGCATATGATGTGGGTCAATGAACCTAACCCTTGATAGACATGTAGTAGCTTGGAGAATTCTCTTTCAAAAATGGTAAAATGATCTTGTGAGCTCTAAGAAATCTGAGGATGTTGATGATATTTCTTACTATTAACAGGTGAATCTACTATCTTGTATAAAAATATTACTAGGTAAGGAATGGCATACAGTACATTTAAATGAGAACATTTTATAATATGTAGCGATAAATATCACTACAGGTTGCTACACTAGCTCCTTGCAGCAGTGCACTCATTAAGTTCAAACCTTTTACCCTTGCCCCCCAAGAATACTCAATGGGTCAGCACCTACAATATGTATCTGGAGAAAGTCAAGACATCCAATGCTCTTTCTCACCCACACAGGTCTGCTAGTTAATGGAGTCTGGTAATGCCACCTTGGCATGGCATCGCATCTCAATCCAGATACTTTTTTCACATGATTAATAGCAGATGGAATGAGCTACCCACCTCCAGTCTGAACTGTTGAGTCCCTCAATTGTTTTTTTGAAAAGTATGAAGTCTGTTGTTGTGTAATTGATAATGACTTTGATAGTTTCTTGTAACTAAGTAAAGAATAACTAATCTTGTGTTGTTCTGTTTGGTTTAAAGCTCTTCATGGGTGAAGATCCATTTTGTACCCTTGTCCTGTAACACTTTGTTCCCTAACAGCGCCCCAGACTGATGTTTTCTCAATTATGTTGACTTCTTTTGTAAATAAGTTTGGATACTAGTGTCTGCTAAAGACCTCTTCTTCTTCTTTCGGCTGCTCCCATTAGGGGTTGCCACAATGGATGTCACATTAAACAATATTTCCAGCGTTTTTCAGTCATAGCCTTCATTTTCATAATTTTAGAGAGTCCTAGGCAATTGACGGTGTGCTCTTGTGAAGGCCATTCGCTTAACCTGACATACTTGGCACCTCAACCCAAAAACACCAAACAGGTAGGCTTTTTGAGCATGAGAACTGACAACCAAGAAATGCTCATCCATAAGTACAATGCGTATAATGCAGCGAATAAGGAGCATGGTTGTTTTGGACCCTACAAATAGAGGACAAGCTGGTCTGTCTGTCTGATATCATGTGTTTTATGTACCATTACAGAATGGGGGGAAAAAAAGAGAGGTGATATTGCAACTAGACTCCCCATACCTGTTAACCCTTTATATAGTATTGTCTCTGTCAAGCAGCATGCTATTGGCAGTCAGGAAAAGGGATGAGCACAACTCAACTGGAAAGTCATCACACAGCCGCTAAATTGTTTTTCTACTCTGCGCTTAAAGTTTTACTCTGGCTGTTCTCATGGGTGGGGATTGATTTGTACTTATTTTTGTCGAGTTTGTACGGAATGTTATTTGCTTTTAATAAATTCAATAAAATGTTAATTGACATGTCCAGCAATTTTCATTTGTGTAAATTGACACGGTCCAGCAATGAGATCAGTAACAACAGTCGGGAAGTCTTACATACCCCAAAGACTAGAAGGTGCACAATGTGTCAGCTTTAGAGAATGTAAATGTGTGGCTTTCATTGAATCCTGCAGTGGAGGACCTCTGTGAAATTAACATCAAGATTGAACATTCAGCTCTGGATTCTCTGTAAAGCAGTGCATCATTTGGATGAAGGCATGGTCTTTACTTGATTTATGGTCTATGGCATGTTTGGATTGGGAACAGTCCTGGTTGATGCAGAGACGGGGACGATTGTCAGAACTCCCAGCCTGTATGCCATTGATAAGGTTGTGTTTTATGACACAAAAGCAGGGTGAATAATGATGCTGTTCGGTCTATAGTTTGAATAATAAAAGAACTTGTTTTATAGTGGCTGCTTCATTGAATGCTCCAGCTGACAGAATTGTACACTACTGGATGTATATGTGGAATTAGGTAGCTGAGTCCATACAAGATGATAATATTGACTCAAAAGCTTGGTTATTTACAGCTCCCTGTTGCTGGGATAATATCCAAGTACATCGAATGGTAACCTAAGTGACATTTTGCGGTGTAGTAATGTGATACTCGTCTCTGTTTTAACCCCTCCAGTCTGACAGCTGGCCTTTAGACTACTACTGAAGAGCTTCACATAATAGGGCAGAAACTCGGACAGTGCAGTTTTGTAAAACTATGCTGTTTTGGGCCCCAGTCAGCCTTATGTGATATTAAAGACAGAGTAGAATAGGTAATGGAGCAAGAACAGATAAGGTCAACTATTTTTGACCTGAAAGTTTTTACAAATAGGTGGTGTTGGTGCCTATGAAGCCAGCGTCTTCATTTGTAGGGTAAGTTTGTGAAGAGTTTTGCTGAGGTTTTCTATCATGTGTGCTGTGAATAAGTAAATATTTTACTGTGTAATTGATTTAAACTTGAACCTTTGTGAAGTGTGAGAGAGGGTGCTTGCATAAATTGTTCAATTAGTCATTTGTTTCACAGTTAAACAGTAAAAGTCTATGTGTATATACATATTGTGTATAAATTAGTGTGTGTTTGTACTGTATATGTATTTCATTAAGAGCTTTGTAAGTAATAATTTAATAGCAAATGTGATATAACACAATATGTTATTCCATTTAAAAAGTTAACTCTTTTTTTAATTTATTATTAGAGAATGTGATTATAGAATATCACTGACCATTTTAGAGACAGTGGCTGAAAATATTCTCTGGCATATTACTGCTGACATGACCTTTGTGACACAGCCAACCTTTTGATTATTGCTGCATTAACTTATGAGATCTTCCTACAGTATGATCCATAATGTTTGTGGCAACCTCTGGAGTATAGATGGGTGGTTTCTAGGAGATGGTTTCTAGGACTTCTGAACCGTTAGTACATCACTTTTTTTTTTTTATTTTTTTAAAAACTAGTTCCTGAATGGTGCATTTCAGAAGAGTACCCACGACATGATACTGTCCCACGGTTCCCTCAAGTGTCATCTTGAAGGAGCCTGTATGAACATTTATACTCCACTATTAAAATACACCGTCTTAATGAGTATGGCATGTCTTCATATAGCACACTGATAACAGAACTAACAACATGAAACACTGTGCAGTGGACGTCCTCCTAGCTTCACTTCCTAATCGTGTGTGAGGCTATATAGACAGGACAGAAGAAGATGCTATTTGTGTCCCGGAACATAAATAAAGGCAAAAACACTAGGAAATATCCTAAAAGAAAGGTGGTTTTATTATTAAATTATATAAATAAAGGAGGCTGAACACGACAGCTAAGAGTAACTGAAATAAAGAAAATTACTTAACCCGGCACCAGCTCAGGGTCCCGCCACTTGACCAGCAACATTCTGTCATTAATGCATCTGCTCCTCCTTCTACTGCATTTGGCCTTTCTTCCTCCTGCCAGATGAGCTCATTCTTTTAAGCATCTGGTCGCATCTGGTTTGTTCAGAAAGCAATCTGTCTTGCATTGCCTAGCCTACATAGCAAGGGCATACCTAAGCATCAAGGTGTTATAAGGATGGTACAGGATCTTGTATTACTCTGACATGGACCAGAGAAAGGAAACCACAACTAATATCTAGTATGTTTTCGTAAAGAACAGAGATTTAAAAGGAAAAGTCGGTGACCAAGGTTGGACAGCAGCAAATAATTTTAAAATGTCCATGAAATAATCTCCTGTAACTCATGTCGCACAGCCCACACATGAAGTCACCCAGTTGTATTCTCACAACGTCCCAAATATGTCCATTGTTACTAAAATATTTTTAAATATATCATTTACAAAAAATATTCTCGTGAACTAAAATGGAATATGATCAGATGTGAATTGAAGACCCCGCATTTATTTGTCACGAGTTTAGCCCGGTTAACAACTTACTCATTGGCCTACATTGCATTTCACATGGGATAGCAACAGTGCAAAGGTCACTAAGGGACATCTACAACTAAAAATTAAAAGTAAAAAAAAAAAGCGAGTGAAATCATTATCAGGAAGAACATATGCCTTGGACTTGCGCATATCTGAGATGCTTCAACAAGCACAACGTCAACTCGCCTGTGCAGTTTCATAATTTAATAATCCCAAGCTACCCCAGTTGTGAATATAATATAAATGTAACAATGGGAGGCAGGTCTATAATTCCATGCTCGTTCGCATCTGAACGCGTTCATTTTAGTTTTCAAGACTGTTTTCTGGAAATGATTCATTTTGCAGTATTTTAGCAGAAATTTAGTAAATGTTTTTGGATTTTGTGACATAAGTAATGTGAAATTTTTTCGTGGACATTTTGATCTAGTTTGCTGTTGTCTAGTGTTGCTCACTGCAGACTTCTGTTTTGTTTTCGTTCTGCATGAAAATATGAGATTAGACATTTTTTTGGCTATAAAAACAAACAACACAGGGTAAGTAGCATATTTTTGGGTGGAGTATTTTTTAAGAGTCCATGAATGTAACTGGCTGTTAATAGTAGTCCAGACAAGTGAAGAAGATGTAGTGGCTTGGAGGGCATTTTTATGGTATATTGGGCCTCTTTATGCAGAAAGAGTGTGTTTGAATATCACATCATTATTGAACATTATTGCCTATCAGGCGTGTTCCATCATAGCAGTAGTGACTCACTTTGCAAATGGGCCTCTATAACTCTTAGATTGATACAGTGTGTGTGTGTGCGCGTGCATGCGTGTGTGTGCTGTGTGCTTATGAATGACACTGATTGAACACTTGGAAATTACAGTTTAATGTGGAAAAGTGCAAAGTGCTACACGTGAGCAAAATGAACAACATGGGAGACCCTGTCCTAAAGGAAGCAACCTCTGGAAAGGATTTATGTTGACACAACATTTTCCTCGACTAAGCAGTGATTAAAAGGGCAAATAGTTTGTCAGGTTATATCATAAAATACTGTTGAATAGAAATGAAGGGACCGTATGCTCGGACTATGTAAAGCACTAGTGAGACCACATTTGGAGTATTGTGTGCAGTTCTGGTCACCACACTACAAGAAAGACATAGCAGGTGGTGAAGCTGTGCAGAAGAGATCAACCAGGTGTATCCCAGGATACATAAGGAATGTAATACTGTGAAAGACTTGGAGAATTAAAAATGTTTAAGCTCAAACAGAGGAGACTGCTTGGGAACCTAGTTCAGGTTCTCGGAATTCTCAAAGTAGATCCAGCAGAATTCTTTCAGCTAAACCGTGAAACACATACATGATGACACTAGTGGGAAATAAAGAAAGGTACATTTAGGACTGAAGCCAGGAGGCACTTCTTTACTCGAAAAGTTGGAGGAATTTAGAGCAAACTACTAAACCATGTAGTTGAAGCAGAAACCTCCTTTAAGAAGTACCTGGATGAGATATTGGCACAGCTTAGCTGTTAACTAAATAAATAAGTCTGATGGACTGAATGGTCTCCTCTTGTTTGTCAAATTTCATATGTTCTTCTCTATATTATTTTAATTTTGTAGCCAGATTACATAATTCTATAGATAGACGATACAGTATTTAAGTATGTGTTAACAGCTATTCCTGTAGAAATATAGTTCGAGTTTAACGCAGTAGATTCATTCTAACTTTCTCTTAGCCTGATAGGGGATGTTTGCATGAATGGTTCAATTAGTCATTCGTCTCATGAGTGAAAAAGAAAAAGTTTATGTGTATGTGCAGATTGTGCATAAATGAATCCTGTTATTATTAACCACTAAAAGAGAGATTAGTATATTATCATGTAGCAAATCTGAAGAAGTTTATTTATGCTGCATATTAAATAATTATTTCTTCACCATTCATCACTTACTTTATATATCTACATACATTAATTAACCAAAACCGACAACTATCAGCATCTTCAGATGTGCTTTATTTATTTATTTATTTTTCATTGCTAACCTGGCATTCCTCCCTGATGCAGGGAAGGCAGCCAACATTTCAATGGAGATGAGGAAAACAGATAAGGAAACCAAGAACATGTTTGGCTGTTGGCAGAATTTCACAGCAAAACCGAGAAAGATGTCTACCTGTCTAGAAAATGAGTATAGAGGTTTAATTTTTTTTTTCTTTAATGATATCAGTCCATTTCTTTTCTAGACTGTAGCTCTTTTAAACTATTAGGCTGAATTGGCAGTGATATTTTACTGAATGTGGTAAAATCGGGCTGATTGCTTGTAGAAAGGCCTAGATGTCCCAACTATGTAGATTGTGATGCTAATTATTTAAGATTCTTATTACTGCCGGTCTGAAAGGAATCGACCGCTGAACATGTTTTTTTGTTTTCTTTTCATTCATCCTTCATTCTTTACCAATAACATTTTTAAGTGGTCTACATGAACATAGACCTAGAACTGTGATGCATTATATTGCTAACACTGTATAGTTACTGCAGTACACGGCTCTTTCGGTACTGTTTACTGCGCTTGTCTCAGTATCACACAAGTATATTGAGTCGAGCTGTGTAACAACTGGGTTTCCATGGTTCAAAGGCATGATTTGTCAGTAGAGACTGAAGAGCTTAATCAAAAATTTAAAGGAAATCAATACACTTGACTTCTTGCAGGACTTCAAAACAATTTCTTCAAACTGAAGGTAGGGGTAAAAATGAAAACTTGTTAAGAATACATTTTGCTTCCAGCTTAGAAAAAAAAAGAAAGCAGAAAATCTTTGCATTAACAGAATTTTTCTTGCCTCCAACCTAGAAAAATTCTGTTAATGCAAAGATTTGCTGCTGTTTTTTTTTTTTCTTCTGAGAGACCAAATTACAATGATTTGTTGTGGATGCAATAACCTGAAGTCCTTGGAGGTCCCTGAAGCCAACACTCATACTGTTATATTTTCTTAGGTTCTAAATGCTGTAGCTGGAAATAATCACACGATTACTTGTGTATTATGCCTTTGGGGTTTTTCCTAATGCTGAATTCCAGACATGTTTAATTGGAATACTGCATATGGGCAGTGGTAATTATGGTAGTGAATTCCGTGGCAAAAGCAGAGTGCAGTCTTTGTCACCACTGGGGGTTACATGCATTTTCTGTAATTGCTAGAGGCAAGTCACTTCCATTAATAATAATAATGATGATGATAATAATAATAATTTGTTACATTTAAAAAAAGCGCTTTTCATCACTACTAAAAGTGCTCCATGCAGGGAGGACCCGGGACGCGAAGACATGTTCTCCTTATTCTAAACTAAACTCTTGGTATGTGGGTGTGTGCCTTGTGTTGGCTCTCAGCTTGTGCCCCGTGTACAGTATGTGCACTTGCTGCCCAAGACCACAAGATTTCATCCCCTTACACATTTGCAGGTTATCTCTTACTTTAAACTGCCATATCAAGTTCACAGCAAACAAAGCTAGAATCGCCTCCTCAAGTAGGGAATTTACCAAGGTCAGGTTATTGTGGAATTTCTGGGATACATTCTAGTAATCTAGGTGAAAGAGTTTATAGAAGTAGTTTCTGGATCAACCCAGGTTTTTTTTTTTTGGTAAACTATACATTGATGTCAAACTGGTGGCATTGATAAAAGCCTGCAACCAACACGCCATGTGAATTCTAAGTGCAAAATTTAATAATGGCTAACACGGTACAACACCCTGGTACTACAGATTTGGTAGGAGAAAGCATCTTTGGAAATTCATTGCCATTGAAGATCCAGCCAGGCAGTTTGTGTGTTCTGAAAGGTACGGCTTATGTTGTTGGTACCATTCCCTTTTTTTTTTTTTTTTTTTTTTTACATCACAGTAATGGGCTCCTAAAAGGGTAAATTTAGTAATTGATATACCTGTATATACATTTGCCATGCAAAATTGTATTCTAAAGTTAAGTATTTTCTATTGATTTAAAAAAAAATATATATCTTGCTGTCAGTTGTTGCTTTACAATAGAAGCTAATGGGGCATGGGGCATTACCAGAAAAAAAAACATAAAAACTTACTGAATATGTCCATGCGAGTTGTCTAGTATTGATCCATGTGATTACACACATATTATAAAATAGTTTATACATGTCATTTTTGAACAAAAAAAAATCCAATTTTATGAGATTCAGCCATTTTAAAAGGCATTCAGCTGTTCACACCATTTCGGCGTTTGTCTTCTTCTGCAATAATCTGTGATTTACTTTTCAAAGACAAAATCACAATAAACTTTTTGTGCCATGTGGTTGGTTTTGTTTTGATTTACGTCCGTATTTATGTGAGAACTCACGCAAGTAAATAGAAAGCATACTCTTAATACGAGAAAAGTAGTACCAGGAATACATGATAAAATTATTATTTCCAGATCACTTTTGTTATCTGAAACTTCCGTCAGAAATATGAAAGGCATGTTTTATATATCGAAACCTTTGCTTCATCAGTACTGTTTAGAGATTTGCCTCTGTTGTAAAGCACCATTGATGGCAAGATATATTTTTTAAAATATGTAGAAACCACTTAACTTCAGAAAACAATTTTGTGAGGCAAATGCATATATACCATATTTGTGTACAAATAATTTTGACTTGAGAAATACGGAAATTATCCTTGAAGTTAGCCATATTTAAATCTTACAGGAGGCACCAACATTTTTGTGTGGTCCAACTATGGACAGCGTCAATGAACTGATTTCTAAATATGATGTTGAACTGGTTTTCACATGGTGGTCAAGCCGAGCATGTAGGTTTTAGAACTTACTAAACGTTTTCTTCCTCCTGCTATCATTTTCTTATGGATTCTGTCATTACTTAAGATGGAGTCATTGAACTTTTCCTCTCGGTTAATTGATAGGATGGTGCAAATTATGTGGTGGCTAATCTGCATCTCCAAGTTTAAGAGTAGCATTGTCATCTCTGGGAAGGAAGAATATACCTACAGTGGATTCAGAAAATATTCCCACCTTTTAACCTTCTGCACACTATCATGTTGCAGATTTAACTTTAATAATTTTGCCATTTTTTCCCTACCATTCTACACTCCGTATTCAATAATGACAAAGTGAAGATGTGTTTTCAGAAAGGTTTGCAAATTTATTAAAAATAAAAAAAAAAAATCTCTCATTTAATTATGTATTCAGATCCTTTGTTGTGTCAATTCAGATTGTGCTCAGATGGTTTCCTTTATTTTCCCTTGGATTGTGTCTAGAATTTCACTCGAGTTCACCCGTGGGAAATTGAATTGACTGGACATCATTTAAAAGACACAAATCTGTGTTCCTAAAGTCCGCAATTCACAGTGCATGCCAGGACAAAAAACAAGGCATGAAGTTGAAAAAATAATTTGTAGACCCCCGTGATGATATTGTAGTGTGGCATAGATCTGGGCAAGGGGATATTAAAGTGTTCACAGGAGCACAGAGGCCCCAATAATTGTGAAATGGAAGATGTTTGGAACCAACAGGACTTTTCTAGGACTGCCTGTTCTGCTGAGATGAGAGAACCTGTCAGAAGGATGACCATCTCAGCAGCACTCTGTCAATCAGGCGTTTATGGTAGCTTGAAGGAAGACACTCTTGAGTAAAAGTCAAATGATAGCTTAAATGATTCTGAGAGCATGAAGAAAAAAAATTGAACTCTTTGGGCAGAACTCTAAGCATTGTATCTAACGAAGACCTGGTACTGTTCATCACTTGCTTATTACAATCCCTGTGATGAAGAATGCTGGTGGTAGCATCATGGAGCGCTTCTAAGCGGAAGGGACAGGGAGACTAGTCAGAAATGAGGGAAAGCTGAATATAGCCAAATACAGGGAGGTCCTTGAAAGAACTTGCTCCAGAGTGCATGTGACCTCGGACTTGAAAGACGATTCACAATTCAACATGACAGTAAACTGAAGTGTACAGGCAAGACAATGCTGGAGTGGCTTTGGGATAGGTCCTGACCATCCTTGGGTGACCCAGCCAAAGCTCAAAGTTAAATCCAACAGAGCATCTGTGGAGAGACCTGAAAATGGCAGTTCACAGGCATTTCTCATCCAATCTAATGGAGCTTGAGAAAGACCTGCCAGAAGGAATGGGATAAACTGCTCAAATCCAGTGTACAAAGCTTGTAGAGATGTACCCAAGAAGACTCGAAGCAGTAATTGCTGCCAAAGGGCCTTCTACAAGGAACTGAATGGAGGGTCTGAATACTTCTATGAATGAGAGATTTTAGTTTTTGATCCTTAATAAATTTACAAGTGTTTCTGAAAACATGTTTTCACTATGTTGTTATTGGTTATTTGGAGTAGATGGGAGCGAAAAAATACAAAATTCTCCATTTTAAATTATATTAACACATTGAAGTGTGCAGAAAGTGAAGAGGTCTGAGAGCTTTTTGAATGCATAGTAAATGAGTTAACTTTCAAAGGAATCTGTCACATTTGGTGTTCCCTTTTAATTGAGTGCCTATATGAATGTACTGGTAAATCATTTATATGTTTATAATATGAACTGTTATTGTTAAAAAAAATCATAACACTTTAAGGGCTCTAAGCACTATGATTTGATTGTGTGTCTCTCTTTCATCATTCAACCAAAATAAAGTAACTAGATACTTCCTTTAGTTGGTGTGCAGTTACTGGGATAGCTACCGAAACTTTTTAGACCGGATTAACACTATTGTTTCTAATGTTTGTACCCTATGTCACTTTGCTTGTCCTGTGTCTTTAAGATCCGTTTGTTTAATTTTCATGTTTCAATTGTTAGCTAATGGCGTGGACTACAGACCTAGAGGCAGAAAAAAAAAATCGCATTCTGAATGATTTGTTTTTAAAATCCTTTTGAAAAATGAGAGGAAAAAAAATAGTCTTCCCGAGGCCTGTGAGCTCACTGAAATGTTCTCTGTCTGCTCGTTGACGCCTGAGGTCTGTGACATTTTGGTGGAGCTGTTTTTGATTTTCCACAGGGCCTGCTTTTTTCATGACCTTAAAAGGGATTACATTCAGTGGGTTTTCCTTTACGGTGCCCTCTGCTACTTGGCGAATCCAGCTGCATGTACAAGAGCGGTCAGGTTTGTGTTGGAAAATTTCAGCTGAAGGGTGCAGACTCCTCATTGTCTTTGTGTATGAAAGCCTAATACTGATAAGCCGTCCTACTGTTGGTGTTGGGTGGAAATTTTGTATTCATGTTGTACATTCGTTTTTGTAGCAAGGTGAATACAGGGCAGACATTTTAATGCTGGGAAAATATTCAACAAAGGGACTTACAAACTGCACTAAAACCCCCCCTTTTACCTAGGAAGGCTGCAACAGATTAATTTAGAGCTTTCTATGTATTTTGACTAATGATGACAAATTATGCAAGTGTGTATTTTCATTAGGAAAAAAAATCTTAAGTAATATACAGTGTATACGCCTATAGAAAACCAGAATGCAATATTGTTGACAGGTGTATATCTCTGGCATAGTGAAAAACTGCGGTAAAACTGCTGTAATACCGGTATCAGATAAATTATTTTGTTTATCTAAGGCTTCATTAGCAGATCCCATGAGGTGACTACTATATATTCCCTCATTCTTCATCTGTCATCACATTTCATTTCAAAGAGCGGAGGGAACAAAGCTACACTCTTGCTGAAGCACATTGCTTGCTCTTTTTTTCTTGGCTATTTAAACCGGCTTAAAAATTGTAAGTGCATTCTAGCAAGTTTGGGTTAGGGTTTAATAGTCACTCTGGCCCCCTGTCTTACACATGGGAATATCTGGGATCACAAATGGAAAAAAATGAGTTAATGAATTTTGAAAGTAAAGGTATTTAACATTTCCAGTTGTTTGCCTACTATATATTTCTGTTTGGGGTGGCTTTTAAAGTAATAACATGACTTTGGTTTTGGTTAGGCGGCACGGTGGCGCAGTGGGTAGCGCTGCTGCCTCACAATTAGGAGACCCAGGTTTGCTTCCCGGGTCCTCCCTGCGTGGAGTTTGCATGTTCTCCCCATGTCTCCGTGGGTTTCCTCTGGGTACTCTGGTTTCCTCTCACAGTCCAAAGACATGCAGGTTAGGTGCATTGGCGATTCTAAATTGTCCCTAGTGTGTGCTTGATGTTTGGGTGTGTGTGTGCCCTGCAGTGGGTTGGTGCCCTGCCTGGGGTTTGTTTCCTGCCTTGTGCCCTGTGTTGGCTGGGATTGGCTCCAGCAGACCCCCGTGACCCTGTAGTTAGATTATAGCGGGTTGGATAATGGATGCATGGTTTTGGTTATTAGTATACGTCATATTTCCCACTCATGGATTGAGCTTCCCACCTCTATTTGAACTGCTGATTTCCACAATCTATTTAAGAAGTGATTGAGGACTTTTCTGTTTGGTGAATTTCTACTTAACTTAGTTATTAAGTTTTGCAGCCAAGGAATTTTAAGAAGCTCTTCACTTGTAATGATCAATTCTGTAACCTTGTCCTATAGCACTTGTTTCCCAAACAACTCCCCCAGACTGATGTTTATTTGACTGTGGTCAACTCTCTTTGTAAGTTGCTTTGGATAAAAGTGTCAGCTAAGCAAATAAATGTAAATGTAAAATGTTCATGTCTTAGGGACAGGAACTTTTATAAACTCTGTTTTGTTGTCATCTTTGATGATACATATGAGTCCACAGCTGTAATTTTATGTTAATTAGCTTTGTTAATGTATTTTTAAAAAACTGTAGGTATTTTAAATCATTGTTTTGTGCCTCCAGAATTTCATTTCCATTTTTATTTTGTGAATTTATATTGTTCCTAATGGTGTTCATATCTTATATTGATGTTTTTGTGATGATTCTGAATTTCCCCTTGGGATTAGTAAAGTTGATATTATCTAATCTAATCTAATGTAATGTTGTCAAGCCCACAGTTTTGTTGTTTATTTTGGTTTCATCTTCCACCATTTTAAGAGTTCTGACTTTACTATGATCATATTATTTATAGTAGCGCTGCCTGTTGGCAGTCATGTGACATATATCTTCATGTTCTCCCCTATTTAAGATGGTGGTGCACCAGATGTGTGGATGACATGCAAATCTCTTTCAGGGTGATTTGTCTGTTCAGTACTTACTAGAAAGTTAGGGCATTACTAGTTTTTTTTTTTTTATTATTTTTAATCTGACTTTTCTTTTACACCTTGGGCTTTTTTTTTTTTTTTGTTATTTTTCTTTTCTAGTTTTCCTGACCCTTACACATTTCATAATTAAACTTAATTTCTCATCTCTTCATCCCTTTTTTGAATTTTTGCCTGTGTGGCCTGCTGTTTTCCAGTCCTGAACAGAAGAAACATGTTCACAATTTTAAAATGTTGTGGGAGTATATCGTTAATGTCCCAGGTGGAAGTTATATCATTTTCTATTTTTGTTTTATCCATTATGTAATGGTGTACATCCCTTAAGATGAAAGTAAAAGCCCAGTCAAGTCACAAATTTTTTTCTAGTGATTACCAGTTGCAGACAGACAGTTGGAGACAGTCAGCAGCACACTCCCGTGACAGTCAGTTGTGTAGTCCGACATACCCAGCAACACAGTCCCACCAGTCTGCACCTTACCCTAACATAATCAAGCAAGTTTGATATTGTCTTAAGTCATAGTGGCAGGCATGTATGCATGAGAGTCATCAACCAATAAGTGCTCATCTGGAAGTATAATACATATACGGGTCAGCTGACGCAGTGGTAGCGCTGCTGCCTTGCAGTAAGGAGATCATTTGATTGCATCCCAGGTCCTCCCTGCATGAGAGCACTTTGAGTAGTGAGAAGAGTGCTATATAAATGTAAAGAATTATTATTATATAATGCAGCAATAAGGAGAAAGGAACATTAGGAACCTGCTCTCTGAAATGGTTGGCTAGGCGTCTCCCAGTTTCCCCAGTGTAGATGAATGGAATGACAAGAGACCGGTTATTTAATATTGAATTTAACAGAGGAACCAGATATAAGGGTATTGTTGTTGACATATTTGCAAGTGACACAGTGGCTCCTGTTACCTCTCAAAATATCTGATTAGGAATGTGGCTCTACATAGCTTGTATAGGTTAGGTGATTGAAGGAAGGAGATAATCTGGGGGTTGGCTTAATTGAGGGCCCTCTCCACAATGTGAGAAGAATATCCTCTATTGATGAAGAAACTCCTCATTCTGATGCTTCATTACAGAAGTCAACTTCAAGACTGCAGAGGGGGCAGAGTTGAAGGAACCATGAAGAAGGCAGAGATACTGTAAACAAATCAATGGAGTTGATTCCGAATGCATCTAAAAAGAAAAAAGTTAAAGAGCTTGAAAGAGCATGTCTTTTCTTTCTAGCAAGGCTTTGTACCAACCTGTATAAAAGATATATTGATGATTATATTGGTGCCGCCACTTTTCCAGACGTCAGCTAAAGGAATTTTTTAACGACTTTACTAGTTTGCATCCATCTGTCAGGTTTACAGTTGACATTTCCACCACAACTCTACAATTTTTAGATATGAGTCTTTCTATCAGCTTTCCAGAACTTAAAACTTCTGACTGTCACAAACTACATAACTTGCACAGTTACCTTGTCTACAGCTCCTTCTGGCTCTGGCATCTACTGTATGTTCAATAACACAGCCGGCAACAGGAGACACAAAGGTGGTCTTCCTTCTTTACTGGATTGCCTCTCACAGCACACTACTGAGTTAATCATCACACACATCCTTGTGCACCAGCCTTATAGAACACATTAGTCATATACAACATTTCAAAATGATTGCTTTATCCATGGAACATTTCAAAATATTAGTTGCCTTAGGTAATACATAATACACTTCTAACCCTCACTCTTTTAACCTAATTGAATCCTGGGCAACATTGATATAACAAACTGTTATAATTTGAACCCTTATTTCGCAAAGCTGTAAATTTTATTTATTACGATATGAAATTCTGCAAGTAACCACAGATCTTAACAAAAATACTATTATGAAACCATAAACAAAATAAACAATAAGCACTGCAAATATGCCTCTTTCTAGTTGGTTGTACTTTTACAATATTACTGTTGGTATCAGAAGACTTTAATCTTAACATAAGCTTATTAACCTTTACTCCAGACTCATTTTTGGCTAAAAATATGTTTAGTTTTCAGAGTTGTGGCTTTTCTTTTTTCTTTTTGTGGTGACAATAAAAACTGTAAGACTATTAATTTTATTGTTGATGGCAGTTTCTGTGTCTACTGAATTTTGGCAGTGAAACTCTATTTATTTTAAAATTGAAGATGAAAGAAATATCCCATGTAACATACACTAACAATTTAGCAAGTCCGTTTTATAAATTCTGGATTGACACCAAAATACTGAAACTGGTAAATAACAGCTTGCTTAATTATGATAGAAGCTCAATAAAAGGCAAACATTGGATTGAATAAAAACTAGCGGCCACAGTGGGTCCCAAGATTAAACTCTAACTTGCTTATCTAGTTTTGGATTGCTGCTTAACCCTGCAGCAGCAGGCACAAGAGGGGGCTTTGCTTTTGCATGGTCTTTGGTACAGGACGTTATAATAGATGATGAACTGACACTTGATTCCCCATTCATATGATGTCCTGCCTAGGGATGCTACGATTGATTGGCCGCCGATCGAAATCAACTGATTTTCACTAAAAAGATAGATAGATAGATAGATACTTTATTAATCCCAAGGGGAAATTCACATATAACGTCAGAGCAACAGGCCAGAAGTCATTCAGCTCACTAGGACGTGATACCTTTGGGACAGGGGTGATACAAGATGTTTTCCAAAGCCTTGGGACTCTCCCCTGTTCCAGGCTCAGGTTGAAGATGTGCTGTAGAGAACTCCCCAGTTCCAACGCACAGGCCTTCAGCAGTCGTGGCGATACACCATCTGGACCCGCTGCTTTGCTGGCATGAAGTCTTTTCAGCTCTCTGCTCACATGGGCTGCTGTAATTGTGGGTGGGGATGTCTCACCTATGCTGGTATCAGCAGAAGGATGGTTGGAGGATGCAGTACTCCGAGGTGAGAGTGGGTTAGAAAATGCATATGTGTGACAGTAAAAAAAGACTTGATTGGTGATCTGTAAAAAGGCCAATAACAAAAGCTGATATTTTCAGCCCCTACTTTTCTATAGGGAGGTCCAGATCTAATTATGCAATTGTTATTACGCTATAACTTATTAAGTTTATTACATAGAAAGTCACCTGAAAAATCCCGGACCATCGGGAAATGTGCGAAATGACGACATGAAGAATTGTCTTAGCGCCAAACTGGAATCGTCCCGCATAAATCAAAGTCATCCAGATGATCTGGATCTGCATAAGTAGATCTGGACCACCCTGTAAACATTGTTGCAATTCAGTTGTTGTGCTCCTATACAGAAGGTATTATAGTATCGGAGCCAGTGTGCCGTCTTTTTTTCTTTAGCAGCAAACTTCCTGCAGTATAAACAAAGAGCAGTGAGTGGAGGCTTGTTTTATCAGTGAACAAGAGGCACTTGATATAATAACCTTTATTTTAAGAAAAGTTCAGTAATAAACTGAAAAAAATTGATCAGAGAAATCATCCTGTGCAACTAGACAAAAGGCAATAAAAGGCTACTTTAAGGAATTTGGATCTTTATTTTGTCCTATCAATTAAAACAGACACTGCTGGAGATTTGACAATGTGCTTGTTTAAAATGCAGCAACTTACACTTTTAACTGGAAGATAAAGACAAATTTGAAATTGCAGCTTAGTAAGCATTCGTTTTTTTTTGTTTTTTTTTTTAAAGATTTTGTACTGTATTTATTGTGTTGCTGTGTGTCATACAGCATAAGTTTTGTTAAAAAATAAGTACTATATAATTAAAATGGTAATCCCGTATTTTATAATTACACCTCAAGAATTAAAAATGTCTAGCTGATACACTGAAGAAAAACATTTGTATAAATATAGTAAATGTATATTTTAACAGAATAAAGCTGTAGTGCAATTAATGATTTAAAATGATTAAAATGTATGAGTATATGTATATTTACATTTTAGCAGCGTTTAATTGCCAATATTAATTAATCAATTGAGTGAGAATAAATATATATATGTGTGTGTGTTAATTAATCCAGAGAATTATTTTATCGCGTGCTAACACAGTTTTTGTTGTTGTTATTATTTTGAAAGCCTCAGTCTCGCTAGCAATCGATAGAGATCAGTGATCTTGTTACAGCGCTTTTCAATACGCTTTTGCTAGAAGGAAAGTTAGCTTTGTTGATTTGACCTTTACTCCCTGCGCGTGAATGAGTAGCAAAGAGCAAACAGCTTCTAAAATGGCACGTGGAGAGTTATCAAAGTGAATCCTCAAAGCAAAATATTCCGTGGATGACTTTTTTCGTATTATCGCTGAATTTAACTCTGATTTGTCGGACTCGGATTTTGACGCAAGTGATCTGGAGATGCAGATCGAAAACAAAAGTGAGGTACCAGCATGATGATGTGGTGTTGAACACATTTGTGTAGCTGATGCACCTATGGCAATATTCGCCTAGGAGGACAGATACTTACGATGACAGAAGGTACAAACCAATTGCATCTCACTGCATCTGCCACCCCAGCGCACCTGTCTCACAAAGACAGCCAGACAGCCAGCCCAACCTTGCAAACGGACATTTTATGTTGATTTATGTGTGAAACCATTGCTTTGTGCGCTTTTCAGAAAACTGAGTTTTATGGAAAAAATATCAACCCTCAAAGAGTTGCTACTGAACATAGACTGTTTATGCTGCTCCCTGATAAAAGAAAATGTTTCTGTTATTATCTGTTCAAAAGAAAAAGAAAACAGATTTAGAAATGTTAAGTTGCTGTTGCTCGGAAGGTGCCTGTTATAATTTTGTGATCGTGGCTCTGGACTCTGAGGGTAACTTGTTTTTCTGTAACAAACTAGATAAAACGTTTATGCCCTGGCAGTGTCACTTAGCTTTGGTTTTATATTTGATTTGATTGCATTAATGTTTAAGTTGAGACTTACAAGAAATATTTTAACTGCTACTACGTAAAGGGAACTGTTGCATCCACATTTGATTGCAATGCTCAAATTAAAGAACAAGCTCCCATGCCAATGTGTCTTCAACAATGAATATACTCGGTGAACATCTCCACCCTCATCGTATATACGTAACCAAAGTGAAATAAAAAAAATGTTCTTGTAGCTGTTGCAAGGTTTACTTATTTTATCTGATCTTCACTCTTCCATGTTCCACTCCTCCATGTTCCTAGTGACACACATTGTACAATTTGTTTTGTGTACACACTCTTCTTGATGTAAACCCCCAGGTTCAGAGTTTAAAACATGGATAATGTATTAGTCATAAGCTTGATGTTTTCTTTCTCTGAAATGCTCCTTGTAAGAAATACACCAGAAGAAATAATAAAAGCTTAGTGGTTTTCATCAGAACAGACTGTTTACTCCAACATACAGTAGCTGGTCAGCCCTCATTCTCCTAGTGTTTCAAAATAATTATTGAGTCAATATGTGAAGGTCCCTTAAGTGCTGCTCTCAACCACGTCAAAATGTAAGTGGTCACTCATATTGGAAAAACTGTCAGGGAGCTAGTGTTGCTGTACTAATTTTGTTAGTGAGTTAACCAGTTTGTTCAACTCCCTTTACCTAATCATGTAGATTTGCAATAGCAGTGTGTATTGTTATTAAAAGATACACAGTAAAGTACAGATAAGCAGACAAAGAGATGTGTTATTTGTAACCCAAAAATTTGGGATGCTGGCTGGGTCGTTCGGTTTAAGTTCTTATTATGCAAACTAAAACAGCTTGCAATGGCTGGATCCCAACAGTAGGACCAAAAAGCTTAAAAACAAAAATAGTCTTGTTAAGCATATTGGAGTCATTCTTTCTGCAAGTCTTAATGAGCAGGATGGCGTTTTGCCCAGTGGTCATCAGACAGCCACTTCCAGGGAGCCCCAGCTTTATTGGACTCTTGACTGGAAGGGGTGGAGTCAGTTGCCATCAAAGGCCATCTTATTGGAGCCGTGAAGAGGAAGGGAGATAACACAGTTAGCGACAGCGCCCCCTTTCATCACTGGGTGGTAAAACCTACCTCTGATGAGCCTGGAAGAAGGTGCTGCAGTGATGTGTATGTGTGACAATAAGTGTGCACGTATGATGCATATGTGTGACAGTAAGTTATATATAAGTTTTTGTGTGTATGTATGTATTTATCTATATTATAACCGTTCACTTTGCACCCAATCCCCTGACACAGCCTCAGCCATAAGGAAAGCACTCTTTTAATCAGAATTCTAATGCAAAAGAAACCCAGTCTCAAACCCGTTCAGCTGCTGGCACATCACATAAAGCACATTACCAAGAGTCTTGTTCTTTTCCCACTTGTCCTGTCCAGACTGCCTCTGTACCCTGACCCAGTCCCTACTGCGCCTTTCTCTGTACAGTTGAGTCCTCTCAATGAAGACATCTACAAGTTCTTTGAATCTCAGGAATTGAAGTTGCTGTAACAGACAGAGCTCGGAAGTTGTCCACTTTGCTGTGTGTTTGAATTAAGCCTCCAATGCTGAATGAACTCTGAGTGCTGTTCAGGCAAGTGCCAAAAGAAAACTTTTGTTTGCTCAGTGCTGTCCTGCCTCTTTTGTACAACTCAACAGCCCAGACGCAACAAAGAGACAGAGCACAGCATGAACGGTCACTATATGCTGTGTGTGTATGTATAGATATATAGATATAGGTATATACGGTATGTATATATAAAAAGCTCGAAATAATTAAAGGAACACTTTTTAATCAGATTATAGCATCAAGCCAGTGAAACTTCTGGGCTATTGATCTGGTCAGTTAAGTAGCAGAGGGGCTTGTTAATCAGTTGCAGCTGCTTTGGTGTTAATGAAATTAACAACAGGTGCACTAGAGGGGCAACAATGAGACGACCCCCAAAACAGGAATGGTTTAACAGGTGGAGGCCACTGACATTTTTCCTTCCTCATCTTTTCTGACTGTTTTTCCACTAGTTTTGCATTTGGCTACGGTCACTACTGGTAGCATGAGGCGATACCTGGACCCTACATAGGTTGCACAGGTAGTCCAACTTCTCCAGGATGGCACATCAATACGTGCCATTGCCAGAAGGTTTGATGTGTCTCCCAGCATAGTCTCCAGTGCATGGAGGAGATTCCAGGAGACAGGCATTTAGTCTAGGAGAGCCGGATGGGGCTGTAGAAGATCCTTAACCCATCAGCTGGACTGGTATCTGCTCCTTTGAGTAAGGAGGAACAGGATGAACACTGCCAGAGCCAGCAGGCCACTGGTGTGAATGTCTTTAACCAAACAATCAGAAATAGACAATAATAGGGTTTGGCCTGAGGGCCTGACGTCCTCTAGTGGGCCCTGTGCTCACTGCCCGGCACCATGGAGCTCGATTGGCATTTGCCATAGAATACCAGAATTGGCAGGTCCACCACTGGCACCCTGTGCTTTTCACAGATGAGAGCAGGTTCACCCTGAGGACATGTGACAGGCGTGAATGGGTCTGGAGAAGAACATCATTCAGCATGACCGGTTTGGTGGTGGATCAGTGATGGTCTCGGGAGGCATATACATGGAGGGACGCACAGACCTCTACAGGCTAGACAACAGCACCTTGACTGCCATTAGGTATTGGGATGAAATCCTTGGACTCATTGTCAGATCCTATGCTGGTGCAGTGGGTCCTGGGTTTCTCCTGGTGCACGGCAATGCCTGGCCTCATGACTGCCATTCTCTTGAAAACGCATTTAAATCCTGACCCGGCCGTCAGTATGATTTCAATTCATTGCTCTTTATTCAAACATATTTTTTAGGGTATCTGAAACATAAATAATCTTATGGAACGTATCACCAACGCCATTACAAGCAAACTCCAGCTGTGCTAATACGTGTTCATCAGCAGTGGCGGACACGTATTGAAATGCGTTTTCAAAACAATGGCAGTCATGTAGAGCATATTATATAAATAAAAAAGGTTTTTCATAAAAATATGTTTATTGCTCCTGCGTATGGAAACTTATGGCTCACCCTATATATATATATATATATACTGAGAGTAGGTCACCACTGCGGAGCTCCTTGCTCTCTGGATGCAGATTTCCTAATGCACAATACCTTCTGGTGCTGCTGTTCATTAAATAGCCTCTGGGGAGGAAGAGGTGTGACCTCCAGGTTGAAACAGGAAGTGACATTAGAGTTTGCTTGTGACTTAAGTCTGTGGGTTAAAAAAAGGAAGAAGTGTTAACAGTCACTATCTCTCAGGCATTTAGATGCACAGGTTTACCTTACCAGCTCTGTAGATGCTCCCTGTGCAGCAATATGTATATGTGTTAGTGACTCTAATCACTACATCCGAAGAGCATCCCACAGGGAAAGCG
>JANRMT010062835.1:26074903-26172762 GCA_026402145.1 Polypterus bichir lapradei | reverse complement strand
ATATATATAAAAAATATAATGCAGTGTGTGTGTTTTTTAACATAGTAGGAAGTTTTTCAAAGCAGAAAGAACCAACTTCATATGGAAAGAATCCTTCCCATAATGAAATGCTGCTTTGTCACGCAATAGTTCTACAAAAAAAACCACACAACCCAATGAAGAACCCTAAAATGCCATTAAGTATTTTTGACAGTGTAGGGTAGTTAGACTTACTGGCTAAAGGATTAGATTTTATACACAGACCTGAGTCAGTCCATTTTTTGTAAATCACTGACCTTGAATGACCAAATTCATGTTCTTGTAATCAAATTTGTAATATTCCGTGCTAACATGATGGTGCAGTGCTTCATATCTCCGTGTCCTGGCTTGAAATCCTGGTTGCTGTGGAGTTTTCACGTTCCTTCTGTACCTCCATGGGTTCATCTCCCAGTGCTGTGGTTTCCTCCCAGTAACCCAATATATTCAGGTTAGGCTCATTTGAAGTTCTGAATTGGCCCTGTATAGTTGGCTATGGGTTCTGAGCGACTGGTTTCTTGCTTTGTGCCTAGTGTTGCAGGTTGAATCTCCAGCAGCCCATGACGCACAATTACTGTGGCAGTGATAGGTGGATAGGCACTTAGTCTAGTACTATGCAAAAGGTTTTGTACAAAATATGATTTTATACATTTGATGGTCATTGACTGTTACCGAACAAAATAATTCCTGTTATACTAAGTAAAACTGACTACACCAACTGAGGCAGCATTGAATTACTTATTAATTTGTAATTGTGATGCACCAATATGAAAATTCTTGGCAGAATTTCTGAGAACACTGGGCTGAATACCAAATACCGAATACCCTTTTTAGACGCATTTTTTGCTCATTTGTCTTTGTGCCATTGCATAAAGCTTAAATTAAATCAATTTCGCTTTTGATTTATGCGTTTCAATGAAATTGAATTACAGAACTGTGAGTTGATGAAAAATCCTTTTATTACTGAAGTCAGTCTTTTCAAAGAGGACATGTTTTTAAAAAAAAAAAAAAAATGAACCAAAAGTAGATGAACAAATAAATAACAGCAACAACAAAATGTAAGCAAAGTTAGCTCATCGGTGCCTTTTATCCATTTTGCCGCATGAATCCACATAGTTTATTAAGCTCAACGGAGTGGTGGCTCTGTGTCTAAAAGATCTGGGCTGGTAACTCCAAGGTTGCCAGTTTGAATCCTGGCAATAACCAGGAGGAATGCTACTCCGTTGGGCCCTTGAGCATGGCCCTTAACCTGCAATTGCTCTAGGGGTGCTGTACAAATAGCTGACACTGCACTGTGACCCCAAAACTTTCTGGACAGTAAGTTTGGGAATGGGAAATATAACAAATTCCTTATACAAGAAATTGCATATGGTGAATGAGAGACAGAGGGGTTAGGAGCACATGCTGCTACAGCACATTGCTGCACCCACCACATGACAAATCAACTCAGGATCCCAGATTAGGACCCGAGTGCCGCCATGCAACGGGTGACACCTCAGCACCACACTAGTTCAGGTGGAATGGAGCAGTGTGAGGTTTTTTATGGTGGCTGGAGTGCCAATTCTGCCACCAACCCCCAGGTTTTTCCTTGCAGGTTGGAGGGCCTACTTGCAGGGCTGGATGCAGATTAACATCATACCCAGGACGGAGCAATTGCAGGTTAAGGGGCCCAACGGAGTAGAGTCACTTCTGGCGTTTACGGAATTTGAACCGGCAACCTTCTGATTACCAGTGCAGATCCCTATCTCAGAGCTACCACTCCGCCCGATACATGGTGAACGAAGGATTAAAAATCACTACATTAATAAAAATCTCCTGGTTTATGTAAGCATTGCTTTGTGTCTCAATATGATTCCTTCTCCTTCAGTCCTCCTTCATCCATTTGCTTTATCATTTGAAGTGTTGTGGTTTCTCTCAGGATGTTAGTAGTCGCTTGTTGTAAACAAACCCAGTACGATCCTCTAGAGAATGCATCTATACCCCACAATGCAATACAATGACGCATCATTCATTACCAGTAGAAACAGAGATGCTGTTTAAAAGTGTCAGCCATAAATCGCACAGGGGTTCAATAGAAACAGTGTCACATATTCAGCCAGAAAAAAATTATGGTTTTTCCTCATTCCTCAGTTTTCATTGGCTGAAAAATGCGTGTATTCTTAACATAATATAAAATAACCTGATTTAATCCACTTGAGGGTCACAGATGGACAGAGCTTAACCTGGCAGCCCTGGCCAAATGCCGTAAACAGAGTACCATTTGATCACAAGACTCCCTCACAGCCATGCTCACACTGGGGCCATTTTGTTAATGGTGCCTAATGGGCACGTCCTTAGAGATGTAGGAAAGGAAACCCATACAGACAAAGGGCAGCTGTGAAAACTCCACACAGATGATGACTGCGCAGGAGATTTGGACCCAGCATTGTAAACACTGCACCTCTGTGCTGCTGTATTTATTTATTTATTTATTTATTTATTTATTTATGTATGTATGTATGTATGTATGTATGTATGTATTTTAGTCAACTGTTGTAATTTGCAGCACTATGCAGCTCTCAGCATAATTGTGTGCATTTTCAGGTATCCATTTCAGCATTTTGTTTGGCCAGTTTTCAAACTTCCGACTTGGGTTCAGCAGCCTTTGAAATGAAAGCGTTTTCTTAATCCCTCATTTTGTTTTTAGACAACACTTTTTATTCAGTCTAACTGGAACAGCGAGCAGTTCATTGTTGCTCAGGCAAACTGCTGTGTGTAACCAAGCTGCCGGATTAATTTTAAACTGCCATTAGGAATCTGTCACACTAGTGCTACAGGCGTCTAAAAGGGCTGCTAGCGTCTATATTGTGCATACTCTCCATTTATGCTGATTAGTAATTTAATTTCCTTTTATTGGAAGCTGATTTGGTAAGCCATTTGATTAATTTGTTAATGTTCTCACTGTTAACACTTGTGTAGCGTTTTAAATTATGGCTGGGGAAGAAGCAAGCTAATCTTGTTTCCTGGTTCTGTTGGTTGCATACTTTTGAAATTTAAAGCTGACAAGGAGAGCAGTATAAAGCTTTTTTTTTTTTTTTACTTTACAGAATTGTTTGATGCTCAATAATGCTGTATAATAAAGCCCACTTTTCTTCCTACCTTTTTGGGTAACAAGAATCCAGCAGACTTAAGGAAGAGATTCTTCCTCAAAAAAAAAAAGAGAAAAGGCCTTCAAGCTAGGCGCCTTTTTCTTCGTCCTATTCTTAGAAACCCAGATAAAGATGCATCAAGGCCTGTCTAATATCCATATTTACAAGTTAGTTCCAAGTGTCCCTTTTCATCTCGGTGTCTTTTTCCTCTTGTCGCTGTGAAGTAGCTCTCCCTTGTGTTGCTGTCAAAGCAGTCACTCAGTGTCCCTGATGGGCAGGCAAAGCAATAAGGAGTTCTTCTTACCAGGAAGCAGCCCCCGGAGTCCATGCTGATTCTCCCTGATGTGTGATATTATCTCCAGTCTGATTAATCTTGCGGTACCAGTCACTCATTTTAAACTGCGTAATGCACGCATGGAAGGTTAGATAATGAATGGGAAGGTTCTTGACCTGGTTAGTGCTTGTGTATCTCTTCTAGGATGGGACATGTTGTCAGGGCTCTGCAAGAGTGGCAGTATATATCTAAATTAGATTAGGATGTCCCGCTGGATAGAATTATGAGTCGAGTAATGAAAACCTGGACAAGTACAGGTAGCGGTCATGCCGCTGTGCTTACTGCTGATGGTGAGGGACAGTGAAGCTTTGTTTTAGCCTAACCCTGATTGCTTTTTGAGTAGAGGATAGAAGGCAAGGATAGATTCAAATTGTTTAAATAAGCAGTGTTGCAGAAAACTACACTAATTACATGAGAAACACAAAATAGCACTGTGTGTTGGCAGAGTAGAGGCAGAAAGAGATCAAAGTTAGTTTTTTTTTTTGTTTGTTTTTTGTTTTTTTTGTCTGCCAACTTTCAGCCATATGCACAACATAGTTTTCGAGTGAAATTTATGATGTGTGCTTTATCAGTTGGAGGGACTGTGTAATAATAAAGGCTGAGATATTTTATTGAAAGGGGTAGTAAGGTGGCACAGTGGTTAGCATGGCTGCCTTTTCGCTAACAGCAATAATAATAATAATAATAAATGCTCAATGTTATTTACAAATATTCAGATAGTTTCAATAGGAATGGAAACACAGGGAATTACAGTATTATTTTCCCTGCATCCTTCAACTGGAAAATCACTTTAGACGGATGGTTATTTTATACAAGGCTTACAAAATGGCTGAACGGTCGATGTACTCTAGATTAAAGAATTTGCATGTCCTCCTTTGCTACACAGAGTTCCATGCACAACAGAAAAATGAGCATGACGAGTGAGTTGGCAACTCTAAAATGGTACATGTAAATGAGAATAACCTGTGTGGAGTTTTCCCAGTGTTGATAGTGTTGGCTGATTCTTCACAACTCTGTACTGGAATAAGCAGCTTTACAAAATAAATGAACCAATAGATATTGAAAATATAATTTATATTCTGTGATTGTATTTAATAATTTAGTCCAAATACGAATCCATACCATATTTCTATCTTGACTTCCTCTTGTCCGCTCACCCTGGCAGCATCTCTGGCCGCTTGGCGCTGACTGCCTCGGCGCTCATGCATGATCATGATTTATTAGCCATTAGTCAACTACTGAAGCAAGTCTAAAGTCCTTTGTGCTGTCATCTTCACCTGCCACGACTTGTGTTGTCCCATTGCTCTATGTTTTGCCTTGCTTTATCACCTGTGGTTGTGCCCTCCAGTGTGCTGACCTTTACTTTTCCCTGGCCAACTTTCTTTTTGGTTCCAGAGTTGCCTGTCTCATTTACTAGATTCACTTTAAACTTTGGTTGCTTGAGTCTCTGTAGGTCAAACCAGGCCTAAGTTTTTTTAAATGAATCCAAAAAAATGTATTTTTTAATTTGTTACTTACCCCTTGTAGTTTGTAGTTATGGCCAAGAAAAAAAAAATCTCATAAGAACATAAGAAATTTAATAAATGAGAGGAGGCCATGCAATTCATCAAGGCTGTTTCTTCAGCTAATAGCTAAGCTGTCTCAAATCAACAAGGCCCACAGAATCAACAAACTAATTAAAAGGGCAGGCTCAGTTATGGGATGCACACTGGACTCCCTGGAGGTCGTAGCAAAGGACAGGATTAAAACAAAACTGAGTGCCATTATGAACAATGCAGCACATCCACTCTCTGAAACATTTAATAGTGAGGACTTTCAGCCAACGAATCATTCAACAGAAGTGTGTTAAGAAATGTGACTGAGTCTCCCTTATATCAACAGCAATGAGCCAGCATAATGCCTCCCTATGACTGGGACAGCCAAGTCAGAAGGTTTCTTTCATTTTAAATTGTTCAGGCCATGGTGTGTGTGTGTGTGTGTATATTTATTTATTTATCTGTTTATGCATTTAGTTATTTAAAGGGCTTCTCTAAATAGCCAAGTTTCCCCCTGGGGACAAATAACATTCTATCTACAATGTGGCTGAGTATAAGGAGTGGTTTCAGCTGGGTTTCTTTATGGCAGTAATGATAGTGGAAATGTTCGAGCAATGTGTGTAAGTAACAATATGAGCTGCATCTACAGTTCCATACATAACAAAAAAAACCCAAACCTTTCTTTATGTCATGCCTGCTAGCGTAGCTGGATTTCAAGCTTGCAGTTTGTAAAACAAATTTGTTTTGTGATTCTCCACTGGGTACAGAAGCCTTATCAGTTCACTGTGCATCATGTTTGTCAATTGCGCTAATAATACCGTGTGTAGCGTTTAGTAATGTGACTTGCAGAACCTCAGAGTTTGTAGTTCACAAGTAATATTATACCTTTGAATTCATAATTACAGAATTTTAAAATTCCTTCATAGGCAGCCAGTCAGATGCTACAAGACAGGTGGTCATCTTTGCTGTTCCATCATTGTAAACTGAACTATATCCAGCTGCTCCAGAAACTGGGTGGTATGAGACAGCCAGTTGTCAGACAGTGTCAAGTTTAAGTTTTTCAGCTGCTGCCTTGGGAGCAATTGCACAACTGAAGCAAACTGACTCCAAGCCAGCAGCTTTGATCTGAGACAAATAGGAGCATAAAGGGAAGGTCGCTGGGGAGACGTCGGCACTAATACTTACATAGTGACTATAGTAGGAGACTATTGGCAGTTGCATATTAGAACTGCATACACAGGGGCAAAAGTTTATTGGGAGTGTGATGTACCTAAGAGCTAGAAGTTTGACATTATAGGGATTGTTTTTGTGTTACTCTGTCAAATGCCAGTGACAGAAAGCAGTAAATTTTAAAAGGGTGCGGGTAGCTGAACATGGGTGTCTGTTGGGCGGACATTAGCTTTTGTTTTCTTGGCAAATCAGTTAAATAAAATATATGCAAATATCACACAACTAAGGGTTTGCATTTTTTATTTTAGCACAAATTATTGTATTGATTGAGTAATGCAGAAAAACCAAATACAAAGTAGAGCCTTTACTGGCTAGAGACAGTTTAGATCTTTATTATGCAGAGTATTAGGAAATAATTGTGCACTTGAGAATGGAGTTCATGAAGTTAACCTAATCACTGATCATGTTCTGGTTTTAATTATTAATGCATGGACTGATTAACTTCTTTTGTTTATAATTGTTTTAAGTGTTCCTTTAATCATGACTGAAATGTTTTTCTTGGTGTGACCTGAAGGGAACCCTCTCAAGTTGTTCTTAAACTTGAAATAGCAGCAAAGAGGCCATTCAGAATAAATGTCTTATTTTACTAAAAAAGATAAAGAGAGGTTGCATTAATTATGGAGAGCCCTAGGTATAAAATAAACAGGTCTTTCCACATGAGTATTCTGGGTCAGGTAACCTGTTCACGTACCTGCCTCAAACTACCCCTTACTTTCCTTGTGTTCTCACCATTGACCTCAGTGTTGTGTCTTAGCCTCTGGCTCTTCGTCATCCTGCAAGCTAATCTACTATCGTCCCAACTCTAAACTGACTTGAGGAAAGTCGTAATATCTAGCAAGGGACTTCAATTAACATAAGGAAGGTCATTCTTGCATGGAGAGCACTATGAGTAGTGAGAAATGTGCTATTTAAATATAAACAATTATTATTATTATTATTAAGAACATAAGAAATTTGACAAATGAGAGAAGACCATTCAGTCCATCACATCCATTTGTTTAACGAATAGCTAAGCTGTCCCAATGCCTCATCTACAGTTGATGCTTCTTAAAGGTTGTCAATGTTTCTGCTTTAACTACGCGACTCAATAGTTTTGCCCGGATTCTCTCAACTCATTAAGTAAAAAAAGTGCTTCCTGACTTCAGTCTTAAATACACTTCCCCCGTAAATTCCACTGGTGTCCTCGTTTATGGGATTCACCCGTTTAGTCGAAATAATTCATCTGGATCCACTTCATCAGTGCCTTTGAAAACTTTAAAGATCCAGATCAGGTCCTCACACAACTGTCTTTGTTCAAAACTAAACAATTGTAAATATTTCCTTAGATATAAATGATTTCCCTCCTCTGCACAACTTCAAGAATTTCTGTGTCATTTTTGTAACATGGTGACCAGAACTACACACAATACTCCAGATTTGGTCTGACTGGAGCATTATGTAATTTAGGCATAATAACCCTCAATTTATATTCAGCAACTTTTACAATATCTTTATATATAATACGCTACCATGCTGTTCGTATGTCTGTGCAGTATTTTAAATCACCTGTAGCTCGCAAACCGTTTGACCTGTTGACCTGAAATTTGGTACACATAAACTATTTAGATAGATAGATACTTTATTAATCCCAAGGGGAAATTCACAATTTGACATCTACAATCCGCTTACAGGATGATGATTGACCTCCAAGGATATTCCTCTTTTTATTTTTATTTTACGTTATTGTAGAAACAACTTGGCAGCGGCCAGCAGGGCAGCCGTATGGCGCATGCATACGTGCGCCGTTCTCATTCCCTACCACCTTGGCCATCATTTCCCCTACCTTTTCCTATCTTAAATCATTCTTGAGGCAGATTGAAGACTTAAGTGCCCGCTTAAGTGACAAATTAAAAACAACGTACTAAGAAATTGCAACACAAACACCGACTTAATCCGTTTTAATGCGAGAAGATGCCAGCAAAAGAAGAAGAAGTGGACCGCTAAGGTGGAGAAGAGCTGTTCAGAAATTTGCAAACTCATCAACCTCTGAGCAAATGAATGCTAAACGTACAGAGAAAGGGTATGAAAACTAGGAATGCTCAAGTCAAGTGTATTCACTGCATGTTATTGTGCAGTGCGCCGTTACTGGTAGTCTTTGTAATTTGCTTTTATAATCACTTTTGCACATTGTCAGGAGAATGAGAACACGTTCCTTTTGCCCATGTGTAACACTTTGTACTTTTCTGTGTTGAACTGTATTTTCCAAGTTACCTAATTCTTAAGTTTGTTCATGTCTTTTTGAATTATCTTTGCTCTCTCCTCAATATCTACTATCACTCCAATTTTAGTATCATCTACTAATTTCACAAGTTCATTAGCTATACAGTACTTGGTTTTAGTGTCGTTAATATAAATTAGGAAAATGTAGCAATCTGAGGGCAGTGGACACCAGTGGAAATCCACTGGTGAGCTCACCTGATGTTGAACTTTCTCCTCATATCTGTACTTCTTGTCACATGCCAGTTAACCAGTTTGCGATCTAATTTTATAGGTTAACTCTGATGACAACAGCTTCTAGTTTCAAAATGAATCTCTGATGTGGAAATGTAATCATTTTTATTTTCTTTAATCCTTTTTGCAACCTCTCCACAATCAAGGGTCACAAATCCTAGCTCCCAGTTTTTAAAGACTCCACTGCTTCTGGGTATCTTGTCCAACTTAATGCATAGCTGGAGCCCAGATATGCTGTAGTGGACCTCCTTGCTGCCATCTCCAAATTGGAGAGCTCCTGTTAATCTGCCTGTCATCTCTATAGCTTTTCACCTAGTTGTATTTGATTTTTGGCACCCTCTTCCACCCCACTGGTGGTACCTTTTATCACTAACAGGACAACATATTTTGAATTTCTAATGTACATCTCTCAGGGCTTTGTATGGCACTGGCCCTTTCCTGACCTTGTTTTAGCTTGACTGCACTCCTAGTCCTGACCAGTCCCTTCTCTCCACTAATTTAGATCAAGGAACATAGCAATGACATTTTTTTTTAATTTAGGAGATTAAGTACAGTCAGAATTGTACGAGTACAGTTTTCCAGCTCTGGCCCTGTGCAAATGATCCAAGAAAGTGAGATGTTCCTTTCGGGAAGACAGTTCTTCCTGAACTTTGCCTCCATCTTTAAAGATATTTATGTGTGTAAATAGGGTTCTCATCAAATGTTCTGACAAAGTAGTAAATGAAAGGATACAGGAATGAAGCCAGTGGCCATTCAGAATGCCATACGTGCCAGTCAACAACCAGATAGTGCTTTTGAAAAGGCTCAGTTTTCAATTTATTGATAATTTGAACACATTTGTAAAGATATATGCACTACCATCTGAAGAATTATTGACACCTTACTGAAATTGAATAAAGATGAATGTATAAAATAACACATACGAGTCATATCTTGGCCTCAAACTCAAGATGCTGTATACTTTTATTTTACTACAATAAATTTTCCAAAATTATTGAATAGTACTTTTTTTTTGTTTGTTTGCTCTGCAGAGCATGAATTTCAAACTTCTTGGCATCCCTACTATTAATATTTTATTTATTTATTTATTTGTATTCTTGTATTGTGAAATGTAAAAACTTTGGACATCTCCGATTTCAAGATCTTTGAGAGTCTCAGGCTTGTGTTTGCGGATTACCCTCTTCAAATCAGGCCACGGGTTTTCAATAAGCTTGAAGTCTGGAGAGTGAAATGGCTATTTTTATAATGCTGGTTTTGCTCTCCTTCGGACATTTCTGTGTTTGCTTAGTTGGCCAGTACGTGAAAGCTCAGTCAGAGTAATGACCTAAAAGTTTCAGATTTCCACAGCAGTTCTAAATTTGCCAGGAAGAAGGTGAATGTTACGTGTTACTCCTATGCACAGAAGATGACAAGGAAGGCAAACATGAATCCAAGGATCACAGTTTCAGAACTGCAAGGCTTAGTGTGATCCTGGGATTATCAAATCATAAAAATCCATGTCAACAAGCTCTGCAGAACAGTTGCACAAAAGAAGCCCTTATTGAAAACCTTCCAATAAATTTCAGTATCTGTTATATTGGAACTACACCTAAAATTATGTTTTATGGTCAAATGAGACAAAATGTAAACTTTTTGGCCATGTTCACCTTTACTTAATACCCATTGGTGAACTATAGTGGTAGTGATGGGTCATTGATGCTAGTAATCTACTAAGTAATATTATACTTGCTTTTGTAAGGAGTTTGAGACCTAAATGTACAGTAGATAACAATATCAACAAGACTTTAACTCGGAACATACATGACAATCAAGACAATAACACAGATTTAGTACTTTACATTCAGTACGTCACTCTCCAGACTTGAATCCTATTGACAACATGGAGGTTGCTTTGAAGAGAATTCCACAGGCACAACCTCAGACTAACAAGGACACAGATTTTGCATGGAGGAGCAGATCAAGATCATAGGAAAAGTTTGTGGTATTTTACTCCACATGGGTGTATGGGTGCCAATAATTTGCAACCTGAATAAAAATGTTTCACCCCTCATTAGTGTGTTATGTCAGTGTTAAAATAAAAGTAGATGGTTTTCCTCGTATGTTTGAACCCAAAATATGACTCCCTGTGTTTATTTATTTTATTTGTTCCTCAATTCAGTGAAGGTTGTAGGTAATTCTTGAGTTTACTTTGTGGAGTTTTGTCAAGATCAATCCATAAAAAACCTCAGGAGGTCCTGAACAACCTCTTCAAGTCCTAGAACCGTGCTGCAATAACTGTCTTGGGTGGCCTCAGAAAGCCCTGCATGGCTGAGGCCTAATTTCTAATGAAAGGTTCAGATACTCTTGATACGTTTCATACTACAATCACTTTATAAAGTATAAGTGTCCTCCAAGTGCTGAATGTGGAAAGCCAAGCTTGGGGGAGTTCTCCTAGGACTTTGCAAGTCTCCATCAATATCTATTTATTTATTTGCACACTAATCACTCACCTCCTGGACATCCACTTCCTGAGAGGAATATGGATGGAGTATCCATCCATCCATTATCCAACCCGTTATATCCTAACTACAGGGTCACAGGGGTCTGCCGGAGCCAATCCCAGCCAACACAGGGCGCAAGGCAGGAAACAAACCCCAGGCAGGGTGCCAGCCCACTGCAGGGCGCACACACACACACACACACACACACCCACACACCAAGCACACACTAGGGACAATTTAGGATCGCCAATGCACCTAACTTGCATGTCTTTGGACTGTGGGAGGAAACCGGAGCACCCGGAGGAAACCCACGCAGACACGGGGAGAACATGCAAACCCGGGTCTCCTAACTGTGAGACAGCAGCACTACCCACTGTGCCACCGTGCCGCCCAGACTGGAGTATATTCAGCCTAAATCTCTAGTGATTGCAGTGGTATAGTGGCAGAGAAATGTAGTTTGGCACAATTATATTTTATGTCTCAAGTCTCCAGTTTGTATCATGTGACAGTCTAAGGCTAGAGGGATATGACGCAAGTCTTATGGATAGTCTTTTAGATATGATGGTCATTTACTAGGTGGGCCCGTGTCCTCAGGGACACACCTCAAAGCTCATGTTGCTAAATATTTCATTTAATTTGATTAGCTTTGTTGCCTGACTCAATCAGCTTTGTGAAACGTTTATGCTTGATAAGCTGCCCTCCAGCATACACGGTTGACCTTAACAGGTCTAAATGCCATTCTGCATGTGATAATTAAGCATTTAAGGACACTGTTAAAGATAACATACCCCCAGTCATATGCTGTGTGTTTTGTCAGCCCCTATCTTACTCCAATACAGATGTTGAAGGAGTATGCAACAAGTGAGTACTCAAGATCCTGCTGGCTTATTGTTTAGGCAGGTGGTCTGAGCAATAATTAAGTGGCTAGTCATTTAAATGTATCATTTGTTTTTGAGATCCTATAAGGGCTAAAAGTTGTCATACACCAGTAGTGCATGATGGACTTACACCATTAGACCGACCCTTGATTGTAATGGCTTGTGACATCCAAATCTAGGTATAGAAGATTTGCATTCTTTGGATCTTAGTTAGTGCATTCACTTGCACACACAAACAGTTAACACAGTTAAGGCAGAAACCTGGCTTCTTAAAAACCAATATTTACGTCCCACGTACGCTTCTGGAGTTCTCCTTTGGAAAAACCCTCTGACACCATTAAACTTCATACAAATAAGAGTTGAAAGTCATCAGTGACTGCCGTGAATCTTAAAACAAGCATGAACCCAGTGATAACTTTCTTTTGTTTGTAAATACAGTATGTTTAGTTGCTTATATGCTCTGAAGTAAATAACATTCATCCCCTTTTTACATTCTCGATGTGTGCCACCGATGATTAGTAGTTTGGACATTGGCCACTCCGTCACCTGATCACACAATTTCACTATTTTACACTATCTGTAGTAAATAGCATGATTAAAACTGATAATTTTATTTATGGACATCTGTGAAATATTAAGAGAGATTATTTCAAATTACGCGATCACCCTCAGTAAATTTACCTTGTGGAGGATGCTTCTTCCCGTGGCTACTGAAGGTTTGTATGAAGCTAAGGAGGTGAACAGAGTGCAGCGGACATGTGCAGACAACAAAATCCTTAATTGTAACCTCATTAAGGGTTTACTTGGCCAAATGAGAAATCTGTGTGTGTAAACCTAATTTCTGTAACCGGAATCAGGGTTTTAGAAACCAGGTTTCTGTGAATAACCGGGTAATTAAAGCACATGTAAATGCACCTCAGTGTGTCGGGAGCAAACATACAGTAACTCAGTGGATATCTATCCAGACTTATCATATAAAAGGAGTATAATTCAATGTCACAGAGCTGAATTCTAGGTTGTCTTAAGTTATATATTCACACCTTGAATTGAATGAATAATGTTGTACTGTTGTTTAAAACAATATCAACTGTTTTGAATTTTACTAGCCCCTTGTCTTATTGTAGTTGCCAAGGGGCAATACTATGGTTATACATATTTGAGCATATTGCTTTGTAAACTACCCATGTGGAGCAGATATTTTGGGAATCAGAAATTAATCACCCTGGTTAAAAGGTTAAGGCTTTAAAGATAACTGATTGAGTGCAAAGTAGAGAATTCTGCGTAAGACTTGAGGCATTTCCTTTGGCAGTCCATCCACGTACCATAAATACTAGAGATCATGTTGCGTTTCAAACAAAATTCAGCAAAATGTGCATTGGAACTGCCTACTAGCTTACCTCCTGTAAATCCAGAGTGGGTGGTCTTTCACGTCTACTACAGGGTGGTGCATCAAAAAGTAGCCCCATTTATGATAAGAAGACCCGTTCTGGATCTGTAGCAGCAAAAATTGTCAGGTGAGGCTAGCAGGCAGTTCTGTGCATGTTTTGTTTAATTTTGTTAGTTCAGTTCATCTGGACGATTTCTAGAGACAGGACGTCATATTCATTGGCATATTATATTTCGATTGTAGAGCCTGATGTTCATTTAAGTTAACACATGTGGTCTATGGCAATTCAACAATGCACCAAAATCCTTCTTTGCATACTCTAGAAGTTGTCACCAACATTGGACATTGTATGGAAAGAAATCGTCTCCAGAACTCGACTTGGCAATTATCACAACAGAAGAGTGTATCATGAAGATCTTGTCAGCCTGTAATTTTTCACGTGCCATATGGTAGATAGGGTTCATTGCTAGGAAATTTGGGTATTAGATGTATAAACAAAAATCACAAATGCATTTACCAACTTGTTTTTTTTGGGAAGGTTTCTATAAACAGCCTTTTAGTAAAATATTTTTACCTAAAAGGGAATTTTATTCTCTATCAAAGAGAATAATACTTTTTAGGTTACATACTTTACTTTAATGATTCATCCACAGCCCAGAGCAGGAGCTATAAGAGAAGAATCCAAGCTCCATATAGTGGCAAATCAAAGGGCATATGTATACATTTTAAAAGGCCTAAAAATATTTGCATCCAAGTATCTAGTCATGAGAGAACCTATTTGTTGGAGACCAGGAAGAATTCCTCTGTAAATTTATTATTCTAATTATACTTCCTATTACCACTGCCATTACGCTTACTGTATCTCATATGAGACTTGCTATGGCTTGCTTCCTACCTTGTGACCAATTCAGATGGGAAAGACTCGGCTTATCTGTGATCCAGAACTGGAGTAAGCAGCTTCAGAGAACAGAAGAGAATGATGGATTTAAGATTCATGTGACGATTGTATTATTACATTGCACTATTATGTTTTATGTATAGAAAATGCTGAAATCCTTAGTGATTTTTTTGTTTTGAATTGAAAACATTTTATTTTTGACAGTGATCACTTTTGACAAAGGCTTTTTTTGGTTTCTACTCTCTTTTCTTAAACTTTCTCCATCAATCCAGTTTTTAGAAGCATATTTTTCATTCCCGTAGACAAATGTAATCTGAAAATACCTTGAAGTAGTGAGCACAAAGTAGAAACCAGTTCTGATTCTAATGGTGAGCCATCATAAGGCACACTAGCATAGTCGGTCGGTCTTCTGGGAAAGCAAAGTGGATTCCATAGAATGGAAAACCTACAATAACCTTTCTGTGACCTGAACCAGTGATCACATGTACTGTGTTGGGTGACAGTACCACCCTTTGTGCCAGTCACTCTCTTTATGTTCTTTTAAAATTACATTTAAGTTTATCGTGAAAATTATGAATTTTCTATAATTTTTAAAAGTGGTATTCCTCATTAATTTATCGATTCATTTTCATAATTATTGTTTTAACGTTAGGATTATGTGGCCAGACATTTATTAACTTGACTTATCCTTTCCTTTTGATATTATTATTATTTTGATTTTAAATTACATTCATGAAACAGTCTTGCTTTAAAACACATTGTATAGTGCTTATCATGAAAGTCAAGTCTCTTGTCAGGCACATAGAACAGTGTAATTCATACTTGCATGTCTCCTCAGAACAGTTGACAACAATAAAGTACAATCAATCAATATATAAAATGGTATGCATAGCATGCAACACAGGTGATAACTATATAAAATTAGGAATATTTGTTTAGAGTACTTAAATTGTAGGATTTCCTCTTCTTTATGGCCATGAATTAAAAGTTGTAAATGACTCCTGTCCAAAAAAACAAAAGAATATTGCTTTTTATGCTGAAATTCAGCAGATAATAGTTACATGGTAAAGGTGCTATATAAATTAAATGTACAAGTATTCACAGCACATCACTTTTTTCACATTTTGTTATGTTACAGCCTTATTCCAAAATGGATTAAACTCATTTTTTTCCTCAGAATTCTACACACAACACCCCACAATGACAACGTGAAAAAAGTTTACTTGAGGTTTTTGCAAATTTATTAAAAATAAAAAATTGAGAAAGCACATGTACATAAGTATTCACAGCCTTTGCCATGAAGCTCAAAATTGAGCTCAGGTGCATCCTGTTTCCCCTGATCATCCTTGAGATGTTTCTGCAGCTTAATTGGAGTCCACCTGTGGTAAATTCAGTTGATTGGACATGATTTGGAAATGCACACACCTGTCTATATAAAGTCCCACAGTTGACAGTTCATGTCAGAGCACAAACCAAGCATGAAGTCAAAGGAATTGTCTGTAGACCTCCGAGACAGGATTGTCTCGAGGCACAAATCTGGGGAAGGTTACAGAAAAATTTCTGCTGCTTTGAAGGTCCCAAAGAGCACAGTGGCCTCCATCATCCATAAGTGGAAGAAGTTCAAAACCACCAGGAATCTTCCTAGAGCTGGCTGACCATCTAAACTGAGCGATCGGGGGAGAAGGGCCTTAGTCAGGGAGGTGATCAAGAACCCAATGGTCACTCTGTCAGAGCTCCAGAGGTCCTCTGTGGAGAGAGGAGAACCTTCCAGAAGGACAACCATCGCTGCAGCAATCCACCAATCAGGCCTGTATGGTAGAGTGGCCAGACGGAAGCCACTCCTTAGTAAAAGGCACATGGCAGCCCGCCTGGAGTTTGCCAAAAGGCACCTGAAGGACTCTCAGACCATGAGAAACAAAATTCTCTGGTCTGATGAGACAAAGATTGAACTTTTTGGTGTAAATGCCAGGTCATCACGTTTGGAGGAAACCAGGCACCGTTCATCACCAGGCCAATACCATCCCTACAGTGAAGCATGGTGGTGGCAGCATCATGCTGTGGGGATGTTTTTCAGTGGCAGGAACTGGGAGACTAGTCAGGATAAAGGGAAAGATGACTGCAGCAATGTACAGAGACATCCTGGATGAAAACCTGCTCCAGAGTGCTCTTGACCTCAGACTGGGGCGACGGTTCATCTTTCAGCGGGACAACGAACCTAAGCACACAGCCAAGATATCAAAAGAGTGGCTTCAGGACAACTCTGTGAATGTCCTTGAGTGGCCCAGCCAGAGCCCAGACATGAATCTGATTGAACATCTCTGGAGAGATCTTAAAATGGCTGTGCACCGACGCTTCCCATCCAACCTGATGGAGCTTGAGAGGTGCTGCAAAGAGGAATGGGCGAAACTGGCCAAGGATAGGTGTGCCAAGCTTGTGGCATCATATTCAAAAAGACTTGATGCTGTAATTGCTGCCAAAGGTGCATCGACAAAGTATTGAGCAAAGGTTGTGAATACTTATGTACATTTGATTTCTCAGTTTTTTTATTTTTAATAAATTTGCAAAAACCTCAAGTAAATGTTTTTCACGTTGTCATTATGGGGTGTTTTGTGTAGAATTCTGAGGAAAAAAATTAATTTAATCCATTTTGGAATAAGGCTGTAACATAACAAAATGTGGAAAAAGTGATGTGCTGTGAATACTTTCTGGATGCACTGTATTATTATTATTATTATTATTATTATTATTATTATTAACTAATTTAACAATATATTTTCAAAATACAGAGCCAAGTCTTCTATGGGGTGATCAGGTGCTGCATTGGTTAGCGCTGCTGTCTCATTTGCATTTTGGGTCAGTCCTATTTATATTAAAGGTTATTGCACATCATTTCCATGGTTGCCACTTTATTTTGTAGAATTACAATAAATTGCACAAGTAGTTGATTTTTCCTTTAAAGTGAAATCTAATTTAAATATAGATCCCTCAAATGGCAGGTGCGGGGGAATCGTATTTGTCTTATTTCAGAGATTTCTGACATTTATATGCCTGGCACACTGCATCCTGACAGAAAAATAAGAAGAAAAGAATCGCTTCCAGCAGTTATTTTGAATTAGGTATCACTGCCACTGCCCTGTTTATCTCTGAATTACAGAAAAAATGTACTCTGGATTTAATTGGCTTGGAGATCAGATAACATAGTTGTCAACAGAGTTGATTGACAGGTATAAGGGTGTCTTTGGACAACTGGAAAGTGAACGACTTTGGGCTTGGAACCATTTTTTGATTTGGCAAGAGCAGAAGCCCATGGGGAATATTCTGTTAATTGGCATCTGCAGAGATTATTACAATGTGTTTTACCCTGAGCAAGCTAAATATGTGTATATGCCTTTGGAAGAGTTCGATATTCGGGATTTTTGAGTGAAGTCTATTTGCATATTTCTAAGATGTATTCTTAATATATCTTTAAAGTCTATACTGCCTGTTAGGCATTTGGCCCTGTACCATTTATGTCATATCTACTTTCTTACAAGCTGTTGTCAAAAAAAGTATGAATAGGCTTTGTTTCTTTGAGCAACTAATTCGCTGCTCCTTAAAAATATGTTTAGCTGGTGATTTACCTTTGCTCTGAGCAGTTTCATATTTGTTTGGTTTGCTTATTTGACTTGTCATATGTAATAACGAGATTTTGATAAAAACTGGGAAATGTAGACTGATTCCCAACTGTGTGTTTTACAGATTGTTAAACAAATAGGAGTTTTGCATGAACGTTATGCAGTGTTTGCTTCCCTACTGACTGTCGTAACCCTTAGTGCTTTGTTCCATGCAGTGTTTAAACCTTATACATCTGTATGTTGTTCTCTGATAGAGTTGGCGATAAATCCATTTATTGATTTAAATGGATCAATTCTTTAACCCTCTATCAATTTATCTGTTTCCTTTTTGAAAATTATGAAAGTAAAAATGAACTAACCAGACTGTTCTAATGCAATGTTAACATTGGCTTCTGTGCTATAATGAAAGTTGCAGATCATTCTTAGCTTGTGCCTGATGCTGTAAGGATAAAGTTCATTCTCAAGCGAACCTAATTTTGGATTAAGTAGACTCAGATGATGGAAGGATAGAGTGGATATAAATACCTATAACCGGATGTCAAGAAGTACAGGAATATGTGAAGACAGTAGATTTCTCTCCTACTTCATAAAACCAGGTCCTGGGTTTGAATATAGGTTGTTGTCCATGTGAAATTTGCACATTCTCTTCATGTCTTAGTTTCCCTCCTACTTTACCAAAAATGTGCTGCTTAGGTTAAGTGACAATTCATATTTGGCCCTTGTGTGAGTGTATGCTTGTATGTGAATTGACGCTAAAATGGACTGACACTTCATCCAGGCCTGTTTCCTGCTTTGTGTCCAGTACTGCTGACATTGGATGTACTTGAAATGGGTTAATTAGACTTCATAAAAATGTATTTTATGACAAAAGCAGTATAGTGCGATAATCTAGCATGGACACAGGATTAAATGAGATCTTGTTAACAGAAAGTCTTTATAAAGGCAGGGGAAGTCATAACTCTCATAAGAAAATTAATTTGCTTCCTTGAAAAATCATGTGCCTGCTAGGCAGAGTACAGGGTGTTGTCAGTTTGCTTAGCTGTTGTGGTAGCTGATACAATAAATATGTTTATAGAAAACAAGTCTTTGAAAGATAGGGTTTGTTTTATGGACTTTTTACTGTAGGGTACATTGCTAAATATAGCCATTGGCATAATAAAAGCAAACAGACATTAGTTGCAAGCATTTCTTTTGAGTCTTTAAGGCAAAACAATGTCTGTCACTTGGTTAGACTCCTGCAGCGCTCCAGGGGGATAGTGCTCACAGTAAATGATCAGATGGTGGAGACTTGCTGCTTGCTGAAGTTCAGGGTTTCTCTTCATTTAACTAACTACAACAAACTTTCCAGTGCCAGGCTGTCTCTGTATTATTTCAAAAATCTTGGCTTTAGTTAAACTTCTTCAATAAAACTGGTCATTAGAGTGCTTAATGGGCATGAAGTAATGATGATATATGTCCTCATGATTGAGCAATGCTAGCATTTGCTCACATTTATGACCCCACGGCAGTGCTTTCTTCAGTATATACTGCAGTTCTTTAACACCTGCTGTTAACACCTGCTCAGCAAGTCGGATTAAAGCCTGTTGTATACAAATTCCATCTTGAGTTTCGACCCATTTTAAAGGGCATGTTAAAAAGTGCACTCAGTTCTTCTTGGCTATGGTGTATTAATGAATGGGATGAAACTCTAGAAATATGATGAAGGTCTGCAATAAAATTAATAGCACATCTGTACTTCACACTTTATTTCTGTAGTTCAGGCTTTAATTTATCCTGGAAACACTTGGTTCAAAGTAAAACCAGCCCATGCTGAGATGCCTAGATACTATTAATGCGTTCATATGTCAGTCAGTCAGGATATAGCGGGTTGGACAATGACTGACTAATGCAGGGCCACGGGGGTCTGCTGGAACCAATCCCAGCCAACACAGGGCGCAAGGCAGGAACAAACCCCACCGCAGGCGTTCATATGTGAGCGTATGTATATGAGTCTTAAAATTAGGGTTAGGGTTAGTCAACTGTCTTTTACTGATTAATTGTTAAAATGCAACACCCTGCTAAAACAGAAAATATGAAACGATGAATTTCTATGGAAGGTTTTTATTTATATGTCACAAATTGTCTCTTTATGTTGCTATTAGGCATTTTATGCATTTTTGTTTAGAATTAGTAGTATATTGACAAACTCAGGATTCATTCACTTGAGCAGATGGCCTACAAAAACTACTAATCTGCTAACACTGATGTACCTGGCAGCCTCTCACTACGGTTAAGATGAATATTGAATCCATCATTGACTGTGCCTTACAGTGAATGAGTAACACTTGCTTCGGAGTTTGGTTTCATGGTTGTGGGTGAATTAGTGGCCACAATGTTTCATGTGTTATGATCAGAACTGGCAACCACTTTGTCTGTGAATCCTGTCTGTAGTGTCCCCAGTTTCATTGGTCAGTCTTTATGTACGTAGCCACACAGCTGTGTTAGCACAGCTCAAGTCATTTATGAGTCGGAGTTATTCCACTGTGGTTCCCTGGGTTCTCAGTTCTTACTTCTTTTCTTTTAAACCTTTTTCTGTAGAGTTGTTGGCTAACACGGTACAACACTCTAGCACTGTAGAGTTGTTGATAAGGCCATTAGATGGAATGTCTCAGCTAACGATAACTGATTGGCAGCTAAATACTTGTGGCATCAACCATGTTTTTAGTCATGTTCAGCCAATGTACAACAGATTTTCCTTCATAATTTTTCAGATATAGTAGTTTGCTGCAATCTAATTTCATAATACTGCCAAATGAGGATTTTGCATCCTGAACACTTAAAATTTTAAGCCCATAAGAGTATAAGACATTTGACAACCAAGAGGAGACCATTCAGCCCATCAAGCCTGTTTGTGTACTATTAGGTAAGCTGTCCCAATATCTCATCCTGATTCTTCTTAACGGTTGTCAAGGTTTCTGCTTCAGCTACATGTCTCTGTAGTTTATTCAAAAGTCCCCTGCAACTCCTTGTGTAAAGTGCTTCCTGGATTCAGTTTTAAATGCACTTCCCCAAGAAAAATCCTATTGCATATTTTTGTGGTTCATATAAAGGTAATGGTACTGCTACTAGGAATGCTGCTTGGATATGCAAAGTATTGTTGTTTCATTTGTGAATGGGACAGACCTGCTAAAGAGTGTCATTACATTAAAAAGAACTGGCTGCTCCATAAGCATTTGATTCAACAGCAGAGCCACACTTAAGTCAACCCAACAAACATATTTTTGCCTCCTCTTCATATAAAACTTAGACTGATGAAAAATTTGGTGAAAGCGATGAAAGGTGAAGGATTTCGATATTTTAGACAAATGATTCCATGAATAACTGATCGCAAGATTAAAGAAGGCACAAATCAGACCTGTTATTAACGAGTGGTTTGAAGATCGGCTAGTCGGGCTGCAGGAAATCGCATTGGAAGGCATTGAAGAATGTTGTTGATAATTTTCTTGGCAACTGTGGGACACCAAACGATATTCAGTTGATTGGCAACATGCTTCAAGTGCAACATGTTGCATTCACACATGGAATACTTCCATGCAAATCTTGGTGTAGTTAGTAATGAACATGGTGAGTGGCTTCACCAGGACAAAAACGATGGAAAAGTACTACCAGAGTAAACGGAATCCATCGATGCTCGCTGACTATTGTGAATTACCCCTTGGGATTAATAAAGTGTCTATCTATTGATCTGTCTATCGATCGATCAATCATTGGACACTGAAACAAGAATCTTCATATGCCAAGTACAAATGAAAATCAGCAGCAAGCATTTTTAGCTCAACTGAACTAATGTAACGTGTTGGCATCATTAAGCGATTAAACACACTAAATTCAGTAACAGTTAATTTCAGGTTTCTCTAAATTCCTACATTATACAGTCAATGTCAAATTATATTTGTGTACAGCTTGAAGCCGTGTTTCGTAATCACTAACAATTTCAGGAATCAAAAAGTTTGAAAAAAATGTGATGTCCACGGTACCTGGCAAGCGTGTTGTGAATGTTGTAATGCATTATAAATGAGCTTTTTTTGTAGGTCAGCACATTATTACACGGTTTGAAATGAACTTGGTTATCTTTTCACTTAAATGCTCCCAAACCGAGGTATATACACTGTTCATTTTATTGAGCATGTTTGTTCTGCCAACGGATGTAAAATGATCTGAAATATGGCATAATTATTGATTTTTTCAGTTTTAAACTGAATAACCTTAAGTTAATTGAACAGTGGTTACTTATTAACATTCCTCATATAAAAGTGTGTGTATATTTTTATACAGAATATGTATACATGAGTATGTATTATGTATACATGTGTATCTGAATATATATATAATTTTTTTTGTATTAACACACATGCTGTGTTTAAATATTGTGTGTGTGTGTGTGTGTGTGTGTGTGTATATAGATATTAAAGCATTAGCCACTTCACCAGATACTCACCTGTGTATTAAGAGCCTCATGTGTATTGTGAAATAGCTACGAGATTTGCAGCGTGTTTACACCTAACTGGCAGGCATAAGGCAGAATCACAGCCTGTATGGTGTTTCAGACACACCCCTCTTTGCACAAAAAAGCTCTGCTAATTAATCTGACAGCATTTATTTATTTATTATCCATGAAATAATTTGTAACACCTGGAAAAAGACCCCCTTGTGTGCATGAGGGGAGGAAAACATCACAGTTCAGATTTGAGACCCAAGGCTGACAGTGCTAACAATCCTTATTTCAGATATTTCTGGACAAATATTATACTGGGGACCTGCTAGGATGCAGGGTTTCAAAATAATCTTGATGTTACAAATTAGAAGAACAGAATTTATTAGTCACTTTCCTTGTATATTCAAACATTCAGAGACTGTAAACGTGGAGCACTTATGCTATACTGATACAACCATGAGTGGCATGAATTGTCACTTTTAATAGAACTCTATTATTTTTGGTGGTTTCATATATTTTATAAAGTCATTTTTCTTTCAATAGTCCAAGGACATTACCACAGGGAATTAATACAGTAAATTACTAGTAAATTAACACTGGGAAGAGTAGGGATTACCACAGGGGAAATAATTTCTTTATTGCATCCTTAACTTGTTAGCTATTTCAGACTGGGTTTGTTCATAAAATACTTGAAACATTTAATTACCTTTTAGCTTTTTTTATTTATTTATTTATTTTTTAGTTGACAATGTTTTACTGTGTGCAGCTAAAAATGTGTTACTGTTTTTGAAAGTAAGCAGGTTTCAATTGATGGATTTGATGGATGTTGTCATAGTAACCCTTTTCGTACAGCAATACAGTATTCACCTTCACAGCAGGGACTGTCAACAAAAGATAATAATCACATACTGTATGGTTTCCTAAATATTAGGCATTTTTTATTTAAACATGCAGTCTTTTTTCTTTTTGTATGCATAATTATACATTACTTTGCATGTACGGAGGTTTGCAAAAAAGTTGTATCACAAATAGGATAAGAAAAGGAAAGTGGTGCATCTAGAATTATTTTAATTTCCTAAATCTTTTCCAATTCAGGTTCAAGAGGAGCATGAGTCCATCGTAGCAGCTTGGAGCACAGTAACACACAAATATAACACACTCTTGTAGTTATTTGGCAAGCAGTGTTCATTTACTGTATTTGCAGAGTTGCAAAGTGTGGGTCTCGCATGGAACTAGCATAACATTGTATGACTTTCTAAGAATAATTTCAGTAAAAAGGCTTAAAAGCAGTATGGCTATAAATCATTTCTTGTTACATCCATTTTTAACTGTAGTGATTGTTGTGTAATCTTGGGACTAAAACAAACCAATCTTTCTTATTTGTTTGAGCCTCTATGGACAAAGTTTATTTTCCTTAAGACGTTGAGTTGAATTGAAATTTAATAAGGAGTCCCATATTTTTCAAATGCAATTATCTTCTTCACCCACATGCATCAGGTACGCCTATGGTTATTGCTTGTTTCTATGGCAACAGCTCACTTGAAAGCAGACAGTCGTGTCTCATCAGATTAAAACAGGAATATACCGAAGACGTAATGCAATAGTGGTACAGTGGTTAGAGTTGTTGTCTCACATCTCCAACGAACCAAGTTCAAATCTTTATGGAGTTGGTATATTCTCTTGATTTATTTTTAATTGCTTTTCTTCTGATTCTCTGGTTCTCTTCCCCACCTCAAAGACATGAATGTTTGCTTAAATGGTGAAGGTAAATTGGCCTGTTATGAGGGAGGACCCAAAAACTCATGGAATCAGTTGATAGCATTGGAGTTAGATGTAATTATTGCCAATGCCATTATAGGTGCCTACAATCTTGTTAATTAATCCACTGAGCTGATTTAGGGCTCGTTTATACTTCACGCTCAGAATGCGTACTTGCCCGCATCATGGGTGCCACACGTTTCCAGCGTTCATTTGATGTGTCCTCTGAGCAGGTCCTCAGAAATTAACGTGCGCGAGTTGCCGTACCAGCAAAAAGTCGGGGGGCGCAGTGTGCTAAAAGTTGGACTGTGACGTCAGAGTCTCTGTTTACTATCTACTATCTACATGTGACAGATCCTACGAGATCGATGTGCGCGCTTCGATGTTTTATGAATGGTTCGAAGTGGTGAAGCAAAATGCCGACATACAGATGCATTCGTGGTGCTTTTATATTCAAGCGTCGCATATTCCCGATTGTAAAGACACTATACATTTTAAAAGTCTCACATACCGTCTTCTGTGCCGCCTTTTTTTCTAGGGCTTCCTCCGGTACTGACAGCAGCGGCAAACAGCAATAGATCACCACACTGAGTACATTAAATGTATGATATTACAACTCTCTGCACATTTAGAATCCTTAGATTTATACTTGATATCATTTTCATGATGAAATGCATTGAAGTATGTATGTTACATTTTACAGATAAATCGGTAATTTCGTTTAAATAATGAATACTGTTAATAATTACACACATCGGGGTGACACGGTGGCGGAGCTGTCTTGCAGGGCATCACGTCGCTGATATTTCCTGCCTGGAATTTGCATGTTTTCCTGCTGGGTTTCCACAGTGTGCTCCGGTTTCCTTCCAAAGATATGCAGATTTGGTTACACTAAAATGACGCAAGTGTGTATGTGTGTGCTGATATTCACCTTAGATGAGCTGATGCCTCGTCCAGGGATTGTTTCAGCCTCGTGCCCAATGCTAGCTGAAATGGACAAATCCCTGGACTGATTGATTTAATCATTAAACATCCTTTTCAGAGATATTGCGGTAAGATGTCATCGGAGTTTAATGGGTGTTCCAGGCAATTCACAACACAGTGAACCCAAACCTGTTCTCACTGTGATAATATCTCGCACTGCCACCTGCTGGATTCCTCCAGATTTACGTAAAGTACGCGCGCAAATATAACAGTACAACGCTTGCGTAGCAGGATCATCCGCTGCAGCATGCGTCGCATTGCGTGAAGTATAACCCTGGCCTAAGTGTGCATTAATGGCATTTATTCTAATTTTTTGTATGTGACTTTTTTTTCCCCCCTCTATGCTAAAAGAAGCTCATCAGATAACGTCGAACATCAAGACAATGATTACGTTTTTGCAAATTGACAGACTTGTTAATAAAGAGTTTCCCTGTGAACAGACTGTTACAAATGTGAGACTGAACTACTAATGCATCATCAGAAAAGCATCTGGTGGAGTGGCATTTATAAAACCGCATTTTGTATCACGACAGCTCACCTGCATGCAGCATGTTGTCAGTCAAAGAGTTTTTTTACTCTTACTTTGCATACCTCACATTCACCTCATCTCACTCCGTGCATCTTCTGTTTTCCCTGAAATTAAAATTAAGACTGAAAGGAAAGATGATTTGCTACCATGGGAGGAAAAAAATATAGAAGTAAATTGCAGGAGGCAGTAGACATGGCAACAAAAGATGAGTACAGAAAATGTTTCCAGGAATGGACAATTGTATTGCATCTCAATTGGAGTATTCTGCCAGTGACTAAAATGGATTTGCTTTAAGTTGTATAAAAAAATTTCTAGCAATTCTGGGAGTTTTTGGGATACCCCTCACATGCAGTGTGAACTGGTGGATTGGCATTCTGTCTAAGTGATTTCAGGAAATTTGGGAATAGATGGAAGACATAAGGAGACAGTTACCACCATTACCTGTAATACTGAGGCTTCATTAATTTTAATTGTTGCAGTAATATGCCAAATGTGGCAAAGTAGCTATATCACATGACCATAAAACCCAAAATTATGGTTCACAGAAAGCCAGCTGCTTACAGTATGACCCTGAGAAAATGATTTAACACATCACGTGTGTGTGTGTAATATATATATGATCTGATTAATCACCATGGCTGAAGGCATGTACCAAATAAATCTCTGTGATTACATTCAGCATCTCATGAGACTGATATCCTAGTAGGTCAGTAGGATACCAGCCCAATGCAGGGATCACTCATACTCACTCCCTAATATACACTTTCATCGGGTCAATTTAGAATGGCAGATGATCCTAAAACCCACATCTTTGGGAACTGAGGGGGAAAACTGCCACAGATATGAGGGGAACATGGCTATTCCACACATAAACCAACAGTGATCAAGCATGGGTTTTAACCTAGGATGGTGGATTCATGATGTTACATTATGTAGCACTTAGCATGTGGTGCCCCAAATGTATATTATAATGTATGTTTTCTGGTTTTATTATGAAGCTAATAGACTTTAAATGGAATTTTAGATTTGTAATTTCAGTAATCAGTTAATGTGAGAGTCAATTTCCTGAACCTGTGCCTTCTAACTAGAGTCACTAGAAAAATGAACCTGTTCTAAGAGCATTGGTATTAAAAGTAAAGCTGAATTCTCAATCATAATGGATGAAATAAGTCACCAATTAACCTATGTGCATGTCTGTGAGTAGAAAAACATGTAGTGCCCAGAGAGGACCCACACAGACTCCACAAAGACTTATACCAGAGCTGTGAGACAGGAATTCTAATCATTGCACTATTGTGTAACTCAGTATAATAAAAATGTTAATTCTGTTTTCATTTTTAAACTCATATACTTTCAAGTGAGGTTTTTCTTAACACCAGCAACTGAAAGGATTCCTGCATCTATTTTTAATGCATCCCTTCTACTGCAGAGTCACAGGAAACTTCAGCCTTCCCCAGATTAACGTAAAGTTGGGAATGAAAACATACTCAAGTAAAACGAATGACCTGAAACACTCTATGGATAACTAATATGGCCTTCATTGGTAGCCCTGCTACAAAGCTCTTGTAAATGTGATTATTTGATTTTCCATCTTCTTCAACTTAACTTTAGATGACCTAAAAATAAAGTTAACCTATATAGCACAAAGGTTACAGCCAAGTGCCAGTAAATCATTTAAAAATTGAGCAAAATAGCTAAACATTAGAACTTGGACAGTGAGTTTACCAAAAGGGTTTCCTTATTGCATCTGCACCTTTTGTTCAGCTGGTGGAGTGTGCAGTAAATCAATGGTGGGAGTTACATAAATGAAGGCTTATCTTTGCTACCATATTAGATAGATAAAATATATTGCTCTAGAAACGATCAAGTGGAGTTTTACTGTTTAGAACTGCCTATGATAGTCATTTTGGAAACATTAAAACACATATCTGTAGATGATCCAGAAGTAACCATTGGAGAAATCTGTATGTCTGTCTGTCTGTATCTCTCTGTCTTACATTATTTTACATGCATCTCTTACAAGCTGTGCAGTTCCGTGACAATTTGAAAATGAATGGGTGAAAGGTAAGCGTAGACTGTCAGTTTTGCAAAAGTCTGATCTAATGTTGGTTCCAACATCCAGTGTTGCTGTGACATTATTAGATGGCTTGGGGGATAGTATTTGTTACTTATACTCTAAACTGGTCTTGGTGTGTTCACAAGGAACCCTAGTCATGGTCAGGTGCTACTTGAAGATTTAGTTTTAAATTGAAGACCGGACCCTTGACCAGTAGATTGCAGTTTGTGGGTTATGCTACATGAGGAATATGAGATTTTTTCACTGATGTTTTATACTGTTTGTTGTGAATCCACATTTGTCTCTGTTGATGTCCATTCTGTCACAGAGTTTATCTCTTTGTTATCTCTGTTATCCATGAAAACATAAGATTGCATTTTTTTTCTTGGCCATTGCTACATATCACATAAGGGTACATGACTTATAAAAAAAATAATTTTTAGATGGAGTATTACTTTAAGCTGCCTGTGAATTAAATAAAATGCAACATGATTAGATTTTTTTCTTAATAGTATGGCATGAATGCTGCTGCTGTTAGGAAATTACATTGGCCATAACAAACTCTGACATCAAGAGGCTGGTCCAAAACCAACATGAGTTTCTTTTTGTTTTTTTTCAGCCCACTCTATACACTATTGTCCATTTTGGATGCTCTTTTGCCTACCCTGAATTCATTCATATAGTCATTCATCTGTGCCGTTTTCTGTTAATGACAGAATCAACCCAAAAATGCATTTTACTTAGTGTTGTTTGTTAGTATGTCTGTTCTCAATGGAAACATAATATCCATCCATCCATTATCCAACCCGCTATATGCTAACTACAGGGTCACGGAGGTCCGCTGAAGCCAATCCCAGCCACCGCAGGGTGCAAGGCAGGAAACAAACCCCAGGCAGGGCGCCAGCCCACCGCAGGAAAACATAATATGTCTGACACAATTGCGGATCATTGGAAACCCAGCTTAAGTAACAGCAACAAATAATGAAAACATCCATGAGAAAAATCTTAAGTTACTCCTGTCACATAATCCGAATGTCAGTTATCCAGTCATATTGCTTAAAATGTCCAAGAACAAATGTGTTTTGGTTAAAATATTCTGGAGAAATGCTGGTGTAAATGAGAGGGAGAAGAGCTTTCAAATGGGATCAATGTAGGTGGTGTAGTGGTAGCGCTGCGTCCTCGCAGAAAGGAGATCATGGGTCTGCGTCCCGGGTCCTCCCTATATGGACAGCACTTTGAGTAATGAGAAAAGTGCTATATAAATGTAATTAATTTATTATTATTATTATTATTATTATAGTAGGGAGGAATGACTGCTTGTGCTGTTTTCTTTGTACCATTCCTTATTTTAATGGACTGTCCACACAGTCATCTGAACTTCACTACATCACAGGTGCAGCTATAATGCTTTATTCGTAACAAATGGAGTCAGCAATTGGGATCTTTATCCATTAACTCATTTATGTTCTGAACCCACTTATTTCAATACCTGGTCAGAAGCTCTAAAGCCAGTCCTGATAATATTAGTTGGTAGGTAAGAACAAACCCTCCTTTACAGTGAAGTTCTTTCTACTGATATAATACTGATTTATTATACTAATGATGTACCCTCAGTGGCTGTGTTATTAGATCAGTCACTCTAGTATTGCGTAGAACCCCTTTTTTTTCTTCCAAAACAGCCAAAATCCTTTGAGGCATGGTTGCAACAAGACTCTGGAGACAATTTTTTAGGGTTTTGGTCTATGCTGACTCAATTGCATGGAGCAGTTCCTGCAGATTTTTCAGCTAATCATTCATGCTATCAACCTCTTATTTCAAATTAGAGCAATGATACTCTACTGGACTGTCACTGATTTAAACTAAAGTCACTGTCCTATTTGTTAAACAACCTTGAGATGATGTGTGTGCTTTGTGACATGGCACATTATTCTTATACAGATATTTATATGGAACAGGGTACACTTGTAGCTATGAAGTTATGCACATGGTTAGCAACAACGCCCAAGTATGCTGTGACATTCAAATGACACTTATTTAATTTTAGGAGGTCTAATGTGTACCAGGAAAACTTACATTAAAGTTTTCGCACCGTTACATTACCACAACCAGTCTGTACTGACACAAAGCAGGATGGATTCCTGCTGTGAATGTTTTAGTCTGACCTTACTTACTGCATGTCGGAGAAAAAACTGAGATTCTTCAGATCAGGCTTCATTTTTTCATTCTTCAGTCATCTGCTTTTTGTTATCATGTGTCTTCCTTTTCCTGTTCATTGCTGACAGGAGTGAAACCTGGCATGGTCTTTTTTTTGCTGTAGCCTCTCTGCTTCAAAGTCTTTTGCATTGTATGTTCTGAGGTGTCCTTTTGCACACCATTGTTGTAAAAAGCTGTTATTTTAATATTTGTTACCTTTCTGTTAGCTTCAATGAGTGTGGTCAGTCTCTTTTGACCTCTGCCATTGACAAGGTTTTTTTGTTTTTCTTCACACAAAACTGCTGTTCACTGTTCACTCCTTGTCGCAATATTCAATCTAACTTCTAGAAACTGTGCAACATGTAACTTCAGGTCTTTCTAAGATACTGGAACCATCCTGTTTGGCATCAACAATCATAACATGGTCAAAGTTGCTTAAGTTATGGAATTTGTCCATTTTTGCCCACAAGAACTAAATCTCTTGGAAGATGTCTTCATGCTAGGTTTATTGAGCTGCAGCCTCATGATTAGCTGTTTGATGGAGTAATCTACTTGATTAATTAGCTGGATTTTATGGAAATACACTGGCACCTGTCTCTCACTTTTAAAAAATCTGTGTTCAGTTTCTGGGCACTGCCTTTGTGGAGATTACACAGATGCAGTTGTCTCTGTACTTCAGTTTTCTTGTACATCCCAAAGATTTTGTGTGTTGGGTTGATTTGACTTGATATATTGTTCCTATATTTGTGATTGAGGCAAAGTGAAGAGGGCTTGCCTATGATGGACTGATGTTCTATTCAAGAAACAATAGGCTGTGCCTCCCCGTGATTCAGTGATGGCATAATCAAGTTCAAAAAAGTGTACGTACCTTTCTAAAGCATTAAACAGAAAAATAAAATTTGAGAAAATGTATGGGTGGATAAGATATTATTGTCATTATCATTAATGTTTTTCTATTCGTCCATCAGTTCTTTGACCTACTTAATCCAGTCATGGGCAAGAGGGCGTAAGTCTCTCCCAGAGGTATTATGTGCAAGACAGGAACTAATCCTAGACTGTTTGTTAGGTGTCTATTTCATTAAGCACCTTTTTGTTTTTTGTTCTTTGAATAATGTTATCTCTATGTATTCACAACATGGTGAATAATAACTATACTAAAAATTTGACAATGCTCTTAAACTGTCTTCATGTGCACTTCTTGGCTAAAAAAGTTTTTACTTTTGCCTTTATCGCTTGGCAGGTCAGGTCAGGTTGGGGAGCATGCACTGGTACAACGTGTTGCCGCACCCACCACACGACGAAACAGCTTGGGATCCTGGTTGGCAACCCTCCAGGTAAACAGGTCCAGTACCACCCTCCAGAAATGACCCTCTATCTGCTGCACCCAGGTGTTACGTGGGTGTCCACTTGGTCTGGTCCAGCTGCTCGGGTCCTCAACAATGAGGATCCTGCAAGCCGGATCACCCTCGGGGAATTGCATCACATGACCGTAGTGCCGTAACTAACGCTCCCTCGCAATGCAGGTAACGTGCCTCATTCGGGACTCCGTGAGCAACTCCTTATTTGACACAAAGTCAAACCAACGGTACCCAAGGATTCTCTGAAGAGACACAGTACCAAAGGAGTCGAGGCTTCTTCTCAGGTCACTGCATTGTCTCCATGTCTCATAACCATATAGCAAAACGGGAAGCATCAGGACTCTAAAGACTTAGACCTTTGTCCTTTTGCAAAGATATCAGGAGCACCACACACCCCTTTCCAGCGACCTCATGACCCCCTATGCGCTTCCAATCCATCTACTGACTTCATAGGAAGAGTCACCAGAGACATGAATGTCACTGCCGATGTAAGTAAACCTCTTGATGAGGTTGACACTCTCTTCACAGACAAACACACAGCTGATGGCTGTGCCCACGAGGTCATTAAAGGCCCGGATTTTGTTTTTTATCCAGGACACTCACAAGCCCAGACACTCGGACTCCTCGCTCAGTCTCTTGAGAGGCCCAATCAGAACCTCCATTGACTCAGTGAAAATCACAGCATCATTGGCAAAGTCAAGATTAGTGAATCTTTCTTCGCCAACAGATGCTCCACAGCCGCTGTACCCCATGACCTTAACTTGACCGGCATTTCTATCAAATTTTCCTCTCGTCATACTTTACAAGGCATCTTTCTGTAGATAGAGATTTGTCGGTAAAAAAAAGGAACTGCTCTGTGTTAGGCAGACGACTTTTATAACCGTGCAAAGTCCATATATACTGTACACAATAGGTACACCTGATTTTGAGAACATGGTTACATGTGGAATGTGAATTATAGTTAGTGGAGGCACCTTATGATTAATTTGCGTGCTAGTACTCTTTAGCATAGGGCTGAAACATCAACTCTTTTTTTAAATTTTCACAACAGAGAGCAAGTGAATGTGTTTAAACATTAGAAGGCAGCCGAGAAGAGAGGAAAATTTGCATTCTAAAAGTAGCGTTAGACAAAATAAACTGTTTAGTGTGTGGTCCATGGCTGGCTTTGTATCCCAGCCAATACCCCCAGGCTGCCAGAGGGAGCCCTCCTAGCGGCTTGGAAGGTCTTCGAATTCCAGCAGAGCCTCATGGACATTATAGTTTTTATGGACAGCCCTGCTGGATACCATGGGGGCCACCAGGAGCCGCTCTAGGGAGGCTTGGGGAGTGTTATTTGCCCTATGCCTCGGAAGTACTTCCAAGTCACATGAACGGAAAGAATGATGTACTTCCGGGGTGAGAAAAAAGGACTTTTATCTGACCCAGAAGTGATAAAGAATTATGGACTAAAGGATGAGAACACTTCCGGTTCAGGAACTAAAAAAGGATCATGGGAACTCCCAGACAATGAGCTGAGCTGGGAGGAAGGGTAGCTAAGTGTCTGGGAGAGGAGGATTGTTTAATTGTGCTTTATTATTGTATGAATAGTGTAGAGGGGAAGGTGCTTGGTGCACTGTTTTATAAAAGAATAAAAGAGTCTTGGACTTCTACTTGGTGTTTGAAGTGGTACCTGAGGGTTCAAGAGGTGGATCAGAACCTCTACTGCTACAAGTGTATGTGCCTAGATGACCACCTGAACTCCCCGCATATGCTAACATAAAACGGTAGGACAAAGTGTATAGTGGAATATCAGATTGTTGAAGTGGTGTATGGATAGCAGCAGCAAAATGATATCATAATGAAGTACCGTATATATACTCGCGTATAAGTCGAATATTGAAACCCAAAAAATCGATCATAAACTAAGACCCTGACTTATACGCCGATTCAAAAATGTGACACTTAATTTTTTATTTTTTTATTTTTACATCTTCTTGCTTTCTCCAATCTCGCATCAGTTTCTCAGACACATCGAATTTTTTGGCATCAGCGCAGTTACCAATTTCTTTTGCCTTTGACTTTTAATTTAAAACCAGCTTCATATTTCCTTCTGATTGAATGCTCTGTTGTAGATAAGAGATGCTATTACGATAAAGGTGTATGAGGGTAAGAGATACAAAAAACACAAAACAGTGCAAACTTTGCTTTGGAATAGTTTGGGTATTACCGTGTGGTCACGTAGGCACAATACATAGATAAAAAAAGACAGTGTGCTCTGTGGTTACTCTCTCAGGTGGGTGTTAGCATATCATAATCCCTTGTACCAATAGCGTGAGTTTTCCGCATTCGACTTATACGACTGACATTATAAAATAATGGAAATTATACGGTAAAATCAAGCCTCGACTTATCTGTGGGTTAACTTATCCGTGAGTATATACGGTAATTCTGTGTCTTCATTTTTCTTATACTTTGAACAAGGCCTTGTGCCTACCCTATTAATGATGAGCATTTTGTTAAATTACAATGCCTATAAAAAGTATTCAAACTCTTATAAGTTTTCATATTTTATTGTTATTTAAGTGGCTTTTTTGGCACTAATCAGGAGAAAATGACTCTTTTATTGTGAAGGTAAAAATAGATCTCTGCAAATGGTCTAAATAATTACAAATATAAAACACAAAATAATTCATCACTTAAGTACTTTTCTGTGACACATCGACATAATCACTGGTACTCCCAATTGGTTTTGGAAGTCACATACGTATTTAGTTCAGTGGAGATCACCTGTATGGGGTTTCAGGTGATTGTAGTATAAATGCACCTGCATGTGGAGAGACCATCTTGTGGTGCGTTAGTAGGCTGGGCTAATTCACACAATAAAAACAAAAGAACACTCTAAGCAACTTCATGATGAGGTGATTGAAAAGCACAAGTTGGGCAATGGAGACAAGAAAACATCCAAGTCACTGAATATCCCTTGGAGTTCAGTTAAATTGATCTTTTAGAACGGGAAAGAGTGTGACACAACTGTAAATCTTTTGTGTGCAGGTAGTCTACAAAAACTGAGTGATTGTGTGATAAGATGTCTAGTGAAGGAGGCCACCACAAGACCTAAGAGAACTCTGCAGGAGTTACAAGCTGTAGTGGAAGATTGGAGACACTGTGCTTCACCAGTCATACCTTTATGGGAGAGTGGCAAAGAGGAACAAATGCACATGACATCTTGGCTAGAGTTTGCCAGAAGGTACTTGGGAGATTCAGCTGTTGGCCATCAGACTAAACACCATATTTTACATAAGCGTGGTGGTAGCAACATTACGCTATGGAGATTCTTTTCTGCTGCAGCCATGAAAGGCTTATGAAGATAGAGGATACAATGAATGCAACAAATTACAGGAAAATCCTGAAGGAAAACCTGATGCAGTCTGAAAGAAACCCTTTGCCTTCAGAGAATTTTTCTATTCCAGCAAAACATTGACTCCAAGCATAAAGTCATAGCTGAAATGGAAAGGTTTAGGAACAATAATGTTAATGTCCTGGAGTGGTTGAGTCAGAGTCTGAGAATTTGTGCCTGGACTTGACAAAGCTGTTCACTTACTATCCATGTGACTCCTGACTGAGATTGAGCAGTTTTCTGATGAAGAAATGGAAAAATGGCAGTGTCCAGATGAGCAAACCTGATAGAGAGAGACCTGAGAGACTCAAGGCTGTCATGGCTTCGAAGAAGGTGAATACTTATGCAATCAATATGCAGTTAATTCATATATCTTTCAATAAAGCTCTTTTCACTTTGACATTAAAGGGTCTTTTTTGTTGATCAGTGTCAAAGAAGCCAAATTAAACCCACTGCAATTCAATGTTGTATAAGAATAAAATGATCAAAGTTCCAAGGAGGTGAATGCACCATATGTTTATTACAGATTTAATATAAATAACTTGTGCAGGATACAGAAAAATTGTTGAAGTACATGTGTTACACTTGTGAGACCTTTTACTTTCTTAGATTCCAATGGTGCTGGCCTAGACTCTGACTTCTTTCACGCATGACCCTCAGTTTTCAGGCAGTTGCACTCTTCTTGAGGTCTGAGCTTACAAATTGACCTGCTGCTCAGCAATGTGAAAGAGTATCTGGGACAATAACTTGCCTATCCTTCCACTTAGGATATGGCACATCCCATTTAATCTTGTTCAGAACTGGAGAGCTATATTGCATATTTTACTGAATATTTATATTGCTACTATTCGATCACACTCATTTGTAAAGATTTCCACTCTCCCAGGAGCCGACGGGGCACTCGAAGTGTTACAAACAGTGGGAGAAAGATGACGCCGCCCGAAACTGCAAAGCTCTCGACCCAGCGGAGCAGCCCAACATTCCACGCCTCCGAGCGTCTACTTTGTTCTCACGACCCCTCACCGCTGAAGGCAGTGTAGTCTTCACATTGTTTACAGCTCGGCGCAGTTAAAAAGTAGAAAGACGCGAAGCTGTTTTCCTCATCTCTTCTACTATCAAGTATTGCCAATTAAAAAAAAAGTTATAATGTGGCAGTTTCCGCAACAGTCACGCGGACAAATAAATAAAACCTCTCTGTCAGAACATGCCTGGCGGCGAACGGCTGAGCGCTGGAGTCCAGAGAGGTGGGCTGGGAGAGGGCGACGCGGGGTGCACTTCTATGGGATAGATCGGCGTGTTTGTGTTAACATCTTTTCAATATCAGTAAAATAACTCGCACACAAATAATAACAATTTGTAAAGACGACATAAAAATGGCATCCACAAACGAAGCGATTAGATCCTGTATTATTATATGTTCTGTGGTCATAAGTAATTTCCGTTTCACATCGTCATACGTAATTTCCGTTTCAAACGCAAAAAGAATTTTATATATATAGATTCCAGATGAGCTATTGGGACAATTTAGCAATTGGCTAAACCAACAAGCTTGACGGACTGAATGGCCTCTTCTCATTTGTTACATTTCTTATGTTCTTATTTGACCACTCTGAAGAAGAAGGTTATGCTAAAAATGCTGAGACAATTCAGCCAACATTTTTTATTGTGGAGCTTTACTAGGTGGTAGTATTAGTAGTAGTATTATCATATGTACAGAGTGCAGTGAAATTCTTCCTTGCATGTCCAATAAACATGCAACACATCTCCACTCACTTATGCCGCGATAAATAAGAATGTATTAAAATACAAAACTGACATTGTGATTAATAGAAAACACAAATCAGCTGCCATGCAAGACCCAGCCTTGCAAATGGAATTTAGCTGTAGGGGACCCACATGTGGCCTTGTGGTTAGTGCTTCAGCATTACCAATTTAGGAGATGGGGTTAGTAGAAAGTGCATGCCAACCCTTCTTTGTCTAAATGCTTTTCTCTGGGTGTTCTTTTATCAGCAAACTTAACCAGCATGTTATTTTTATTATTATCAAAATCATTTATGTATTTTATGAGATGTAGATATACAAGTCAGTATAGGTGAGCACCACCTCTAAACATTTTACATACACAAGATTCCAATGGAAGTAGATTGAATTACTCAGATTCAACAAGAGAATCAATGGTGAGGGTCTGAATCTCTGAATTTGTGCTGTTCAGCCCAAACTGCCGGACTTCTGAGGCATATATTTGTCTTTTATGTGCTGTGATCAGAAAGTTTTGAGCCTTAACCTGAAAAAAGTATTTTACAGTTCTGATGTTGTAAGCGGCAGAAAGAATGGCTTCCATGTGCTAAGATTTATAAATAACATGTTTCTGGAATTTGCGGTAGTGTGTTTTCCTTGTTTCAGAATGAAGTTATCATGCCGAAAGCAACAAAATGAAACATCACACTATTTCTAACCTTAGAGAAAAAAATGCCTTTGGCATTCATTCTTGCTTTGTTAACATCAGCAAGGACCAGTACCTTTAGAAACAAATAACCTGAAAAATGGGCTGAATGATTTCAATGTTGAAGAATGTTTCATAAAGATAACTCAAGGGCCCGGCCAACCTTCATCATCAATGACAGAAGATGATGTTACTGCTTGGAGCAAATTATAAAGAAGAATCAAAGATAGAAACTATAGGAATTATTTATGGGCCAGTTGAGTCCTTCCATAATGAACAATTAAACATAAACATCCATTCACCACGTCCAGTATTTCAAGGCAGTGAATTGAAACTAAGAGAAATGTAGCAAACATGTAATAAAACATAAGTTTAGAGGCATCATTATGACCCAGAATCGAACTAATAATCAAACTCCCAAAAATTGTAAGGCCAAAGTTAGTGCTGGCGAGATCATGTAGACAACTTTTCATGATTTTAAGATTATATGCTTTGAAAGACATACTGTACATAACTGATCAATGTTACACTGATGTGTTTTGGTGTTTGCAACAGTCAGTTAGGAAAAAGTGGCACGGAAAGCTGTCAGCCATCCCCCTCCTGTCTCGTGACAATGCCCTCTGCTCACACAGCACCGGTTGCCAAGGCTGCACTGTGGATTCAAAGAGATTCCACACCCACCCTATTCTCCAGACCTTGCCCCATGTGACTACCACCTGTTCCCCAATCTGAAGGGCTACCTCCCTGGGACACACTGAGCCCATGATGAAGATGTCAGCTCAGCTACAGAAGAGTGGTTGCACAAGCAAGACAAAATATTTCATTTGAATGGCGCAAAAAAGCTTTGTAAACTTAACTAAAAGCATAGAGAAATGTTTGCTTTAATTTTCTTTTTCTTAACTTTTTTGATTAACTCTCATAGTTCCAGTATTTTTTTACCAAGCCATAGCTTATAATTACCTGTTGTGGACTCATCTGATTATGATAAATGCAGTCTGCCCTACCCATACCTCTTATGTTTTTTTTGCCACCACTTTATAATAATTATATTGGCCTTATGTTTACTCTCAGTTTGTACATAAAAGGTAAATGTTTGTCATGGTGTGTAGTGCTTTCAACACCATCAATGAGTGGATTATGTACATAAGGCATACAGAAAAGCTGCTTAAAGCCTCATGTCTTCCATCACTGAGTGTACATATCAGCTGTGGCTTTTTAGTTCAGTTTGAGTTGTGAGCCATTTCATCTCATATTGTTAAGGGATTTTTGAGTTGGCAGCAAATGTTTTGTTGATATGTCATGAGCGCTAAGTATTTTAGAATTACATGTTCCCTTTTCCCTGGAAATGCTGCATCTAGTGATCTTTCTGTCTTTTATGGCATTTGCATTATTTTTGCAGTTGTTGAGCTAATGGGTCTTATACTGCAATTAACATTATTTTATGAAAGGTGACACGGCGGTGCCTCACAGGTTGAGTTCTGGGCCTACCTGTGTAGATTTTACATGTCCTCCCTATATATGACATGCATGTTAGATTAATTAGTGAATCTCCTTATAAACGTTTATGGGGATTTGTGCCCTGCAGACTGGCATTCTATTGGAGTTCAATTCCTGTTTTGTGTGATCCTACCAGAGTAGGTCTCGTCATTGACGACCATTGATGATTCAGTAATGGATGGGAGCACATTTAAAAAATGAAGGAACATTTCAACTACTTTATACTAAGTCCTCCTGGTACCAAGTGCATTAAAGTTGTTTGCTTTTTTTCTTATATATAATTTGTTACTTGCCCAAATGTAGTTTATATGGTGAACAATGCTGGATACAAGCAAACAATATAAAAACTTGCAAAAAAATGATCTTAATGTTATTGTGTACTTGCATGCTAAGTCATACTCTCGCAAAATGTATGCATTGTTTGCCAAAATATTACTAAATAAAACTTTTGGAAGATTAGAGCAATGCAGTCATAGTAACGTGTTTGTATGGGAACTCCTGAGCAGTGAATGAGGGAAAGCAGTGGATCGTCAGTACAAATGCCCAGAAGACCTAATCCAGGTCTTCATAATTCTCAAAGGCATTGATGAAGTCAAGCCAGTGGAACTCTTTCACTTATATGGTGCCTTGCATACTCGAGGACGTAGGTGGAAATTTATTTAAGGCTGAAGCCAGGAAGCTCTTTTCACTGAGTTGTGAAAAATTGAAACCTTAACAACTAGATGAAATATTTGTTTTATGTAGATACTGTATTAGTTAACCCAACTGTCTTGATGGACCAAATGTCCTGTTCTGGTTTTTATATAATGTATATAATATTTATATAATGTATAATGGAAAAATCTAGATGTAGACAGAACTGTGAATATTTGTTAGATAATGAAAGATGAGGAAAAATGTGAAATAAAATGAGCAGAAATCCTAGGTTTTGCATTGAAGTGGGCTTGAGATTATTAGAAATTGCTACTTACAAGCAAACAAGTTTGTTCTCAGTGCTGAATTGTATTGGTAAATTTTTAATTCTACTGTTTGTCTGTTTGGCTTGACTTGTTTGTTTTCAGTTAGTATTATTGGTGTTACATTTTAAAACACATATATCATCTTACAGTGAAAAACATTAAGATTTTTCAATGTTTTTTTTCTTCTCTTTGCAGTTACACCATTGACCTTTATTCTACAACTGGGATTGTTGAAACGGTATCACCCGTGGATTTCTGAGCCTGTCTTGATTAGTATATTGTTGCAACATCATCCGTTTTAGCTATTCCACATTTTCGCATCCCGAGCTAATTGTCGGGATCACCAATGGAGCAAAGAGAACTAGGTGGTCCTTCCCGACCCAAGGGAGGTGAGGCAGAATTTAGGCCGGGTGGCAGTACTCCAAACCCAAACAATATATCTGATGGAAACAGCGGACCCCTCCCTGCCCAAGGAAAGGGAGTACCAGCTGGGGAGGAGAGGGTTGATCCTGAAGAGGAAGATGATTTAGGACTGGGGAGGGATGTGGACTCCAATTCATACCCAGACAGTGAAAAGTGGACACCTGGGGATGGTCTGGAGGAGAAGGAGTTCTCAATCAAAGAAGCCAGCTTTTCTGAAGGGAGTCTCAAGCTCAAGATCCAGACAACAAAGAGGGCCAAAAAGCCTCCTAAAAGCCTGGAAAATTACATCTGCCCTCCAGAGATTCGGATCACCATCAAGCAGACTGGAGAGCAAAAGGGTGCAAAGAGTGGAAAGATAATCAAAGGGACAGAAGATGAAAAAGGGCTCCCTAAAAAGAAGGTAAGGACTACTGATGCATGTTTACTTCTAGCTGTATTAACTATATCTTGCTTGACTGAAGTGGATAGCTTTTGTCTCAAAGGATAATTCCTTGTACACTGTATCATCACAGTATTCTCATTTAATGCTCATAGAATGCATTTAATGCTCATAGAATAAACACAAGTTGTATGTCACTATTTATGTTTCTTCATCTATTTATTTATTTTTTTGCTTTTTATCATTGTTTTCCATTGGCTGCCATCATGGTTGATCCTGTCTGAGGATTTTTGGAGCACTAAAATTAAAAACCTGATAGGCAAAATTCATTTCCACTTTAACCCTAGCTAATGGCTAACCTGTTGTGCTAAAGGAGGGCATAGTCTTTAACTGTCTGTAGGACTGACTATTCCCACCCAGTTGTTCATAAAAAACTACTCAATCCATCCAAATCAAACAGTTTCATAGGCAATCTTCTACATATGCATCTACTCTCTTTCTTTTGGTCATTTTCTTAGTAGCAGGAGAAACCCAAGGACACCTTTTAGAAATACATTCTAGGGACTTGCTGAGGATTTAGTCTTGTTGGGAGAAAAGGGTCAAAACTCCAAGACATCTATTTAGTAGTTTTTTTATAGAGCCCTTGTGATTACACTTACAACAATGTATACTCTTTGTGTACAACTGTATGATATTTTATTGAGACCATCCTCCCATTTCAACCATGTTCCCTCTGATTTGTGTAAATATCAAGGTGCTCATTTTGTGTCATCAAAACCTCATTACTGATTTAGCCATTTCTTTTGTTTTTGGCTTTACATGCATAAATGCTTTCCTTGATCCTCCTGCCTGCTCATCGATAGGTCCTTTGTAACCTATCCTGCTAGTGGCTTTCATTTTTATTCTCCAAAAGAAGCCCATGTTTTCCATGACCAGCCTTGCTACGAGTTTTCCCTCAGAATTCTGTGGAATGCATGTTGTCCAAGAGTAATGCGATTCTCCAAGTGGGCGCTACCAGTTACTCTCCTATGGTTTTCTGTTTCTGTTATTTCATATGCATATGTTTACCTGTTTATTATTATTATTGAGTCCTTACCACATCATACTTTCTTCTCGGCAATCTCAAATTTACCTTAAGATGGGTACAGTAAAACCTTGGATTGCAAGTAACTTGGTCTGTGAGTTTAGTGTGTTTTGCAAGTCAAGCTACAATTTTTTAATAAATTTTAACTTTATAAACGAGCGAGGTCTTGCAATATGAGTGGTATGTCTGCTGAGGGTCACGTGATCACAGCTGAGCTGGTGATTCTTTTCACCCTCTCGCTGCGGGATTGTGGGTAATCGTCTCCCATTCTCGGTCTCAGTCGGCATACCTCACTCATATAGTCAACATCCGTATGAGCGTATACTGTTTACTATAGCATTGTGACCACGTGTGTGTGTGTTGAAACGTGCGAGTCCCTGCACCCCAAAACACGAAGCTGAGTCTCAGTACTTTAGTGAAACCAGCTTTATTCAGCTTGAAACGGGAACAGCATGGTTATTTATTGTAGCGGGATCTGCCACTCTCCTATACACAGACACAGCAGTCAGGCAAGGTCATGGCCAGGTTAATGGCCAAGTAATACTGTGCCCTGTGCCTTTATAATGCTCCTTGTATCATCCATCAACGGCACGACCGCAGTCTTTTCGGATTTGTTTTTACGGCAAACTGCTGCAGTGCTGGACGCTCTTCCACATGTTGTCCCGTTGGGTGGAATCCCAAAAGAGTTTAGAAACCTCACAGTGTGAAAAGCATTTTTTTATTTTGTGTCCAAGTGTAGTGACTCTTCTGGCAAAAGCAACTGTCATTAGATAGGTTCCTTGTCACAAAAAAGGAAGAAGATTCCAGTGAGCCAACAGATAGCAGTGATTCCGTTAGTTAGGGTGAAAGTCGTCCTACACAATAACCTCTCTCTCGTCTCCCTCACACCAGCCATGATTCTTTTCAAAGGTAAAGTTAGTCAGTCAGGTTAATTTGTTTTATGTATTTTTACTTTATATTTTGTATTAATTATTTTTATATGAGTGGTTTGGGGTTGTGGAACGAATCATCTAAGTTTCCATTATTTCTTATGGGGAAATTCGCTTTGATATACAAGTGCTTTAGATTACAAGTACATTTCTGGAACGAATTATGCTCGCAATCCAAGGTTCCACTCTACTTATATCCACCGGGTTTAGTATTCTGTAGTTTCCCAATCTGAAGGGTGATAAACATACTGGGTTTTACTATGTGTTTAATATTTATAAATAGTGCATATGTTTTATTTTATTTAACTCTGTTTATGGATGTTATTGCTAGGGGAATAGTAGATCAAGCCCCATGGTGCATTATATTTGAAGATATAATAATAGATAGAAAGTTAGATCTGGAAATAAACTAAAGTATGCAATTAGGTTGGAAAAATTGGGGAAAAACGGTACGGGGAGCACTGTGTGATTGAAGAATTAGTGAAAGAATGAAGAGTAAAGTGTCTAAAACAGTGATCAGACCAGCATTGTTGAATGGATCAGAAACCTGGACAGTTAAAAAGGTGCATGGAACGAAACTGGACGCTACAGAAATGATGATGTTGAGATGAATGTGTGGAGTAACAAAGCTTGGTAAGATCAGGAATGAGAGAATGAGATGGACAGTTACATTTGGGGAAAGTCCAAAGAAAATATTGTGAAAGAAGGTTCAAGTGGTACAGGCTTGTGAAGAGAAGATAGCTAAATGATATGGGGAGAAGTGTCAAGACAGTAGAGAAGAGGAAGACTAAAGAGAAAGGGAATGGACAACTGTGAAGGGGGGAGTGGTCTAAAGAATAAAGGGATTTCAGTTGAGGAAGTACATAACAGACAAGAGTGGAGGAGGCTAGTCCAATTTAACAACCCTACATGAAAGCAGGAAAAGCTTTATAAGAAGAAGTGCATGTAATTTTTTTTTTGCAGGTCTTTGCATTTTGACAAACCTTAGTAGTTTGTTCTACACATTAGCAAACTCATTTTACTTTGTGAGTTACTCTTAATAAGTGATGTAATTAACAATATTTTTGCATGACCGTGAGAGCATGTGAATACATAGTTGTATCTTCTACTTACAATAAGATATGCTTGTTTCAATCTTATTTTGCAGTTTAATTTCCAGTAAGTCAAACATAAATTGCTGGCTAAACATAGCTGGAAGACCTGTTGACAATGTGTTGACAAAAGTTGGCGGGTGTTCGTTTCAGCTTCTGGGCACATCATGACTTGATTCTTCTGCCATATCCATCTTTTGCAGTCCATGCTGCATTTGTGGCAGTGTTAACCCAGTTTTGTATGATGAGTCAGTTGGTTACTTGGTTTTACACAAGGTCTGTTTGTAGTACTAGGGTGTTGTGCTGTGTCAGCCATTATCGGTGTAAGGAGAAGTCAAGCAAAATTACACCTTTTTATTGGCTAACTAAAACGATTACAATATGCAAACTTTTGAGGCAACTCGGGTCCCTTCATCTTGCCTGAAAAGCTTGCATATTGTAATCGTTTTAGTTAGCCAGTAAAAGGTGCTTGACTGCTCATTACAAGGTTTGTTTTAAATCCAGAATGGGCTGCTAATCTGAAAGGGGCTTTAAATTGTTACAGACATAAATTTATGAATAAAAATGAAGCTGTAGATAATTTATAGATTTTCATAATGACACAGGAGCAGATAATGAATAGATATTTTATTGGGTTTTGTTATGTGGATGAACAGTTATTTTGTGGCGTTGTAGCATTTTTGAAGAGTTGTAATTATGCTGCAGCTACAGCAGATGTAGTGTCTGAATTAACTTTATAATTACAAGGGTATTTATAGTTCTATAAATGAGAAAATATAACTGCGTGCAGTGCTGCTGGGAAAGGCTCCAACTTTCCTCAGCCTGAAAAGCTGGATTTAAATAGGATAAGTGAATAGATGGAAGGGATGACTAAGAATATAATATATTGATGTTGTAGTTCGTTATCGCACATCCTAATCTTAGAAAGTTCACATTGCCATAAAGAATGTAATGAGCTACAGTGACAGGCTGTTGAATATCAGATGAATATGCCTTATGGTTGTAGAGGCAGGTTGAATTCAGATTTGATTCTGATTGGAATTGTAAATGGAGAAGGAAAAATAGGTTCAGCAATTATTTATTCATTTCTATCCAGCACTTCAGCAAACACCTCATATTTCATGCAGAAACTGATTTGCCTGAGTTTTTTTTTTCCTGTCTAATGTAAGCGGCAAAAGGAGAAATGGTGGCTTCTGGGAGAATGAATGGACAGGATAGTGAAACCACAGGCCTACCCTGTAATTTAATATAATTAGGGTGAAAACGCTTGCTTGCAGAAGCAAACTGGAACTGCCAGCATCAGCAGCTTTAGCAAAGAGAGCACCGAAGCTCAAATTGACTTTTTCCCCCCTTCATATTTCTTTTTTTTTTTTTTTTTGTACAGATGCATTGGAATTTGGTTGTTAACCACTTAATCTCTGTGATAGATATAACTTCAAATGACTATCTGCTAATATGATGGTATTTTATGAGTAATTTTATATAATTTAGAATCCAGATCTGCTCTGCAAGGCATGTTTAGTTTTATAGTTTAATATTAATAAGAATCGAAACCTGTTTGGAAAAAATGTGGCATATTATTTTTTTTCTTTTAGTAATAACATAGTAAGCAACAAAGATACTGTCATTCTGTTGTGTGGTAGGTTACAGTAACTGTTGAAAAATATTTAGTATACATATGTAGAAAAAAATTTTAAATAAATAAGTAAAAACTTTGTTTATGCCAGGGACTCAAAATATAGCCAGACATGGCCCGTCAGTGAGTTCTTATGGCCTGCTATGTGTTAGAAGAAATGTGGGTGTTCTCTGTGTGGAGTTGGCACATTCTCTCCATGTCCGTGTGGGTTTTGTTCGGGTGCTCTAGTTTCTTCTTACAGTCCACAGCCAGGCAGGTTAGGTGAATTGGAGTTGCAATATTGGACCATGTGTGTATTTGTGGTTGCCCTGAGGTGGACTGGTGCCCAGTCCAGGAGCTGTTCCTGCCTTGCACCCTGTGATTGCTGGGACAGGTTCCTGTAACCTTGTCCTGGATTTATTAGCAGCTAAAGAAGATGGATAGAAGAATGGTAAGGAATAAGCAAAGCAGATACCATCATGTGTGAGTTACAGTAGTTGTTAGAAAATAAAGTATTATGTATACATATTCTCAACATTATATGAGGAAAGCATTAAAATATGTGCCAGGGTTGAAATATTCTTGAGCCAGATCCATCTTATAAATTAGTTTTTTTCTGGTTTGCTTTGTATAAAAGTTAAGTAAGCACAAAGCAAATTTGTATTGTGTATGGGTTATAGTAATTGTTGGAAAATATTCTCAATACTTTTTTTAGTAATTATAAAAATGTGGTCAATGAGAGGGGTGGTAAACTTAGTGGCTTGTGGGACACTTCTAGCCATCAATCAAAATGTTCCAGCTTTGTGTTAATGAGTGTAGTAACATGTGTGGTTGGCAGTAATTGTGAGAAAATATTCCATAAAATGTTTGTAGAAAGCATTAAAAAGCTTGGTAAGTGGCAGGATTACAATACTTATGACTCAAGAGACACAACTGGTCCTTCAGTTCAAATGTTCTGGTCTGTGATCAGCACAAAATGCCTGCCATTTAATAGTCTGCTGAAATTCCCACTGACAAATTTTAATAAAAATTGGATTGAGCCATTATGCAAACATTTTTACTTGCTCTGCAAAAGCTTAAGGGTGGTTCCCCTCCTCTGTAGCCTGTGTTCAAAAGACACAGCAATATATAGTATATTCCATTGTTCTATGCACTGTTACCGTTTAATGGTCTTAAACATTACAAGTGAACAGTAAAGAACAAAATACAAGCTGAGTTACACTTCCTGTAGTTATAAAAAATGTACCACAAATGTTCGCAAGGCTGAAATTCACCAAATAAGAAAGTCTTCAAGCGCTTCTTAAACACTTAGTGAGTCAGAAGTTTCAATGGAAGTGGGCAGCTCATTCCACCAGCTTAGAGCTACACATGAAAAGCAACACCAGCCATGTTCATTAATAGATGTAAGTGGTCAAGAGGGAGTGTGTCTCCATAAGTGTCTCCATATGCATAGGAACTTACAGTACCTGTTGACTTCGCTGTAGCCAAGCTTCAAGGATTTTTGCTTAATATGTGCTGGTACAGGAAGCCAGTGTGATGATGTAAAGAGAAGAGTGACCCTCCTCAAATGGTTGAAAACCAGGTGTGCTTCTACATTTCGAATCACCTGTAGTGGCTTAGAGACACATGTTAGTACTCCTGCCAGCAGAGAGTTGTGGTAGTCCAGATGTGACAAGATGAAAGTCTGGACCAGGAGTTTTGCTGCATTCTCCATCAGATATAGTCTGATCTTGTGTATGTTGTGTAAACTGAATCTGCAAGTCCAAGAGACAAAAGCAACATGTTCCTACAAAGACAGCTTGTCATCAACTACCACCCCAAGGTTTCATACAGGCTTGGCAGGTGTTGGCTTATGAGCCAAGCTGAACACAGATACAGTGTTAAGTAGATGGATGAGCTGGGATAACAAGAAGGTCAGTCTTTGCTAGGTTGAGCAGGAGATGGTGTTCTTTCATCCAAGTTGCAATATCAGTGAGACATGCAGAGATTCTAACTGATACTGTGCAGTCTTCTGGAAGGTATGACAAGTGTAACTAGGTACCATTGGCATAGCAGTGATATGAGAAACCACTGGACATGATGTTAGGGCCTAGTTAGAAGGCGTAAAGAGAGAAGAGGAGGGAGGTTGAGAGTAGAAGCCTCTCTGTTGCTAAAATATGAAAACCTCCTGAGAACTAATAGGCACCCAGGAAATGTCCACTTCAGGCAAGAATCATAACCACTAAGCAAACAACTTCTCTTCTGACTGTTCGGATTCTGGAGAGGTCACCATTTCAATGAAATTTATTTTGTTGTTTATGAGTCAACTGTCAAAAGGTTATGGTGTTCATGTATTTTAGCACCAAGTACTTTTCAACTGAAAAATGAATCATTATTCCAGGAGGTGAACAATTTATATCATGTTCCACAATGAACATCTTTAGAATATTTAACTGTCTTTTCATCATTGTAATGCAGCAAGTGCATGTGAGGGAAATATTCTTGCATTACTTGTTTATTCAAGGCAGACTGTGCCTTGGGGCTTAACTATATTGCTTGTAGGATTCCCTGATGGCCTTCACAAAAATGCTTGCTCCAAGTAAATAGTAAATATTATTGTACAGTTGCTCTGCCCATTATACAGATTTTTATTGCATTGTATTATGTTAAACATTATGCTTTTCCCAAACCCCCCATTATAAGAAAAACAAAAAATTCTTCTCCAGGAGTCCTTTTAAGTAACGCTTGCCCATGTGTTTTGCTATTTCAGTACGCTGCTTGCATGCCACTAAACTTGAGTAGTAGCTTTACTGAGATTCAGTCTGCAGGTGAAGTGGAGTGAAGTGATGATGGGTGATCATGGTTACCATAGTGATGGAATCAGGGTCTCGCCTTTGCCAAATGTAACTAATTTAGGTGGGGGTCAATGTAAAAGTGTTCGATGTTATGTAGAATGTTGGCACTGACGCCCCACATTTTGTACTCATGCTACTTGTGCTACTGTTGGCTTCTATAGTTCATTTCTAGAGAGACGCTGCTCATGTGTGAAGCCCAGGATTCAGTATACTTGTAGAAGATGGCATGCAGTGGGCACCAAGAGCAAACCTGACTTTAATTACAATATTTTACTTTTAGTCTTTGTTTTTTTTTTTACTAATGTAACCGTATTTGACATGTATGCCATTAGCCCACCCACACATTAGGCCGATATACATTTATGTGTTGATATACCATGTGGCACATTTTTCAGTTGATTTGCAAGTAGTAATACACATCCTGGTTTATCTCAGGGAATTAATCTTTTTTGGGGTTTCTTTTTTACTATCTTTTCAGAAAAAGCCCTCTCATTGCTTGTTTGTCATCTTGCACTGATACAATTAACAGTTGTGCATTCATTGTGTGCTGTTTAGTCTAAAGATGCCCTTCTTACTAGACAAGGCTGAGAGATCTTGGGTTCAGTGTGTATTCATGACGGTTTTAACTCTAATCTGCACACTTGTGTCTTTGTATTCCAGCAATACAAAATGATCCATATTGAAGAGCTGCAGACAGAAAGAGAGACCTTGCTGAATTTAACTTCAGTTTTAGCCTTTTATTTTACTTTCATAACCAGTGTTTCTGATTGTTGACATTTCAAAAAGAAGCCCCCATCCACCCCCCACTTCATAGAAGAGATTTTTAATTGTGGCTTAGAAGCATTTTCCAAGGTTAATAGCCACGTATTTTAAAATCCATCATTTATTTAAAAACTTGTGATGTGCTCTGTGGATAAATTGTGTCTGACAAATAACTAACTTGGTCATAGATATTTTAACATGTGGACATGTTTTGCTCCTGTCTGTGATTTTTACCAAGTAATTTTGTTAATTGGAGCTCCAAGTAAACCAAAGTACCCAGAGACCAGAGAAACCCACTCGGACACAAGCAAAACCTGCTTACTCTACATTTCATAGTAAACAGGAACTGAATAAAGATTATTAGAGGTGTGAATGCTAAACATGGCATTGTTGTCACCCGTATGTGCGCATATCATATTCATTTTATCGCGTGCATTTGGCTGGGTTCAAATGATGGTCCTGATCTTACACATTTTTTGGATCAAGTAGTGTATCACAATGAGCTTACATGTAATATGCAGGTTCACTGTTCTATATTGTTCCTTTTAACTGTTACTGTTAACTGTTTTTCCATTGACATAATCTCTGATTCAACCATGCGCTGTTTTAAGTTTCATTTTTGAAATCTGAGAAGTTAAAATGTGTAATATTTTAATAAAATATTTAAAGATCGATCATGATACATGTCTAAAAGCTCAATTGAGAGATCTTACTCTTACGATCTATGATCATGGCTAAATGTCTTACAATTTAGGGCAAAGCTCTAGCAGATCTACTAAACTGACAATAATACTGCAAGTTTATTTTCACTTTTGCCATTACAGTGGAACCTCGGTTTGCATAATTCGTTCCAGAAACGTGCTCACAATCCAAAGCACTCGTATAATCAAAGCGAATTTCCCCATAAGAAATAATGGAAACTCAGATGATTCGTTCCACAACCCAAAACTATTCATATAAAAATGATTAATACAAAATATAAAGTAAAAATACATAAAACAAATTAACCTGCACTTTACCTTTCTAAACTCTTGTGGGATTTCACCCAACGGGACGACAGGCGGAAGAGTGTACCGAAGCAACCTCGGGCTTTAAGCGCTGCAGCAGTTCGCCTTAAAAGCGAATCCGAAAAGATCGCGGACATGCTAAAATGCCTGCTGTTGATGGGTAATACAGGAACATTATAAATGTGCAGGGCACAGTATTACTTTGCCCCAACCCTGCCTGACTGCTGTGTCCGTGTATAGTTAATGGAAGATCCCGCTACAATAAATAACCATGCTGTTCCTGTTTCAAGCTGAATAAAGCTGGTGTCGCTAAAGTACTGAGACTTAGCTTTGTGTTTTGGGGTGCAAGACGGGGACTCACACGTTACAACACACACACACACGTGGTCACCATGCTATAGTAAACAGTATACGCTTGTACAGATGTTGACTATATGAGTGAGGCACGCCGACTCAGATGGAGAATGGGAGATGATTACCCACAATCCCGCAGCGAGAGTGAGAAGAACCAACAGTTCAGTTGTGATCACGTGATGCTCGGCAGACAAAGCGTATACGTACTACTCGTATTGCAAGACTTCGCTCATTTATCAAGTCAAAATTTATTAAAAGTTTTAGCTCGTCTTGCAAAAAACTCGCAAACCAAGTTACACGCAATCCAAGGTTCCACTGTATATTAAATGTGAAACACTAATCTATTTTTGCCTCATAATCACCTAATCAAAATTAAGACTTAGAATCCATCGGCAGATTAATTTCCTATTTTAAAGGTCTGTCACTCAACAGCCATTTCTTATTTCCTATTCAGCAAGGTACTCATTAACAAAATAGTTGCTTGCAAGAAAGCTCATAGGTTTTCTTTCTTTTGTTCTTCCCCTTAAACAAATGCTAAATTTCATGGTTGATTAATTTTCGGTAGCTGCTGGAAAGTGCACTCTTAGGCCAGTTACGCACCCTCAGGAACTACCTATCATTTCCAGGCATCTCAAAATGAGTGGAGATGGAAGGTCAGAGGGGTCTAGTAGGACAAAGGGGTTTAGCTGTATCCAACTGTGAAGGTCAAAATTGCTCGGCAACAGGCCTCAGATGTAGCTGTGCATAATAAGAGTGAAGGGCGGAGTTTAGAACCAGGTGGTTGGAATCTCTTAACCCCATCCCCTGTAGCTATCCAAAATTGTCATCCTAGATGCCAGCTGTTCATAGCTGAGATGACAATGATCTGCTCTGCATATTCATTGTACAAAGTTATGCTAGGAAAAGTTACTAGATGGTTTTCATTTATCTAACTCTTTTTTTAATACTTAACTGGGAACAAAATCTCATTTTAAACAGTGACCCAGAAAGGAGAACAATCCAGGAACTTTTAAAAGAACACTTTCAAAGGTGAAAGATATTATCACCCAGTATGAACAATTACAGCACAAAAGAGATTTATTCAGTAGTCTTATCTTGCTACCTTTAGCTTTAGTTGAATCAAGATCATCAAAATATTCCTTTTCTTAAAATAATGAAGCTGGTATACTTTTGCTTTGTCAACTAAGTTGTTATGTGATTTCTTTATGAGTGCGGCATACTCTCATTATATGAATGACCAAGCAGTGGCCTGTTTAGGTTTAGCTTCTGTGTGAATGCCCAATGCTCTATCTGTTAGGGTCCCTGAATTGAAAAGACACAATTAAAAAAAGGTGTATTGAGGAAACATCATAAAAGTTTTAAGTCACTTCATTAGGAGTGTTTTATACTTCCAAATCACTTTGTCTGCACCTGCACTACTTTATAAATTGGTGAAAATTTTCATTTTTTACTATTTTATACTCATAATGAGGGGTCTGCTTTTAGTTATGCACCTAAAGTCTTATTTAACCAGCAATTGTAAATGCTAACAGATTATCTATCCATCTATTTTTGTCCCTTTTCATTATAGGGCTATGGGAACCGGGGGTTCCTCCAAGTAGAATTAGAAACAATTCCATTCCATTAGAGGACACACTGCTATCCTCGTACATCTACATAGCTACAAGAAACAAGATTTAGCATAGTTTATATGTGTTGATTGAATCTTCTTATTTAAGCACTCGAGAGGTTTCATATTTTTGCTGACATTTTTTGCATTGTTCTCTCTTTTTTTTTTTTTTTTCTTCGATTTTTCAGCTTGCCCCATTCACATCTGTGGCAATTATCATGCTCAATTGAGCTATTTTTACAGCTGTTTTTTTTTTTTTATATTCATTTTTTATATTTTTTATTTCTGATTTTGGGTTTTATAATACAGAGTAGATGAAATATTCTGTTACATTAAAGATAACATAAAAGCGCCCCATAGTTAATTTACCTTCTGCTCAGCACCCTTTGCATATCTGCTCCATTTAGAATGCCTCCCATTTTATACTTTTGCATTTTGCAGAGGTTTGTTCACATCATTCGGAGAATGTGCTCTAAAGGGAAATGACAGCACTGGTATAGCTATGTTCAGAAAGCCAGTTGTAGGGATTAGATAAACAAACATTCTCCTTGCCAGCCTGCTACATTTCCTGCAGCACTGCATAGAGAGTGGAAGTGCAAAATGGGGCGTCTGTGCCATCGGATACATTACTTGTTATTTATAACAACTGCTCTAGTGGATTGTTTTACCCTTTTTGAGTAGGGTTTCCTGCTCGTTGAGTATTATACTGCCAGTGTAACAGCGTTGAAAAGTAAATTCTTGTTAATTTCCGCCAAGTGTCAAATGAGCAGTCTGTGGTCTCGAATGTGACTTTACTCACTTGTTTATGCTTATAATTCAGACATTTGGTACATATTTAATTGGCTGTGATTAATAATATTATTTATTTGTGAGTGTCTTTTTTGACCATCTTTAACATTCCTTTGAGTATATTACACTGATTCTAAAAGAAGCACTCACCATCATACCAGACAATGGTTGTCAGATCATCATTGAGGCAAAGATTTTAATTATATTGTGCATCTGCAGTGAATGCAAATCTTGCCTTAGAGGTCTTGATCAGCCTGAAGGTCATCCCCCCAGTGTTGGCACACGAGTAACCTTTAAAGTGAAGGGGGTGTTCAAATCAATAAGCAAAAATAATAATCGTCCCCAGCCTTGAAGCTTAGATCAGCCTGTTCCTAAGCTGACAGGGTCAGGGGTCAGGAAGTAATTGGAACTGGTCAAGACTTGTTTAGGGGCAAAGTTTACAAGAATCAGTGTGCCTGTACCAGAAGGCTTGTGTAAATTCCCCATCTGGGAATAGCCACCTCCTTGTTTTCAGTTTTCTTTTTGTAAAGCTTGTTTTTCTCATCCCAAAATAAGTAATTAACAGTACATTCTACGAGTTCTTGAATACATTTGGAAAGAGAAATTAAGAAATTAGATTTTTTTTCTTTAAAAAGAAAAACAACAAAAAACAAACAACTATATGACCTGTTAGAATGAATGGTACAAATGTTAGAAAACATAGATTGATATATATAGTGCATGTTTGTAAGGTCCATTTAAAACTAAAGGTATTATATTACTATCTGTGTTACCTGTCAAAAACAGTTACTAGAGTAAATTTTAAAAATACTAGGGGCCTCTCGCCCACCCCATGTTTGGTTTACCGGATATATAATTTAAAGAGATTATTTTCATGGGAATTGTTATATATGCATTATTTTCACTTTTACTTTAAAAACTTTTGCAAAAACAATACTTGTCCTTTATTTCCAGCCCCGTGCATGGTTACATCTCTTTCTCGCGAGACGTATAATGCTGCTCGCGTTGTGGGGGGTGGCGGCTGAACACACGCTAAGGATATGACTTCAGATCATCTGCTTTCTTTTTGCTGCTTGCGAGTTGCCTGTTCTGCTTGTCGCATGTCGTTGTTTTAAGAGCTGGGAGCACATGATGCATGTCTGCCAAAAGCAATCCAACAACTGCTAGGCTAGATGTCTGTGGACTTATTTTAAATGATGGCTCACTGCCTGGTCTTGCGTGACATTGTAAAAACAATAATTGTCCTTTATTTCCGGCCCCAGGCGTGGTTAAATCTCTTTCTTGCAGGACGTACAATGCTGCTCGCATTGTGAAGGAGGGGGGGCAGCTGCTGTTGCGCTGCCCTTCGATTTTTTTTAAAGCCTGTATAGCCACTGTCCTTTTTGCCACTTCGTGTCTCTGCTGCTCGCGTTGTGATCGCTTCTCCATGATCCTAAATATACACCTTATCAAATTGTGTTTTCTTTTAAATTATACTTGCCGTTGCTTTAACTGTTGCGGGACCACAGATTCTCATCGCGTATGTTCCATTATTGTGTAAATCTACGTTTTGTGCATTGAATGATGCGAATGCGAAAAGACTTTGTTTTCTGCTCCTTGCCTTTTATTTCTGACCTCGCTTTGTCCTGATATTTTTTCAATTACACCTGTTCCTGCTGATTAATTTCCTTTTGTTTGCGCTAATGCGATCTTTTAGTCGTCGACATTTCATTTAGAATGTATTATCCTTTATACGCTTTATATGCACTGAGACCCCTGTATCTGTGTGTGCTGCTTCTCTTTACAATACTGATTTTTTTTTTTTTTTTTGCCCATTCTCTTTCGTCTCGCGGTTCTTTTATTTGTCTTCCGTGATCTTAACATGAAGATCACGTATCATCTCCTAGTCATTCCCTCCCACAGGATTTTTTTTATAATAGAGAGATTTCATAGTTATGCATTACATGTTCCCCCAATATTAGTCCTCCACCTCTCTTTGGTGTCCTTGTGTGTCTCAGCCAGCATTGGCTGGCACTTCCACTGTCAATCATGTTCTTGTTAAATATTCTTCTCAGATTCTGTCATTTCGAGGCAGGTTTCTTGCCTTCTGTGCACTTTTTGACTACCACCAATGGCCATTATCTGCTGTGAATGCTTGCTGTGTTTGAAGGTGACTGTCAGTGTTCCTCCAAAGCCTTTCTTCCATATCCTCATGTGTGTTAACCTTGCTTTTCTGGCACTTCCTGCCTCAATCACATTTGACTGAGCAACCCAAAATGAAACAGACCAAACTGACAACCAGATTGCTCGGAGAGGCTAGTCTCACAGAGACTAAGTGTAATATTTTATTATATAGTAGGTTATATACAGTTTTATACATTATAGCATTAGAATACTCTAGACGAGAACAGGCCATTCAGCCCAACAAAGCTCGCCAATCCTATCCATTTATTTCTTCTAAAAAAAAAATAAAGTCGAGTTTTGAAAGTCCCTAACGTCCTACTGTCTACATCACTACTTGGTAGCTTATTCCAAGTGTCTATCGTTCTTTGTTTGAAGAAAAACTTCCTAATGTTTGTGTGAAATTTACCCTTAAAAAAAGTTTCCAACTGTGTCCCTGTGTTCTTGATAAACTCATTTTAAAATAACAGTCTCGATCCACTGTACTAATTCCCCTCATAATTTTAAACACAATCATCCATCCATTATCCAGCCCGCTATGTCACCTCTTAATCTTTTTTTGCTTAAACTGTATAGGTTCAGCTCTTTTAATCTTTCCTCATAATTCAACCTCTGTAGCCCTGGAATCAGCCTTGTTGCTCTTCTCTGGACCTTTTCTAGTTCTGCTATGTCGTTTTTGTAGTCTGGAGACCAAAATTGCACACAGTACTCAAGATGAGGCCTCACCAGTGCATTATAAAGGTTGAGCAGAACCTCCTTGGACTTGTACTCCACACACTGTGCTATATAACCTAACATTCTGTTAGCCTTCTTAATGGCTTTTGAACACTGTCAGGAAGTTGATAGCTTAGAGTCCATTATGACTCCTAAATCCTTCTCATAAAGTGTACTTTCGATTAAATGTATGCAGTGTCTACAGAAGTTGGTCTTCTATTTATCATATGGTGTCTATCTGTCTGGGGTGGAAAAGTAACACATTACTTTTAGCACTACCACCTGTGGGCTTTTACTGGACATAGACTATCCTAATGGAGGTGGCATGTACTGCTCTGGGTGCCCACATGGATTGATCAGTCATTTGCAGATCAAGCTCATACCCACGTTAGCATTCACTCTTACCTACTTGTAGCAGAGATGAAGGAAGGTACTCTTGATACGTTACCAAACCTAAAATAATCACAAGGTGACCCAAGTGCATAACAATTAAAGTGTTTTATTAAATGAGAAATAAATATGAAGAGCGGTAGTTCAAGGAGAACTAAATTAACCAACAAAAGGGAAAAACGATCAACATACTGACCCTCTAGGCTCCTACCTACTGGTTTGGACTCACTGTCTATCAGATGATGCACTTACCCACCACAGACTTATTGCAACACTTTGCCTTCTCACATCTATCAGCTTCTTTCCACTCTTTTGATTTTCAGTTTCACCCATCAGTTGAATCACTTGTCCAGCACTCATCCAAGTGGAAAGGGTTTTTAGGTCTAGGCCAAAAACCACTATCAGGAAATCAGAGGGAATTATTTGTAGAGTCACAAATAAGCTAGAATATTCTGAACGCCCCAGTTGTCTTTATAATCCTGGACCCTAGCTTGAGCATTATAGGTGGTCAGAGAGCATGTCAAATGTAAAAGCTATAAAATGGCCCAGCAAAACTCCATATCAGCACAGGGTACTACAATATTATTGATGAGTGACCTTTGCTGATTCATTTGAGGAAAAAGCTCAGTTTAGTTTTTGCGAGGTCTAACATGTTCATTCCACTCACAGGTATTAAATAAGGCCCTGTGTTTAATAATTATATTAAAAAGAATTGCATTTATCAGTGATTAGGATCACACACCATCAGTTACTGTCAACATAAGAGGAATTACATGGCAGTTAATGCCTTACTAAAAGTGTACTTTGTGTTGTTGCACCTGGGAAATGTTCTCTTATAATATAAAATTCCTAATTTTTAATGTAAGTCAGAAGACTGCGCACATCCAGAACGCCACTCCATTATATTATATGTCAGTGATAACACCTGGTTACATTATGGTTAAACGTTAGGGTTGGGGACTGCCAGCCAGACTGGCAAACACTGGTTCACTGACCCAAGAATTAAGCCAATTTAATCTTAAATCAACTCATTGTCTTAAGAATATTATTTTGGCACCTTTTATTTCTCATTAAAACCTGTCGGAAATCTCGTCCGCAATACCTCAATCCACTCCGTTTCTTTCAGGTAGGGTTGGGGATAGGGTTATCTGGCTCAAGCCAAGTAAACCAAGTGACAAAAACTTGCAATCCAATTAGCTGTCCAGCAAAGCTGCTGAATGATGGAGATGCAGAAGTCTCTTTTAGGCTTCTTCTTGGAGGATTTAACACAGTAAGTCTCGTGACAAGTTGAGGTGTCTGCTTTCATTCAGACATTAGACAATGAACAGTTGGTGGTGGTGGTGGTCAGAGAGCCAAAAAAGAAAACAAAAAATTAAAGGTTAATAACCATTGCAGATTCACTGAAGAGAATAATAATTCTAAGCACATCTAGGATATTAAGAGTAGAACTAAGTTTTATTTAGTAATTAGTATAATGTATGCTTGCATTTTACATGAGAATTTGTTCACAGTGCTCTGTTCCTGCACTCATTGAAGAGCGCTATACAAAAATAAGTTGTGTCGTATTGATTTAAGTCAGCGGAAATAAGGTGTGGTAGGATGGTTAGTTTTTTTGATAAGGTGCCTCTATGCAAAAGTTAAAGTGGTGCTGCATATTTAGGAGATGCCTTTAGCTAAGGCGACTTATAAGATCAGGATATGTTACAACTGTTTGGAATAAAGACAGATTAGGGTCATCCATTGAGCCGAAAGCAGTAACTGAATGAACAACCTTGGGGTGAAAATTCAATGCCCTGGTCATTGCACCACCTTACCTGTTTTTCGAAGAAATTACATCTGGGTTAGTTGAAAGTTGATACAAGTAATTATATCAACAATATTGCCAAACAAAAGCCTTAAGAAAATAAAAAAAATGCTTCCACGTTTGTTTACATACTGTAAATCTCAATGATGTTGCCTGCGTATTTGAAAATCAGATATCGTTTGCATGCTGTTGTGGAGCTGTTTTTTTTTTTTGTGGTCGTGTGGTGTAAATGTAGCCAAAAAGCTGTCAAATAAGTGTTGCTATCACTCATAAAATAACTGATAATCCTCTACTGGAGTTTTCGGCATTTTGAGTAGACTCCTGCTGACTCATTCATTTGGGACTGATAATAACTGATAATGCACATTCTGTCACTGATTTATGTACAGATGTGGTGTCATAACAACTTAAATAAAATATATAAAAATGTGAAACCCAAAAGAAGCTGGCCAGGGCTCCATGCTGTAGGGTTATAACTTCCCTGTCACAATTTCACTTTTACTTTCCATCTGTGAATCAACGGCTGGTCTGGATGAGATGTTGTCAATTGGTTTTGCTCCCTAAAGTTTAGCTAGGCATCAGGTACAATTTTGATAGCATGGTTTGTTTGACTTAATTCCCAGTAGTGCCAAACTTATCACTACAGATGTTTGCTGCTAAAGAAGAGAGGTTGCACTTGCTGTGTTAAGCAGATGTCTTTATGCTATTCCTTAAAACACCTTTATAAAGCTATTGATAAATGTGAACAGATGTGAATTAATAGTAACGATGTGCATTATTTTGTAAAGTCATAATCATCTGCCAAGTTTTTTACATTTTGTTGCTGGCTAGGTTGCGTCTCTGAGATGACATCTGTGCGGCCATTCTCTGACATTCTAAAGAGGTGTCCTTGTGGATAAAACTCTGCTTAGCAAAGTCTGTTTGAACAATAAAGCAGCATTCATAAGTCCAACCCTACTTTTATTGCCCCGCTATTTCATTCCTGAGATACTCTTTTGTAGGCATTTATTAACTGAAACAAAGCTGTTGTGCCAACAAAACCTTTTTAAAGCTTGACTAAATCTAGATTAAGGCAGAATTTGAATTTACTAAATAGCCAAAGCAGCAGTGCTTGTCTGTTCGCCAAGAAAGATGAGAATGAACGAATAGTCAGCTGATTTAGTTGTAGGGTTATAACTTCCTTTGGACCCTAGTTTAGCATCCTGTCCAGTGTGCTGTTTTGTATGAGTGAATTATCTACAGATATCTAAGAAATCCTATTAGGTTGACTGGCAATTTCAAGGTGTTCTGCTATGAACAAGCATGGTTGTGTGTATACAAGTGTCCACTTATTATAGACTGGTATCCTGTCCGGAGCTGGTTCTCGTTTCTGCATAGAAGGAGCCACAAAATGGATTGACAGGTGACAAGTACAATCTTCTTTAAATTAGTAGTATGATGAACAAAATGACGATGGAATACACATTCTTTCCAACACATATCCAAAAAAGGTTGTTGATGTGCTGTAAAGCTCTGTGAATAAGAGAAGGCTGGGGAACTACGAAAGTAAGAATCGAGCGTTTATTATGAACAAGTAGAGCAGGAGCAAATAGTGCATCTGTTACTGCAAATGGGGGATGTAATGACCATGCACTGCTGAAATGAGTGGGCTAGCCTATCGCAATTAGCTCAGAGGGAAGGTGCTAGACCTATATTACTAGACGCGGGAGCTTTGCCATCCTTTTATTATTAGGTGCGAAAGCGAAGCGCCTTCCTATGTAATTAGGCAGCCTGACTGTGCGGAGAAAACCGTGCACTGGTTAGATTGCACTGGATGCCAATTTGCATTAGCTTTCAGGGACATCATAATTAATGGCATCTATTCCCTCCTTACATGACATAGTGGTGATCAAATTATCATCACAGTAATTCTTGCTGACACCAGAGGCTCAGAGTTGATTGCGCTGTTTAAGGAGGTTGAAGATAATGTGGGATATCCCTGTCAAAAAATAAGAGCCTGATTGTACATTGATACTGAAATTTGCATTTTTTGGATCTATTTTTATATATTCTTGAAGCATTTCAACGAGTCATCTGTCAGTCAACTTCGGACTTGTTTTAGTAGGAATTTTAGAAGGAGTGTTCGGCCCTCCCTGGTTTAAAAGTGAGTATTCCCTTGATACTATCCACCAAATAAATGGATCCCTGTGATAACTGGTTCAAGTGGTATTGGCTGCAGCCAGTGTGCCTCCAGTCCAAAAAGATAAAACGCTTTTGGTGTCATAAGTTGGTCGGGCATGTTTCACAATGTCAGCTGATTTGTCTTTACCACATATCGCATTGCATGCCTAATGGGGAACGGTTAACCTGTGAAGAAATTAGACTGACCAAAGAATGGGATATTGACACGACTACTGTCATTTAATATTTAAATGTTCCTCGACAAACTATCGCAGTGACAAGTGACCTAATTTTGAACTAGCAAGTGTTATGCAAATTATCAGTTATTATACCAGAGAAACTTTAATTGAAGCCCCAGTAGGCCAATTTACAGCAACGTCTCTAGATGTTTCACTTCAAACTTGTAAAGCTGTTTTTAGCTTGGCGCTTTCCCCTCCCCCTGACTACTAACAGGCCTGTTATTCTACACGTTGCTTCGGTTGATGGAGAGGAACAGGTTAAATAAATGAGGGACTGTGTTTGGGTTAAACGTTGCCTTTGTGCTGTAATGACTAGGGAGTCTGGCATTGAGCAGATGGGCTCCCTCTATGTCTCATTGTGTCTGGGTGTCTCTCTTTTTTTTATTTTGGCTGAACTAATAGGCCAGATGGTGGCAAAGAGGAAGGGCCAACAAGTGAAGCGCGGCATATGGGGAGCCTGTTTAAAATTGTCCCCTGCTGTGGAAGGGGATACAATAGAGAGAGAGAGGGACGGAAAAAAAGAATAGGACACGGTGTAGGGTGTGTTGGGAGAGCTGCAAAACAGAAGATATTGGAAAAGGAATAAATAAACAAACACATGGTCAGGAGTGAGGTGGCTTTGACTTGTCGCTTTTGGAAGGAAAGCTCAGGAAGACACGATGCAGGGCTTGACTTGTCTGTAATCTTCTTCTCTTAGCCTTTACTGCCCCACCATTTGTACATCGAAAAACATAAAGTATATATGCTTTTTGGAATTCCACAAAAGTAAAGTCAACTTGGTGGTTTTAGGTGGGGTGGATTTGAGGCTCTGATAGTAGAAGCAAAGTTCATCTCAATTAATTGACAGCCATTTGGTTTTAACATGCGTTCCCTCTTGTAAAAACAGAGGGTGTTCACAGCCCTGTAAAGAAAACCTTGCATAATTCTGCAGAACACAGCAAACAATATTGTGGCATGTTTCTCCACTATTATTCAATGAAAAATAATAGTTCAGTTCAGCCTGTCCTAAGGAAATGAAATGCCTTTATTTTTTTATTTTTTTCCATCACTTGTGTTACACTGTTATACATTTTCAAAGTTTTTTTTTTCTTATTGATCCCAATGACAAAACAACTGTTTATCATTTTGGATGGGTCACTGGAAACGCGTAATGCATGATAATTAGCTGGCAAAGTTTGGCCTCGTAAATCACAGGTTTCTTTATCTTGTAACCTTTGAGGGCTTCTTAGGGGATTTATAATGGGGCAGACGGGTCTGACACGTACTATTTAAGAGGCAGAGAAACCCATCGGAAGAATTCATTTCTGTGCCGTTCTGCAGCCGTCATATATTATGCATCTGTAGTGAGTTACACGCTGACCTGAATGATCCATGTGTTTCTTCAGCTAAGAGTTAAGAATGTAATGCTTGTGAAACTGAGACTAGCAAAAGTAATCCACTCTGAAAGACAATAAACCACAAGTGCAAAATGCTCCTTTGTGTCCGAGTCTTTGTCATGCATTGTTAAATCATATCATGTTTCTCTTTGAAAACATATTTCATGTTCATTGCTCTCTCTCTGGCTTTGGCAAAAGCATCCGAGGAGAATTACGGCTGTTGTATATTAGGTGTGTTGCAGATCATATGAGTGTGAACTGTAAGGGGAGCAATGGCGGGCTTCTCTCCTTGATTATTACAACTTATGTCAGTCTTAGCATGCTGTAGGTGTAATAATCCGTGTCAATATTGTGAAATGTTTCAGCTTTTATCTTTCTGACAAAGACGTTTAGATAAAGATGCAGTATTTACTGCTGCTGTTTTACAGCTGGCTAGGTTACCATATGTTGGGAGTTTTTTGTTCTCTCCATGTCTGTGTAGGGTTTTCCTTTTAAATTTCAAAGATTGGGCAGATTAGGCTCATTGTAAGTCTAGTTTGGCCTGGTATGATTAAATCTGATTGTGAATACATGTGAATGTATTCTCTACTGTATATTGTAAAGGGTTGGTTCCTGCCTTATTCGTGACGATGTCAGGAAAGCATCTGACTCTAAATTGGGATCAGATAGTGGATAAATACAAAGATGGCATTTACAAAGGCAAACTTTTTACCTCCTTTTTTTTTTGTTTTTTTTTGCCAATGTTTTCCCTGGCTTGTTTCATAAAGAGCCAGAGTCCACCCCAGCAGCAACAGGTGAAAGGCAGGATCCAGTACCTTACAGATCACAGGCACATATTCTCACACATTCTCAGACCATAAGAAGAAGCAACATACACAGAGGAAACTTGCATTGTATCATTCAAAGCATATCCTTTTTACTGTCATTTAATATGGATATTAATAATATTTTAGAGTGAAAGTGGCTGAAAATTAAAATATCAAGAGTTTCATTAAAAGTTTTATCCCCCCAAAAAATAAATTTTCTCCATCGTGTTTTCAAAATCGAAGAAATGAGAAAATCACTGGTGAGAAGACCTGGGACACGTTCCTTTGGAGATACACCATCCATATGCAGTCTCCTACATTTAGAGATGTTTCTTCCATGCCCACTTCTGAGGAACAAGCATTAGTTTGGTGTTTGTTATGTATATATTTGTACTACAGAGCATAGATGTGCCTCCAATGGGAGTAACCAAAGCATAAACAAAGTTGAGTGATGCACCTAGGCCAATTTTTTTTTTTTTTTTTTTTTTTTTTAGACAATTCATTCTTACTTTATTTTGCTATTCAGGTGTAACCGGGTTCTCTTTGCCTGGGTGGAGCACCCAACATAGGGCAGGAAGCAAACTTGACAGTGTGAAAGTCACCATCTTAGCTAGCCGGACTAAAGGGGGAACTCTGTTGGCTCATGTGACTAATTAGGATTCTGAATGGGAATTGTTCCTCCTTTTGGGTGGGCTTTTAGTAGCTTTCCATGACTCTGAGGTCTGATGTGTTGGCAAATAAAGAAGCTAAAAAGAGTCAAGTATGAGAAAGTTGTGCTCGCACCTATAATGTTTATGTTTTGGTGTGGTTTAAAGGAATACTCCACCCAGAAACTTTTTTTTTTTTTTGTGACTTGCCCCATGTAGTTTGTAAGGATGGCTTAAGAAATTTCCAATTTCTTGTTTCTATAGTGAATGGAGATAAGAAATTTTCTGGTAGAACAAGTGTTTACGGAAACCAGCACTGTACAACAGCAAACAATATAAAAATGTCCATGGAAATAAAGTCTCATATTACTTGTGTCGTATAATCCACACGTCAGTTTATCCAGTTGTTTTTTCACAACATGCAAAATGCATGCAGTTTTTGCTAAAATATCATTAAACAAGAAACATGTGGAACTCCGGTCCTTGAATGAAGATGGTGCATGAAGAGCAAGCTGAATTTTTTCATTTTAGCAAGATAGTTTTTTGTTTTCACCATTAAAAAAATACAGCTCCTTCCTGTTTTCTATTATGAAGTTTTTGACTATGTTCAGTGATCAATAAACACAATACTTACACTTGATTATAAATTTGGAAAATGTATATAGCATGTTCCAGGGGATTATCAATAATTGAGCTTGTAAGAATCCATTTTTTTACAACAATAAACTTATTTGCTCACCATTCAGACAGTCATCAAACGTTGGTGATTTTCTTTCTGCTATGTCACTTTGACAGTCACTTTACTTTTCTGAGGTTGCTACAAGTTCAGATTTTTTTTTTTACTCTTAAGTCATAAATTTTTGACTAAGACAAAGATCAAGGTTCAAGCCCCAGTAGTTTGTGAGTACCTGCAAGTTGCTGCACCATAAATGCTTGACAGTCAACGTACCTCTCCTTCTCCTTCTTTCTATCACATTATCAGCTTCTGCAACTTGCTTCACGCTACAACAACAACAACATTTATTTATATAGCACATTTTCATACAAAAAGTAGCTCAAAGTGCTTTACATAATGAAGAAAAGAAAAATAAAAGACAAAATAAGAAATTAAAATAAGACAACATTAGTTAACATAGAAAAGGAGTACAGTCCGATGGCCAGGGTGGACAGAAAAAACAAAATAAAAACTCCAGACGACTGGAGAAAAAAAGTAAAATCTGCAGGGGTTCCAGGCCACGGGACTGCCTAGTCCCCTCTGGGCATTCTCCTTAACATAAATGAAACAGTCCTCTTTGTAGTTAGGGTTCTCACGGAGTCACTTGATGCTGATGGTCATACAGACTTCTGGCTTTTAATCCATCCATCATTGTTGGAACATCACGGTGCTTTGAGTAGATGGTTGCGCCACCACCAAAAGGACACCGGAAAAGGAAACAGAAGAGAGAGTAGGGGTTAGTACAGTTTTTAGAGCCACCATGAATAGTTATTATAATGAGTTGGATATACAGAGTATCAGGATTTTAATTACAGTGAAGTTATGAGAAGGCCATGTTAAAGTAATGTGTTTTCAGCAGTGTTTTAAAGTGCTCCACTGTATTAGCCTGGCGAATTCCTATTGGGAGGCTATTCCAGATTTTAGGTGCATAACAGCAGAAGGCCGCCTCACCACTTCTTTTAAGTTTTGTTCTTGGAATTCTAAGGAGACACTCATTTGAGGATCTGAGGTTACGATTTCGAATATAAGGTGTCAGACATTCCGATATATAAGATGGGGCGAGTGTATTTAAGGCTTTATAAACCATAAGCAGAATTTTAAAGTCAATCCTGAACTGCTGAATTGCTAAGCAGACATTGCCACTTTTTTCTTTTTTCCATCTCACTTTCTGGATTAGTTTGCCATAAGAAACGCACAAACCCCGATAACTTTGCGGAGGTTGGAGCTACCCAAATTTTTTGCTTCCCCAGACTGTATCACGTCATAAGTGTTTGATTAAGATCAAGGTTCTTTCCTCAGTAGTTCAAAAGTGATTGAGTGAGAGACAGACACAACCTTTAGCATTTTATATATTTATATATATATATAGACAAATACTTTCAGAAAAATCAGAGTAGTGCTCGTAGGATCGAACTTTTGAATTGAATACGAGACTTGAATGATGTGGAGAGATATTCAATTCAAAAATTCAATCCCACGTAAACACAATTACTGTACAAGGACTAATCTGAATTTTCTGAAAATATTTATTTAGTGACATTTTAGAAAGATATACATGTGTGTTGCACATTGTGAGCATACAGTTAGGTGACTTGAGGTATGGCTTATACTACACTACTACACATTTTTCATGAATGCTTTTATATGCTGTTGTTCAGCACTGGTCTTCAAAGATGCCCATTCAATCAGAAATTTTATTATTTATGTTCTCCATGAAAACTTGAGATTAAACAATTTTCTTGGCCAACACTACAAACCACATGGGTTAAATAACATATGAAATAAATATAATTTTTGGGGGGAATAGTCCTTTAATCTGACTATTGGAGTGCCATGAAGAACTGTATTTCTCATACATATCTAGTAGGAGTTGTGGATTATGTAGATTTCAGCTGCGTTTGTAAGGGAAGTGAGCAGTTTTGCTCTGGGTCTTATAAACATTGATTTTAGGTGTAATAAAAAGTGATTAAAAGTACTGTACTGGAGAAGGTACTCAGTAATCTTGAATCTTTTATGGCCCACCAGCAGCCCTTGAGTGGAAGACTTTTAATTATTTTCTTTAAGAAAGCAAGGACAGCATCCCTAATAGTAGGCTTGTAAATTATACATCCAGCATAGCAGAGTAATCAATATGCTTTATTTTTTTCATTTTCAGTGAATCACCAAGGAAAATTCTCTTCTAAATGTGAGGAATTGCTTTTTTGTTGAACTTGCAAGGCTGCTACATTAATGAATGAATGTATTGTATCAAATTTGAAAATGATTCAGCTTAATTAACAAGACAAGTGGCAGCTTCCCATAAAAGTCAGGAGCCCAGGAACTTTGCTTTGATGCTTAAGACGTGGCACAAATTAATATCCTTTGGGTGCAAGCATAAGCTATATTTTGGATGTGTTTTGTGCCTTTTAATTTGAAGTGCTGTCTTTTTTTGATTTGATTCTAAGCCAGGAGTACACTATATGAGGCCTTGATCCAGGATTTAATTGGTTTTATTAATAATTGTATTTAGGCTGTAAACAGTTTGAATTAATTCATTCAAGGAGTGACCTTAACTGAAAAAGGCCTTACTGTTCACGGCTTTAAACAAAGGTCTGATTTTCAGACAGGCCTGCCATTGTGCTTTGAAGAAGCCCTGTAATTGCCTAACTTTGCAAAACCAACATATTTAAGCACTTAACAATGATTTCCTATGTTCTGGGTAGATTTTTTCTACTCCCTTTTTCATCCCAATATGACTTAGCATCAGTTCAACAGAATCACCAGCCTGGCTAGATCTTAATTTTTAAGGATGGTTGAATCATGATGTATGATGCATAAATTGACAGGGTCTGTGTGTAGCACGCCATGGCATTCTTCATGGAATATGTGTGTGGTAATATACAGATTTGAATTTGTTTATTCCCCTTAAGATATCTACTCTTTCACCACTTTATTAGTTATACTTATCTAGTAGTGAACTGGCCACCACTTTTCCGACAAACAAGTCTGAATTCTTCAAAGGGTTTTTGGCCCATGCTTATTTGCTGGCATTATAAAGGTGTAGAGATATTTTGGTGGCATTCATGTTATGAACCTCTTTTTCCAAATCACCCCTAAAGGGGCTTTTTTTTTAATTGAGACCTGGGGGCTGAAACTCCAGTTCAGCTTATTTTTGCATAGTGCTCTTCATTGAGTGTAGACATAGAGTGCTGTAATAAGTTCACACATTTTATGAACTGGTAACAACATAATTAAAGACACAGATTTAATTAAGCAGGCAGAAAAACAAAGTATTTGGAAACTGATTAGCATAAGTGGAACCTATCAATATCTGTCCATTAATTAATTGTTGATCTATGATCAGTTGACAATGTGGCAGAGGAAAACAGTCAGCAGCATCCCTGAGAGAAATAAACCTTAGGGGGTACACATTCATTTACAACAGACACGGACAAAGACAAAGTTTGACACAGTCAGAGTCCTGAAGACCTCAACCAACTCGCCAGCCACCTCCTCCTGAGCATTCTATGTCCATGCAGTGCTGACTAGTTTGATGACAGAATCTTTCCATCCATTAATTCAAATGTTCCCAGTATCTCTGATGTCTGATCATAGGCAGGACAACAGCTTGAGATAATGAACGAAAATTGTTCTGTTTGTGAAATCAGCTTGTGGTAATATGTGCTTTTACACATGGAGCAATATCCTACTGGAAGTTGTTGTGATATGGATTCTCAAACATGACGAAAGGGTGTGAGGCCTCGAAAAAACCATTAAATCAGGCCAGTGCTTTCCTGGCCTGCCCGCAGTAGACTCAATCCAATTCAGCCAACACCCAACTTCAATAAGCAGTCTGAGGCCAATAAAGACCTCAAAATGGAAAACGGGTGTTAATGTTGCAAAACACACTATATGTGCCATATGTGCAAAATAAGAAATGCTCTACAAGAGGGAGGTTGACCATAAACCTCTGGCTTGAGAAAAAAAATGCAACGCTCACTCTTTATAAAAATCAAGATTTATTATCAGAAATATAAAAATGCAAGAAAATTTTGAAAAGAGAAAAAAAAAGGTTTTGCCTAAAATGCAATCGAAAATGAAGAAGTTATAATACACAAAATGCAGAGGTAAATCCAGTAAACAGACATAAAAGTCCAAACACCAACAGGACAAGAAATAAGAACACTCACTTCAAACTCAAATGCAAACCCAGTGTTCCATTGCTGGGTTCTCTTTATATTCAAATTATAAAGCAGGAAATAAGACCCAGCAGCAGTGGCGTTAGCGTGGACCCACTTTTTAAGTTTCACCCACAAAGTACACGGAATGGCAGCACAACCTTTGAAGAGCCAGTACATAAATGTTAAATCATAAACCTAAAAGAAATTATCTAAAACTATGAAAAATAATGATTAAAAAATTAGTGAAACAAAAAAAAAAAACAAAAAAAAACCAGATAATGCACATAAACCCAGACTGACACATAATGTACTCAAATACATCTGCTGATGCTACCAGAACACATCATCAGTGATGTTCCTGGTATCATTGGGTGTTATGGGTCATTCAGACCCCAGCTAGTTTCTGGTTGGCATGCTAGCTACTTAAGACACTAATTATCTCCTCTCTTGAGCAATGACCATCGAGAGGCTCTCTCTGCCAATACTTCAGTCATCTTGCAGAAGGCCCTCCTCCTCCTCCCACCTCTAACTATGCCCACAAAACTGAGGACCTTGATAAAAGCAAGCTGCAAAGCCCCTGAAGCCAACCTCATAAGGAAGGCACCTTGCTCTCCATTCAGCTTTCTGTCATTACCTGTCCAGTCTCATGTATTTGATGAGTTTCCTCTCAGATGTCTCTTCCAGATGTTTTTCCCATGGGACTGTTAGGTCCAACATCACCACTTTGCATGGTGGCCTCAGACAGAAGTATACCTTTGAGAAAGGGTAGACACACTCAAGGGTTAATTTCAAATGGCCAATTAACCTAACACACGCATCTTTGGAGCGTTGAAGGAACACATGTCCCAATGTGTCTACAAACACAGCTTTTGCCCCTCTTTACATTCTTCTTCGAGGTGTTGCCATGCAATCTACCTTCCAGTGAGGCTCTACACTATCTTCCCACTGAACTTCTGGATACAATGAGCACAAGCAAATAGAAGCCTTTTAAAGCCACTTGCAAAAATGCCATCTTGCTCCATACTGCATTCCGATTCAAGGTAAGGCGTTTTCAAAGTCTTTGGTCTGTGAGTGTCCTTACAGTTTTGATTTAAAGAGCTGAGACTGCCACCCAATATTGATGTCTGTGTGCTGGACCAATATGAAGATTATTAGGACTACTGTATTCGATTTCTTTGGATATAAGCATATCAATTACTGAGAAAATGTTATAAAGTTGGTTATATTTCACAGAATTATTTCATATCTTTTTGTGTCTAGCCATCTTTACAAAAACGTTTACACGTAATCTGTCTATTGCTTCCTTTGGGCACCTAGTGCCACCATAAAGTTCTAGCGATGTTCTGCTGTAGGCAGTGAAACTCGGCCTTCAATATGGACTCTCTCATGATCTTTTCTAGGTGCGCAAATAACTTTTCCAGTGGTTTCCCAGTGTATTTGTGCTTCTTGACTGCCTTTAGGACATTTTAGCCCAGGTGAGAATGTGGTTTGGATGACTGGTTATATGTAATTAATGATCTTTGTGCACATATGTGTAATTATATGTGGGAGTGGTAGCGAGTATGAATATGCAGGATCCCCACCCTGGTTTTAGCAACAGCAAACCGTCATGAAACTTGGATAATAGGTTTTTTGTTATTTATTTAATGAATAGGTTTTTCCTGATCTGCTAGTATTTTTTTTCTACTACCCTTGTGGCATTTTGAACTTAGTTTCACTTTTGTTTTCTGTCTACTAGTATTTTGTCTATGATTAACTTTATATGTTTAATCGCTACTTTTTGAGTATTACGTGCTTCCATTTTGTTACTTCTATGGATGCTGCTATTTTGAGTAGCTTTTGCTAAGATATGGAAGTACTGTAGATTAATATCAGTAGCATGATTCTGCTTAAACCAGCAACATGCTAGACTCATTGTCCATGATTGCGAATAATTCCCCAAAAGGCTTTGTGTATTATGTTCATGAAAGGCATCTGTTAAAACGACCTTTGGTTAGGGATTGTTTTGAGTTCAAATTCTGGTTAATGTACTGAGCTTTGTTGAAAGATCGGCTGTTTATTTGGTTACAACGCCACTAGTATTTCTGACTTGTTCATCTCAGCTGTTCTTGTTCTCTGCTCTTTCAGTTCATGGCAGAATACAAGCATATTCAGATAAAGCTAGAAGGAAGTCCTTGTGATTGTTTTGTTTTGTTAGTTCAGTTATCTGTTTGGCTGCTCGAGATAACACATGCCATGTTCAACAGAAAAATCTATTTCAATTGTGGAGCTATATGTTTGTACAGGGTCAAGTTGACATATGAGGGATTTGTACAGTTAGATGTAGGATTATAACAATAGGGCAGTGTTTCTTAAACTATGGGTCTATGTGATGTCTATAATTGGGTCGCATGGAGTTGTGAATTACAATTGTACTGAAGGAGAAAGCGTCATGAATGGTTTGCATAAAGCCTTGTGATGGATCACCGCCTTTAAGGTTAAAACCAACCCGACGGACAACATCGGCAACAATTTTCCAAGGAAACCAACCAGACCACCCCCCTAACATGGAAAACGATCAACGGTGATTCTTCAAGAAAAAACACCCAACACGTTGCCGCCAATCCTACATGGGGAAATTGGACAATGATCAACCACCCACTACCACCCCACGTCCCCAATCCCACAGACACCCACACTTTCCCTGGATGGAGTTCATCAGCAATTCTCCAAGGAGGAAGGGACAATAATTGGTGGCACTTCTCCAACTGAAAGTGCCACTATGATTGGCCCTCAGTTACGTGGTTATTGTGTCGTGAAGAACTGTAATAGGCAAAACTGGGTTGTGAGAAAAAAGATTAAGAACCACTACAATAGAGAGGTGTGTCATAAAAATCCACCAACCTGATCCTAAAAGGAATATTTCAGTCAAGTCAGAGTTTGTCACGAATAATGGTGATATTTTTCTAAGTGGTGAAAGATTAGCTTTTGTATGTATGTATGTATGTGTGTGTGTATATATATATATATATATATATATTTCATCATGAATGACAAAAAATTGAAAAGTCAACTATTATGCTGTCACTGACCATGGTATATAAAGTGAATTTGTCTAGGTAAACCCTGACTAGACGTGTATGAAGGCATTTTCTTTTTCATAGTTAGAAATTCAGGATTTCTCGAGTAACTTGTTACTGTGTGGCTGAATAGTGAATAAACATTGTTGTTAATATGTTGTGCCAATTATCAATAGTGCTCACTGGCACTTGAAGTTATCAGAAGTGTTGTTTGTCTTCAACAGTAGAATATTCTTCTTATGCTCCACTCATTCTGCTTGATCACAGGTTTACATTGAAGTTCAGGGTGTGGTGGTATGCTTGGTTCCTGGTTACTCACGTAATTTCAGATGGGAGAAGGGTAATCAATTTAGAATTCCTAATCAAGCTAATTATAATTTTAATTAAGGATATTATTCAGTCACTGAGAGCCGTGATGCCATGGAAACCACATGTCACACAAGGGACCCCCAAATAGGTCCTCCTCCACCCCTAATTCCCCTATCTGGATACTGTAGAGCTTCTACATTTTTTTTTTGTTCCTTATGGGTTCCTTTCAGGTTGCCTCTCAGACTGTACCACCATAATATGTCACATATAACTAATTTGCAAGTGTTTGGTAATAATTGCACTATTCATTTAATTTTTTTCTGGTTTGGATTTGAAATTCATCTGTATTGATTTCCTTCTTACAGTGAAGTACATTAGTATTCTTTTATGTCATGCTATATAAGGGGTTGATATTGCCCTCTAGAAAACAAAGTGTTTGGAGTGGCCATGGCTTTATAACAATAACTTAATTTCAGCTTAGGAGATGGGTTTCCCAACATGTATTGTTCTTGCAGACTATTTAACAGTGGGCCAAACAGAATCCTTATTGTATTTCTCATCAAGCATTCTGTGAGGCGTCTACAGTTACCAAAGGGTTCAGATGTCGTCTCCAAAAACTTGAAATTGCTCTTTAAGGTTTTCATGCCTCTCATACTGCCTGCTTTTTTCTTCAAGTCAGTGTTGAAGCCATTTTGCTCATTATATTGCATGCAGTGTTAATCGTTTTTTCTCTAAGTTTGTCTGTGAAGAACGCTCCCAGAATAGCTCCACAGTTTTTAATTTTTATTTTACAATTACATACTGTAAATAAATAGATAGAACTTTATTTGTCCCCAGGGGGAAATGTGGCTTTTTACAGAAGCTCCTTAAATAAATACATACATAAATAGGTAGATAAGTAAGTAAATAAATATACACACACACTTTGGACTGAACATACACCAGAATGACTATAAAGCAAGAAAATTCAAAATAACGAAAAGTTCTACTTGGCTGTCACAGTCCCAATGAGGCATTATGCAGATGTATTGCTGCTGGTATGAAGAAGCACTCTAACATTTTTTTGACACACTTCCACTGAATGATCCGTTGGCTGAAAGTCCTTGGTGTTAGTGTGTCAGGGAGAGGATGTGTAGCATTGTTCATAATGGCACTCAGTTTTATTTTAATTCTCTCCTCCACTACTACCTCCAGGGGGTCCAGAGCGTGTCCTATAACTGACCTTGCCCTTTTAATTGGGTTGTTGATATTGTGGGCCTCTCTTGAAGTGATGTTACCAGCTCAGCATATCACAGTGTAGAAAATTGCACTGGCCATCACAGAGTTGTAGAAGATGTGAAGGATGTCACTTCCCACATTAAAGGAACGCAGTGTCCTAAGGAAGAAGAGCCTGCCCTGCTCTTTCTTATACAGCTTCTCCGTATTCTGAGACCAGTCCAACTTGTCATGGATTTGTACCCCCCAAATACTTGTAGGAGTGAACCACCTCTACATCGACTCCTTGAATTGTGACTGGACAAAGAGGCTCTCTGATTCGGTGAAAGTCAATAACCAGTTCTTTGGATTTGCTGATGTTGAGATGCAGACAATTCTCTTGTCTCCTGTCCTCTGTCACATCCCCTTTATCAATATACACCCTAAATCCAGAATCATCTGATGTTCTTTTACGTTACTTAGAGTATTTGTTAGAACCCATTACTGTCTATTCACGTGGAGATTAGATTAACTAAAACCGCCACTTTGGACCTGAGTAAATGAGTGAGTGTGCCCTGTAATGGACTGGTGTTCCATCCATGGATCTTTCTTGCCTTCTACTTGATGTGTTTTGGATAGGCACCTGTTCACTTTGACATAGAGCTGGAGTAATCTTGTTTAGAAGCTTGATTATTATTATTATAATCTATCCATCCATCCATTCATTCTTAAACTTGCTTAATATAATTCAGTCTCATGGTGGAGCACTGCCTGCTCAGGCATCATCTGACGTTGACATGAACACTCTTGCTGTTTGCTTTGTAGGCCAGACACTACCTACTAAAAATCAATGTAATTAAACTGTCCTCACAGACTACCAGCAACTTGACATTAGTTTGATTTCAAACTAGAGGTTCCTTCTGTGAGAAATGCTATGATAAGTGATGCTTATAAATGTTTGGTGCAAATTGCTGCCGGAAATCCTTCAATCAATGCACTTTTGTAGGGTTTTGAAACTCAAGGATTTTGAATCTGATATTTTTTTGTATGCAGCACTTATTTGTAAAGTTGGTAATTTATTAATGATTTGCCATGTTTCCATTTTATTGTTTTTCCTGTCTGCCAGTGTTTTAGACCTTTTCTAGTAGTTGTATCCATGGTAATGTTACCCAGGTTTGCTTGGAGTGTGCTACACATGTGACGTCATCTCAGCGATGATAGAAAGGTTGACCCAAGCATTTCCGCTGTATCCCGAGTTTGTGAATAAAACACATTTTCATTGAGATTCTAAAAACTTCTATTTTGATTCCCTGGTTAAGAAATCTTTGCTGCTGTTCTTAATTTTTGATAAACATTTTGGATCTTGAAATAGATTGTTCTGACATTCAGCTTTGTCTCCAGATTTTCAGGCCATTTTAATTTCTCATACTCCTTATAGTGACCGTGTGGGTCGGTATAAGGAGTTTACATGGGTTTCAACTTATAGTCTAAAGGTCCACGACTCTAATGTGCACCGTTGTTTGTACTGTATATGAGTGTGGTCTGCTGTGTCATGTGATGTTGACCAATGCTACCAAGACAGGCTTCATTGAACCAGTGCTAGAAAAAATCCATAAAACCGTAAACACTATCAGAGATTAATAGAGTCAAATAATTGCAATGCACCAGTCCTCCCCATATACCCATAAACAAATAAACCTTAAAACCTAATCATAGAGTTCAGCTATCTACATACAGAAAGCCTATACAACAGAAGGAGAAATGTGTACTTTAAATACATTATTGAGCTATTGCGTATCTTCTTCTTGAGAGTTTTGTACTTCCCATAGACTGTAAGCCTTTAGGTGTATCTAACATTTTAATTTGGTCTTCTGAAGATGTGGTTGAGCATGTTGGAACATCTTCTGTTTTACTATCAAAAGTGTCTGCTTAAAAGTAATTTTCTCAGTAAATGTGAAAATGCTTTTAGATGTGTCCTTATGAAAGGTGCTAGATTGGTGCCAGATTCTCAGATTGGCCTTTTCTAACCTTCTCATCTTCCTGCTACTGTGAAGAAGCGCGAGTATTAAGCTGTTTTGTGATTACAGTTTATCACGGTGGGAATCGAAAACCTGCTCATTGCTTGGAACATCCAGTATCACAGAAATGAAGAGAGGTGAGCAGAAATGGCAGTCCCGCTGTGGTGTGAAATCAGCAAATGGCAGGAATATCTCTTTGACTTGAATCAAGGCAGACGCCTTGCATGCACTCTTTTGCTGAGCAGCTTCAGGCAGAAGATTTCCTTTTAGAAACATCAACCTAGGGGTTTCATTTTTGTTGGAAAAAATGGTTGTGGTTTTTATGATGGATTGTCAAGCGGGCAAGAAATGACAGGAAAAGAGTTTGCAAAAATGCAGAGACAAGGAAAAAGAAGAGCAATCTGAAAGGAATTGGCGACACAGCAACTGTCAGGTATACCTGCTGCTCTGAACGTAAAAAAAGACATGTTGAAGAATTAACAGGAGGATAGAGTATACCCTGCTTGATATGGGAGCAGCAAAGTGTCAGTTATTTCTGTCTGTCCCTTCTTGTAGTAGCATCCATTCCTGGACAAGGCCTGGGACTATAGTGCCCATTTAATTCAGTTACCATATATATTCACAGATATTTTCTCCTACGGATAAGTCAGGACTTGATTTTACTGTATATTTTCTGGTATTTTTTAATGTCGGTTGTAGAAGTTGAATGCGGAAAACTCATGCTGTTGGTACAAGAAATTATGATATGCTAATGCCCACCTGAGAGAGTAACCACGGAGCACACTGCCTTTTTTTTCCTATGTCTGTGCAGCAATGCGCTGTATCAGTGCGTGCTCCTAACCTCTCTCTCTCTTTTTATTGTGTCTACGTGACCGAAGCGAAGTTTGCACTGTTTTGTGTTTTTTGTATCTCATACGCTCATACACCTTTATTGTAAGAGCATCCCTTATCTTCGAAGGAGCATTTGATCAGGAGAAAATATGAAGCTGGTTTTAAATTAAACGTCATTAAAGTAGCAAAAGAAATTGGTAACTGCACTGCTGCAGCAAAATTCGATGTGTCTGAGAAACTGAGATTGGAGGAGGCAAGAAGATGTACAAAAAAGAAAAATTAAGTGTCACATTTTTGAATGGGCATACAAGTCGGGGTCTGATTTTATGATCGATTTTTCGGGTTTCAAGATCCGAATTATTATACGTGAGTATATATGGCATGTAAGAGCCTGCCCAAGTGATCTAGCTCTTAAATGGTAAGGAAGTTGCAAGGTAAACCACAATGCTCATTTTATCGACTGGCCTCTAATCCAGTAAGGAACTCCATGTATTGCCAGAATTGACCTCTGGGTGGAGGGGCTTGGGACTGGAGGGTTAAAGTCATTCCAGGTGAGAGGCTTAGAGTTAGTTTAATTAGGTGAAGCCCACAACCCGCAGAAGGAAGAGAGGCAAGGGTCTTTAGAGAGACTGAGAAATAGGAGATACTTCTTCAGAATGTTACTGTGGTGGGCAAGTTCAGGAGCTACTTCCACCTGATACACAGAGATCAAAATCTGAATACGTAGGCTAAGAGAAGGCTGCAGATTGTGCTCCAGTTATTTTCTACCGCCTGTTTGTTTTGTTCTTGGGCTTCTATGAGAGAGCATCCTACTGTTACATTTGTACAGTGTTTAATTTCCAAGGTTTTTAATAGTGTTTTGACAAAACATCCTTTCCCAAATCATGTAGCATAGTGGTGCAGGGCTTCAAGCATACAAGTTTAGCTCCTGGTCTGATTATGGGTTCTTTGGGCTTAGCACATTCTCTTTGTGTTGATGAGGGTTTTGTGTTGGTGCTCTGGATCCCTCCTACATCCAAAAGGCAAGCATATTAGGTTAGCGGAAGACATTACATTTCCTCATTATGAGTGTGTCAGTGGTGTCAGGTTCAGTGTTAGTTTGAGCCTTGTAGCCAGTGCTGCTTGGATAAACACCGGCTTCATGGGACCCATCCATCCATCCATCTATTATCCAACCTGCTATATCCTAACTACAGGGTCACAGGGGTCTGCTGGAGCCAATCCCAGCCAACACAGGGCGCAAGGCAGGAAACAAACCCCGGGCAGAGCGCCAGCCCACCACAGCTTCACAGGACCCTGTAGTGAAAAAGCAGGTTAGAAAACTAAGTGAGAAAATGGCTGAAACCTCCTTCAGCTGGGTCACTAGCACTCCTGAAAGTGAATGAATTACTTTAACACAGACACAGCATTTGCATGGTTTTTAAACCACTCAATAGTTTGGTGATGCTAAATAGTAATCCATTGGCAGCTATCTCCAGGCACACACCACTGCCAGCTGCCTTTTGCCTCCTCCTTAAGTGGGAGTTCAGCAGCAGCAGCAGCCTATTTCCTTCATGTTCTCAGCTGCTTGGCACAAGCAGGATTCAAATGTGCAAGCTCCTGACTGATAACCCAGAAAGGCACCGGGGAGCCGTAAACAATCGTATTGGAGAAAGTACAAAGAAGCTTTCCTTTTTCTTTCTTCAATTAGACTAAACAAAACTAACTTCAGGGCGTGACCCTCACCAGGAAATGCCACTAAATGAAAATGGATGGATGAATGGAAACTTGTGCTTCACATTTCAGAAAGCAACTAACAATACTGTAGTACTGTTCTTTTGTTTCTAAAGGTGTATGTTGTTTTTAGTCACTTAGGTTTGATTGAATCAACAGTCTTATCTGCTAAACTGCTTGTTGTAGGGACTGCATGTTGGCACAGTGCTGCTGCTGCTTCAATGTCCAGCATTATGGATTAAAATCTTGTAACACCTTACTCTCTGTGTGGAGCTAACACATTCTAACCTTATCTGTGTGGGCTTTTTCTTTGGGTACTTTGATTTTTCTTTTCCTCCTATGGTATATCCCAAAGACATGCATGTTGGGATAATGAGCCATTCTAAAATTAGCTTTGTCGTAGTGTGAACATGAATAGGTCAGGTGGTGGCTTAGCACCATGTCTGGGATTGGTCCCTGCCTTGCATGTAATGCTGCCAGAATAAAGACATCCTCTTGAATTATGTAGGTTTGATAATCTTGTCATATATTAGGTCAGTCTTTAACTTCAAGTAAGAGTTTCATTACACTATGTGCACATGCCAATAAACTTAGCTTGATTTTCTTTGTTTATACTTGATATTAATTTTGTAAAAAAACCCAATTTCTTCTTTGGGACAATAAAAATTTCCTTTTGAAATTAGACAGAGGCCTTCTAAACTGCAGGAACATTGTTAGTTCATCAGATTAAATTACTCCTAAAAAAGAGATGGACTGATTTCAAATAAATGATGTATTGCATAGTGAAAAACACAGACCTAAAATGAAATGCTACCAAATGCGATCAATAAACAATGCTAAATTCTTCACCCATTGTTTATAACCATAAGAACTTACACTTGATTATAAATTCTGAACACTGTCACAGATAGTGACACCACTGAGCCTCCAATCCCGGACACAACTAATGCACACACAGTCACAGGTACAAAATAGAAATGATTATTACAGAATACCTCACAACAACTTGTCTCTGTCGGTTCACTTCCTCCAGCTAGCGTTGCCTTCCTTCCTCACAGCTCCGATGCACTGGAGGAGGCTAAGCGGCTTCCTTTTATGTCGGACCCGAGAGTACCTCCGGTGCCAAGGCCAAGAATACCTAGCGACACACATGGGACCTAGCAGGGCTGACTCTTAGCACTATAATTCCCATTATGCCCCCTTTGGTTCCAGATGGCTACCATGGTCCTGGGACGCTGCCATCTAATGAGGGATGAAAATAACCAATTTTAGGAGCTTTCCCTCGCTAATCCCATATCTTGTCCTCCCGTCCGGGTAAGGGTCTCCTACTAATCCCAGCCATGATGCCAGCTAATACTGGTTGGCACTTACACCACATATATACCATATCCTGGAGATTGTGAAGAGATTGGTTTGTGGGGACAGTGATTTAATTACAATAAACTTTGCTGCACCCTGGGTTGCCACTATTTAAAATGTTTTGAATTTCCAGAACACGTCAGGTACTTTTTTGATTAAGACCAAGATCAAGGTTCAAGCCCCTCTGTTTTACAAGTAAGTGCAAACCAGAAGGAAAGACATTAGCATTTTATACATGAAATAAATACTTGCTTTAGGGAACGATAGTCAACAAGGTTTAATGTAGTCCACAGGTGCAGCCTGAGTCTTGTTTTACAGTTCAAAGACAAAAAAAATTATCTTGGTATACAGTAAATTTTTACAGTGTTACTTTTTCACTTCAAAGGATGTGAGGTGTTGCCATCTCACAGTTCAAAGACCTTACAAGATTCTCAACTGACAGTGCAATTGGTAGCATGTAATTTATTATTTTTTTGCAGTAGGTATGATATAGAATTGCTTGAGTAGTGAGTCATCATGGTTCATTGAATCATGTCTGTCTGTCTGTCTGTCTGTCTATTATATAGTGCCTTACCTGTCTGTCTAGCTGTCTGTCTGTCTATCTATCTATCTGTCTATCTAAAAAGCCCAGATAGTGGGAAAGGTTGCAGTGATGGTTGTCCTTCTGGATGTTTCTCCCATTTCCACACAGTTTCTCTTGAGCCAGAGTGACATTACCAAGGCCCTTCTTCCCCACTTGCTAGTTATGGCTTGGTGGCCCTCTCTAGGAACAGTTGTAATTGTTACAAACTTCTTCCATTTAAGAATTATGGAGGCCATTTTTCTTTTTGGGAACCTTCAATGCTGCAGAAAGTTTTTTTGTAGCCTTCCACAGATCTGTGCCTCAATACAATCCTGTCTCTAAGTTCTGCAGCCATTTCATTCGACTTCATGGCTTGGGTTTTGTCAATTTTGTTGACTGTGGCCACCTTCTATAGACTGGTGTATATCTGTCCTAATCATGTTCCATCAATTACATTGACCACAAGTGGACGCCATACAAAGTGTAGAAACATCTCAGTGATGATCAGTAGAGTGGGAGGCACCTAAGCCAGCTTTCAAGTGTTATAGCAAAGGGTCTAAATACTTCTGTCAATGTGATATTTCAGTTTTTTATTTTGAAGAAATTAGCAAAAAATTAAATTTGGGGTTCATTTTGACAAATTAATTACAAATTAATTTGTAAGTTTTTAGCATATGGCTGCAACATAACAAAATGTGAAAAAAATGAAGGGGTCTGAATACTCTGTGTGTGTTTGTGTCTATAATATATGCATATGCTGTAAAAAGGACACAAACAAGAGGTCATAAAGGTTTAGGGCACCTAGGTGATCCCTGTATAATTGAAAATTATGTAAAGCAAAAAGAAATATGAGTAAGTCTTTTCAGATATGAGTCTAAACATAGGCTGAAACCAGCATGGTGGTGGAGCTAGTTTTCATGATGACAAGGTGGAAGAGACTGGGTCAGGAAGGCGGGAACCAGGAGTGACATCATAGGTGGTCTGACCATCAGTCATCTCTTCAGCAGGAGGAGGAAGCGAAAAGGCATTAAGCTACAGAGTGTTATTGTCATTCAATGAGCCCTGAAGTAGTCTCCAATGTGCACTTGTGTGACAATGCATGTACAGTATACCCATCAGTCAACTTGTTCAAGCGGGTAACCAGTCTTCTCTGGACATTTCACCCCAACCTCTAGGTTGTTTGTGTTCTGACTTAAGGCACGTGAATGTTACGTTTTGCCTTTGTGATTTATTATTTTGTATACACTCAAATATATGGTGACCTATGGTTTTTCATATTCTTGCTTAAATAGTAAAAATGTTTATTCATTGGAATTTGTTTGTAATAGATTACTTATGTAGAATTATAACCTGCTTTTCAAATTACTTTTGTATATTTAATCTGTAGAAAAGCATGCATATTTTGTACATTATGCCATATGTCTATGAGTGTGTAGGTGAATCTACTTATCTACTGTACATACAATAAACAAGTGTGTAAATATACACACCTGTAAACGGAATTCATAAAATACAAATATCAGCACAAATGTACTCGTGTGTGCGTCTTTTACATATACATTTATGCGTGTACATTTGCATATGTAATTTTTCCTTTTCAGCTTTCCTGTGGTTTCCACTGTTGTTTCTCTGTGCCTTTTCCTCACCATGAGAATTAGCTGCCTGAGATTACTGTATTGTTGGTGTACGAGACATTCTCCAGTGTCAAACCGCTTTGAGCAACAACCCCCTTTTCTGCCTGTATCTACTTCCATCAGACCCAAAATAAAGCTGTCTCATTTTCGTCTCATGCTGGCTGGCTGCAAGCTGTGCTTGCCTTTGTTGTGTGATCCATTCAGCTGGAAGAGGATATCTTTTTGGAAGGTGTGGAGGGAGGTGGGGGGGGGGGGGTGAGCGGGTGGGCACTGAGATGTTTTGTAAGGGAGGGGGTGTGGGGTGTGTGCAGCTTGCAGGCTTCGTTTTAATTCTTCATCATCCACACACCAGCTGGCCTTCTCTGTTTGTCTGTTAAGGCTAAAGCTTGAGGTTCTCTTCAGGAGGGATGGCCTCGTCATCTCTGACAGGAGTGGCTCTTATCCTTGAGGGTCCCATCCTCCCCCCTGCCTTTTTCTCCCGCCACATTATTGTTCACTCAAGGGGTTTACTTTAAGAAAAGGGAAAAAAAATAAATAAATAAAGAACTAGCAAAAAAGCAGACTGGGAAAGAGCAAGTGCAATTCTTAGCAGAGTACAAGAGGGAGCAAATTACCTGGATTAGCAGAGCTGAAATCTACCAGACTACGTTTTCCTACCACCCCCTATGTTAATCTCAGTTGTATCATTTTCTGAAAAGCAAATGTTGTGCCGGATCATGCATGGCAGAATGCTGATTAGCTAGCTATGCGTCAGTAAGAGACAGATTGTATCCTTCTTTAGTCAGCTTAGAATTAAAAATAAGTAATTCTTGGCACATAATGAAAGCTTCTTTGTGATCTGTTCAGTGTCTGTTCTATTTTAATAATATTTTTCCACTGTTTCTAATATGTATAATTTTATTTGACTGATTATTCTGGAGCCACTAGAAATATATAACACAGTAATTAATGTCTGGATGGGATGTCCTGACTTCTGACATTACCTCACACGGTTAAACCAAGCACCCAAAAGACCTTCACCAGACGTTCCATTTTCGATTTTTGGGGTGTCAGAATCCTGCGTTTATATTAAAAAAAAAAACTAATTACCTCAGAGTTTGACTTTTTTACTACTCCTTCAGTTCTCTGCTCCTGATAATAGTGTAAAACCTCTGTAGTTCAGGCTTGCAAAGTGCCATTTTGTGCTGTTTCTTATGTTAAAAGGTCCAAGCAGAGAAGATATTGTCATTGCTTGGACCCAGGGTGCTATGTGGAAGTGACAGGGTCTTACATGACTATGACAGAAGTAAGGAGGAAAACTCTAGGATGATGCAGGAAGAGTATAATGAAGTCAGTGGCATATTATACGATTTGGAGGGGATCTCAAACTTGACAACTGCAGTTGTCAAGATCTTTTCAACTGAGAACATCTGATTACTTGACTGGGCTTGACAAATTACGTTAACCTGTGACAACCTTCCAGCACAGTTTCTCTTTTCCAAAGTAATGTAAGCCCATCTTTTTTGTTACATCCATTAACGTGCTGCCTGATAGAGCAGGTGAAGCATGAACGCTTCAAAGTTACAACAAGTTCAGCCACAATGTGAGGCCTTTTTTTTTGATTTTATAGTCTGTCGTGGTACGAAACAAACGAGACACCAGACCTAGAAGTTTCTCTTTAGTTTCCAAAGTCCAAAACAACTGCATTCCATATTCCTTTTGGCTCCTTTATATGCAGTGTATTTCCGTCTAAGCGCTCAGCACATGCACACAGAACCTGCTGCTGCGATTTAAGTTCAAACCTGTTTGATTTTGTCAGGACAAGTCGCAGACCGGTTGGACTGGGTCGTTAGGCATGTCAGACTACTCGCCTGAAGATTACAGGAGTGTGTGGCTACTGCATCTGACTTCCTAAGATTATGTAAATTAAGTCTACAACTGACAATCACTAAAAAATTCGTATAGAGTGACAGGGCCTTTAGAATAACAACAGGGAGTGGTAGATCATAACTTTATGAAAGGTATTCTTAAAAATAATTGCACTCTTGGGCAATGGGGAGTAGTCACCTATTAAATGAAAGCCATCAGTCTGCCAGATGGCAGCAGAGATGTCCATTGGATTATGTCTGCTCTTGTGCTGTGTTATGTTGGCCAGTGAACCTGGAATCTGACCAGCCATCAGGACTTCAGAGACACCCTGGAAAGAAAGGGGAAGTTTTACAAAGTCAGCTACCGGAGTTTCAGTGGGGCATTTTGACTTTGAATGTGATTATGTGGGTGACCCCAAATTTTCTTTTTGGCCTTGTCTTAAATATTCTTTCTACCCAGATTTTGTGTAAAGTTGGATTTTTGAGGCGAACAGGAGGAGTATTCTTATGGCAGGAGGAACAGGAGCCAATGAGTTGAGAAGGAGTGGGTTCGGTGATAGAAACTAGTGTGGTACTTCAGTGAGAGGTGGGTCTGCCATCTTAGACAGGGACTTATTTTGTATAGTTAGATTCAGCGGGATTGTGGGATGTGTTTTCCTCAACTTAGACTTCAATGTTAACGTTTGCAGTTCATCATACAATGCATATGTCTCTGTCTTATGCCATTTGGTATGGGATTTGTAAAAGCAGTGTTATTGTTTTTTATGAGCCATCCATTGGAATGACAAATGCAATGTATTTTATTACTAAAAATGTTTGTAATGCACTGTCTTTTGGAATGATAGAGACATTGCAACCAGAAGGACACAGAGACGCTCAGACAGACACCCAGACACTTATTCTTTTATTTAAGTATGTGTTCTGTTACTCCTGTTATTTACCCATCCTTTGTCTATTTGATTATAATGGAAAAAAAACTTCTTTTATTACTTTGGCATTATGCTAGGTTTGAGGAGGTTAGAGAGAACCCCTTATATTTTGCTCATTATCTTTTATTTTCCCTTATATGCAATATATGATTTTTGCATAATTTAGTAATACTGTACCAGATTATACAAAAAAATGCTTTATAAATTGCACAAGATATAACATTACTAAATAAACCATACATTTAGCTCCAGTGATTAAAACACAACATTCTTTACTTACATAATTTATTTTTGTTCAAGTGCTGCTTTTCTAAGCCTGTTTTTCTTCTGTAGTGTATTTTCTTTAATATAGTTTGTGGTAGATTTCAGAGAGCTTAACCTGTGTTATTGGAGCGACCGTCGGTTTATAGAACATCAGAAGAATTTAAGAAGTGTGACTGAAGCTTTAATGTACAAAACCTTAAAATAAATGACACGACTAAAAGCCTGTGTCTCTCAGCTTTCCATTATGTCGTTCGTTTTAGTCTGACCTGCAGACAGGATCAGTTCATTATACTTCGCACAGGATTGGAGGGAGTCATCCCTGGAAGACAGATAGATATATAAACTTGCTTTTAAAGGAGTTCAGGAGGATCTGGTTGTGAGCCAAATTGCTGTTTGGCATCGGCTCACCATTTCAATCCTAATTTCAGACTTCTGCAGCTCTTAATGCTGGCATCCCTCTAATGTATTAAACAGAGAAGCAGAAATGCATCTAAATTAACTAAAATGATTTAGAATATGTGTTAGCTCACATATCTAAAGTGAAGTGTGCAAACATTATACATACCTATGAATAAAGTCACTTACAGTATATGTGAAATTTACATTAATTTTTCAATTAACACTCCTCTCGGAGTACCAGAACTCGATGCATCCAACCTGTCATCATTTTTCTTGCAAGGATGTACTGGATATGGCACGCTCAAAAACTAGAGATCATCGTGGCTAAATGACAAGTAAACTGGATCTTAAACCATACGGTTCCTGATTCATTTCCTGCTTCATACTTTATGTGTAACATTGAGAAAATCACTTAGCCTGCCTGTGCACCGATTGTACAAAAATATGTAAGCAGTTGTAATGTATCCTGATCTTCCAAGTCATATTAGATAAATGCATCTGCCAAATGTAACAGTTGTGGATTAATAATATTTATTATACAGAGCGAGCCAAAGCGTGTTTGTGCCATGCTGAGGGTCACTCAAAGAATCATTAATGGGCTTTAAAGTGTAGCTCCTTCACTATTAAGCCACTCTTGATGCCAATATCCTGCTGTAATCCAATACTTCTTGGTGAAAACTGTTTGTGCTAGCCTTTCCTCACCATTTGGAATAATCATTTTTCAGAATGCTATGTCTCTGTGAGAGCAAACTAAAGCTGTTGAAGCTACTTTTGCTCCATCTGTAGTTTCTGCAATGTTTTGCTACCAGTATGGTGACATTATTACCCAGTATTAATAAAATGAAAAATGTACTTCTCTCTGCTGTTAAACTGTGGTTGTGTTGTGTGAAACAGAGCTGTATAGCATGGAAAAATTAAAATTATGTTAATAAAATTATGCAAATAGACGAGACTTGGCTCCCTTTACACCTAAAATGGAAGTAATTCTCCAAACAAAATTGATATATTTTATATTAGATGTTAGTTACTTGGCTGAGAAAAATGTTCAATCTCATGGTTTTAAGCAGAATGGAGATAGCAAAGTTTCCTGTATAATATGAGTCTATTCTGACCAACGATGTACAAAAGTAAACAATGTCGTCAAAGACCAGAATAAAATCTGACATTACTTGTGTCTCACAATCCACATGTCAAGTCATCCAGTTGTATGCTTTCAACATCCCAAACACAAGTATTTTTACTAAAATATTGTTAAATAATTCACCTACAGAAAATGTTCTCATGAACGAATATGGAACACGCTAGGGAGCGAATGAGCATTTGCATTGTAGACCTGCCTCGTGTCATTACATTTATATTCATAGCAGTGAGTTACAGTTGGGTACATTGGGATTATTTAGTGGCAGTCTGTGAAACTGCACAAGTGAATTGATCTTTTACTCATTGACATGCATATAAATGACCACAATAAAACCTCACGTTACTTGAGCCACACAGTCCACATGTCAGGTCATCCAGTCGTATGCTCACAACGTCCCAAACACGTGTATTTTTACTAAAATATTTTTAAATAATCCACTTCCAGAAAATGTTGTCTTGAACAAAAATGGAATACACTCATAAGTGAATGAGCTTTTGCATTATAGACCTACCTCCCGTCGTTACGTTTATATTTATAGCAGTCATTCACAATTGGGTACACTGTGATTATTTAACAACAGTCTGTGAAACTTTACACGTGAAATTGACCTTTTACTCGTTGACATGCACAAGTACAAGGCATAGTCTCTTCCTGATAAGTTTTCATTTGCTTTCCTTTAACTTTTAAGTTTAAGTTGTACATGCCTGTCAGTGCAAGCTTTTTGTTGATATCACATTAAGCGCAATAATCCATGAATAACCTGTTACTGGGCTGGACTTATGACTAATGAATGAGATGGGTAGGTGGATTTTCAATTCAAATGTTTAAGTGTGTTCCATTTTCGTTCAAGAGGGCATTTTCCAGGAGGGATTTATTTAACATTATTGTAGTAAAAATACAGTACATGTGTTTGGAAAGTTGCGAGCATACAACTGGATGAGGTGACATGTCGATTATGAGACCTGAGTAACATTATATTTTTGAGTATTGTAGTCCAGCATTAATGTCCATAGATGTTTATTACATCAAAAACTGTAATCTGCAGGATGGTTAGAAGCACCGTTTGGCTTTTGCTTTCACTTACTGCGCAACACACAAGGAGAAAATGCACCTTAAAAAAATGTGTGTATTTATTTATTGCAGACATTCGTCATACTCATTAACCAGCTGTGCAGCCATGGTATGCATTTCTGTTGGGTGGTATTGACCATGCATGCAGAATATGAAGAAACAAATATGAAACCCTGTGTAATAAAGTGAATTTTAAAAAAGCTTTAAGATTGCATTGTTGTACATTTTCACACCACAGAATTTAACAAGCCTCTCTCACATATTGATCATGTCATGGTTCTGTTCTACCGAGGACAGTACTGTAAAGCACTGTTTGATTTTTTAGTAAGACCCAAACAGATTGTTTATGTTTGTACTAGTGATGATAACCGTTAACTGTTATTTGATCATCTTAAAGAGTTTAAATCTTTTTGGATACAAAATTTGGGATTTTTAATTGCCTTGCTAAATAGCAATGGCTGATATAGACTTACTTTCAGGGCAGTATTTAAGATATCATCAGATCATTTTAAACTACAAATACTGTAGATGCCTATAGTGAAGATAAAGCATGCAAAATGTAGCTCATTTTGAGCAAAAGGTTGATGGAGTTTGCTTTAAATAGTGTAAAACTTATATAAAACTATATAATAGCAAAGGAACATCTCTACAGTGCCTCACCTTATACAAAACAAGCATGCCGCTGACAAAGGCCGACTATAGCAAGGCAAAACGGTATGAGGAAATCTTGCAGAGGGTGTTGGCAATTAAACAGTTCTACCAACCAGTGTGTGCAAAGACTTTCAGTAAGTCATCAGTCATCTTCAGCCAGGTTACTAGCCATGCAGAAAAGCATTAAACCAAGAACAATAGGTGAAAGCACAGCACGGTCAATAGGCTCACACACACAATTGAGCTTTTTTGGCTGTGCTAACGATCAGGAGTTTTTTCACAAAAACATACCAATGCATAGATAGAATTATCCATATAACAAACCCAAAATTATCCATTGAGACATATCTTTAAGGCAAAGTAGTTGCTTATTTTCATGATAATGTATGAAGCATGGTTTCTAATTCACCCATCCCAGCGAGCTGGGCCTCTATACGCAGCAAATCTTGGTCAGTGACAGATTTAACTTGTATGTTAACCATGGTGAGAGACTGCCTGAGTGTTCTCAGAACATCAATGCTGTTAGAGTAGCAGTTGCCTCCTGCTGCTCTGACAATTAACAAGCTATGCGTGTGACTGACTGCCCAGCATTTCAACATCCTTCAGTCACGATCAGAAGTATAGTCATATAAAGGCACAACATACTACACATTGTCGCTTTAATGTTTTAAATAAATTCTTACAAACATAATGCATACATAAAACCTTTTCAGGGAATTTATTCCTGTACTATTGTCTGTGTTATTAAGTGGGGTATCTCTGTTTAATGATCAATGGTTATTAATCTACTGTTGATTATGCAATATCATGATTATTTCATTCCTTATGTATAATGTTTGGATTTGCTGTACTCTTTAGCAGGTGGATACACTAAAGACTTTATGGCAAAAGTCCGGTGGGCAGGTTGATCTATGTTCTGTAATAGACTTGGTGCTCAGAAGGTATAGAGAGGCTGGAAATGTTACAGACACCTCATAGGTATAATTATAATTAAAGGTGACAAGGCTGATATCCAGCTGAGATGATTTAAGTCTGTAATCTTCATGCTGCTTTTATATGATTTAAGGTATTTTTCCACTGCAGGACCTTTGTTTTCAGGAGCCAATGAGTTCCTGTATGTTGTAGGCCCTGGGCACTTGTGGTGCCTGGATACTTTTGTGTCTTGTGTTCCCACCGCACAAATGTAACTGTAAACTTTTTGCAAAACATGTGATGTGCAAATGATGCAGTGCAAAGTGAGGCACATTTGGGTGCTCATGAGTGGCACCCACACCTTACTGCTTTGAAACGGTCATGTCGTCTTTGGGGGGGATTATTGCTGAAATGAAGTGCATGGCACAGCACACTATGGAGGCAGCTATGAAGAGTGAGGCAGTGTGAAGTGTGTTGCGACATCTTCAACGATAACTCTCCAAAGTCCAAACTACTAATAGATTTATAGCATGCCAGCACTGCTTGTGGTTAACCAATCGGCACATTTCATTGCTTGAGCCTCACCCTTAATGGTACCTGGTTGAAGAAAAAGTGCATACCCTGGAGAAGGAGCTAAAAAAATCGGGAGTGGTCTCCCCTAGACTTTCTCGTATACTCAGATATGGGGATGGCTATTTGAGGAGTAAACCGTAAGACAAAGATCATATTTTTATATTATGTAATATTATAGAACCATCAACAGCAAATCAAATCATATTAATAATATATCAAACAATTATTATAAAAGTAAAGCTGAATAAATTTGACTCTGAAGCTGCATTAATAAAAAATAGAGTTTGCGTTCAGGTAAAGTACCACTTCCGGTTAATGGAAATAGCCCAAAAGTTGATAGAAATCTACGTTTTGTACCTAATACTTGTATGCAAAATTTGGTTGACCTAAGTAAAAGCATACTCAAGTTATCATGTTTATATACACACACATAGACATAATTTCAAAAATGGTATTTTTGCATCTCAGAGAGGTCTAAGACATCGAAATTCATCAAAATCTCGAAATGGAATTTTTGAACAATTACAATACTTCCTCTATACTCCGTATACGAGAAAGTCAGGGAGGGTCTACATGCCGAGATTCGTCAAAATCTCGACATCGAATTTTTGGACAATTACAATCCTTTCCCTATACTTCATATACGAGAAAGTAAAAAGTACCAGGAACTGCCTTATCAGGACGTACAGATGTCCCGATTCTCTGCCGTGGGAATTCTACAAAAGTCCCTGGTTCCTGAAAAAAGTTCCTGTGGTAGGAAAGTGCCTATTGAGCCTATTCTTATTGTAATTAAATTCAATGACAATATGAGATCTAGGCCCCACAGGCTCTCTTGCCTATACGTTTACCAATAAGATTTCATTAACATGGCTATTAACAATCCATTTTGGGTTTTACTTAGTTCTTGCTTTCTGCTTTTTCTTAACTTAATGCTCTAAACCTTCTTTTTTTAATTTTATTGAATTTATTAAAATCAAATAACATTCCATACCCAACTCAAGTTTTAAAAAAAGAAAAAGGTTTGAAACAAATCAACTGCTTTAAACCTCCTTAATTATATGACTGACCATCACAGTCTTACTGATCTAGCCAACCACTATTGCGATTTTGGTTCAGTTGTTGTTTGCTTTGCTGGGCCAGTACCAGACCTTCAAAGTGTAATACATCCTCCACAATGTATACATTTTTCGATCATTCATAATCTCTGAAGATCGGACAAGATATGGTAGCATATGAAAAGCTGGAAAACCTTGCTTGTTAAAAAGTTTGAAAACTTAGCAATTTAGGTGCAAAACAGTAAGCCTAAGTACAGTGACCAGGAGATGTGATTAAGCTGAAAAGCAAGCATGAATGTCTTTATAGTGTCTGCAAATAATATTACATTTATTGCAATGTACTTAAACAGTTTTATTAAAGTCCTTCGTTCCCCTCCCAATGTGTCTCATGTAAGCTCAACAAGCCTCTCCCTGTCATGCTGATACCAATCTTGACCTGATTTTGTTTTGCAGCAGAGATCACAGCAAAGCAGTTAGATTTGTTGGCACGGAACACATTGATGGGAGGGTTACAAGAGGATGAATGGCTCTGCTTTAAAATAACACAAATTTGCATCTTTTTCAAGAGTACATCCTACGTAGAGTTACAATGAAGTTTGGGAATCGTCTTCCATCTCATCTGAAAAACTTAACATTCTCTGATTTGCATTATAATATCGGAATTGATGTGCTGTTTTTTTTGATGTGCTGAAAAGTAATTTCACTTTATTGGTCTTTACTTTTCTTTTAAGCATTTACGCACAGGTGCCTCTCTTCAGTAAAGCTTTCCTGTTGGCTTTTGAATTCTGAAATGCTGCAAGAATGTCTTGCAATTGAGCTTGAGAAAATTCAAAAACCTCATATTAGCTTTTGTTCTTGTGAGCAGTCATGAAATGTTTAACCTCCAGCAGCTGAAGATTCCAGCTTTGATAGAAGAAATGCTGCTTTCTTTTACTACAATGTGGTACTCTGTTTGATATTGAGAACCGTTTTTCTCATCTATAGTGTGTAAGTTAAATTTTTGCCTGTCTGTTGGTGCTTTTTTTTCTTTTTGGTTTGTTTATGTATTCTTTTTTTGATGAATCTGATAATTTTTTTACCGTGTAATATTTTAATCTTAATCTCTTTGAATTTTGTAACACCTTTGAGTTGCAAAGCCCATTTGAGGAGTGCTTACTGTGAAATAAGTTGTAAGGTATATAATGTAAAATATAAATCAATAATTTTTTAATTTTAATAGCGTCTATAATAGTGATCATGTCTCTTGAGCATGGTTATTTGGTTCTAGAGGTCAGAAATTAATATTATGTATTAACGTATTTATTCACAACCAGTACAGTGGTGCTGTGGTTACCACGTCTACATCATTGATCCAGCATCCCATGCTTGCCCGGGCTTTGCGTTGCGTTTTTCTTAGAATTTTCTGGTTTTCCTCCCACATTGCCAAAGATGTTCAGAGTCTGAATTGGTCCTATCATGTACGTGAGTGGCCCCTGCCAAGGAATGGAGCTGTATGCAGAGCTGATTCTTGCCCTTTACCCAGTGCCAGAGGGATATATTTTACCCAACCAGTGACCTTTAATTTATTTATATGCAATAAAAGTTATAATAACTATCCTGCTAATATAGCAGTAATATCTGTCATAGTAATACAACAGAGCAAAACAGTTAGATTTGTTGGCAAGGAGCAGATTAATTGGATAGCATTGTGACATTAGTCCGTCACATGACACACCCATAACCACACTTACTGTACACTCATGGTTTGGCTTTGAGATGTGAGAGGAGTACTCGGAAAAGAAACATATGAGAACAATGGAAAAATGCACTATATAGCCAAAAGTATGTGGAGACCCCTCAAAACGATTAACCCTTAAACCCCCGCAACCGGGTATAGTCGGTTTCCAATGCAGTTTGTCAGCATGCCGGAGCTCATCAGTCAGTTCCGTAAATTTGTTGTGCGGCCAGCTCACAACCACAGCCACACCCTAATGAATTAGCATCACTGTCCCTGGGATTCAGCCGCTGCACTAGATGAGCCTGCAAGCATCAGCGTTGGCCTCTGTGTGCTTGTCTGCAGCCAAGTTCAAGCGCAGTTGGCTCGGTGATTTACTGAATTTCATCAATGGCGTCAGTTGCACTGTGTACATACTGTATAATAATTGATTGTTGCAGTAGTTTTTGCAGTTCATTGGCAGTGTGTAAAATGATCAGTGTTGCAGTAATTTTGATGCTCTTTGTATGAAAAAATATGAGTTCAAGTAAAATTTTACTTTTTCTCTGTGAATTGTGACATTTCCTTACAAAATGCAGTAAAAAAAGTATTTCGTGTCCGGGGATGCATTAACTTCCCAAGTATGTGGCGGTTTAAGGGTTAAGTTCAGGTGTTTCAACCTGGCCTATTGTTAACAGGTTCATAAAATCAGAGCTATTCAATCATAATTGACAGACTTTGGTGGTGGAATGGGTTGCACTAGAGAGCTCAGTTACTTTAAACATGGCACTGTCATGGGGTGCCACCTTTGCCACAAGTCAACACATGAAATTTCTTATCTGCTAGATCAGCCCAGGTCAAGTGTAAGTGCTATGTTTGTGAAGTAGAAGCGTTGAGGAGCAAGAACAGCTCAGCCACAAAGTGGCCACACAAGCTCACTGAATGGAGCCTGCGAGCACTGAAGAGCATATAAATCACCTGTCCTCTGTCACATCACTCACAACAGAGTTCCAAACTGACTCTGGAAGCAATATATGTACAAGAACTGTACGTTGACGTCTTCATGAAATGAATTTCCATGGCCAAGGAGCTGCACACAAGCTTAAGATCACTATGCACAATACTAAGGGTCAGCTGGAGTGGTGTGAAGCACACCACCACTGGATTCTGGAGCAATGGAAATGTGTTTTTCTGGAGTGATAAATCTCGCTTCAGTATCTGGCAGTCGGATGAATGAATCTGGGTTTGACGGATACCAGGCGAACACTACCTTCCAGACTGCATAGTGCAGGAGAGATAGTGGTCTGTGACTGTTTTGCAGGATTTGGGCTAGGTCCCTTGGTTCTAATGAAGGGTACTATTAATGATACTGCATACAAAGACATTTTAGACAACTGTACACTTCCAAATTTGTGGCAACAGTTTGGGTAAGGTCCTTTTTCTGTTACAGCATGACTGTGCCCCATCATAAAGGCCCATAAAGAAATGGAGGAACTCAAGTGGCCTACATAGAGCCCTGATTTCAACCCCAAGGAAATCCTTTAGGATATGTTGAAACACCAACTGTGAGTCAGGTCTACTCATTCAACATCAGTACCTGACCTCACAAATGCTCTTTTGGCTGTTATAGCCATAAAATTGGCAAATGCAAACTAATGCCTGTGGTTTTGGAATGAGATGTCCAACCAATTCATACAGGTGTGATGGTCTGGTGTTCACAGTCATTTGGTCATATAGTGTATCCACACAGACTACAACCAGGATAAGAACCATAGCTATGTCCTTAGAGATGTTAGGCAGCAGTGCTAACCACTATGCTTCCTGCTACTGCTACTTCTGTTAATAATAATATCCCTGTTTAATGGAGGTGCAATATAATAACTTAGATTTACACAAAATAGCTTCTTCACATATACAAAGTATAAGAATCTAATACCCAGTCTGTAAATTGTCCTAATGTCTGCTTAGATTTTCCTCCTGCTTTTTCACCCACATCCCCACAGATGTGGAGGTTAGGTTAGTAACTGGTGATTGCAAATTGGCCAGGGTGTGTGTGTGTGCATGCATATAGGCCCTTTGATATATATATTTTTTTAACTGTGTCCAGAGCCGTTTCCTGCTCTGCACCCTGTGCTGCCTAAAAAGACTCCAGCATGACCCACCACTTTGAATTAGTCTACGTGGGTTGAACAATTTTTGTTATAAAATAGTTAACCAACTGAGCTTCTTTTGCTGTAGTACACTAAGACATGTTTTCAATGCTTTCTGTTACGATGATGCACTGATTGATTGTAATTCATGAAGTCAGATATACTGCATTTCATTTTTTAAGGATTGCCTTCTTTTTTTACTGCCTGTTTTCTTATACAAAAATACAAGCAGTTTCCTTATTATATAATAATCAAGTGAATAATGTTTTTCTTGTTTTGCTCACTCACAGATTAGTGATAAAAATCTGGGTTGTAAATACAGGTGATTTTAAGAATTTTTACAAATACTTCATGAGTAGCAGGTGTAGGTGGGTACGCCAGCGTCCCCAACAGACCACATTTACTTTCACTCTGTGATTTTTTTTGTAGTTTACATGTCTGTATCCTGCAGTTTTGTCTGGCAGAAGTATATCTAGTGAGAAGGTGTCGTTATTATGAACTATACAGGATAGTCTATATGCATGGACGAATGAAGCAATAACAGCATGCCTTGTAATTCAAATGCAAAAGATAACTGGCTGGTGGCTTAAAAATGTGCTGTCAAAGATGAAAGAAACTCGCCTTCCTGTTGCTTTCTGTTCAGACTTATGAGGTTCACCGATAATGTCAGAATTCTAGCTTGCATTGTTTTGTCACTGCTTTTACTTTTACTCCATTCTTGCTAACCACCTTGCACTTAATTTCTGTTTTACCTTGTTCATGTTTCCTCTGTAACAGCATGTGAAAACCTAAATTCAGTAGGTCTATCCAGTAAGATATGCATGCAAATCTATAAAGTGGCGATGCTGACGATTAAATAAGGTTCATGTAGAGTAAAAACAATATGTATGTATGTACAGTACAGGCCAAAAGTTTGGACACACCTCCTCATTCAATGTGTTTTCTTTATTTTCATGACTGAAGGCATCAAAACTATGAATGAACACATGTGGAGTTATGTACTTAACAAAAAAAGGTGAAATAACTGAAAACATGTTTTATATTCTAGTTTCTTCAAAATAGCCACCCTTTGCTCTGATTACTGCTTTGCACACTCTTGGCGTTCTCTCGATGAGCTTCAACAGGTAGTCACCTGAAATGGTTTTCACTTCACAGGTGTGCCTTATCAGGGTTATTTAGTGGAATTTCTTGCTTTATCAATGGGGTTGGGACCAGCAGTTGTGTTGTGCAGAAGTCAGGTTAGTTGGACGATCATTTGTTTTTCAACAGGACAATGACCCCAAACACACCTCCAGGCTGTGTAAGGGCTATTTGACCAAGAAGGAGAGTGATGGAGTGCTGTAAATGGTCATGAAAATAAAGAAAACACATTGAATGAGGAGGTGTGTCCAAACGTTTGGCCTGTACTGTATGTGCATTTACAATACAATAGCATATGAGGTCATTAGCTGAGTTTATCTATCCATCTATCTATCAATCCATCCATTCATCGGCCACACTACCAGTTGAAGACAGGTAATAGAATAAGTTTATAAATGTCTGAAATCTCTTGGCTTATGTTTACCTTCAGCGTGTTTCCTCTGTATCCTTGTATATCTAAATCCCTCTTGACTGGAGCTCCTTCTCAGACTCTTGTCATTTCGAGGCACCTTGCTTGTCTCCTTTTAGGCTTTTATAATTCCTGCCTCTAAAGACAACACTCTGTGTGCCTCCTACACCTTTACTTCTCCTTGTGTGCCTTACGCTTGCACTTCCTTTTATGATTGCATTGCCAAAGGCAAACTGACCGATCACATTAAAGCAAAATTGACCAATCAGATTGCGCGTAGGGACTGGACACGCACACTGACCTTAGCATTTTATCATATGGTACATATTTTAGCAAGCACTGAGAAATGTGACTTTGCTTGCTGGAAGCTGTTATAGTAAATGACTTTGGTTTGTTAATTGATATTGTGGACTGCTTTTCTTCCACATATATGCAGTATGTATGTAATGCAGTTAGAGGAGGGCTGTGTCAGTGAGCCTCTGCAAAGGAAAAAAAAGTTTAATGGTTATTTCTATGACTGAGAGGAAAGAAGTTTTAAGACATATAGCCCACCTGATGAAGACTAGAGCCAAAATGTTGAGTCTTTAACCTGGTTTTCTTTTCAGCACAGAAATAACCTTTAACCTTTTTTTCCTATATATGTATGTAATATTGGTATGTCTGTAGAGTACAATGAAATTCTATACTGTACTTGCATTTCCAAGCAATGTATAAATCACCGTCCTACCTCTTCAATTCACTGCAGATATCTGGCCAATTTTCATCCTTCTTGTCCTGTGAGCTTTTTTTCTGCTCTTAAATCCCAACTCCTGGCTCACCCGGCTGAGGAACTGGAGCTCCTTTTAAAGAGAGATCCGTCCTGGAAGACTTCCAGAGCAATGACCAACCAGCTAGGAAGTACTTCTGGGTTAAAGTAAAAGCCCTCTGGAAGTGTGTAACTGTGCAATACCGATAACTGTGACTGGAGTAGAGTAGCACCCTGCTGCTACTTCTGACAGACAGGTTGGACTAAGCCCTGGCCTGATGATCTCCTTTATAAGTCTTCATTGACCCAATGGGGATGTGGCCTTCTATAACTCCTGAAGAACCATTGGCATCCTAACAGTGTTCTGTACTGACTCACTGATAGCTCTTTGGCTTCCTGTTAAGGGAGTGGTTTGTCCCAACCCCTGGACATAAGGAGGAAAAACTCCTGCCCTATTTCACCATGTATATATCTATATATGCTTTGTGTGTGTAAATAAATTTCATAATTATAATATTAAACCAGCAACTTTCATGCCATTTTAAAAGAACTCTTCTGAGCCCTTATGCCTCCTTAACCTATCTATAAGATTTGTTGGCTATTTTCTTACTTGACCAAATACTTTAGCCTTTAATGTTAAGTGATTTTTAAGTAGATGAGAACTCCACATCTAATGACCATTAAAAATGAGCTCCACTGGCTTACAACATATATGGCAGTATAAGAATAAAGCGTACACTGTTTGTACATATAAAAGAAAAATTAAATATTGAGAACTCATTCCTTTATTTGCGAAGAGAGCATGCTTTGCATCGGGGTATTAAGGGCAGAAAAGCATCTGTGTTTACAGTAAGCCTTTTTCATTTTTATTTGTCTGCCAGCCCACCCACTTAAATGAGTCATAATGAATCACTTTATTCTAGTAAATGAATCCATAGTCCAAGATTAACCTCATAAAAGGAGCTTGTGTTAGGGGTCAATTTATAAAGGACATTCATTTTACAGCAGGTTGACCCCTTTGCTTCAAAACAGTGAGGTTTCCTTTGGCAGTTACCCATTAATCAAATGCTTCTCTCACTCATTTGCCCCTCATTACTTTCAAGGAAATGTGAGTAGTACTGTTTGTGTAATCAGATATTCCGTTTCTGATCTCCATCAATGATGGTACCAATTATAGTATTTTTCTTTCCACTGTTTGACATTTTAAAAGAGCTTTTGCATCATGACTGTGTCTGACATTTTAATACCTTTTTTCTGAAATCAGACCGATGAGAGATGTGCTATTAATTACACTCATAATAAAAATTAAAATAGTAGGCGAAAGATTAACTTTCCACAGGCCAAAAGTCAAGCATTAAGGATGACATGTATCACTCCTTCAATTTGGAAGATGCCCTTGGTTCTTTTGTTTGTAAAGTTCTCTCGTTATTCCAGTCTTTGCATGGAGAGCCTTCACCCTAGCTTTTATCATCACAGTAGTAGCAAATAGCTAGTTTCTTTTGCTTATTTGAAATTCACTTCATATTTTTGCCCATCTATTGGGGAAAAAAGTGCTTTCTGACAAGCTAGACTGTTAAAATTTGCTATTGTTGAAGGTAAACGTCCCTATGTTAACATTTCTCTCCCTCACACTTTCTAAAACAAATTCATCCTGCCTCTATCTGCTTCCTCAAAGAACCAAGTTACATATCAGCAACTGTCCTAAAATTATATCAGTTAAGTTGGATGCACTAGAATTCATGCTTGTATCTGTCAAGTGTTGCAAAAAAATTTTTTTTATTTATTTATTTTTTTTACCAGAGACCATGTTCATGTGGCCAAGTGCACACAAAAATAATATTGTGGCTGGGTGCAAGAACGACAGCTTCACTACGTGAGAAAATTTGTGGCGCCAGTTGGGTCGTCGCTTTTATTGTACATAGACGCTCTTCGTTTGTGTTAAGTTTCGTGGGATGTTCAAGGCAAAAGCAAAAGGGTAGTTGGGTTAGATAGTCAGGGTCAGATTGGTAGCAGAGTTCCATCCAGCAGGTTGCTCAAGCCAGTAATGTTGCCTCCTTCCGGGATGCCCAAGTTTTTATGGTGGCTGAACCAGAAGGGGCGGGGTCAGTTGCCCTAACTAGGTGGCTTCTTGTTGCTGTGGAGAAAGAAAGAGATGACAGTGTTGGCGATAGCGCCCCCTCTTTTCCTGGTGGGTTATTACATATCTCGACAAAGCCAATAGACATCTGCCATGTCCTCTCAGTTGCGAGAAGCAGATCATAAACATGTTATATAGTACCTGCCAAATGATACAAAGATTACACGATGCGTGTTTCGCCCTATTTGGGGCTCATCAGATGTACGCACTTTTGCTTCCCCTTGTGGGGATCGAACCTTAGATATCAGACAATTAGCCACAGCGGCTGGTTCACTTATTTGATAAGGTATAGATCGGAGTATTACATGCATAGGTCCGATTGTGATCACAGTAGTGGCTGGTTCGCTTATTTGACAGGGTATAGATCGGAGTATTACATGCATAGGTCCGATCGTGATCAC